>OW026522.1:149587508-150248293 GCA_932274085.1 Protocalliphora azurea
TATTAATACGTTATATTTTAATATATGATAATATGGGATAATATGATAAAACGAATTAATAATATGATAAGATTGGATAACTACATGATAACATTAGATATTAATATAATAAAATGGAATAATATAATAAGATAGAATAATAATGTAATCATAATATCATAGAATAATCAAATCATAATCTCATAGAATGGGTTAATGATGTAGTAAGATTGTTCAATTATATTTAAAACTATAATTATAACATGGAAAACAAACCATAAAATCGGACATGGAATCATAATAATTATTACTTATAATCGTTTATATTTTTCGCTGTGATCTTATGTTCCAATCATAATATGTTGCTCTTAGATTATGGTCACTGCAACTATATTTTTCCTCTGCGTGTAAACCTTGGCGTCCAAAATTTATATCCAGAATTCCAAAGACTTACTGGCCTGTGAAATCATTTTGTAGAAGTAACCCGATTTCTTGGTATTGACTTTAAAAGAGAAATCTCTAATAAAAATAACTCAGAAGTTATTGTTTTAACAACAATCACTACTTTACCCCAACTTCAGAACATTCTGAAATAAAAATATATTTATGACAACTCTTTACCAAGCGTTTATAAAATCACTATTGCTTTAGAATTTTATGTTTAGAACAACAGAAATCAACTGATCTTAAATCGAATTCATATGATGTTTTATAGTCAAACGTACTATCCACCCGAGTTGCTAGGTGGGGAAAAACGGAAGCTAAATTAAACTTTAAGAAAGGCTAAATTCCATAAAAATAGAA
The DNA here is from genome assembly GCA_932274085.1 of Protocalliphora azurea. Lineage (NCBI taxonomy): Eukaryota > Metazoa > Arthropoda > Insecta > Diptera > Calliphoridae > Protocalliphora > Protocalliphora azurea. The sequence goes on from OW026522.1 coordinate 149,588,292, forward strand.
ACAGAAAAAAAAAACAATAATTTATATTAAAACTAGTTCTTTTTTTATAAGTTTTCAATAGTATTTTAAAAGTATTTTAATATTTTGTGGAAAAAATAGATGCTAGAAAATTCGACCTTCTACCGATAGTTAGCGTGATATCGACAATATTAAAGATATTAAAAAGGTAAATATATATAAGGTCTTGTAACCTTATAAAATTCGGTGAACTTTTGGCTTCGAGCAGATGATAACAAATCTTAATGTACTTAGCTTCAGAAGATGAATTCGAATTTTGAATTCGTTTGTTTTAATATTAAAATTCTCACATGATACTGAATTACGCTGCACACAAAATTTTTTGAAAGATCTCTCTTGTTTCTGATATTCAAAAATTTAAGGCCAAGGGAAATTTTATTAAATGTTTGCAGTTCAATGAAGTACAACTTTTCAGATAATCAAAAAATATTGAATTTTAAGCTAATAATGACAGTTTGTTGTATAACTATGCATTCAAAGATTTGAAATCGAATGGTAGTCGTTTTATTCGTAGTCATCTCGAATTTATCCTGAAAACCAAAGAAAAATTGCCTGCCGACAATTTTTACATTCTTATTTAACACCTTTTTAATAAAAAATAAAAATAATGTTTCTAAAATAATAAAAATGTAATTTAGCTATAATTCTCACAAAATCTAAAACTAATATTAAAACGGAACGAAGAATTCGGAATGACTTCTGTGGGCAATTAAAAAAATTCAAAATGGGTTAAAAAAGCTAAAAGTTAAAACAGAAATTTCGAGGTTAAAAGACAACTAAAATGTTTAAATTTGTCCTTAATAAATAAGCAAGATATAGTAGGTCAAGCCTGAATATATGATATCCTACACCGTTGTGTATGTGCATCAAAATTCGTTGAGGGAACTTTTTTTTTACCTATGACCAATTGTGGACCAATACTTGAATTAAGTGTAAACTTTGGGATGATTCCCAAAAGTGGACATTATATGGGAGCTATGAATCGATCCTCATAGAATTTGCACTGGGGTTTATATATACATATATATACTTATTTGTGTCAAATATTAACTTGATTCATTTGTATGGAATTTATGCTCGTTTATGATTTTATGATTTTCGGAAGAAATTGGTATGGAAATTGGAAGCACTTATGATCATTAAACCTCTATTCCGTGCAGTGAAATAATGAACCGATCATATCCAATTTCAATAGGCTTCGTCATTATGTCAAAATAATTATTCGTGCCAAAGTTCAAGATATATTTCAAAGTGCGACCTCAACTTTATTCACAAGCAGTATTGCCAGGCAAAAAAAGGCTAAATTGGACTTTAAAAAAGGCCATAAAAGGTTAAATCCCTTAAGAAATAAAACCCGAAAAAAGCTAACATTTCTTTTTTAATTTTAGAACTTATTTTTTATCCTTTTTATAAATAAAACTTAGAACGGCTGTAAGCAAAATAACCCAATGAAAAATCATTCAAAAAATTTCCATAAAAATTTTTGTTAACTTTCATATAAAAAAATTACTCAATTTTTTTTAAGTGATTTGTCGTGATTTTAAAACTATAATTACTTTTTGATTAAGCATTAATGAACTTTTGATTGATTGTGAATTTTCGCTTTTATACGACTTTCTTTAATTATATTCATAAATACATCTATGGTTATTGAAGTATATTAATAATAATTATAATAATCGATTTAGTATGTCCATAAAATTAGTTAAGTTATTATTGTTTTGGAGAATGAAATGCTTCAGACCAAAATTTTCGTTAAATAAATAATAATCTCGCATTTTTGAGCGAAGAAATACACAAAAATGTTTAAATGGATGATTTTGTAAAAATAAAATTAGTAATAGGAAATAAGAAACTATTTTCCTCGTTGTTAAAATACTAACATTTTAGTCTTTAAGGCAATTTTAAGAATTCAAAAAGGCTAGAAAAAAGTTAGAAGCTAAAACGAAAATTTATAGGCTAAAAACGAAATAAAAAGTCAAGATTTAACATAGATTTAGCTAGATTTAGGCTAAATCTAATGTTTACATGGATAGACAACCAACCAGAGGGACGGACATCGATAATCGATTTAGAAAGTGATTCTGACCAACCAACTATGGTGGTGTAGAGAATAAAAAGGCTAAGCTGTCAACACTGCTACCTACTAACCTACAAATAGCGGTGGAATAAAGACGGACTAATATCTTTAGAGGAGAAACTAGAAGCTTGATTATTCATTAAAAAACGCAGAATTATCAATAAAAATTATGGTAAATAGTAAGTTTTAAAATCTGATATTGAAAGTTTTCCAAATGTTACTTTTAGAACTGCAGGGTGTCATCGTCATAATCATCATTTTGCTCATCTTTAACACTTTAACAATGTATTTTTACATTATTGATGTAGAGTGGGTGGGTGTGTGAGCCGTATGTTTTGGTATTGTTCCTGACGGGTGTTTATGCATATAAGTGAGAAAAAAAACTTACGATAGTCTGCGTTAACAAGAACAAATATTGCACTGATTTCACATCATAACCCTGAGGGTATAATTTGTATTGTAGCGCCATCTTTGCTCAGCCGTTTTGATTGTGCTTTTAGTTGCCTCTCTGCTTTTGAGGACGCAATTTAAAATTTTTTGATTTTTGCCTTTAAGGCATTGTTTTGATTTCTTTGTGCCAGCAATTCATTAAAATTTCACAGCAGAAATTTTCAATTTTGAACAAAAGATGATATTAAAATTTTGTTATTGGTTCAATTTTGGAAAAGAAAATAATTAAATTTCTGAAAAAAGAAAGTAGTTTAGAGTTTTTATTAAAACTTGTTCGCCTTGGAATTCCATCTTGTATTTAAATATTAGTTTTCTTTATTTTATTTTAGTTATTTGTTTTTTAAAAATTATTTATTTATTTCGTTTCTAATCATTTTATTTTTTTTTTTTCCTTTATAGGTTACAGTTCAAATGCCTTAAGTAGTGTTGGCGTTAGTGTTGGTAAATCCTCTTTGGATCCACACACTCATTTAAGACAACCTGGTAAGTAAAACATACAACCTAAACATTTTAAAGAATTTCTTATAAAAACTTTTTAAATACATAGAAAAATCTATTGATTTTTCTTTACCAACTTTCTCCCCTTCCGTGTTACTGTCTTAGATTCCATTTTTTATTAAGTACATTTTTGGGGAACTCCACAAACGTAGCAGCAGTAGCAATACAACTTAAGTGACACTTGAAAAGAAACAAATAATGCCTTAAATACCCCCTTCAAAATACATATTCATATAAAAGAAGTAACAACAATACAATCATAAGGCACTTGAAACGCATTTGCGGCAATGACACATAAAAATAATACGATACTCGTACAAATCATTGAAAATTTTAAACATTTTCTTTTTTTTACACAAGCAAATGTTTCTGTTTAAAAATCTTAAAATGTATTATTTCTACACAATTATTGTTATTACTGTAGAGACTGACGACTGACTACATACTTTGGCAAACATTATTGTATATTAAATGGAGGAACATAGAACACAAAAAAAAAGAAACAAAAAAAAAAAGGACCTTAAATATTTATTTTCATTTACTCACACAAAATGCGTTTAAATGTTAGTGTTTGTGTGTATTGAATTGTAATGAAATGGCAATTGAGCTAGAAAATAAAATATTGCAAAAGGAATACAAAAAGAAGCAAGTAAATCCTTAAATACTTGTACACGTTTACAATGTACAATTAGAATTGTAGAAAATAGAACAAATTCAAATGGCAACAACAATAACAATAGCACAAAATACATCAAAAATGAAATGAACACAATATTGTTTAATACTTTTTTTGCTTTATTATATTTGATTTGGTTTTTTGTTTTGTTTTGTGACTTAATGTGATGTCGACCTGTCAAAATTTGATGGTCACGAGTAACTTTTTACAATAAAGCCATACATACATACGAAAGCTGTATGAAAATATTATTAAAATGAAATTATAGTTGTATGTGTGTGTTATACAGTCCGTGGAAAAAAATCTTTAAAGGTATTAAATAAAAATTCATATAATGTCATTCAAAACAAGTAAAGAATTTTTATTTGAAAAATAACCTGGATCAGTGTATTACTAAAATTCTGAACAAACTATATACCACTTTTGATATGCCTTCAAGTCTACTTAGTTTAATTTCACTTACAATTCTCTAAGTATATTCTACTGGAAGCTACTTGTCTAAATGCAGACGAATTAATAATTGATGACATCCTAGATCCAATTTCATAGAAAATAATATATGAGTGTGTTAGAGATTTACAAATAATGTGAAGATAAATTAATAATTTATCTTATTTGTCCCAGGAGACCCATAAGATGTTCCTAGCCCAGACATTAAAATGAAGTGCGCTATTATATGTATAAGGACCATCATGAAAAATTTTTGATTTTTGGCCTTAATTTTTTTTATGGCATATTAAAGTTTATTTGTTTAAATATAAAGTGCAGGGGGCACTAAAGTTATAGCGGTTTTAAATTGAACATATAAAAACTTTTACACACTAGAAGTTTATGTTGTATAATTTTTGTAAAAATTAAGCGCAATATCAAAACCTACTGAGTTATTCAAATAAAATTTATGATGTTTGATGGTATTAGTTCAGCATATTTTAAGGTTTCCTAGTAAAATTTAAAAAAAGTTTTCCTTTATACTAAAAATGGCGATTTTTTAAAATTTTGCGAAAGATGAACTTCGAATCTAAGTAATTCTCTATATATTATATGAAAACATATTTTATTAGAGTTTATAACAAAGAAAGGCAGCAAGTAAATTTTTTTTTTGGTCCATAAAATTTTTATCTCTCAAAATTTTTTGATGCGCCTCTATATTTCCGTTAAGCACCACGACCACCACACCATCACCTTATGCCAATTAAAATGTGTATTCCAATACGCATAATTACAACAGTATCAATCCCTCTTTCAAAATGTGTATTCCATTGAGGAGCAGACAGAGCCTGCTCAAAATGCCAAAAAGTATTAAAAATTAACAAATTTTCTTACCAAAATTCGACTACCCTGTATTTAACTGCTGAAAGTCTTCACAATAACAAAGAAGGTGTAGAATTTATCCATAAAGTCCGATTAGTTTATACAGGATCGAATGAGAGGAAAAAGTTAAATAATTTTAAAACTTTTAAAGATTAAAGTCATTTTTAGCCATATCTGGCCCACATCTGCTCGAATTCTTATAACGAGAATATCCAAATATTTTCAGAGAAAAAAAGAAATTTAATGAAATTTTTAAATCACGTTCTTGATATCTCGGAGCCAACTCTAGAAGGCATCTTTAATTGAAAAGTATATATTCAAATATCAAAAATTTACATGGGATAAGTTCTAGATTAATTCTTGATAATTTTTCACATTGTTATAATTTTAATACATTGTTGTCGTTGAAAAGAAGTACTTACACCAAGGGCAAAAATTCGATTCAAAATCCACGTTAGTTGTGATCATGTTGACAATTTACGGTATCGGCTTTTTGATACTGTTCGTTTACAAATTTTAAATAAACGTAATGTAATTAATAATTCGATACTGAAGTGGTGTCAACTTGATGCCAATTGGTATCAATTTTCGCTAATGATTTGAACATGAAATGTTGAATTTGAACACATACGGGACGGATTGACTATTGACACGGAATGGTATATAAAACACGTATGTGTTCGATTTCTCTGGGTGTAGTTCTGAAAAAGAGCTGCAGAAGTAATTTTATGGAAGCACTTCCACGTTTTTCTGATGGATATGTCTTAGGTTGTGTAAATTTAGCAAAGGAAATGATAATTTACTTAAATATCACACACTTAAATATGTTGAATTACCTGAATTCATTCCCTGCCTTTGATGTTATAGAATACTCCAAACTCTACATTTTGTTGAGGTCTTTATCCTCAATTCCCTTCTGGATTTTGGTTTTTATTACTGACTAAACAAAAGAGGTGAAATAATGGATTCGTCTAAATAAGCGGAAAATATTCTGCATGTGTAGCATCTCATGTGACTTAGAAAATACTCCTCAGCTTGGGAAAAACTGTAAAATTTTTAAAATAATTTAATGTAGGATGTGTAGACAGATACTTTCACAGACCTAATGTTAAACAAGTTGCAGTTGGTAATTGCTCTAGTTTTCTCTAATTAGCGGTACCAAAGCATATTTTGTGGACACGACCAGAATAGAATACGTATTTATATGCTGCATAAAAGTTTGTTAGAATTTATGCTGACTGTCAATGCTATGGTCCGCCACGGCCTCTTGTCTTCTCGGACTAAACTTTTTCCTTGATGTATAGCTAATACGCGTTAGAGTAAAATCCCCGTCTTCCAAGATACTTCCTCTAAGCAAGGAGAAGTATCTTGGCCAGAAAACGAGTATTTGTTGCAACCTGTATGTGTAACAGCATACAGGGGCGTTGGTTGGCGCATTGTACTTCACCCGGTGTTAAGACCACCGTGGCGTAAGGCCATTATGGCAGGTACCCACGTTAATCAGTAACACATCTGTCAATGTTATGGTTACATTTGCATCTTCGTCACTTATTAACCGGTTCGAAGAACTTTGTTGCCTCTGTTTGATGGTACCAAGCAGAGTTTGTGAGCTATAATTACATCCGAACGAAATGGAATTCATATTTTCATTAACGCATTTCATTAATCAACATTCAGGATGGCTATGTCACTAGACGTCAACGGAGATACACTTTTGTTGTTATGAATTTAAGATCTTGAATTTTCAGAACCATTCAGAGATAATCTGGTGAAGTTTAAATTTAAATTTTAATCTATGATACTTTATGCTCCAGAAACCATTCTATGATGGCTATATACAGAATACAGTCTGGTGGCATAACTTTATAACTTTACTACAACTTTTTACAGTCGCTGAGTGTACATTGTAGTATAAACCGAAAAGAAAGAAGTGTAACCAAATTATTAAACATAAATCTGAAAAAGTGTGTGCTAATATTTGAATGAATGTGTGATTGACTGACTCATAAATGGAGCATTGTTTTTTGTTTATTTTTAACATTTATTTGTATGTGTGTGAACAAATATGACGCGTGGCAAAATTAAGTTTTTTAGCTTTAAATACACGCGACACATTAACCATGGAAAAAAATTACGCTACACATCAATCCAAAAAAGAAACGCAAAATCTTAAACAATGGAAATGTTTATCAACACAACTCAATGAAAAGGAAAAAATAACAAAATTGAAAATAATGAAATAATTTAATACTCACACCAAAAATACACATACTCTCCTCTACTTAAGTCGTACATAGTGTTTTGTTCAAAATAAAAAAAAAAAAAAAATTAAATTTTTATTAAAACTACTTTACACACTTGTACTAAGTTGATTTTTGGTGTAAATTCCAAATACTACAAAAAAAAAAAAAAGCAAACAACCTTTCTTGGAAAAAAATGTTAAGACGGAGACGGAAACATAGTCAACGCGCGTATTAAGGAAATATAACCTTCCTGTAAAGTTTTTTTGTGGATATATATTTTACTAATATTTGTTTTTATTTAAATTTAAAATGTATTTCACTAAAATGTTAAATAGAAACATTCAAATGCATATGTAAATATATAAGTAAATGTAAATAAAACAATGCACTTCAACTTGTATGTGTAATAAGAAAACATGCAAATGTTGTTGTTATTGTTAAAAACAATAAAATGTGTTGCAAGAATAATTCTTAACACAAGTATGTTTGAATATGTTATACATACGAGTATATAGGTAAGAGTAGAGTGTGTATAAATGAATAAATGAGTGATTGTGTACTAAACTTTTTAATAAAGTACCATAAAAATGTTATAATACTTGGCTACACATACAAACATTTTTAAATACATATATATGTGTGTGTATTCAAATGTTTAGGTAAATATTGTGGATATTTTATGTAATATATACATATAAACTTGTGCACGCTCTTAAAAATACAACAAAAATAACAAAACAGCATTATTTATTTGTTACAAACCAAAAAAAAAAAAAAACTAATGAAACGTTACAATAATAAAAACTCTCGACAAACATTATACTTAATACATCTTTATCAACATTCCATATAACATTTCCATACAAACATCTAAATATTTATGTGAATGCAAAATGTCTAAATGTGTACAAGTGCCACGCCCTAAGTGCTCTTGAGAAGAAACAAAAAAAAATTATAAAAAATAAAAAATACAAATGTGTAAAATTGCTAAAAATTATTATTATTATTATTTGTTAGTATTTAGTTCTGGCTGGTTTCTTCCTTCATTACATTTCAATTGTTCATTCTTCCTATTGTTCCATTAAAAACAAAAGGAGAACACAAAATATCCATTATAACACCACACATTTTTGGTTAAAATATACTCGTGACCGGCAACTTGAATTGTACTTATGGACATTTCAAGATTTTATATATTTTTTTTTTTAATTTTTCTGATTCTAGCTGGCTGAAGCTTTCAAATACTTGTGCGTGATACTTTTAATTTAAGAGCACTTACACCTACGCAAAAAAAAAAATAATATTTATATATATATATAGAAATGAAAGAAAATCTCTCAAGTATTACTAAAAAATATGTTACACTATATTTTTGTAAAAATTACATTTCCTTTAAAACTATTCCGGTATTAGTAGAAAGAAAACTCAAGGGTCGTACAGAAGTGAGTACATATTTGAGAAAAAAAAGTTTAGTTTTTATTGTTTTCTTTTTTTTTTTTTTTTCTCAAAATAATTTAAAGGTAATTTTAAAATCTTTGAAATTTAATAATTCTCGGAATATTTATTGAGACAAAATGTTAGTTTCTTTGAAATGACATTTACTTAGATTTTACGTTTCATCCGTGAAATCTTTGTTATTATTGCTCTTCGAGAGCAAGCAAATAAAGTATATTAGAAAAGTTTTTCTAAATGGTGATATTTCTTAGGAGGATATCCAAATCAAAAGTATTTCTAAATCGGTGAATACAATATTAAATACTTTATTTTACATATAGTTTAATTGCACATATTTTAATGTCTCAAAAACATAACGTTTTCCAGATCTCTACTTAAAATAAAAATTATGGAATTGGGGTAATGTGGTAGAAATATATTGGGGTATATAATTTTACAAATTTTCCACCCATTTTTTTTCTGAAAATAGTTGTGTTTCTTATTATTTTTAATCCAATGATTTGAACATATATACGAAAATGTAATAAAACAGATCAAAAGTGTTATGTCTTAATAAAAGCAATTGAGTATATGAAAATTGGAAATAATTCAATAAACTCCATAGCGATAAGGCTACAAAATCCTAGAACCAACATGTACGATATATTATTAAAAATCGAGGAAATAGTGGATGCTGAATAAGTATGTATATGATGAATATATGTAGATAGATAATCAGAGAGTGAAAAGAAAATAATATGAAAAAATTTATAGAAATAGGCAATTAATCCTCATATTTGGAACAGTATCGACTATTCCAAATTCGAGAAATAACTGCCTATTTTTATAAATTTTGTCTTATTATTTTCTATTCAATCCCTTATTACCTATCTACATATATTCATCACATGCATACTTGAATTTTGATATTTGTGTAGTTTCGTAGATACAAAAATCATTTAAAAATTTTTAATAAAAACGTAAAAAAATTTAACTTGCCATTTTTACTATGTCCCACTTTACCCCAATCATTTTACTTATTTTACCCAAAAATAATTGATTTCAAAAAACGCCGAAAAACGATACCAAAAGGCAAATGAGTCTTATTATTTGTATGCAAAACTTTAGGCAATAATCCGTTCTATATAACAGAACCTTTGCTGGGTTCAAAAGATTATTGGTTGGTATTTTATTGAAGTTAGATTAAAGTAGGTTCCTCTTTACCCCAATCTTCCCTACTATTATATATCTTTTCACGAAAATTCTCATATGTATATAATAGTAGTGAGAAATTTCACTTTAACCAAATACTTAATTTTCTTTTGAATAAAAATATATAAATTAAATAGATATCTTTTATTTACTAGAAAAAAAAAATATGAATAACATTTAGTTCTTTTTTACATCATTTGGTAACCATATTATGTTTTAATTATGTCCATATGAAGTCTAGATCTATGAACTCAACACGATGAAGTTTTACATGTTTAAGTTATAAACATACCGTTACAATATATCGATCCAGACATTTTAAAATTGAAAAGTTTTGAATGAATTTTTTCGGAATTTGAATAATATATCATATTTATTGAATTCTACAAAGCAAAATATTAAAATATGTAGAGATTGTTGTATCGTCAGCGATAGGTAACTTTGTACACAAAAAGTTAAAAAAAATCGCCCACAAAATTGTTAACCCGCTTTTAATAAAAATGAAATTTGAGTTTATAGATCCGGTTCGAAGGACCATAAACAAATTGCATTCGATTATTTTCCTTCTTGTGTTTGTTTAGTAATATCATGCGGTCAAATGCTGTTATACCTCTGCAGAAAGAAATACGTACTTTCTGTGACGCTGCAGACTATAATATCACTTATGGCGTATTTTCCTCTTGATCCATCACTACTAAATACAGAATTGTAAAATTTATTTAAAAAAACTACTTTACGTTGTTTACTCTCACTTTTGTAATATTAAATTAAATAAATTTATCAAATATTTATTCCGCCAGACCATAATTTAAATCTCGGAAACAATTCTCAGTGATTACCTCCAAACATTCTAGAAAACAATATTTTGAATATAAATAGACTGCAAATGTGTACATATATTTTATGACTAGGATTTTTTAAATTCTTGCTATAACACTACTCAGAAAAAAAGTTTAGTATTTTTAAAGAAATAAATTTTTTGAAAAGTAAAAAGCTCTTCTAAGAGGAATAAATAAAATATTTAATAGGGTATACAATTTTCATATGAAGTATCTTTAGAAAGCAAATTATATATGTGTGTATATTCTTAGCATATCTTGCGAAAACAACGACTTCAAAAAAAAAAAGAATTCTCCATAATGGAAATGAGGGGCAAATAAAAACTTAATAATTGATTTCATTGATCCAAATAGTAAATATTTAATTTTGCTTTTAATAAAAATATTTTTATAAAAGTCAATTTAAGAGTATAACTTTAAAAGAAGTCTTAAAATGATTATCTTTCCTATGATAACTCATTATTTTTTGCATTTGAAGCTCTTTTTCAGCCATTCCAAATTGAACATTTGAATCGTTTTCACTTTTATGAACGATATTTTCTGCTGAGTGTATAGTATTTTTGTTAATGGAATTCACCTCGAGGATGCACCGTGAAAGAGCCTATAGAAAAATTTTAAAATATAGAAGGAGATGCACTACAGTTACGAAAAATTTTCCGCTAATTTCAAATCGGATTTGTGAAATTATTAAAAATAATTCTGATACAGAAAAAATAAATAAATTTAAACAGAAATAATTTAAGTGATATAACTAACATTTTCTATTTTTTTAGTAAATAACAACAAAAAGCTTTAGAAATAATTAACTGCAAACACATATATCAGTGTTGCCATATAAGTAAAATAAATGAACTTTTCACTTTGACCATTTTTATTTATTTTATTGAAAATAATTTTAAAATTTTATATAGTATATATTACTCTATTGAAATAAGTTACAACGTAAGGCATATTAGAAGAATAATGCTTAATTTTTACGTTCAAAAATTTTCATAATAATGATATCTTCTGTTATGCCGAAATCTTAAAATCTGTGTGTTTATACTTCAGCTTTTTAGAAATTTTGAGCGAAGGATTGAAAAGGATATTTGAAATTCAAGAGAATGACGGTTCATTACATAAAGATTTTTAAAATAGCATGAAAGTAAAAATAATAACAATTTCGGTATTTTTTAATCAAAAATTTGTACATTTATTTCGATAAATAAAAATATATATTACAAAATATAAAAAACTTATTCAGACCAACTTTCATTCCTAACCGATCATTTCAAATAAAATTGAAATGAATGTCTGCTAAATATTGAACATAATTGATCAATAAAGTAGAAAGTTTTGTAAAACCTGGTGTACATAAATTATTCTGAGCATGATAGGCAATTTTTTTTTTTTTTTGTTATTTATAGCAACACAATTGTCACAAGAAATATTTAGACATCACTTTTTTTTAAATTACTTAGAAAGCTAATATTCTTTCGGTTGGTTATTTGCTGGTATGTTACGGATAATTTCTTAATGATGCTATTTAGAGATGTCATCCTCAATTTGTACGAATTAATATAGCAAGAACTAACTAAAATTGTATTATGGTAAAGATTGCCAAATACTTAATTTATTTGGTTATGTCTGGCGATCGGTCATTATATTAAATGGGTAAAAAAATACGATTCCAAATTTCAATTAGTGTAGTTTTAATACTGAAGATGTTGAAATATGTCTTCGCTATAACTTATCCACTTAAAGACATTTTATGCTTCAAATAAATCAGGGTTTAGTAGATCTTCGATACTTACAAATATTGTACGAACATTTTGAATTTAACTAAAAACCTCTGTGTAGCACACAGATTAGTATGTTTCAAATTAAAAAATAGGTTATGAGACAAAATCGTAAATTATTGTAAAATGGATAAAAACCCATTACTAATTTTTATTTGGATCAAAAGTACAGATAATCATTTTTATTTGGGTATCATTTAGTTTTTCCATAGTGCAAAAACTAGCCATTTTATAGCGTTTGAAATGTGACAAAAACACTACGGACCACCCTTTATATGTTTCGTAAATTATGATTTTTTTATGGTTATAAAATTTAAGACTTCTGTACACAATATATAAAAATATTACGAAAATCATATTGTTAAATTTTTTTCTAGCGCCTACTAAAATTGAGTAAAATTTATAAAAATGTCTATAAAAAAGTACTGTAATGAGTACCTAAAAATGTGAAATTTTGTATGAAAAATTAAGACATTCATGTCAATTTCATATGGATCAAATAGTGATGATATTCAAGTGTAACATATTCAAAAATAATTTAAATGCATTTTTCATACACATTTTTTTGCCACACTGAAAAAGTCTAAAAATTTCTTTAAAATCTGGTTTTAAATTGTTATTATCGATCCATTTTTGTTAATATTTGAAAATATTTGACTTTAGGACATGTTTCATACTATGCTAGATTATATTGCATCCATAAACCAAACCTGCGAATAAAAGACATAATTTTGGGAAATTTTTTCTTCAGTTCTATTTGTACAATATGTAAAACAATAAAAAGTTAACTTAAAAAAAAAAATCCAAATCCGCAAGTGACAATAGTTTTTACTCTGAACAATTCACAGTGGGATGTATAGAAAACTTGGAAGATTCCTTTAAAAACATGTGCAAAATTTCGAAACTTTAACAGCAAACCGTAACCATTTGTCTATAAAACATTTTTGGAATTATGCTTTTTGCCTCTAAAACTTGTCATTGAACCCAAAATGCATTTTTTAAAAATTAATTACTTCCAAAAACTAAACTACAGAAAATTTTATAGTATGCTATTCTACATAATAGAATATAGAAGAATTTTAAACATTGTTCTGGTTACTACAAATAGTTTACTATAGAAAACATAAATTAAATTTTACAAATTAATTCTCTTCATGACTCACATAACAAAATTTTTATTTAATATTTAAATTAAGCTCCCTTAGCAATAATTAATTCCTTATTTTAATTTCTTACAGATCCATATCAAATGTTTGGACCAACTAGCAGTCGTCTAGCAAGTTCAGGTAAGTTAAACAAAATAAATCTCTTATAAAAGCAGGTGTTTGAATTAAGCAAAGCATGGCTATAAAAAAGGGTCACGTGCTAAACACTTGACTTCAGGGGGGCAACTTAACTTTTGATTTAGTTTAAAGTATATACAGATTTATAGATAAACTATTTTTACATGTATTACTAAAACACCTATTAACATAAAAATAAAAGCAGTTCCATTAACATAAAACAGATAACTACCCTTTATACTTTTATATAGTTTGTATATTTTCTCTGGTGAATAGTTGGTTTATGACTTTGAAAATAACACATTTTTTTTTGGGTGTCTAAAACACACACTCACACAATTGTAATCAAATTATCCCTCTATTATTTAAAAATAAAGGTGTTTTTTGAAATATAATTTTTTTTTTTAACCAGAACACTGAGTAGAAATCATAAGTTAAGGGTGTGTAAAAAAACAGGCCAACATTATTTAATATTGAAACAAATAAATTTGTATTTTTTTTATTAAGAATTTAAATTAAGGCAGACACGTGATCATACATGGATCGGCTTATTAAAGGGTAAAAATACAAAAATACAATTCTATTTGCAAAGTCATCAATTATGTAGTCTTTTTATATTTTATTGTTTTTAAGGAGGGAAATTAATGATTGTGCTTTTGTTTCTTGAGCTTATTATAAATTCATTGCACCTTTAATGGATGTAACGGGTTAAAAATTTTAAAATAAATCCTGCTTAAAGTGGGCGTGATTAAATGAAGTATAATATAAATCATAAATCAAAATATAATCATTGTAAAGTTTAAATTTGAGAATAACGGAAACTAAAATATTTTGGTGTGGGAATATTTTTTGCTAAAATATGAGACAATATAACATAGTTACTGTTTCATGTAAAAATATATGTTGGCACAAAAATTGTGAATATTTTACTTAAATATATAGAGACCGGAATTAGCATAAAAACCAAATCACCCTCCATTTTCCGACGCGACACATAAATAGTTTGTTTCTCCCACAACTAAACATTATTTTCCCAGTTTTTTTCTACTTTTGTTATATTTATTTTGGCAATAAAAAAAAAAATACTTAAGGTAGAAAACATTTTATATGATTTTATTTTTCTTCTCGTCTTACAACACTTTACATGAACTCTACGTGATTACGAAAACAAATTTCTAAGTGAAAGAGGAATACTTATGTAGCACGCGAAATAAAGTTGCAAATAGTTGGAAATTTAAAGTAAAACTATGACTAAATCACCTTAACAAACTAAAACAAATTCACTATCACAATTATATACTCGTAGATACATAGTTCTATGTTGAAAGAGGAGAGGTTTTCAAAATTTTCTTGTAAGTATTTTTTTTTTTTTTTTTTTTTAGAAATTGCCACTGTGTTGTATTTTAGAGAGAATGATGGTGGCAAAAATGCTGTTTTGATTAATTATAGTTTCCTTAAAACACGGAACCGCTTTGTTACCTTAAGTCCGGTGCAACAACAATACATTGTTATAAAAAAAAAAAAAATAAAAAAATAAAAATTAAAAAAATAAGGAAAAATAGTTTATAATAGCAACAATAACATTCTAAAGATTCAGTGAAAATTTAAATGTTTTAAACATGCAACATGCAGCTAAAAATAAAGAAACAAAATTTTAAATTATTACCATTTCAAATGTTTTTTCGAGTTTAACATTTTAAGTCTTTACATTTCAATGGTATTATGGAATTTTCAAAATACTTAAGAATTTATTTGTTTTAATAAAGAAATTAAGTTAATGGCAACATATATATTTGAAAGTTTTTTTTTTTAGAGTAAAATGACTTTAAAATATTAGATTTGATTATGTTCAATAAAAGGATAACTTTTACTGCAAACTGACAAATCTGCAGAATAAAATATATTGCTCAATTTTTAAAATCGCTTTACTTCATCTAAATTTAATTATACCACGAGTATTAAATCTGTGGTCAAAAGAAAAAACTACATAACTTAAGTTGTTCTCAATTTTCATAATTTTTAGAATTGTTGTATTTCATTACATATTGTGTGAATTTTGTAAAAAAATCTGTCCATTACTTTAGAAGGTTTACCTTTTTCGAAATTTAAAAATTATGTAAATTTGCATATGCTTTTTTTCCCTATTTCTTTTACTAAAAATCACGAGTGAACTTAATATACTTACATACTTGAAATGTGTAGTTTTTTAAGACATTAAGTTTAATTTCATAAAGTTTTGGAAATGGAGTACGTACATAATTTAACATATTCAAGATATATTTTAAAATTCCATTTTGGAAAAAAAATGTATAACTTGAGATATTATTTAAACAAAATATTAAGGGTCCTCATGAAAACGCAAAAAACCCTAGTAAACTGTGCACATTGTGCAAGTTTGCACACTCGCAAATGAACTGCCAAAAATTATATGGAAAATCATTTGCACAACACTGATAAGTTTTCGCGACTATTTAGTCTCGTAATCTTGCGCTGTTTACTTGTGCATTTATAAATCAGCTGTTCTTTGTTTACATTTAAAAATTATTAATAACTGCGATTTAAGAAATTATATTTACGTTAATTATAATAAAATTATTGGATGTGTCTTTGATTTTAATAAATTTTTTTAATTATTTTCAGTGATTTCTTATTTTCTTTTTCTTAATATTGCACAACATTTGAAAATTGTTTAAATATATAAATTTTATTTATTACTTTTTTGCTATATTTTTCGATAATAAATACACATATCAGTCTGAAAAATATACTAAATAAATTTTGTATAAATTGTGGATATATTTACACAGTAGATACTTCAAAATTGTGTATCTACAACATTTAGTTTCACTTTAAAACCTAAAAAACGGTTTCCTGAAAAGTAATAAAATTTAATTATGCAGCCAAACGGAAAGGCCACAGAAATATAATTTTATCACTTTATAGACTTTTTATTGGTTCTATGTTATAGTGGATCAAGATCTTTTACTTACTAAAAATAATGACTGAGGATCAAAGTTTATATACTCGTATATGATTTTAGCAAAAATTATATTTCGGATAATTCGTTCTGCTTTCAAGGCGATAAAGCATTTAAATGACAACGGACGCTCTCATTTCAAATAAACCTCGTATAGTTCTCGGCCTTCTTATTTTCCTTAACTTAATAGTTATTCAAGCCCCCCGTATTTCTTTTCTACACTCAAAAAGAAATATCGTGCTTTCGTTTCTCTAAACTTTCAATATTCCACTGGCTCATTATTATATATTTTTTAGTTCTTCATCAGAAAACTTGTCCAGGGAAAAGCTACTCATCTTAAGGTCATAATATTCTCAAAGCCTTCAAATTTTAGATATTTTCCCTCTTAATATTTATTTTATATGCCACACGATCTTTTTAGCTAGAAAAATAAACCCAGAGAAATTAAATAACATTAAGCATTCGATTCCGATCAAAAAGCCATAACCGTAAATTTTCAATATGATCACAATCAATTTGCAACAAAATCTGTCCACCAAAAAAAAAGGTCATGTTAAAATACATTGCATTGTCATTGAAAGGAAGTACTAAGTGCTGTAAAAGAGCTGTAAATGTTATTTTTTAACCCATGTTTGTCATTGGTAGGATGTTCTTCTTTTACGCTTATTGCTCATTGCTTTTGAAGTATTTCTCATAAAATTATATTTATATTTCTTTTCTTTTTTTGGAATTTTTTATTAAAGGTTCTATTTTAATTTATAAAATTTTAATTTTCTTAGAAATTATTAATTTTTTCTTGCAAAAATTACATTTATTGCAATTTTTTTGAAAGTAATTGTTAATAACTTTAAACAAAGCTCGAAATATCCACTTAGTTCTACTTTTGAAGTGGTGAAAACGTTCTTTTTTGGCAGCATTTCTCTTCTCATTGAAATTTAAGTTACATTTCTTGATTTCAAAATATAGACAACAGAATTGCTGTTAAAGAATTTTAGTAATATTTTACTTCCATAATTTACAAAACACTATCTACAGCACATACATTTTTTTTTTCAAAAATTATATTTTTCATATAGCTAATTACAGTGTCTTAAACGTAATCATAACATAATTTTTGGACATTTTGAATATTTTCTTACACTAATTATGTAAATTATTAGTTCATGTTTTTAAAACACTTGGCAGGAATTAAAATATACAAAAAAACAAAAAAATGAAACTCAAAAATAGCAAGATTACAACAACTAATTATTTCCGTAGGAGCATTTAAGTTAAACAAGTTTTTTTTCTTTGCTTTTTTTTTATTTGCTAAAAATTAAATTAACTTTTTTTCAACTTTCATAAAAGTTAAGATCAAAGGCAAAGCCCATTTCTTACAGCGAAGAATATAAGTGAATGTATAGTTGGAGCACTAGCAGAAGGAGGTGGAATAAAATAAAATTTACTTAAATTGTATATAACTACAGTGATACATACATTTTTCAATGTAATAAATTCCTGCGGGAAATGTTTCTGTTAAGAGGCCTTGTTTTTCAGCTACAAGATCTTTTAGTAATATTCCAAACATAATTCCCTTTTGCAGTTCTTCTAGTGGCACATAAAATAGTTTTTTTAAAAAGCGTTTATTTAGAACGTAAAATAAAGTTTGATGAGGCTTGATTTGTAAAAGCCTTTCATATTTTCTCCTGCTGTTTTAGAATGTGTTTAATACTCATACAATATGCTAATTCTATGTAGTTGTTATTTAGTACAAAGGCAAAACAAAATGGCGTTAGGCGTCTCTATAATACTTTAAATAACTAAAAAGTTCCTTCTCTTTGCCAACAAATATGGCGGGTGTATTTAATTTAGCATTAAAGCTAAAAATAAAAAAAAAAAAATAACAAATAAAATACAACGACAAAGTATGAAACAATTTACCATAAAGTAAAAGAACGAAAGCAAATGTTGCATGTTGGTAATTAAAATATTACCAACATGCGTTTGTTAAGTTAAAATTACTTTCCGTTTTTTTAGACTTTCGGAAAAAACAAAGTTAAATCTTTAACTAAGAAAAGTAGAAGAAAACCTAAACTCTCTAAAGGACGGAAATCAAAATTAGTGCAAGTGTTGGTAAAATATTTAAATGAGGTCTACTGTTAAAATACAGGCAATTCCTTTCAACACTTTCACATACATTTCTTTTTTTTTTTTTTGTAAAATTAAATGTTAAAAAATATTAAAATACTTTTAATGCCACATTAAGATCCATTAAATAGCACGTGCTTCAAATTCAATACTCACTTCAAACCAAAAATTACAAATCTATACTTTTATTTTCAAAGTATCTCTGAGATTTCAGCAATTAACACAATATTCATACTAATTTTGTTAAATCGCTTACTTGAGTGGTGTTAAAAAAACACACACACAAACACATATATATTTAGACAGAATAAAAAATCAAACGTTTAGAAAACATTTACTTTCTATTTTATATTCCTTCAATTCCCTGATAGATGCGAGTATTCGTATTAAAAACTTTAACAACCCTTCACACGTATTGTATTTCTATTCATTGCGCTTTTTCCACCACCCTTTTTGTATCCATCTTGTGAACATCATCTAATTGCCAAATGATTAAGCGATTTATGATGTTCATCAGTGGAGTCTTTGAAGTGCGTAACGAATCATATAATGTTTCATCAAGTTGTTGAAATTATTTGCGGTTGGCTTTAATGTCTTTAAATATGTGTGATTTATTTAGCCTTAGGATAATTTTCTATACAATTCAAGTGTTTTGTAATCTTGTTTATATTTTTTTTGGAATTGTTTATGGAGAAATACATATATAAACAAAACTATGGGAGGTCCAGGTTGGTAAAGCAAACTAGTTGAAAATAAAACAGTGTTTTTAAAAAATAAATTTAACTATTTATAAAGTTTGCCATATAGAACATCTGTTAGGTTTTCTTTTTTTGAAATGGGTTGAAACGATTAAATTTTGTTCAAGGAAAGATTTAAAATATCAGTTGGGATTAACCAATTCTATTTTAGCTTTTGTGTTCAGTTCTAGTTAATTTCTAGCTTAATTCTATTTCAGTTCTAGTCCAGTTCTAGTTCAGTTCTAGTGCAGTTCTAATTCAGTTCTTGTTCAGTTCTAATCCAGTTCTAGTTCAGTTCTAGTACAGTTCTAGTACAGTTCTATTTCAGTTCTGGTTCAGTTCTAGTTCAATTCTAGTTTAGTTCTAATTCAGTTCTAGTTCAGTTCCAGTTCAATTCTAGTTCAGTTCTAATTCAGTTCAAGTTCAGTTCCAGTTCAGTTCTAGTTCAGTTGTAGATCAACTCTAGTACAGTTCTATTTCAGTTCTAATTCAATTCTAGTACAGTTCTAGTACAGTTCTATTTCAGTTCTGGTCCAGTTCTAGTACAGTTCTAGCACAGTTCTATTTCTGTTCTGGTTCAGTTGTAGTTCAATTCTAGTTCAGTTCTAATTCAGTTCTAGTTCAGTTCTAGTTCCGTTCTAGTTCAATTCTAGTTCAGTTCTGCTGGAAAATTTTTTCATTGCTGGAAAATTTCATTTATAATTCGTGTTCCTATACACATCTCCAAGTGCTGAGGTTTTAATATTCGGTCTTTCATGTATTTTATTTTCATTTATATGGTTTATTTTAATTTTAATTTTATTTATTTAATTTATTTATTATTATATTTTTAATTTTATCTGTTTTAAATCTTGTTTATCTTAGAGAATTTTATAATATTATCCCGCAAAGCTCATAAGCTTGTCTGCAGGAAATTTTATTAATAATTCACTATATATTTAATTCAACGAGTGTTCATTGCAAATTTATTAAGTAGTTTTTAATGTCTTTGTGTTTTTTGTATTTATTTTTAGTATTTAGTATATTTATGGGTATTTTATTTAGAACAGTGGGCAATACGACGGGCAGTTTGTTTCGGCCATACTCATTTGTAAAACGTTGGACTTTATATCTTCCTTGTGATTTTATTCTTGTGTTATGTGTGTGATCAATTGTTTGCAAAAATCTACTGTCGTCATCAAATTCTTTGATAAGTGTTGTGTGGTATATGTTTTTGACATTCATAATGTTTAGGTGTTTTGCCAAGCTGTTTGTTTCAGGAACATTGGTGGAATCGGTAGTGGTGTTGGGATTGTTCCGATAGTTATGGTGATGTTTTTTCCATAAGATTCTAAGCAGGCTGTCTTGTGTTTTCTGTAGTGTGCTATTATATCTGACATTTCCCCATGCTGTTATTCCGTGTCTGATATATGATTCGGCTAGTGAGAAGTACGCTTGGCGGAGTACACTGTAAGGAGCGCAGTTGCTTAAATGGTAAAGTATATATGAGGCCTTTCTGAGTTTTTTTTTGTAAGTTTTGAATATGTGCTTTCCATTTAAATGTGTTATCAATGATTACTCCTAAATATTTATAGGAATTGGTTTTTTCTATAATGGGACAAGAAGTGTTATTAGCCTGTGTGGTATTGCAGATATTTCTGTGTAAGCAGTCTGTGTTGTGAAATTTTATTTCTATATTTGAATCTGCAATGTATGGTGGTTTAATATGCATTATTTTTGTTTTATTCGCATTGATGATAAGACCATTATCATGGCTCCATCTGGTTGATATATCCAGTTGTTGTTGCATTATGTTTTTTGCGTTTGATATATTGTTATCAGCTACAATTATGGCGGTATCATCGGCATATGCGAAGGTTGTTCCTTCTTTTAAACATTTGAGCATGTCATTTGCATATATTATATACAATATGGGTCCAAGTTTTGAACCTTGCGGTACCCCACAATCATATGACATTTTGTTGCTTAATTTAGAAGTTTCTGCAATCTAAATAGCTTTCAAACCATTGTAGTAAATTTCCTCTTATACCATTTCTCTCTAGTATCGCTAATAATTTCTTATGCGAAAGAGTATCAAATGCTTTACTGAAATCAATAAATAAAGCTAATATATGCATATGTTTACTTAGGCATTCATTGATATAAGTTGAAAAATTTCCTAAAAGTTTGTTGATATTTTTACCTTTTTGGAATCCAAACTGATTTTTATTGATGATTTTATATTTTTGCAAAAAGTTTGTTAGTCTTCTGACTATTATTTCCTCAAGGATTTTTTCCACGACAGACAAAATAGCTATTGGCCTATAATTATTAACATCCAATTTATCGCCATTTTTATATATTGGTCTAACTATTGATGTTTTAAGCAGACTTGGCACAATTGCCTGTTCTAAACTAGAATTTATTAATGTTGTAAAAATTGGTGTTAAAAAAGTAGCATTTATTTTAAGGTCTTTCGGTCGTATTCCGTCAGCTCCGGCCCCTTTTCTAATGTTTATATTTTTTAAAATATTGTAAATTTCTTCTTCGTTTGTATATTCAACATAAATAGTATTAGTCATTGGAATATTTGAAGTTTGTATTGTTTGTATGTTGCAGCAGTGTATAATTTTTTTGATATTTGCATTGAAATTTAAAGAGAAGTTATTTGTTATATTAGTTAGGTCTTCATTTTTAAAATTTTTCATTATAAAATCATCAATATTTGTATATTTTTTACCAATTAATTCATTCCAATTTGTATCTCGAATTTGTTTATTTATTTTATAATTGTAAAATTGTGGTCCCTGCTTTAAAAGGTTTTCCTTGCCCTGATTGTTTACTTCTTCATCAACACAACAAAATAACGAATAATGGTCCGATATTGTTGTTGTTATTATTGCAGTATATGTCTGTTTTCGATGTTGTTTTATTATTTTTTATGAATAGATGATCGATGCACGTGCTTGTATTTCTCTTCGGATCTTCACGTGTGCTCTCGTTTATCATACATTCTAAGCCATTGGTCATAATCATGTTAAGGTATGTTGTTGTTGTGATATTTTCTCTTAATAAATCAATGTTCACGTCTCCTACTAGTATAATATCTTGTTTTTTCTTTATGTTGTTTATTATTATATCGAGTTCTTTGATAAACGATGGAATGTTTGTGTGGGGGGGACGGTAAATAGATAAGAGAGAAGTTATTTTGTTATTGATATTAATATCTAATTGTATTATTTCTAAAGAGCTAGCTGTTACAACAATATGATTAAACGTTAAGCCTTCTGAAATATATACTGCAATCCCTCCACCTCTATTCACTCTATTGAGAAAGATAGAATTGAAACCTTTAATGTTGTAGAATGTGTTTTCATTATCGGTTATATTTGTTTCTACTAAAATTATTATTTTTATTTTGGTTATTATGTTGTTTATTGTTGAGAGAAACGTTGTGAAGTTGAGTCTAAGAGAACGAATGTTCATGCATATTAGTGATATGGGATAACTTAAAAAGTCTTTTTTAATGTCACTGAAATTATTTAATGTTTGCTTTATAATATTATTCATTTTATTTAATAGAAAAGAAAAAAATAAGTATATAATGCAAATCAATTTTACACTGTGTTGTTGATTGATTCAATATCTGCAGTGTTATTTATGGTGAAAAAAGGAGAGTTATCGTTTTTGCGGGCAAACATATTCCCATTGCGAACCCAAACAAATTTCCAATTCGCCTCTTTGGCTTTAATTTTTGCAAGCCATAGAATTCAGTTAAAGTTCAGTTAAAGTTCAGTTCCAGTTCAGTTCAAGTTCAGTTCTAGTTCAGTTCAAGTTTAGTTCTAGTTCAGTTCTAATTCAGTTCTAGTTCAGTTCTAGTTCAATTCTATTTCTAGTTTTAGTTCAGTTCAAGTTCAGTTCAACTTCAGTTCTAGTTCAGTTCTAATTCAGTTATAGTTCAGTTCTAGTTCAATTCTAGTTCTAGTTCAATTCTAGTAAGTTCAGTTCTAGTTCAATTCTTGTACAGTTCTAATTCAGTTCTAGTTCATTTCTAGTTCAACTCTAGTTCAGTTCTAATTCAGTTCTAGTTTAGTTCTAGTACAGTTCAAGTTCAGTTCTAGTTCAGTTCTAGTTCATTTCTAGTTCAGTTCTAGTTTAGTTCTAATTCACTTCTATTTCAGTTCTAGTACAGTTCCAGTTCAGTTCTAGTTCAATTCTAGTTCAGTCCTAGTTCAGTTCTGGTTCAGTTCTAGTTCAGTTCTAATTCAGTTCTAATTCAGTTCTAGTTCAGTTCTAGTTCAGTTCTAGATCAGTTCTAGATCAGTTGTAGTTCAGTTATAGTTCAGTTCCAGTTCAGCTTTAGCTTAACGAACTCAACTTAACTGAAATGTTAAAACATAAATTTCATTTAAACTCTATGGCCTAACTTCTAAAATATTTTTCAATTACAGGTTCCGGTCAAATACAACTGTGGCAATTCTTATTAGAATTACTTTCCGACTCCGGCAATGCTGGCTGCATAACATGGGAAGGTACTAATGGCGAGTTTAAATTAACCGATCCAGATGAAGTGGCCCGAAGATGGGGTGAACGCAAATCAAAGCCCAACATGAATTATGACAAATTAAGTCGTGCTTTAAGGTAATAGTTTGTTTTTAAATAAAAATTTGTAATAATCCATTCTGCCCATAGATAATTAATTACTCGTGAATGTATAAATAATTAATTAAGTGTTGATAACGACTTAAATACAAATAATATAAACACAACAAGAGCAACAATAGAAATATTTCGAAACAAGGGATGATTTAATTATTATTCAATGAAGTTGGCACGGGATTAAGGGTATAAATTTCCATTAAAGCGCAAATAGAACAAAAATCATGACAATAAATAAAAGTAAGAAAAAAAAACACACACACAAAACATGATGATAAATACTTAATTAGCACTATTTTCTAGTTTTTAACTAGCTCAAAGCAAATGCGGTATTTTTGTGACCTGCATAAATTATAGACAAGTATACCAAAATAAGAAAAATATGAGCATTTGTTTTATTTTCACATTTTCCAGATAATTGAATGCATTGATTAGTTTTATTGATTGCCAGCTAATACAAAATGATTGCTATCTTATTTAACTCCCTGGAAAAGTAAAACTAATAAATAAAATCCTATAAATTTTTTTGCAAAAAATTTACCCAAAATTTAAGTTAGAATAAAAAAGAAAATCTACCACTATTAAAGATTTTTGTTTGGATATATGTATGAACAAATTGCTATCGAAGGATAAGGCAGCAAAGGTATAACCTGAAATCCAATAGTAGCATGAAATGTCATCATATGTCACAGTTTTTCTGAACATTTATTTATTTTTATTTGATTTGATTTTTATTTTCATTTTATAGGTTAATGATAACAAATGTCTGGCCGGGCTACGTTTGTTTGTACAAATCAAATTAGGCTGGCAACTGCTGTGTTTAGTACCAGAATCCAAAATTGAAATTGTAATGAAATTGTAAATGTAATAAAATGTTTGTAAATAAAAGAAGATGAAGAGTAGAGATGTAGAGTAAATGAAAATAAAAATATGTTATTATAATGTGACCATAAATGAAAATTTGTAAAATATTAAGTGTTGTAATTACATTTCTGTTTAGGGATGTACTACGAACAGAGAGTTCATCCCCCTTAAATGTTTTTTTTATTATTTTGCAACTTTTCGCTTAATATTGATTGTTTCTAGCAAAATGTAATATCAACACTTTTTCTTTGTCAAGAACAGAAAAAAAAAAGTACTCGAAAAAAAATCATTTATAACATTGACAAACTATTGAAAAGCTGTGCACAGCAACATTGACTGATAATTCTTTGTTTTTAATTTTTCATTTATATTTTTGCATTCATAACAGAAGCAGTAGCAGTAGTAGTAGTCGTAGTTGTTGGGGGTCATTTCCGGTCCAAATGAATGGTTGAATGCAAAAAACATCAACGTACAAAAAATTTACAACGAAAATTGCCAAAGAATGACAATATTTTTTATTGTGCAAATGTTGTATTTTTTATTTTCTTGCATTTTTTTTAATTCATTTGTTATTTTATTGTACGAGAATTCCACAAAATTGGCATGAATTTAATTTGACATCAGTGACAATTATTGTTTTTATTTTTTTGCAACAATAATGAAAAGTTTTCATCTTTTGTATTCGTTTTAATTAAAACTAATTATGAAAATATGTTTGTGATAAGGGAGAAGGAAAAATACATACACACTGCTTTTTGTTCAATATTTATTTAAAGAATTAAATGTGATTATTACAAGAGGGCAAGCATTGTCCCTGCATTATTTGATTCATTTTAAAAGGGACTATATTTATTTATATCTTCGGGTACTATTCTCGATATGCCATAGCTAAGAGAAATCAAAAAATTCTAGTTCTAAATTCTAGTTCACTTCTAGTTCAGTTCTAGTTCAGTTTTGATTTAATTTTAGTTTAGTTCTAGTCCAGTTCTAGTTCAGTTTTAGTCCAGTTCTAGTTTAGGTCATTTATAGTTCTAGTTCAAATCTCGTTCAATTCTAGTTCAGTTTTAGTTTAGTTCTAGTTTAGTTCAGTTGTAGTTCTACTTCAGTTCTAGTTCAAATCTAGTTCAGTTGCAGTCCAGTTATAGTTTTAGTTCAGTTCTAATTCAGTTCTAGTTCAGTTTTAGTTTAGTTCTAGTTTAGTTCTAGTTTAGTTCAGTTGTAGTTCAATTCTAGTTCAGTCCTAGGTCAGTTGCAGTTTACTTATAGTTTTAGTTCAGTTCTAATTTAGTTCTAGTTCAGTTCTAGTTTAGTTCTAGTTAAGTTCTGGTTCGGTTTTTTAGTTCAATTATAATTTAGTTTTAGTTTAGTTCTAGTTCAGTTCCATTTCAATTCAAGAGTGGCTCGGTCTCAATGTTATTTTATTTATAGTTATCCTCAAATTCTAATATACACATGTTTAAGATCAGAATTTCCTTAAATATTTTCTCCTCACATTGTATTTATGTCATTCCATATTACTCATACTAACTAGTTTCTCTTAAAACAAACAATTCTAATAAAATAAACACAAAAAAAATCCTTTTAAATCCAATCAACAAAATAAATGGTTTATCAGTTGAAAACTGCCAATTTTCAAAATTCATTTACTTAATTTGGCTCCCTATTCTTATTTCATACAATTGACAACAACAAAAAAATTACAAACATAACCTCAAACACACGCAAAGGAACACATCTAAAGATAACAATAGCTAAGTGCAAATGAAGGAGTTGGAAAAAAAGGATTAAAATAAACCATTTCGTTGACACATACAAGTGTCCATCAACTGCAAAACAGCACACACAAACACATGTCAGCAACCCAGCAAACCCTGAACTTTTAACTCAAATAATAATTTTTTTCGAACGTTTGGTATTGAGGATTGTTATTAGCATTTTAAGGATTTGGGATTTTTTTCTTAAATTTTGTGTAATATGTGATCTTTGTTTTCAAATAGTTTGCATTATGTTTGCTGGGTCTTACACAAATATTTATACTAGAATGAGAATGTATGAATATTTATATAGAGGTGTGTGTGTAAGCGAGTGTAAACAAACAAAAGATGAAAAAATATATTAAATGAAGCATTAAAGGACTTTTTTGGGATTGATGGTAATACTGTCTAAACACAATGATAAAAGCAACATTATCCCTTTTATCTGTTGTTGATAGAATATGTTAAGGTTGGTGATTACCAAGATGTCAATATAAAATGTATTTCAAGTGTTAAGATGAAATGCTGCCTATTTGGTTAATTTTCAAACACTTTTAACAACAAAGGCCTCAAGTTACTTTTTAAATAAAAAGAAAACCCCCCTTTTTAAGAAAAAAAAAATCACTGGTATTTTTTGCCTTTTTGGATTTCAGACAATATCTTTTGCAATTTGTAAGTGCTTTTATACCCTACACCACCATAGGTGGTTGGCGTATTATGCGTTTGTGCAGATGTTTGTAACACACAAACATATTAGTTCTTTACTCACCTTCAAGTATACCAATCGACTTAGAATCACTTTCTGAGTCAATTTAACAATCTCCGTCTGGTTTACTGATCGGCTTGTTGGCTGGCTGTCAATGTAAACCTTGTGAAAAAAGTACATGGCAAAATTTTGCAGATATTTTGATAAAATTTGACACAAGGACGAAGCCTATTGAAATTGGTTCATTAAGATCGGTTCATAATTTACCATAACTTCCATATAAACCCGCCTTCCGAAAATCACTTTAACATGCATAAATCCCACAAACATTTTGATAACAAGTGTAAATGACAGCACCATAAATATTAGTACCAATGTAATATCTTGTATTCGTATGTTTCATTTTTCACTTAATACAAGTATTGGCCCACAATTGGACACAGGTCGAATAAAAGATCCCTTCCCAAATTTTGGTGGACATACACAGTGGTGTAGGGTATCATATGATCGGGCTTGACCGACTATATCTTTCTTACATATTTTATCTAATACTTTTTTATTTGTTTTTTTTTTCTACATCTACAAATGTGCAAATGTTTAGATGAAAGGATAAAATCAAAAGTAACTAAATTGGCTTTAAGATTTTATGCATTTGATTTGTTCCGATTTTCAAGGTTGATTTAATTTTTACATCTACATACATATGTAGTATGTCATTGTTTTTTTTTTTTTTATCTGGTACAGGCAAGAGATTTTGTTTGGTTGATTTACAAGTTTCTTTATGGTTATTAAGAAAGCTTAAACTCTTTCTTTTTTGTTCTTTTTTACGCTAGATGATTGCAATTGACAATTGGAATTTAAAAGGGTTATTTTTTATATACACACATAGATATATGTTTTATTATTGTTAAAAAATAACTAAAAGGGTTTATATTTTAATAGTAAATTGGCCATACATTTAAGCTTATTTACACGTTAACGATACATTTAACAAATGGTCAGTCAATAAGATTAGTTTTTTACAAGTGTTAGAAAAACAAACTTAACAATCATAAAAGTTTTGGATTTGAATTGTATTTAAGAATTTTGTTTTTATATAAATTTAAGTTACTTTAAATTATTGAAAAAAAAAGATAAATAAATTGAAGGGATATCAAATCAAATATTCATCTTAAAACAACAAAAAATAACTTAAGTTTCAATTTCATTAATTTCTAAACGAATTGCAAGAACAAATAATTTTGAATACAATTATTACGAAATAAAAATAATAATAATTCCACGCTAATTATCATATTAATATGCGTAACTACCATAAAAGAACACAAAAAAAAAAAAACCAAATGAATATTATTTCAAAATTACTGCGTGTTAATTTTGTTCTAACTTTTAGACAAAAATAGAAATTCAAGCAAAACCTCCCTAATTTTCACAAAGGTTACGCACGCTTTATTACCGAATAGTCTCAATGCCTTTGTATACAAAGGACAAAACACTATATTTGTTTTAAGATTTATGGGTGTTTTTAATTACACAACACAAATGTCCAACCACAAAGTGTTCTAACAATAAAACAACAAAAATGGCAAAAAATTACCAAAATGAGATTAAACAAAAAGTGACTTTTAAATGATTATTTTTTGTTGTTTGTTTGTTTATTTGTAAGTTAGTCCTGTGTCAAGTAACTTTACTATTATTTAGTTTTTGAGATGGAAGATCTCGAAGATAAAGTGTGAGAAATACAAACAATAAAATAAAAGTGATAAAATTAAAAGTAAAATATTATTAAGATTGACTGGGTGTTTGCTTTTAACGCCAAAAATACTATTTAGTATTAACTTTAGTTTTTATTTCCCTAATGAAATTTTTCATGTTTTCTTTTATTTTAGATATTATTACGACAAAAATATTATGACCAAGGTCCATGGTAAACGTTATGCTTACAAGTTTGATTTTCAAGGTTTAGCTGCTGCCACCCAACCGGCGGCTAGTGATCCCACCTATAAATATCAAAGTGATTTGTTTATGACACCATATCATCACAGCGCCAAATTAAGTTCATTTATGAGTCCTCATCATGGTATGACTTCATCATCCGGTAAGTGTTATTATATATTATATTAAAAAATTTTATTTTTTGTTGTAATGTAAATTAAACAATATTGAAGTTTAGAGATGATTATTAGGAATTTAGTTTTTCTTTAATAAGTGTTTTAGTAACGTATCATAAAAACTTTACCAGACTATCAGAACCAACTTAGCAGAGTCCTGAATTAACTGTAACTGATTTAGACTCAGTCAAATTTTCAGAATTTGAGGCAGAAAAGGTGGATACTAACATTAAATAGGATGAAAAGTTCCGGTAATACAAATTAGTTTTACGGTCTTAATATATAAGTATATAAAAGTTTTTTGTAAAAGATTTTGAACAGGTAGACCAATGCGAATTCGTAGAAAGCGCAAAAACATTATTATTATTTTCTTTTTTGTAATTATAATTTTTTATTGATTCAAATTATGTGGGGTTATATTTGAAGTAAAACGCACAATAAACAACAATGTTTTTAATTATTTTTCAGACACCCTAGTAAAGAATAAAAAAAGGAAATAATATAAACAACAAAAAAATTAAACTAACTGTGACATTTGGTTGTTATAAATTACGTTGAATTAAATCAGCTGTATTTTAACCTCACCTTTTACGAATTCGCCTTGAGAGTGACTTCGCTGACCAAATTTTACTATGACACGTGCCTTAAAAGTTCTAGAAAGAAATTAGTTTTTAAACAGTCAAATTCCAGGATTTATAGAACTTTTTTAAAGTCGTTGATTTTAGTGGTTTATAAATATTAACGCTGCACAGTGGGACCAAATGCAACATTTTTGATAATATATCTGTGTCAGATAAACTACTGGTCGAATCGAATTGAAATGTATGAAATAGTTGTAAAGGAGGACCTAAGCAAATTATTTCGGAATATATTGCAAATTACAGAATATTTTTGAAAAAATTTTCCCTCATATATCTCAGAACTTATTTCTGAAAAACGAAAAAAAGTCGAGGCAAAAAATCAAAAATTCAAGTGTAAATATATTTTTAACTGTTAGAGATAACTTAGGTAAGTTTTTTAAACTTTTACATAATCGAGACAGCCAACTTTGACACCCATTTTATCACAGGGTGACTGCAGGATGATTCTTCTAAAATCATGGTGAAAAGAAGCAGGTGACAGCAGTTCTACAAAAACAACAATACAGCGAATTCAATAATTTTTTATAGATGACTCTTTAGCGGGTAAGCAAAAGTTGTGCTCAGCTGATGAAATGAGGTCATCTCTTGGATCCTTCTCTACAACTCATGCATTTCAATTCAATTACCAAAAATTTTGCATTTTGCCCCACAGTGCGCCGTCTTATTTTTTTATTATTTTTTTTTTTTTTTAAGAATACTTGTCGCGTGACTTTGCAACTTAAAGAGCAAATTTAACTTGCGTGTTTAGGTCTTCCAAAAATTAAGTTGGAATGAAGCATTTTATTTGTTCCCAACTTTCCACAAATAGTCCCTAGAAGTCTTTAAAGTTGTAAAAATTAAAAATTTTTCAACTAAACCTCATAAAACCATAGAAAACTGAAGAGTAAGTTATGGGCGTAGAGGGAAAATTTGTATTTGATATAATTAATGTAGGACCATAGATCTCAATAATGTTAAGATTTTTATAATCACACTGACAGAAAATGCGACATCAAAAGTATGAAAGAAATTAAATCGTGAATAATTGAACTTAATTCTTATTCTCCAGACTAAATAGAGTTTAGAAAGTTCAATAAAACATTTCCATCAGGACACACTCTTAACCCATTGACGGCTAAAAGAAATACGTACCTTTTAGGAGGTTTTAAGTTATATAATTATTTTCTGGGTAATAAATCGAGAAAATTAGTCACTCATGTTTTATAGAGAAGGAATAGAACTACAAGAATGTAGTACAAGTTACGTCTCCAAATTTCACTACATTGCCCCTGAGTCTTTAAAATTTTAAAAGTCCCGAAAATGTGAGATCAATAAACCTTGAACACGGGAACGTTTTTAACAAAAAATAGCTGTTATTAGGATATTATATCACGGCAAATGGAATACTACTATGTTGACAGATTATTGTTGATTCCTAGTATGATAAAAAATTAAAAATAGTGCTTTTTTATCCTAAAGAAAAAAAAGAAAATTTGTAAAAATTGTTGAATAAATTTTAAAATAAAACATGATATCTCCTAAAATTGTTTTTTACAAACGGTATCGCTTCCGGTTTTTTCTAAAGGGTTTTTCAAATCGTATTTTATTTAACTTTTTATATCATTTTACTCAGAAAAAGAGTTCAAAAAAGAAAAAATACATGACTAAAAGAAGAAGTTTCATATAACTTGCCAAGTGCAATAAAAATGACAGATAGCTTATTTAACTTGGACAATTCACTTTAAATAGTTGAAATAATTCGAACTATTTTGTGCTCACAAAGAAATTAAATGTTTAAACTTTTATATGTATACATTAAATTTAATTTTATTCTTCAGTCATTATAAATATCTTTACTGATTAAAATAACTTTTCATTTGTTCAAAGAAATATTTGAGGAATTCTTATTTTCAAATATAAATATCTATCACGTTGAAATAGATGAATTTATTTTAAATTAATATCAGTATGAAAAAAAAATCAAATGATTGGTTTTTATTCATACTTTTGTTTTTGTTTCAGAAATATTTTCTATTATTTTATTTATTTGAATTTTTTATGTATTATGTGAATATATTAAAAAAAATTTTTTTTTTCTTTAATAAAATTGTTGCTTTTTTTTATCCAAAATAAAAATACTTCAAAATAAATAATTAGTTAATGTAAATATTAACACGTTATAACATATACAAAACATCATAGGACATAAACAATTATCAGTCATGACAAAAAATATACTTATTACAAAAATGTTGACAAATAAACGAACATAGTTGTTGTCTGTTCCTTGTCCAATTTTTTGAACACCAAAGATTGTTTTTCGATTGAAATAATTTTTTTTTTTTGTCTTAAAATCCGGTCTCTGTTTTCAAGTGCCAGGATTAGGAATAAAATATTAAAAAAATGTTTATTAAATTTTAATTTTAAATTATGCAATTTATTATTTTTGCAGAATAAAACTTGTATACACGTATAAATTTACGGTTTTGTTTAAAAAAACTAAAAAAAAAATAATATTTTTAAATTTGTTAAAAAATATTCCAAGAGTACAAAACCGGATAACCGATTTTTTCTAAAATGAGATTTTTCGGTTTAACCGAAAGCCGGTTTTCTAAAAAAGTTGGTTTTTGTTTTGGATAATCTATTTGTCATTCAAATTTCGAATTTTCGTATTTTTGAAAGTTATTCTGTCAATGCAATTTAAAAAATTTAACCATTTCTGAGATCCAAGATCATGTGTTAATTATATCCAATACAAACTTCCCCTCTACACCACTTCTTACCCCTTATTTCTTCTATGATTTAATTAGTGGTTAAGTGAGAAATCGACTTCTATAAATTTAAGGACTTCTAGGGATTACTTAGTGTGACTTATACTACATGTTTGTAGCACTATTTCTTGTCTATAAAACATGAGTGAGTAATTTTCTCTACCTTCTGTCAACAAAATTATATAACCTAAAAACTTTGGTCGTTAATGGGTTAGAAATATGACGTAATGGAAAATTTTCATTTAACTTTCTATACTACATCAAGTCTAAAGAATAAGAATTTCTCAGAATTATTCACGATATAATTTTTTTAGGGATTTTGTTGAAAAATATTATTTATTTAAAAATATTATATATTTAAAATTTTAAATTTTTACGAAACATGATTTTTATTTACAAAAACACTTTTTTTTCTTAAAACCGCCTTTAATTTGCAAACTTTTTGATTATTTTTAAAACACCCCTTAATTTCCTTAAACATTATCTTTTACTTTTTTTTAATATTCCTTTAATAAACACTTCATTTTACTATTTTCAAATAAGATATTTCTTTTATTTTAACTTTTAAAACAAAATATGTTAAATTTAACTTAAACCGTGTGTTTTTAGTATTTCGCTATTAATTAAAAAATTTAAATATGATAATGAGTAACTGTCAAATAGGAAATTCTGAAAAAAATGAAGATAAATAGAAGAAATTTGAAATAAGAAAATTTAAATAAAGAAATACATTTTTGAATATTTTTTTATAATAAATAGGTTTTAATATGCAAAATCTATCATTTAAGTTAAAACGATTTAAAAATATTCATGTTTTTTTATAAAGAAATAATTAAAAAATAGGTATTGATAATATGATGTATAATAAAAATTAGTTTTTTAAGAGAAAAAAAAAACTTGTAATTTTCATAATCGTAATAACTTCAGCAATTTTAAAAATAAAGAAATTTTCTTTAAACGATTTCAAACACAAAATTCAATATAATAATTTCTTAAACGTTATTTAGTTGTTTAATAACTTGTAATGTATAAAATTTTGTTTCTATGGTACTTTTCTGAAGCAAGGAAATTAAAATTTCATTAAATAACAACTTCCTTTCTTTAATAATCATCTTTTATAGTTTATTTACTATTTCTAAAAAATTTTGACAAGATTCTGATTGCGGAACAAAACAATTATTTTCCACAAACATTTTGTTAAAAAAAAAAAAACTGATAAATAATAACATTAAAATTAATATTTGTTTCAAAATGTTTATCTCTGATTTGCTATTGTTTTATTTTTATTTTCTCCTAGAAAAAAAGAATAAAAAAATAAAAAAAAAATACTTTAATAATTTATTTAATATTGTATTTCTTTTTAGCTTCCATATTTCCATCAGCTGCCTCTTGGGGTAATTGGGGCAACCATGCCACAAATTTATATCAACCCCATTCTATGGGTCATGTAACACCCTCTCATGTTGCTCCACATTTGAGCTCCTATCCCCATTACGCATGACCATCATCGTCCGGTGGTGGTTTCTAATATGAGAGTAACGCCATCGCTGGCAGCAGTGGGGCACATTCTATGCATTCAAGTGGTGTGGTGGGTAGTTCGGGTGGTACAAGTACAAGTGCAGCACAGGCGGCAATTAATGTAGCCACTTTGCACAATCTAAGTTCAGCCGTCAGCTCCAGCAGCAACATGTCATCTGGTCTAACCAACAATACAGCCGGCGGCTTAAATAGTGGACTAAACTCGAGCGGCAGTATTAACCACAATAGCCTCAGTCTTTCACAGAATACCAACAGCGGTGGCACAAATAGCCTCATTAATGGAAATCACCTTAACATTGCAACAGCCTCTCTAGCCTCAACGCATTCGCATGGTGTGGGCATGGGTGTGGGTGTGGGTGTAGGTGTTGGTGGTAGCAGTGGTTTTGGCAGCATTGGTGGTCTGGGTGTTGGAGTGGGTAGCAGTAATTTAAATTCTTTGGTAGTTGGCAATCGTTTGATGAACTCAGGTCTAACTACGATATTGAAATGATAACATATGGCTGAATATGGTTTAACCATAGGTAATTCAAATGAAACGCGACCATCGTCTATGACGAATACAATTGAACCCCTAAACACCTCCACCTATAATACACCTTTCACCGATACTTCCTCCTTCTACCGGCACATTAAAGGCGAACAACCATATTAAACGAAACCACCAGTTAATGAGCAAATCTACAGTTTTTAATTACATCAAACAAATAAAAGTGTGTAAATTAAAAGATTTTAAATAAATATGCAAACATTTTATTGGAGGCAACAAAACTAAATCTTAGTATTTCCAAATTAATACGTGTAAAAAAATCCAGATACAATTAAAATAAATAAAATTATAAAAACAAAAAAACATTATCCTCATCTAAAGTTCAATAAAATACTAACGAATTTTCAATTGTTGTTACTGTCTAAATGCAAAAAAAAAACATAAAATAAGAAAATTAAAAATTAAAATTAAATTAAATATGTAATTAAAAAACATATTCTTCTTCTAGTCATAAATGTTGTTTTAAAACAAAATAAAAAAGTCTTGCTAAATTTAATTATTTGTAATAAATATATTGTAAATATTAAAAAAAAAAAAATAAATAAAAAAAAGTAATTGTAGTTTTTTCCAATAATAAAATAAAATAAAATAAAAAACGTGTATTTGTAGCAATAATTTAAAATACATAAAAACAAATAATTATACATTTTCATTAATTATAAGTTTGATGACAAATGGAAATTGTGTAAATTTGTGTTAAAGTAATTTTGACGTCTCTTTTTTCACAGTTTAATTTAAATTCACATTTATATTGAACTGGATGACTGTGATAGTGAAATGTACAGTTTATCAATAAAATATATAAATAAATTTATTAATTAAAAAAAATTAACAAAATAAAATAAGGAGAATATATATGAATATGCAAAAATAATAGGATACCAGTATAGGGCAAAATGTTTATTAAATAAAACAAATTATTTTATTTTATACTTAAATTGTAAATTGCCTATTAATATATATTTTCTATATATTATTTATTTGATCAATTCACAGCAGGTGTTGTAGTGTTGTAGTGTTGTATTCTAAAATGTTAAAGCAAAACGATGTTGCATCACCAGCTGTGTATTTTTCAATTGTTTTTAAACATCTTAAATTGTAAAATATGAAACCATTAAAGTAATTCCATCGATGTTTAAATATTAATGTTTAATTCTAACAAAAAAAAAAAAGATAAAAATAATAATAAATTTCAATATCTCAATGTACTCGTCGTATTTATGTTTATAAAGAGAAATACATTTTTTCAGAAAAGAAAAATTTAAAAAGAAAAAAATATTAATAAATATATGTATAATATTTTAATCTTGTCTCTGTGTAAATTTAACAATGAAGCAACAAAAACAATTTTTAGATTAATTAAGTTCTTAAAATAATTAATAAATAATAACATAAATAAATAAAATATAAAAAAGTATTTGGAAAAATCAATATTATTATTTGTTTTTTTTATATATATATAATTAAACTTGATTACCTATTTCTCGATATCGCATGAAAGTGAGTCGAAAATGCGTTGCGAAAAATTTTATTGAAAACGAAATAAATTTCAAATCAAATATATTTTTGTTTTTCACACAATTTGTCGAAACGAATTTTCGACTCACTTTCGTCCAACATCGAGAAACAGGCACTCACTTTCTTTCGAAATCGGGGAGCAGGCAGTAAATTTTAATGAAGAAAATGCCGTTATGAGGTTTACAATATAAGCAAATGTTTCAAGATGGAAATTCTACTAAATTTTTGGTTTCATCTGTTTCCTTATGTTTATTTTTTAAATAACCATTACAATTCGCTAAATAACCTATAAAATACAACTTTGTCCTAGTGAAGACTTAAGTTTTATCATCTTGCTTTACTTGTCACTTCAAATTTCACCACACGCATTAAGGCCCAACCAGTGAACAAAAAATCATTGTATTACAATCAGCTGTTTCAATCTGCTTAATCAGATACGTACAAGTAGCTACTAACACAAAAATTCTATGTAGCGTATCGCAGAAATCTATAGAAAATAGATTTTTATGTAGCTGCGTGACTTTTTGACAACTCTGTAGTTTATTTCCTTAACTTAATAACCAAAGAACAGGGTTGTTCACACAATGAATGTTCAAAAACACATATATAAGATTTTATAAAATTTCCAAAAAAATAATCGATTTTTGGTCAGATATAGAAGTGATCACAGATGAATCTTATTTTCTCAAGTAAATGCTTATTTACCAAGATATCAATATTTAGAGATATTTATAAAATTTTCATGTCAAAAAAATCGATTTTTGGTTAGGTATAGAAGTGATCATATAAACGCTTATTTATCGGAATATCATGTTTTTATG
This sequence comes from Protocalliphora azurea, assembly GCA_932274085.1. Classification (NCBI taxonomy): domain Eukaryota; kingdom Metazoa; phylum Arthropoda; class Insecta; order Diptera; family Calliphoridae; genus Protocalliphora; species Protocalliphora azurea. Next base: position 149,625,844 of record OW026522.1, read on the forward strand.
TGAATATTCTATTTTAATTATCCAGGACGTTTAAGATTTTTTAATTCTGTTTTATTTATTTATTTATTTATTTATTTATTGTTATTATTATTATTTTATTTTTTTAGTTCTAACTTATAAAGAATTTTCTATTTAATTTGTTTTATTTGTTTAATTACTTTAACAAACAACATTTGTTTTCACATAACGACAATTCTTTATTTTTATTTTTTTTTTGTAATATGAATTTATAAAATAAAAAAATAATTTAATTTATTTACTATAACTAAAACTAAATCAACAATAAAAGAATTTTTCATTGGACAAAAAAACTGAACACATTTCGATAAAAAAAAAAATATTTGTTTGCATATAAAATATATCTATTTATTAAACCATACGAATTCGTAATCCTTAAGAGTATTTTCTTTCGATGTAATCTCATTACGATCTATCTTACGCCAACGTATATGAGGCTGATAACCAAATTCATTTGCTACGTACTCAATTTTACGTTCAACATCGTCATCACCTATAGAGAAATAGCTGCCCTCCTTGTTACCGTTGCGTTTACCAGTCTCAGTATGACCGTGATAGTCTAAAATGTATTTGAAACGATATAAATCCCCGTCTCCATTCAAGGATGTTGAACCGGAACTTTCTCCAGTTTTTCTATTGTTATCGGAACCGGAAGTTGTTCCACTGGGCTTATTGCCGGTTCGAACTGCTAAAGTGGAAGAAAAAATTTGATTGAGAATAAAAAATTATTACAATTTAGTTGTGACACAAACCGTTTGGTTTACTATTAAGGGTTGTTGTCTTTGTTGGTGTTGAAGACGGTGTTTGTCCCTTATTACCCATAAGGGCTGGAAGTACTTTTTGCATAATAATGTCCATTATAGGTGGTGGATTTCCAGTGTTTGTCTTTGTTGCTGTTGAAACAGAACCAGGACTACCCTGTATTGGTTTGGATGCTATATAAAATAATAAATCCTTTATTAAATAGTCTGTTGAGTTTTTAGTGCAATATGTAAAATACTTTTTGGGTTCGTGTCTTTAGTTATTGTTGTGGGGGTTGAAGTGTATCTAGTCTGCAATTTATTTGTAGTTGTTGGCGTTTGTACCGTTTTTTGGCCAATTGTGGGTATTGATGTGTATTTAGTGTTTAAGTTTTTAGTGGTTTTTGGGTTTTGTACTATATGGTTTCCAAAGTTTTGATTCAGGGTTGCTGGATGTGCTGTTTCAACTGTATGAGTTGCCGCTGGCAAGCTTTTAGCCGCTGTCTTTTTTAAAATCTTTCCTTGTGACTCTGTATCAAGTGGTGGTTCAAGTGTATTTTGTAAGGTTATGTTTGGTGAAGTGTTTGCTTGTGACACAACTGGTCGTTCGAAAGAAATATCTTTGGGTGCTTGGGTGTTTTCTTGTGTTGCTGTGTTTGTTTGTAAATTTAGATCATGTTTTGAAAAGATTATAGGTTTAATTTTCTTAGTATTGGGCATATTATTTGCAGGATATTTAGTTTTGTCAGTATATAAAGGTGCGTCATTGTTATTATTAGAAAGTGCTACTATTGGCTTTTGGTGCGCATGCTGATCTTGAGGTGCATTGTGTAATTGTAAAGGTTTTGTATTAGATATTTGTTGTTGTATTAGCAAAGGATTTTCTAATGTTTTAATAATAGATTTATTGTGATCACTTAAAATGTTGCCATGATATTCTTCATTGTTCTTTGCAACATTTATGACAAATTTGTCAGGTTTTGTATTAAATTGTTTGCTTATTGCCACATCTTTTAACGCTATAGATTTGACAGTATCTTTTAGCTCTAAAGACTGTGTTTTAATATCGTTTTCCTTAGCTATAACTGCAGCAACTACATTAGGTTCAAGTGTTAAACGATTTGTGCTAAATTGTTGATTTTTGTAAGCATCAGATTGTGTTTTTAATTGATTATCTCGTGTTACATTTAAGAAAACTTTATTGGGTGCAAGTGTTAGAGGAGTTGTGTTAAATTGCACATGCTTAACAGCATTTTTTAATTCATTCAAATCTTTATACGCTACAGATTCTGTTAGTGGTGTGTTTAATTTTAAAATATTTTCATGCAAATTAAACGATAATAAATCATCGTTTGTATCAGAGATTTTACCTGTTGAAGGTTTTATATTAGGGAATTTAGGATTTGCTGAAGAACTCGGACTTGACAATGTTTTCGATAAAGGTCTTATATCACTCTTAGCTGTTTTCTCTTCTATGCCATTTAGACCCTTGGGCTTATTATTGCCATTCGTTAAAAAGCAGCCAGAGCAGGCTTCATTATTGAAATTATGTCTAGGCAAAGGTTTTGGTGTGGTTGTGGTTGTAGTCTTTGGTGGAATCTTTGGTTGTACCATCACTTCAACAGTTTCTATTTAAAAATTGAAATATAAAATTTATTTCATAAAATAAAAACAATAAAAATCTTACTTGGTGGCGATTCGTAGGGATAATTTTTCATAGCTAATATACGAAATCGTCCCTGTTCATCGGTGGCATACACAGTTACATGATAAATGCCATCAGCTGTTATAAAACCAAATTCTCCCATCACAATACCACGCTCATCTAAATGGGTGTATAGTTAATAAAGAAATTAATTGTTTTTAATAAAATTATGTATAAAATAATAATTAAAATATTAAAACAAAATCTATAACAATAGTTCTAATCAGTTATATCGAATTTATTCGAACACAAGCATTCCGGTTGTATAAATTATTATTTCAACCAAAGAAACATATAAACCTCAACAAGTTTATTAAATACATACTTATGTATATGAAATATCTCTGCAAGCATTTAGTGAAGTCTTTTTCAAAATAGCTCACTTCTTCGCCACTCTTAGAAGTACAATAGAAGATTTCTCTCAATTTTCCAACAACAAAATATATTAGTATACGAATTGAATCTTCTAAACGTAACTTCTTTAATCACTATTAGAAATTATTTTGATAACAGTTACAGTTATCCAAAAACGAAAACATTATTTTTCAACACCTTTGCTAGCATTTGGAAGATTATTTTTTAACAATCTACATAATCTGTCGAATTTGACACTCTAAGATGATTAAAAGTAGAACGTGCAAAACTTGACAAAAACTACATACATTAGGTTCGAAATTTTATCATAAAATCATGATTTCGACGATTGTTTACACATCATAATGGGAAAAAGTACAAGCAGAAACAATATAATTTTACTTAGTAAAAATATAAGTTTTGAAGTGATTAGAGTTAAAAAATATTGATATTAACTAAAATTATTTATGTAAGCTGATAGTGAAACAAAAAATTCATAAATTTTACTTATAAAAGGAAAATTAAGAAAATAAGGTAAGCGTTTATCAAAATTAAAAAGAAATTATTAATATTTCAACTAGTTCTAGGCAAGCGAATAAATTTAGGAAACATTTTCTATAAAATTAAAATATGTTATTAACAATTTGAGGGCCAGAACATGGACAGGAAATTCTGTTTTATATAAAATTCTTGATAAATTAAACAACATTTTTTAAAAATGTGGGAGTTTGACTTATGTATGACATGCCCGCAGCGAATGTTGCTAATTTTCAGAATAATTTTCTATAGAACTAAAAATTAGGAATATATTAAAAATTCAATTTTATAAGTCTATTCTGTGGAAGATTAAAATATGTATATATAGCCATCAAAATTTTGAGAATGCATTGCATTACAGTATCCGAGAAATATTTTCAAAATTTTAAATTAAATTTTTTTCAAAGTTTGAAAATAATTCAAATATTGTTCTTGTTATTAAATATTTTGAAGAAATTGTTTTGTTGTTGTAATGCTTGAAATGTGTAAAGTAGATTGTAGTAATTTTTGGTTAAGTAGCGTTATTTATTTCTAAGTTTCAAAAATCTTAAATATTAACAAAAATTATTGAAAAAACTTTCAGGGCCAAGATAAAATTTAAATAATGATTTAGAATGGTACATCATCATTAAAATTGGTAATAGAATATGAAAATGGTTAAAAGATCATACGGTCTTTAATAAAGGGTATCCCCTTTATAAAAATGGAAACATTTGAAAGAGAATTTAGAGAAAATTTGTTATAAATATTTTTTCAAATATTTCCAAAATTCTTAATAATCAGCTTTTTTCAGCTAGAAAGTATGATTTTAGAAAAGAATATGGTGTTCGCCTTGTAAAAAGTGTAATACATTTGTTCTTTAATTATTTTTCTGTAGAAAAACTGACGATTTTAGAAAAAAATTAACTAAAAAAAATGTATTTATTTTAATTACATTGAAAATTCAATACAAAATTAAAATAAATAATAATATAGTCTTGTATTTAGAAATCGTATATTATATTACTGAAAAACATTTTGGAAAATTTTGCAAATATTCTAAGAGATGTTATTAAATGTTCATTTGAATTCAAAATTTTTTGTGCAATTAATTTCATTGTTTTTTATAATAAATACAAGGAAGAGTTATTTTTGATATTTAAAAAATAAATTAGATTCAATTATTATTCTTATTTTATTATATATTTTATTATACTTTATTAAATTTGAAAGAAACAAATATTCTTTTCTAATTTTGTACTTAAAATATTTTTTTAATAATTTAATTTAATTTTTTTAATGTTAATTTGAATTGAAAATATTGTTTTGTAATTAATTTTATTATCAGAAAGAGTTAATTTTGTGATTTAAAAAATTTTAATATTTTTACTTTTGATAATTTTGTTCATTCCTAATCCTTCATTTTAAAATGTAAATATTACTGACATTATTATTTTAAAAATTTTATGCAAAATAGTTTTAAAATTCTGCAAATATTTTCTATCGAAAGTGTAACTACGTCGGCACACCGGGAAATTGATATGTTTCGCTTTTCTTTTGAGTAACGCTTTAGTGAGGATTAGAAGATTCGAATTAGGATTTTTTATTAGAGACTTTTTACTGCGGTATAGTAGATCTTAATACGTGACGTACAAAATTTACTAAAGCGTTACGAATTCTGATCTACTTAGTAATACCGTTCGGGAAGAAATGTGCCACTAAGAGATAGTTCTTTTGAGTAACGCTTTAGTGGGGATTTGAAGATTCGAATTAGTGACATTCAATACTGACTAAAGCGTTACTGAAAAGAAACTATCGCTTAGTGGCATCGTTCTTCCCGAACGGTGTTACAAAGTAGATCAGCATTCTATAGTTAAAGCGACGCATATCAACTTCCTGGTATGTCGATATAGTTACGCTTTCGATAGAAAATGTTTGCAGGGATGTTCCTGACATAACATAATGTGTTGAAGCGAACACATTGTGTGATCTGTGTTGAACTACAAGTTCAACTTTCTATATCATTAACTAATTGCACATTCCGTAACTAAATGACACAAATTTAAATAATTATGACTATATAATTTTTGTTTTTTTTTTTCTTTAATTTTAATTTTGAATTTTTAATTAATTTATATATTAATTTTAATATTGTTGTTTTTATGGTAGTACTATGCTATTGACAGGTATTTGTCCATAATTAATGCGACATTAATCAATGGACAAAACATAATAAATTTGAATTAATAATACCGTAAACAGTCAGTAACACAATAAATTTATAATTTAATAAAACAAAGTTCTATGGTCTAGTTTTTCTTTTCATTAGTTCTGGTGAAATAATTCGAATTAATATTAATATTTAATGTTAAAGTATAAATCCCAATAATAAATAATTGTAAAAATTAACATAATGCAAATTATAATCATAAATAAATTGCTCGTTTTGTGTGTTGTATTCTTTTTAATTTAATGACAACGTTTGTCTTTATCAAATCAAATTTCTAGTTTAACAGGACAAGCGTTAAACAAAAAGCATTTATATTAGGAAAGTGTACAACGAATTGTTAGATATCCTATTCTGTGAGCTTTTTGTCAAGAAACAATTAATAATAAAAAAAATAAATAAAATGTTAAAATAAAATTCGAAAGCGCTTTTATGAATTTCTTAATGCATATATAATAATCTATTGATATTTTATGATCAGTGATCAGTAATAATTTTACTTTTGTTTCCACAACCTGTTCAAAATAATCAAAAAAAAAAAAAAAAAAAAACAAAAAAAAAACGCTTTTCAATTGTTGTTATTATTGATTTAAGACATATAAATTGTTTATTAAAAATGACAATAAATATTTTTTTTATTTTAGAATTAATTAAAACATCGTTTAATGAGCATCTAAATCAAATTTTAATTTCAAGATATAAATTTTAGCTATTTTAAATATTAATATTTCTTTCAAACTACGGCGAGACTTAAGAAATAAACGTATATAAAAGTTTCTTTACTACAAGAATTTTCTTAAATTAAAACAAGTGAAAATGTTATATTCGGCTTGGACGAATCTTATGTGAAAGGTGGGTGGTAAAGTGGATGGACCATTATTGGTTTACGTATTGACATTCTTTTGTAAAAGATATCGGATGAAGAGTATAAACTCGGGTTACGACAGACATCTTGCTTTTCGAGTATTTGGTTCATAACTTTTTTAATTAATAACTTATTTGGCTTATTTTCAGTATCAAATAAATCTTATATAAGACAAATATTTGAGCTAAATTGCGTCCTCCTACGATGTCCCCTCGAGCTATATCCTGCTTTCAGCAGACAGAGAGAAGAACAGAAGGACAGACGAACGGATATCTTTAGATCGACATGTTATACACGGAATGACAAACCCAATATATCCCCATCATTTTTAAATGGTGTGTATAAGAATATTTGCTTAAATGGGAAGAAAACATCTTTTTATGTCAATTATTTAATTAGTGCAACTTGGCTTTACTTGTTTTAAGAAATGGTAAACTATTTCAAAAGTAATTCATATGGATAATTTTTAGCAATTTTAAAGACGTTTTTCAATAGGGTCATGAGGGAAAAATGTATATTGGATCAAGCCCTAAAAACATTTTTGTCTGATGCCTCTATTCTGTATCTCGATTTTACGTACCGTCTGTAGGCGAAAACCAGTAACAAACGATGTTCTCTATGTCGATATAATTTTTTCGTTAGATTTACGTGGTTTAACTCAATGATATACGTTGCTTTCAAGTAGGATGTTGCCAATATTAAAAACATTATAAATTGGAAAAATAATTAATAGAATTTTGTCAACAATTTTAGATTTCTTTGAATATGGGAATACTTAGGATAATAATATAACAATTATAAATTTTAAAAATAATAATAATAAAAAACAATTAATATTAAATATAAAAAATATAGAATGTGCAATAATTTAAAATGCTTATTTTATTTCGGATAAGTTTATGGTTGAAGTGTGCTGATGGACTTCAGAAAAAAAGTGTTGTCTTTTAAAAATTTAGATTTAAAAAAAAAAATATAAAAAAAAGAAACACCATTTGCTTCATGAAATGAAAATTTATTATTTTGTGTGTGTTGGACATGTCACAGACGGATTTCACTTATATTGCATCATTTTCGAATAGATGCATAGCTTAGTAAATGAATTCAGTATATAAGGTCTTCGGATATGAGGAAGCTTTTCTGTTTTTATCCCACCTTCGATATATCTGACATAGAATTTCCTTTAGCCCTGCCAACCCTACATCCGCCATTTTGTAAACTAATGTTTACTTTTCATTTTCAGTGACAAAAATTGCATTTGTAATCTCATTTTTTATGTAATCGTGGACAATAAGAATGTTGGTGATAAAGAATTTTGTATTTGTTGGACTGATGATATGTTACTATATACGTATGTTCCTTCATAAACACTTTAAAGTGCATAATTCGCATATATGTAAATGTTAGTGTAATATAATGATAATATTAAAAACAGTGTAGCTAAAACTTTAAGATTGTTCATTATTTCAAAATCTTCATTTGATAAACTTGAATGTATTTCAAAGGTTTCAATCAAATTGGAAAACTTTTTGGGATACAGTACTTGCTATGTATACATATCACATAGGTGAGATTGTAATCTATTTTTTATATTTTACTACACTTAACTTAAACATATGCATCAAAAATCACCTATACGTATAGTTCTTCAAACTGCAATATCGCAAATATTATATATTTTGATTCGAAGAGTACATAATATTAAATTTTATTTTAAATACATTGAATTTCGAAAATACTTTCTTTTGAATCCAATTACATAATAACCCTCCAGTGTTTTACGGATCTTTCCATATAATAATGTCGAAATAATTTAAAATTTTCAAAAAAAAAAAAAACAAAATATATATAAAAACATTTGATTTTATATAAAATTTCCGGATTTTTGGAAACTTGAGATTTAAGAAAACTCAATAAAGCAAAGCCGTCAGCTAAAAAACTATTGCAGTCAGAAAAACCACTGCGTGAAAACCGCCGTCTTGGCAACACTGATTAGAAATAGAAAGTTTTATATATGTAGGGAGGACAATATCAAATTTTAATAGAATGAATCCAAGTAAATTTATTTCACATACAGCTAAAATATTACTTCTGAAAATTGCTGAAATTAACCGTTTTGAAATTACGCAGCGCTCTTGTGGAACAGAACATCGCTACCAAATTTTTTTTTTTAAATATAGATCATAATTATACTAAAATCATTAAAAAATAGGCTTTTTTTGCTGAACGGCAAGAAAATAATAATTTACTGTTTTGGCATTTGAATTGACTAATATCGGCTTACATAATGACAAATTTTGAGTAAAATAACGTAAAAAAATTGCCATCATTACAGACAAAAATTCAAGCAGTCGCAAGTAACATATAGAGAATACGAATATGAATATAAAAACTCAATAGCATTTCAGTCGGAAAGTGACAAAAATCGACATTCATAATAGGGGCATAAAAAATAGTTCAAAACAAGCTATTAATTATGTAGCTAAAGTTTTTAATAGTGATTTTAGAAAAAAATATTTAAAAAAAAATCTAGATGAAGTACGTTTCTCTCTAAATTTACAAAAATGCTACACCGTCATATATATGTATATATATATACATATATATGTATATATATATATACATATATATATATATATATATATATATATATATATATATATATATATATATATATATATATATAGATATATAGCACCAACCTGCCAGCCGGGCGGACATGGTTAAATCGATATACCTTGATGTAGAAACCTGAAAATATATAAAATATATTCTGCTTGTTACAAACTTCGACACAAACGTATTGTATCCTCCCTGAGTATGGTGGAGTAGGATACAATTAACAAATTTAAAGCCCCCTTATGTTTTATTGAAAAAAAAATGGTTCAAGTAACAGTTTTAGTGAATTAACATTTTTATTGAACTTAATTCTCAGGAAAATTATTTATGAAATTTGATTTATTATTGGTCTATTAAAAACGAAAAACAATAAATAAAAACTCATACATACATTTCGCCTATATATAAGTCACTTGACTTAAAAACTAATTGATACATTATGTGAATTTATTTACGAATTAGACAGAACAAGCCATAAATATTCGCAAAGAAAGGGAAACATTTAAATAAATATTTTATTTCTACAAAAAACACAAAAAATTTACAATTATTGAATTCCTTTAAAATCAACGTGGGCTTCACCAGACTCATATGGTATGAATGTGATATGAACATGAAAAAATCCTAATAATTTCTTCGTATTCGATTTCACAAAATAAGTTTTTCAAAAGATTATAAAAAACAAAATCTGAGGAAGCTAATGAAAAATCCAAATTTTTCGAATTCGGGATTAAATTTGAAAAAGATTTCCCTTAAGGCATCTTTTTATCAAAGCAGCAGGTTGTTAGTCTACATGAACCTATCTCTTCAGAATACACTCCTACATATAGCATAAATGCAGATGATATTAAAATGATAAACTATAGTAATTCCTTTACAAACGACAAAAAAATAAGTAAGAAAGATACAGTCGGTAAAGCCCAAACGTAGAGAATGTGTACTCCATAGTGTATGAGTACCAAAATCTTATATTAGAATTGTGGCTAATTGCGGACCAATACTTGTACACTGAGGCGCCGGACTGGAGAATTGCCACGCAAACTAAAGCGATATCGAATCACAATTTTCTATGTATATACAATGATTTTTCTATTTTCATTTTCCATTTTAACATTTATCTGAATTTATATATAAATATATATATATATATCATAAATAGCTTAAATATAGTAATATTTTAGTGAAGTTCAGTGACAAATTTCATGAAGATCGGTCCATAATTGATCATAGCTTCCATATAAACTCCTTCTACGAAAATCACTTCAACGTACATAAATCCCATAACAAGTATATATATAATATTCGATATATATAAGTTCTATATAAGTAAGAAATCACAGTGCCAAATTTTGTGAAGATCAGTCCATAATTTACCAGTATAAGACCCACTTTCGATAATCACCCTAAAGAGCATAAATTAAGATAAATGTTAAATTGGAAAGTAAGAAGAGAACCTACATATATAAGTAATTTAATTTCACCTCGTTTTACACAAAATACTCATTTTTTAAATATATATATATAGCTCATCCTCCGAAAGGAAATATAGGATATAAAATTAATACACTTTTAGTCAACAAAAACTCTTTTTTGGAGAGTTCAATTGAAATTTAGCACATTTATCAAATGTTTTTTGGAGAAACCTATGGGCTAAAATGTAAGCCCACTTCTAGTAAAAATCAATTTAAGACATTTCACATAAAATTTGACATATCCAAGGAGCAGAAAATATTTTATATTATAAAATTGAGTAATCACATTTAACTATGTGGGCGTAAAAAGGGAGAGGTAGTTCATAAAAATGTTACATAATATCCAAGAGAAAATTTGTGCTCTATAAAACAATAAATATCCTTAAATACATTGAAATTTAAAGATTTTTTTATTTACACACATAATGGAAAAAGTTCTCTAAAATATTTGATGTTTAAGAGTCCATAAGATCGCAATTCTATCTAACTTTGAAAAACCTTTGGAGATTTTATGAATCTAGTATACTTTCATTCCGTGTTGGAATCATTGAAGCAATATTTGATGACCCAAAATTTGTCGCATAGTCTTATAAAAATTTAATATACATAAATAGTACCCAATAGTTTCAAAATTCCGAAAAATTCTAAAATTCTACAACTTATTATTTATATAACTTTTAAAATAACTACACGAAAACTCTACCCCAATAAATAGATAAACCCAAATGATTCTTATCTTATAAAAAAGTTTGATTCATTATTTATGCTGCAATTAGAACCAAATAAGAAGATATATACATATAACGCCACTCCAACTATTCAAATGATGATGTTTCAAAATTTATTAAACGATTTACATAAAATATTAATAAAATATGGTCAACAATATGGATAAATAGCTGTTAACTGCATCGTCATCATGATCATCATCATCATCAACATTTTTAAGAAATTTTATGGTTATTTTTGGCATATAGTAGCAATTGTGACAATATTAGCAAGTGACACTTGTTGGCAATCTCTCGTATCAATAGCGATTGCAACAAATAAAAACTTAAAAACTGCCAAAACAACAAATGTGGGTAAAACAGCAGGTTGCTTATCGTTTAGTTGCGAATTATGATGATCATTGTCGCAACAATTGCAGTTTATTCTTTTTGTGTGTTTTTTTTTTTATTTTTCTTTTTTTATTAAGTAACTTGTTCTCTAACTAAAAATATTGACATTAAAAACCATAAAACACATGCAGGAACATGATTTAAAAAATAAGAATTCTTGATTATAGTATTTTTTATTTTATTAAATATAAAAATAGACAAATTAAATTATGCACATAAAAACACACACTTATTAATTTGCGCATGCATACATAAATACATACATACATCCATACATACATATCAAAATGAAGTTGCGCAACAGATGATGTGTTTTTTTTTTTTCAATTCAAATTTTTATCCATTAGATATAAATAATTGCTGTCAATTGTCGGGTTTCTACTAAAAGTGTTATTTAAAAAAATCTATTCCATAAATATTTTTTTCATACATATCTATAGAACTTGTATGTTTTGATATAAGTGTTTAATGTTGGTGCCTGAGTGTTTGCAAAGTGAAGAAGATGTTTTATTGTGTTTAATTGTTTATTTACATTAAAATCAAATGGTTTTATAAATTTGTAACTGATGAGATTTCTTTTTATTTTGTATTAATTTTTAATTATAACTTAACATCTGTTTTATTATCACTTGATGTCTGTAATAAATTTTCTTCTTGTTGCTGTTATAATTAAAATGTTGTATGAATATATTTTATGAAATATTCATCCATTAATAATATTAAAAACCTAATTTAAATAAATTAAGTATTTAGTTAATTAAAGGGAAGGTGTTTTAGTGGAAGGATTTAATCCTGATGTTTTTATACTATTTATTATTAAAGAAATTTGTCTGAATTAAGAATGACTTATAAAAGATAATCAGGAAGATTTCATTTAACAATTTATTTTAGGGTGTTTTAATGAAATCATAAAATTTAACATCAGTCCTAGCAAACATAGAGAAAAGTTGAGTTTTCAACATTTGAGATAGTTTATTCAATGTTTTTAAATGTTTTTGCTAGACTTTGGGTCCTGAGCCAACATACATTTTGTGAAATGTTAGAAAGACCAAACAAAAATACGATTGTATATGTTAGTAAAAGATGTTTTAATTAGTGCCCAGCAAAATTAGGAAGTGCTGTTTTTGTTTTTTCTTATCAATGCGATATGAACCTATCTTGTAGAAAGTTAGCATAAAACTAAATTTTTTTTTTTGTTTTTTATTCACTTTTAATTATTTAGCTTCGTTTAGATTCGTGTTATATATGTGAAAATGCCGAAAAGCACTCGATCCCCAGGGGATCTCGATTAAGGATGGAAAATGGAAATTTTGAAGTTGTACTGAAATCAAATGAAAAGAGTACTTTTATTCCATTAAAAGTACTAAGTTAATTGAGTTTACAAATGAATTCTTCTTTTAGAAGAAAATATTTCTTTACTAAATAATAAATAAAAAATAGTGAAAAGAGTTAAATAGTAATGAATTTTCCCGCACTGGTACGCTCTTAAAATATTTATTATGTTATTTTTAGCATGAAGATTATTAACATTTCTGAATTTATTTACTTATTTACTTTGAAGTTAATACAAAAGCTGCCTATCGAGACAAAAAGTTGGTCTAAGTAAATAAGCAAAAAGAAATCAATAATAATATAAGATAAAGAGGATCTTTTGCTACCTAGCATTTTCTTCGCTAGATAATATTCTGAAGGAAAAGTAAGATATGTAGCCAAATTATTATCAAAAATAAAAATAGAAAATTCCTTCAACAAAAGGATTCCAAAGCAATGGTTTTAATATAGTGTTGTCATTGAAGGAAACTTCTTTCTCTATGCTAAAAAGAGCTCCAGAAGAAACACATGATTGACATTTGAAAAATGTGCCTCGTGTTCTTTTAAAAAACTTTAATATATTTTATAACCTTTGCATTTATTTATCTACTTTTACAATATGAAAATATAAATTTGACTTTATTAAAAGTTATTATAGTGATCGAAGTGTGATTTTCTTAGTAATATTTAACTTTTTTACTTAGGAGAGATTTATTTGCACTCTTATAGAATAAATTAAAAATAGCTTTCGAAAATGATGCATTTTTGAATTCTGTAGAAAAGGATTAGTTTGAAAGTAGTTGTAGTCATTAAAATTGTAAAGAGAAAACCAAAATTGTTTTGCAATTATTTACAGGTCATTCTAACTTACAACCATTAAAATGTAATCATTAATAGAATAATGTTTCTTATAATTATATCATTAGTTTATTTAATCAATTTATCATTTATTTAATAAGCATTACAAATTCGATAAACCCAACCGTGTAAAACTCTCATTTTTAACATAAATATCAGTATTGGTAACCAAAATAAAATCATAGTTTCAAATTCAATCTGTAACCAATTTTTCAGTTGAAGTAATTACAATTTTAGTAGAAAAATGACCGAATTACAACAAAAAACAAATTCAGTGTTTCCAATCGATTAAGAGAATCTTACTGAAAGAATTTTAATTTTATGACATAAAAAAAAAAATAAAAAACAATAAAATAACACGACAAAAAACTATAAACATTTTATTTAATAAAAAGTTACAAAAATATAAAAATCTAAACATAATTTAAGGAGCACAAGGTATATTAAATCATCTACACTATAAGAAAGTAAGGTAAGTGATAAATAAAAATGTATTTACTCAGTAATATCATTTACTTAATTACAATAGGGAAATAATCATCTTTTGCAATTCCCAAATTAGAAAAAATTTTAATGTCTTGGCCTCACAACTTTTTTGTGTTTTTCCGGATATTGAACGTTTAGCTACAGCAAGACTAAATGTGCTATTGTTTAAGGTTTGATTGGTGAGAAATATTTACTATATTCTCCAACTAACCATTAACTAAACTTTTACTTCGAAATTTCAGGAAACAGTACCTATATTAAAATTAGCTATGTAATGCTAAAATAATATGGACCTTCTCTCATCGTGTAAGCATAACACTCAACTTTGAACCGCTTCTTGATTCGATTAAAAAAATTCTCTTTTGTTAATTGTTGTAAAGTATTGAAAATTATTAAAATCAAGCTTCAGTGTGCAATTTTGAAAGGTGCTTAAATGCCCATTGTCTTAATTCAGTTAGTAGTTTAAAACTGGACAACCTAAAAACAAATGGCTTAAGATTGTTGGTATCTGAAATTTGTAATGGAAAATTTAAAACTTTATGAGATCTACTACAGATATTGAAATTCTTAATTTGCCAAAGATTGGTTTATAATTGAACAAAGCTTCCACATAAGGATCCCTTTTGAAAATCTAATTCGCTTATAAATCTTTCATATATGTATAAAGTTGTAATTTGGAGGACAATATTTCTCATAGGTATATCATCAGGCTTGACTGACAATAACCTCTTTATTTGTATATCTTGTTGATTCTTTTTTTACTATTTTTATGATTTGTGTACAAATGCATGAAATTCATTTGTTTACTAATTGTTTACTAATTAACCGTTTTTTTTTTTTTTATTTTCAGAGATTTTTAAATACGCCATATGAAGAAGATGTTGCTTCAGTTTCTTGTTTTTATTTTAAGATGAATCAAGTTTTATACTTTTGTCATATTTTTTCCTTATGTGTTAATAAGTTTAAGCATTTATATTTTATTTAGAATAATAATATGCCACAAAAGCTTATTTAAAAATACATGTATATATAAACGTATCTATGTATCTATGTATATATATATATATGAATAGAAGATAAAAAATTTTTGCGCAAGTCTAATAAATTTATTTATTATTTATTACTTATTACCGAATCAGTTTTTTGAAGCAGTTCACATCATCAAATTATTTGGCAATCCCAATCGAATTATAAGATAGTACTTGGAACCGATCAAATTCGATTGGCTAAAAATTCCGTTGGCACAACGAATCTGTTTTCTATGTGTAGATACAATTTCTATTTTAAAAAGTAATATACTTCTTTCGACAACGCAATGTTTTTCCTTATGTTCAAGTTTAATTATCTTTTCAGGGTATTATATAAAAGCAATTTTAAAGAATAAATAATTTCCTTAATTGATAACTAATTTTACTTCATCATAAGCGTTTGTGATACTAATACTTCACACACAACAAAGATTTATTGGAATTCGGTTTTTACTAAATAGTTTTAATAACATGAAACGAAATTGCATTATAATTAAGATAAAAACTATATTTATCAGAGATTTTCTTTGATGATGATTGTAAGTTAATAATTAGAATTGTTTTTAAGTACTTGCAACTGAAAAAGTGCTTGTTTTCATAGGTTTATGTCCTTACTAACTTGTATATTAATAATTCGAAAACTACAATGAAACTAAATTCGCCATTATAATATTAAATTCTACTCGTAATTATTGGTGGTAGCAATCGAAAAATTCAGTTATACAGTTCTTTATATATCAACATATGGAATGGCATTTATTAAAATTGAAATAAAATAAAAATATAAAATTTTTCAAAAAACTTAAAAAGTATTAAAAAGAATATGTTTTGGTTAATACATTTAAAACATAGGTAATACCCAAATAATTTGTTGCGTTTTTGCTAATATTAATATGTTTTAGGTGTTATACCAATTTTGTCCTCCTGATATACAAAATGGAATACTTCTGATATGCAAATTTGTTGTACCACTTTTGAGTATGGGTACTTATTTCTTTGGAAGGAAGTCCTATATGATGTCCCTGGCCTTACTCAATTAATTGAAAGAAAAATATAAAAAAAAACAATTCCTCAGTGTTTTCCTGGTGGTATTTCTGTAAATTGTTGTCAATTATATATTTCATATTTATAATCTGATATAAATTTTTTCAATAAAATAAAGAGAAAAAAAAATAAAACAAAAAAGATTAATGAATACGAATAGAAGAAAAAAATACAGTCCTCTCAATGAATATATTCTGTGCCTTTCATCGAATCGATATTTTGAAACGGTTGCGCGTACCATTAATTCAGCAATTGAATAATACTTACAACCGAATTTAAGATAGTATTTTGTAACTAAATTCAAAAAAATTCGGTTGCCAAAATAAATCTGTTTTCTCTGTGTATGTAACGCCTAAAGATAATTATTAATTATACCGATTGGCTCAAAATCATTTTGTGAACCGATTAACGACTTCCCCCTTTTTATTCTTCGTCTCTCAATGTAAACCGTACCTTTTTGATACTTTTTAATATTAAAAAGTACCGTAAAACTCCCGCGAGTAATGTGATACCATCACAAGATTAATCAGTGCAGAGCAGCCTGAAGTTCGTTTTGAAAAAAATATGTCTAAACTCTAATTCATTTTGAAATATTAAATTTTAAATTACGGTAAACAAATATTTTTCCATTTAGACCTTCGATTCGGATTTACTTGCATATTCACTCGGTATATGGTAGTTTATGAAATTTTAAATGCATTCAAACTTTTTTGGAATTTTTTTACGAGTTAAAAGTAAAGAACATTACGGAACAAATAAAATTAATTACCCCAAAATTTGTACATACTGTATATCGATGACTTAGTTTCGTAAACCGAAATCGTTCCAGTGAAATTAATAAAATTAATACTTGATGATCCGATCTTTGAGGGTATCAGTCATAGTATTATTTTCCATAAAATTAAAACTTAACTCACTCACTTATAAGAAATTGATTTTAAAAATTCCTTTCAATTAAAAAAAATCAAAATATTTGAATTTAATAACAGGGATAAATTTAAGATGATCTTCATATTATCCTGAATAAAATAATCATAAAATTCAAATTGCATTAAGATTCAAGGTATTGGTAACAAACAAATGATAAATAAAAAAATTAGAATTTTAGTACTCTGAGACTGAAAAAGTACCATTTGACTTTTTTTTTTGATACCGAAAAACATTTTCATTTTCCATTTCTGCTTGTAGTAGAATTACAAGTCCCAACTTCGAAAGTAATTTTGAATGTAGTAAATTTGGCATACGATATTAATTTGTATAAATCGGTCGACTATATGACGGTGCCCCATTCAAACTTTTTTCAAAAAACGACATCCGACAAAAGAAGTCTTCTGTAGTTAGTAGTATGAATTCGTTCTTTTCCGACACTCAATTTTTAGAAGCATACGAACTCTTATTCATATTGTTATTATTTTTAATATACTGGAGAAAAAATAACTTTAAAAATAGATATCTTCATATACATGATCCCGTAAATGTTTACATTTCTAATCGAAACAAAAAGTTTGAAATTTTAAAAGGTTTGGCTCTTTTTTAAAAAGGTTCAGCACTGATCAGCCAATATAAGATTTTAAGTATTTAAAACTTAACGAAGTTAAAGAAGAGTACAACTTACCTCTTTGTTCCGAACGATGTTGTTGTTCGTCTATGGTAAAACCGAATTTATAGGGACGAACTGTTGTACTTTGGCCCAAACAAAATTGTTGCAGCAAACAACAAGCAACAATAATAAACTTGAATAAAATTTAAATTATTATTTTTTCTATAAATATGTAAATTGTAATATTTATAATAATTTTTTTAACACTTACTGAACTTATTAAATATTTGTTTTGCAATTTCATTTTAATATTAATTTATTAGTTTAAATGTTAGTATAAGAAAACTGATATACTTTCTAAAATCGTTTTAAGTTTATTAATATATCACTTTTATCTAATAGATTTAACAGTGAGTTACAAGGTTTGCCAACTAATTGTCGATTAAAAAATATCTGTATTATTTTGTTTAACAATTTGGAAATTTTTATTATCGTTTTTTGTTTTTTTATTTTTTATTATTATTTTTCTCGTTTTTTCACCTGAGTTGGCCACTTGTGAAACACACCTTACGACGTTCTATTCGATATTGACTGGGCTCATAATACTTGGTAAACATTATAAAACATTAGAATCGTAAAAAATAATGATACAAAACTACGACAACGAAAAAAAAAATCACAATATTACTTATTGGCTTTAAAACATCACACTTACACACACTGAAATAAAACATACTGAACCTGCAGATACATACATACATACATACATTCGTTGATCGTCCGTATGTCAGAAATAAATATTTAGGCAGTTGTTTCGTACGGATGAACCGATATGCTGCTGCTGCATAGAATAGAACAAAACATCCACACATCAGTCATAATTACAGTCACTCACTCACAGCATTATTCACTAGAATCAAAAACAAATGGCTAATTATTTACTGATACTTGTGCAAATATTTTTATTAATCCATATTCTGATGAGGGAATACTAAATCCATGTCTTCGTAGGTGATTGTGTATTCATACATTTCATTCGAAACTAATTATTCCTGTTGCATTCACACATAGTAAATTCAAAGCAAATGCTTAACTCTCAATCATAGTACATTAAATTATGATGTCCAAATGTCTAATAAGTTCTAAACACTTAATATTTTTTATGTTATCTAGTTTGGGTGTTTTGATTATTAATAACTTAGTTGTATTAAGAGAAATAATATAAACAAAGATGTGTCGTTAAGTTGAATATAATTTGCATAATGTCATTTAAAACTATTTAGTTTTTAAATGTTATTGGCTTTTTATAGATTTCAGTTTTATTCGTATTAAGAAAGTGAGAGTGTACTTTTCTTTGTGTTGTATATTGAGTTTGTTATATGATTTGTTACAGTTTTATATTAAGTATAAAGTTAAAAACCACGTTGAAAATAGATGTTAAGTATTATTTTATAGGAAAGTCAAAGGTCAAGATATACATTTTCAAGTATATTCCTTTTGAAGATTAGTAAGTTTTAGAAATAAATTTTTTAGCCGTAACTAATATTTCGAAATACTAATTTTAAATTTATAATTACATATTTAATGCCCACCATCTTTCTAATAAAATTATTTAAATTTAGCTAGACAAAACCTAATGGCTGTGCGTTTTTATTTTTTTTTTTTTTTTTTTTTTTTTGAGTCGAACACATTTTCAACCCATTGTTATACTACGGGATATATTCGATTAGACAGAGGCAGAGGAGTAAGTGCACAACATTCTTCTCCACATTTTCCTATTCTTAATGATTGGTTATCACATGTACAAAATGTACTTACACAGAAAACATTTACACATTTCTGGAATGTATTTTAACATAAAATATACGAATGAAACATACAAATTTTTTCCCAAACTTTCTTCATACAAAATAAAATTATTTTTATAAATATTATAAAATAGTACTTAGCGATAATTTTAGAAATTTTGCGAAAATTTTTTATAAAATAATTTTTGTGGGATTTAATTGCAGAAACTGAATAAAAATATTAACGATAAAAAATCTGGCAAAAAAAGAAATATCTTTTTCATAAAATAATTATTCGCCTTCAATTTACATTGGGGTAGAATCGCCAAAAATGGCACTTAATTCAAGAAAGGTGTATAGCGCTTTGTTTATAATTTTGTTGCAATAATTATCTCACTAATACATGGAAAAAATACTTTTTGAATTTTAAAATTTTTTTAAGCGTAAATTTCTGTCCGTCCGCGTGTCCATGCATCAGAAATCATAATTTCGGGTAAGCTGTAGATCGCAGTTTAAAAGGTAACTTTAAAAATTTTGGTACTTGAGCCTATTTTGGACCAACAACATAACACAATACAAAAATTGTTTAAAATGTAATTTTCCGAAAATAGTTCAAATGCTCATAAATATCTTAAATATATCCATATTTAAATAAAATTCATCGTGAACCCCAAATTGACCGCACCTCCCACACAAGAATACCTTCCTGAATTACTTTTTCATTCACAGTTTCCATGCAAACGATCGCATAAATATAAAATGTAGTAAGAATAAATCTCATTTAAGTATTAATCTTACAGCCAAATTTCAGAAGGATCGGTCACAATTACGTTTTCGCATTAAAGTAAATATCAAAGCTTGCACTACTGTCACTTTTCTACTTGTTTTAAGTATCTTCCGAAACTTCTATATAGTTCTCTTCTTAAATAATGCAAATAATTAGGTTAATAAAATTTTTATTTTCAATTTTTATTTCTTTAATTTTAATAATTTGCCTTGAATTTTTTTCCAAATCGCAAAAAATCCGCAAAATGTTTTCCTAGATTTTCATACTACTACATGCTAAGTAAAAATATAAAATTTTTATTTTCACCCAACTTCGTTTAAAAGCATTAACTTTTACAAAAAATACGTTTCTAAAAAACATGTTTCTAAATATCTATACTTAAGTACTTTTTAGAAAACAAAAAACACAAAAATATAAACTTTAAAAATTTCAATTTTCGGTTTTTACCACTGCGACAAAAAATTGCGAATAATGTGTATCTTTGACAGTGCACTACACGGAGAGTGAAAAAAGTAAGATTATTTTTAACCAAATAATGAAACTTTTTTTTGTCTATTTTTACCTACAATTAATGACTTTTTCAAAATATTGATTTTCAGTTTATGCAATGAGTAGCAGAAACTTTCCAAAGAAAGTTTGATTTGAATGTTTGGTTTCCTCACAAATTTAAAAAAACTATTGATTTTTGAAATAGTTTTATTCAAGCTTTCTTGATTATATTTTATTTCAAATAAATATGAAAATATTTTTAATATTTAGGAAATTAATTTTAAATATTATGAAACGAAATAATTTTATTTATGTACAAAATTGGTTCTGTGTATACAAAAGAATCATCAAGAAGTTTATATTTCCACTTAAGCACTCATAGACTTGAAAAGTGGTTTTTATTTTATTATTAAGTTTTTTTTTTTATAAATTTAGTAGCAATTTTAAATTTACTTTATATCAACATCAACAAAGTATCGTCACATGAATGCCGTTTCCACAATTGTACAGCATCTACATAATATTTTTAACAATTAAAATCCAAAAACAGGCATTAATAAAAAATTAATTAATTCAAATTTGATTTTCTATTGTCAACACAGCAGATAAATATGCCAAAACCATATACTACACGATTTGATTTATTAACACTGAAATCGAATCAAAAGATATTTAAAAATTTCTGTTTCCTGTTTGTATTAAATAAAAAAAATAATAATAATAAACTCTTTTACTTATTTTGATATTTTCTTTTTAGCGATGCAATTTGAATTAAAAAAGTGGTTCTCACAAAATTATTGCTTTATATATACGATAGTTAACATTTATGTACTACCAATTTCACCGGACCAATCTACTCTATCTTCATCTCAAGCAAGCAATTTGATAGGACACTAAATTCCAACACATTTTTAAAACTTTCATAAAACCAGTTCATCAGATATGCCATAATTATTTGAATTTCGGAACTCATAGAATTATGCTGTGGAAATTTTAAGAAAATCGGTTCAAGATCTAGCGTGCAGTGTGTAAAATTTCAAGAATATTTCTTAAACGTTTAGATGTGATTGAAGCAAAACCAACTTACATCTCGTTTTTATTTATCACTAGCCAAGATCTTTAGAAATAAAAGGGAATAAATATGTATATGAACATAATTTTTAATAGAAAAATATTAAAAGATTAATCTTTCAGCAATTGGGACATGTTCTTTCTCAATACTTAATTTCTTTTCAATCGGTTCAATAGTTTATATATAGTATAAATATCTGCCTAATTTTACGTGAATCTATTTAGTAGTTATATATGTAGATAGATATGTACATAATTCTGTGAAATTCTCACAATGCAAGGACGAAGCCTATTGAAATTGGTTATGATCGGTCCATTATTTCACTTAGCCCCCATATAAATTTTCTCGCGGAATAGAGGTTTAACGATCATAAATGCTTTAAATATAGGAATATTTTAATGAAATTCGGTGTAAGGAAATTTTCTATAAGTATCAATTTTTGTGCCAAATTTCATGATATAAAAACCTCTTCCCATACGAATCTTCATATTAGATTCAAATAAGTTTTATGTAAGTAGAAACCACAGTGAAAAATTTTATGAGGATCACTCCATAACTTACCATAGCTCCCATATAAGCCTACTTTCGGGAGTCACTTTAAAGTGCATAAATTCCTTTAATTGTTACAATTCTGTATTCGTATATTTTATTTTACACTTAGTAAAGATATTGACCCATAATTGTCCACAAGAATTTCTATGGGCATACACAATGATGTGAGGTATCATATGGTCCGGCTTGACCAACTATTTCTTACTTGTTTAAAATTATCAAAACTGCGAGATATCGGTTATTGTAATAAAAAATACATGTTTTATAGTTGCCTCAATCAAAGTGGAAAAACTCTTTTAAAAATTGGTATAAGTGCAATAATTTGTTAATTTATAAAAATTTTAAATACATAAAAACATTAGTTGGAAAACGATTTCAATAATTAAATTTTTATAATAATACATAATATTTTTATTATAAAAATTAGGTTATAATAAAAAATTCTAAATTCCAAAAGTGATGACATTTAAAAAAATAATTAAAATATTAACAAGAAATAATAAAACAAGAAATTGAAAATAAAATAATTAAAAAATAAATTACAACTAATTTACTTCTTTTTGATCGATTTCCAATTTTGGTAAATTGAAGTAAATTTTATCGTTTGAAAAATATACCAATACTGGAGTTGTTTCAATAATTCTTTTTCAACTTTGTTAATATTTGTCATATCAATCAGTCAATCAGTTCTTGTGTACGTGCGACCTAAAAGCTTTTGAAAATAATTGGAGATTGGCCATCAGACACGTATGTATTTCAAATTTTTTTTCAAAAATGACATATTTTTTTTCTTATATATTAATGTGTGTATAGTAAATTCAAATAAAATATCAAAAAATGGAGAAAAACGTTTTAATTCACAATAGAGTACTTGATAATTTCTAACTTTTTATTATTTTGGAAAATGGTTGCATGTATCATATTCATACATTTATTACAACTAAATTATGATATAGTACTTGGAATCGACCAAATTCGACCGAATGAATCTGTTTTCTCTGTGTAAATAAATTCTATGAAATATAGCTAAATTAGCAGTTAAATTCTTCTGCGTATCAATAAAATAACTTCTTGAAATTCAATATCCAGTTTAAACCTTTGATATATTCAACGGATTTGAAATTCATAATTTTAATTTTTTATCATTAGATTGTAGTTTATAGGATATAACGAATTATCTTTGAATAACAAAAATAGAGTTACATTTATTTATTTATTTAGTTGTTTTGTGCGAAAGCTTTGATTAAATTTCATAATAAAGGATAAATAATGAAATGTATAAAAATTGGACTTACATATGTATTATAAATTATAGGTTATTAATTATAAATAAAAAACAATTTCAGTTTTTATTGCATTTAATTACTATTGCATGGCTACTACTACACGGTGCTACAAAATAAAAAAGTTTAATATACTTGGGATGTAACACAGTGTAGGTTGTAGGTATGGATGAGTAAATTATTATAAGATTTTTGGAATTTTCAAAAATCGGGATTTTTCGGACTTCACGGCTTTAAAAATGTTTATCTCGAATACGTGTTAACTAATTTAATTGCCATATTTATGATGCAAAATTATGTGAACAACAAAATACACATAAAATAACAGAATTTTATGAGTTTTACAATTTTGAAAAAAATCATTTGTTCTACAATCTCATCTGATTTTATTAAATAATAGCTCATACATATATACTTATATGTATGTATATACTTTTTGAATAGAATAAGATCTTTTCTTTTCATGCCGTTTAAAAAACTTAAATTGGATAACAGATATTCGAGATAAAATTTTTTTTAAAAAGCGAAGGGTATATCGAAAATTCTAAAAATGATATAACAATCTACTTACTACACTATGTTACATGCCAAGTGTTTTTTCACTGTAGCAGCGTGTTATTATTAAATTTGTACGATGTAAACAGATTTTAAATTAAATTAAAAAAAAAAACGCTTGTTTATTTCAGCATTTACACGCAAATTTACAAAATGACAACATTTTTTTATTTTTTTATACAAATTCGCATTATCGACATAATCTATAAGATTATGATGATGATAATATTAATTGAAACATGACAAAGCAACGTCATCTTTGTCACTTGGTATAACAAATCGTATAAATAAATTGCCAATTTGGCCGTAAAGATAATTTATTGAAAATTAACTTTTCTAAAAAAAATCAGGAAATTGATATTGAAAAAAGTATTGAAATTTATCAATTACAATATAAATGTATTTTTTTTTTAAATTGTACTTAAATATTTAAAAGTAAATAAATAAATATTCTCATTTACTGAGTACGTCATAGTCATACATAATAATTCTTACTTTGTCTATTTATTTGATTTATGAAATAATTTAAGTGTCACTAAATATGTTTTACTCTTTCAGCAACAAACGATCATTCTTTGTTCGTTTTTAACTCTTTATAGTTAATATGAGTTGTATATTTGTGTGTGTAGCTGTGGGAGAATCAATCAATAATAACTATCTTTTAGTATCGGTGAGATTTAAATATTCAAGTGCTTTAGTCAATGAACAAATGCATGTATGACTGTGATTGCTGGCTGTATGTTTATTGCCAGTGTAGCATATAGAAAAGTGTAAATAATTGTAGCCGGATCCATGCAAAAATTTGTGTTTTGTAAACATTATTACACTTGTTTGCAAATACACGAATTTTTTATACATTTTTAGATTTTTTTTTTCATAAATTTATGTTTCTTTGTTTTTAATACTGTTAACTATTTAAACATTTTTTATTGTTATTTTTATGTTTTGTTTATTATTCTTATTTTTATTATTATAAAATATTTATGTTGTTTAAATACTTAGCGATAGCATTTAAATATTAACTCAAACAACATTCATCTCTTTAAAGATAAGCCATGTTTTGTATCTGATTTGACATATAATTCTTTGCTTCATTTATTTATTAACACTTTAAAGAGCAAAGTATTGTGTGGTGTAACCACACAAGAGCATCTTTCATACATGAACGAAACCATATATACGTGAATGTAGAGATATTTTATAATATAACTGCTTACTCAGTTTTTCATTTCATGTTCGAATATACTTTTAAAAGTACTTTAAAATTTCAAAATTAATAATTGTTTTTATGAATTATTTTAAAGTCTTAGTTGCTCAATTTCAGTAAAATTTTCTGTCTTAACCTTTCGGAACTCTATGTCAAAAATGTCTATAATTATTTTATCCTTAAATATCCTTGAATTTTTGTTAAATTAAAAATATCAATGGAACTGTTCCACAATTCCACATTTTGTCCTTTTAGTTTCAACAGCTAAAGTTATTTTAATATTTTAAAAATGTAAATATTATTTTCGAAATATATGCTGCAGTTTTAAATATTATTTAATTATAATTGACATAGTCGCTTTTTAGACTTAAAGACAAAGCGCATAAAAAATGTTTCATATCTGTCCATTATTTTACATAGCCCCCCTAAAAATGTTTCCAAAAGTTTGCATTAGTTATCATAATTGTCGTAAATATACAAATATTTATATGAAATTCTAGGTATATGAGATTTTTATTGGCATTAGACATACCATTAAATTTCAGGAGGTTGGTTGCATAGTTTATCATAATTTCCATATGAGGTTCCTTCCCGAAAATTATTTTAACGTGTATAAATACCACAAAACTATTAGTATCGGAATAAGATCTGGAATGATTATTTTGCACTTAAATATAAATCATGCTATGAAATTTCAAAAATATCAGACTATAGTATAATCAATTATAGTCTGATATTTTTAAACACCAATTCCAGAATATCACTTTAACTTGCATAAATGGCATATAATTAATT
Source organism: Protocalliphora azurea (assembly GCA_932274085.1). Taxonomy (NCBI): domain Eukaryota; kingdom Metazoa; phylum Arthropoda; class Insecta; order Diptera; family Calliphoridae; genus Protocalliphora; species Protocalliphora azurea. The sequence goes on from OW026522.1 coordinate 149,652,269, forward strand.
TATTGCGTGATTTTATTTTCAACAATAAAAATTTATATAACTATAAATCGCATAACCAAATAGGAGTATCGAACGATATTTGAAAATAGTTCCCATATAAGATCCATTCCAGAAAATTACTTTAAGCGCCAAAATTTTATGTAAATTTCAGATTTTATATTAAATATGGCATATATAAGTTTGATATAAGTATAAACTCCGCAGTATGAAGTTTAACAAGGATTATCAGAGTATCAATGTAAGGGCCTCTCTTTAAAATTAGTTTACAATACAATACAATGTTACATGGTCGCTATTAACTTACTACAGCTAATTTTCTTGCTAATTACTCATAAAATAATATTAAGTATAGCATAAAAATCATAGCCTAATATTCTTGCGCAAATTAAAAATAAAAGTATTGAAATTAAAGTTAAAGAAATATAAATACACAACTTATCGTAGTTTAAACTTTCAAATATACTTTAAAGTCTTCCAAATAATTAAGGTGACAATTACTTAAAATTTAAATACTATGACTTCAAAAATGACTATATTGGTTTTGCATGCTCAAAGTCTCAATAAAATAATAATTAAATTTGTATTTTTGATCTTATGAATAATTTTCAAATCGTTGTATGGATCAACAAAAAAAGTTAAAATAACAAAATTTTGGTAACATCTTTTACATATACTATTTTGGAAATTGTTTGTTGAAAACTTTCAAAGATATTAAAGGATATTTGTTTGCAACTTAGATTTGGAGTATTAAAAAAATAGTAATTCGATATAATGCCGAAATTCTCCTCTTTCAATTGATACCTACCCGTCGCTTTGTAACAGACCTTTAAAAAGGAAAAGCAAACACGAAGTGAAAGACCGAAATCACAGTTATACTACACTAAGTGTATATTTTGAAATGAATATGGATTTTATCATGTGTGAGAAATTTTTTTTATTTTTGTTCCTCTTCTCTAAAAATTTCTTAAATCATTTAAAACTCTTTGGTCGTAAATAATTTTTAGATTATTTCTAATAACACTGAGTTGCAAATAATTTAAAATAATCCTTTAATCGATGATTTTTGCTCGATTTTATTTTACGTTCTACCTGATTTAGTTTTGTCAAATTTTAATTTTTGGTTTTGAAAATTTTTGGTGTTTTCTGAGTTTTTTTTTTTTTTTTGATTTTTGTTCAACAGGTTTAGGAAATTTGTTCAGAGAATTGACGTGAAAGCAATACTTTGAATATGTATTTTTGTTTATAATATTTTTACCATTACACTAATTATAAGTTTACGAACTTGAAATTCTTCAAACTAAATCTAAATTGTTTTACATTAAAGTGCCTCGATTTATATGTGGACAAAAATATTGCAAATGTACACCTTTAAATTGAAGATTGTTAAAAATATGTCTTTTGATCAATAGTATACACAATTTTCAACTTTTAATCAAAAAATCACTACAACATATAATAGACACTTATCGATTAATACATCATGAGAATTTGTTTTTAAAATTAGTGACTATTTTCATGAAATTAAGATTTTAGTAAAATTTTCTTAAACACAAGTTCTCAAAAACATTCTTTAAAACCAATTAAGAGTTACATTACGTTTCTACTCCATGAGTGCCACAATTGGTAGCTACACCAGTAGTTCTAAGTGGTTTTGAAAATATTTTCAATGATTGATTTACGACAATATGTTGTTTAGCACTTGCCGCAAGTCTTAGTTCGTAAGAGAGAGAGAGAGAGAGAGAAATGAGAATAGCTTTATAGATTTTTTTCTCCATAGCCTAGTGTAATTACTTGCTTTTCTAAATAGCTTAATCTCTTAACAATTTATATCATATGTAGTCTTTGAATGGGTTAATTGTCGTTTGATATTTTGTTAATTGATGTTATCTAATCAATGATGTTTCTATTAAAAACGTCTGCTATTTTTACTATGATGAGGTAGTTGGAAATGTTTATATAAAATAGTTTGTATAATTTATACTTGTTTGTGATATTTTATAAAGATTTAATAAATTACATAAATAATTTCAATAACAAATGAGTTTCTTGCAAAAATTAATTTGAATTTAATCACGTATGTGTTTGTTCAACTGAAGAATTTTCTTTGTTTTAATGCAACATTTTTTTTTTTTACTTAATGTTAAGAATTTAGACAAGATTTTATTTCCTGGTTGTTAGTTTCTCAGGAGAATATGATAATATTTTATCTTTTGTCATTTGTTAATTTAATTTAACTAATCCATAGATAATCTTAAAATAATCATCACTTTCACAAATCATGCTCGATGATTTGTTGTCTTATTTATACAATTGCAATGAAAAGTTTTTATTACGGCTGATGTTTCGAATAATGATTGATTATTATTTTTTATTTAAATATTAAATTTATTTTAGTCTTTTAGGTTGTTCATTTAAGTTATTAGAAGTTTATTAATTATTGTGATGAAATCAAAACTACTTTTTCAATCTTTTATTTTTTATATTATATGCCTCTAATAATTTTTTTTTTTATTTTAAATACCAATAAACAGTTCCACCATACAAATGAAACTCCAGTTCAAAAAACCGTAAAGGGAAGCCCTTATTTCATATATATTTAATTTAGTTGATTTAACAAATATTTATTTAATGTAAGATGAGATTGTAATCTGACGATTAAATTCATTGTTTGTAATTATTTTTTCCCTCAATAACTAAGGGTACGTTTAACTTGATAAAAATCCAATAAATTCATGTTGCAAATGACAATGAATAGTATTGTGTATTTGCGTTTTCATCATAATTGTTTAACGCTAATAGCTAATAATTTTGAAAGGAAATAAACAAAATTAGTTGTATAAATTTCTATTTAATTTTTAAGATTTATGATCATTTCTAAGATTAATAATATGAGTTTGTACCTATTTACACTTATGTATATTAGAATATCACAAGAAACTGTTTTTTTGTGATTGTGATGTAGAAAGGCCACTTAAAGCTGAATACAGAAAAAATGTTATAAAAATAAATTTGCAAAATATGGTAACCTTAAGATATTTTTAACAAATATATATCAATGGAGAGTCAAGAGCTTCTGTACTTTGAATATTTATTTTTGTTTATAATATTTTTACAATTACACTAATTATAACTTTGTGAACTTGAAATTCTTTAAACTAAATTTTTATTGTTTTACATTAAAGTGGCTCGATTTATATGTGGACAAAGATATTGCAAATTTACACCCTTAAATTGAAGATTATTAAAAATATGGTTTTCGATCAATAGTATACACAATTTTCAACTTTTAATCAAAAATATACTACAACATATAATAGACACTTATCGATTGATATATCATGAGAATTTGTTTTTAAAATTAAGTTCCATTTTCATGAAAATAAGATTTTAGTAAAATTTCTATGCATTTTTTTTTTTTATTTACTATTTTATTAAAGTTTTAATATTTTTTATCGAATTAAAATTCGTCCACAAATTTCCCATACAAATTTGGGATATATTTCATATAGAAATGACCTAATGTTTTGTATTGAATTGATTTTTTTTTTTTATTTTTTTATTATTATTCATTTCCAAAATTTTGAGTTTCGTGGTGGAGAAGTTGAGTTGAATATCTCCAATTTTTGTTGTTTTTTTATTTTAAGATATTTATTTTGAATAATTTGTAGTTTTTTCAAATGTGCATTACACCAAGTAGGACTTGCATAAGACAAAATTGGTCTTTTTACGATTTTAAATAATAAGTTTTTGTTCTTCAAGTTAAGTGTTGAACATTTACTAAGAAGTGGCCACAAAGCTCTGATAGTTTTCATAGATTTTTCACAGATTTCACCGATGTGTTTCCCGAAATTAAGTTTCTTATCGAGTCAAAGACCAATATATTTGACTTCGTTTTTAATTGTCAGGATCTCATTTTGGAAATTTAACTGACGACTTGGTAATCTTTTGGGGGAATTGTTGTAAGGGAATATATGAGTTTTAATAGTGTTTATTTTGATTTTCCATTCATAAAAGTATTTGTTACCTGCAGAAAAACCTTTTTCCACTTTTTTCAACAGTGCTTCAGTTATTTTACTAGACGTAATGAGAGCCGTATCATCAGCGTAATAAGCGACTTTCATGTATGATGGAGGACAGAAATCCGATGTATAGATTGAATAGAATAATGGAGGTAATATTGAACCTTGTGGTGGATCTGTAGTAATTAGTTTCTAAGATGAAAATGTTTTGTTGATAGCTACTACAAATGTTCTGTCTGTGAGAAAATCAGAAAAAAGCCTGCACAAATATTTTTGTATATTAGCTTGGAGCAATTTATAAACAAGACCGTTGTGCCAAACGGTGTCAAATGCCTTTTCGGCGTCAAGAACTAATAAACCTGTAGATTTTTTAATTTGTTTATTGGACTTTATTATGTTTGTGATACGGCTTATTTGGTGAACTGCGCTATGTTGTTTCTTAAACCCAAATTGTTCGTTTGCTAATATTGATATATTTTCAATAGAACTATGGATTCGGTATTGAATAGCTTTCTCATATAATTTGCCAAGGTTACTTAATAAGCTTATCGGCCTATAACTATGTGGAATGTAATTAGGCTTATTTGGCTTAGAAATAGCAATTATTTTGGCCTTTTTAAATTATTTCGGGAAGTAGTTGATTTTTAAACAGCTATTAAAAATAATCAATAATAAATTTACTGCCTTATGAGGTAAATTTTTTATTAAAATGTTGGAAACATCATCTAATCCAGGATATTTGTATGATTTGAGAGTAGACATTAAGCAATTCAACACATTATTCGATATTAAAGTTAGATTTTCAGAATAGGTGTCAACGGATTTTAATGTATTTACCTTAGAGATAACAGTTTTATCGATAGAGTGTTTGTATGTAGTCGTAAGAATATTAGATGCGTAAAAAGTGTTCGACAATAGTTCTACCTTTTCTTTATCCGTGTTAATTTTTATATTTTCTTCAATGAGATATGGTATTTTACTTCTTTTGCTATCTCTTAAACTTCCACTAATTTTCCAAAACGATTTATCACTTGTTTTTAGTTTTTCACATTTTTCATTACAATTAGTATTTATATCTTTGTTGATAATATTGGTCAGCAATTTTACGCATTGCTCATACCAGTTTGCATCCGATGGGTTCGACGTCCTCTGACTTCTTCTTTTAAACTTTCTTTTAGTTTTTATTAAATTGACAATATTTTCTGGCAAGACTGTCTTACCATAGAGCTGTAATAATGGAGTGGTGTTGTTTCGAGCTTCTAACACAATTTTAACAAATAGAGTTTCCAGGGTTAACGAAGTTAATTAAAAATAATTATAATATTTTATTAAGTATGTCCATAAAATGAGTTAAGTTATATTTGATTTGGAAAATGAGGCGAAAATTTTTGTTAAATATAAATGATTTAGATTTTTTGCGCGAATAAATACACAAAAATGTTTAAAAGAATGATTCTGTCAAAATAAAATTAGTAATAGATAACAAGAAATTATTTTCTTCATTGTTGAAATTCTAACATTTTAACCTTTATAAAGCAATTTTAAGAATCAAAAATGGTTAGAAAAAAGGCTAAAAGCAAAATAAAAAGTTTAGATTTAGCTTTACAAATGCTAAATTGTATTGTAATGTATTTAAAAAGAAAAGAATATCGTATACGATATTAAATAGAGACAAAATAATTTTAAACAGCCCCAGAATATGCTATAATATACTCATTTGTGACAAATTCATAAAATTCATATACATTAGAGTGGTAAAAAATCCATTATTATAAAGGAGAAGAAATATTTAAAAGAAATATCTAAAAAAAAGAAAATAGCCAATAGTATTGATATCTACATTATTTACAGCATTTCTTCAAAAGCGTTTCCTTTTGGGGTTAAAAAAATTTAATGTGCATCAACCCAATTTAATACTTTTATTAACTAGCTTTAACGAAACATAAATGGTTCGCGTGATTGACTTTTAGCGAACGGAGTCAGTGTTATGGAGGTTTAAGATAAAATCTTATAAAAAATTGACAGAATTTTATTTCCAATAATACTTAGAAAATGACCCTACATATGTAACACATCAATAAAAAAAAAACAAAAAAAACAAAACAAATTAAAATTGACGATATAGTTTATGACGATAAAGATAATCGCGATCATAATAATTTTTTAACATTTCATGAAAAAATAAATTATCTTTTGATTATAAAAAAAATTGCTGATATACTTTTAGTATTTGACAATCAAAAAAATTTCTAATTATTAATGGACAAGTTGCGGTAGTTAAAAACCAGAAATTTAAATAATTTTAAAAATTCCATTTTAATCCCGATATCAAAAATAAATGCGCATATGTAACCTGCACAAATGTATACAAAATAGAAATTAATGAAGGTTCGATAAGTTTTATATTATTGCACATAATCGCGATCATATATCTGTTTAAACTTCTCTTTAGAATATCGAGAGGTAAAAAATCACTTTAGAATATCGAGTAAAAAACAAAGTGTGCATAGAATTTTTCAAAAGCATTTAATTCGCTGATGTATTTTTCATATCTAACCTCAAGAAAACTCTTCAAATGATGTTAGTAAATAAAAAGTTGCAATTATTAATTATATTACTCTAAAGTAAAATTTTCAATGACAAGAATACACATCAAAAAAATTTTAAAGCTGCATTAAATTGAAACGCGTAATTATTTTTGTGTCACTTGATTCCGATATAAGCTATCGCAACAGCTACATATTGGTGTACATTTTTACCGATTTCAATTAAAAGATTGAAGATTTATGAAATATTAAATACACCGCGATCTCAGGTTTTTGCAAATTTTTTTTTAACTATTTTTCGTTTAACTAAAACAGAATAGATGTACTTATTATAAATATAATTTTATATAAAATGCCAATATAAAATATGCAAAATTTTAAGTCGATTATAAAGAGTTATAAAATGTTTGCAAATTAATATTTTATTGTGCCAGAACGATTTTAAAATGTAATTTGGAAACCTAATTTGATCACGTGATACTTTAGCTTCATTGAAATTACGCTGTGAGTGTGCCTCGAGAAAAAGGTACCTCTTGGAGCCATTCACGTTTATTTTCCTCAAGTTTGGGCGCCTCCTATAACGTTTCTATTGAGGGCATATTAACGAAATATATCTCAAACGATTCAAGATAAATATACCTCTATTATTTATTTTGCAATACTCGAAACGGGGCCAATTTTCAAAAAAAAAAACTGTACAAATTTAAAATTTTAAAAATTTTAGTTTCACCTCATGCCCACAATATAATTTAACACTAATCAACGATACACTGACTGAACACAAGTTGTCCTATTTCTACAACTGTTTGGAGTTTACATTAGAGGAATTGGACAAATATGCTAAAATCCGCGACTACAGAAATCAAAAGAAAGAAAAATTGTTATTTTCAAACGCTTTTTTTTATCTCTTAAATTTTACTGCTGGCTTTTTGTTGTTTTAATCCACAAATCGTTGTTAACATAACTGCGTTAAAAGTTAACTAAAAAAATAACAATTAAAAGAAATATTTGAGGTTCAAATTTTCAAATTTTGAGGTTTCTTATAGGTAAACGCAAAAAGAGAATTCCCCATATATATATGAATAGCAAAAAAATCAGTTTATTTCACACGATATCTAACCATTCTAGTTTATATATTCGATTCGGAAAATTTCTTTAAGTACTCAATATTTCACACAAGTTTACATTCTTACTATAAACTGAAAAATATACATTTTTATTGTATTTATCAATTTTAATTTCATCAGCCAAAAAGTATGCAATAACTTTTAAATCCACTTTGTATTAATAAGAGTAAAACAAAAGACTTAAGACACCTTCATGAAAATGTACTAATAATATCATTCCATTTCAACCTTACCTTACGAATTTCATAATATTATTTGGTATAATCAATATACTCATCAAAACTAAGACTGACACCAAATTTTAGATAATTTTATCAATTAATAAAGTTTAGTATACAAAATTAAAAATATCTTTCCAATTATTTATGGTACAAAATTCATTGAGGTGCCATATTAAAGGTATCAAAATTGCTTTAATATAACGTTCAACATGACTTTTTCTCGACATTAAAATGGTCCATATCTCTCGATTTGTAGTTCGTGGGTAAATATCTCAAGATATTCGTGTTCTTATAAAGACAATTTCTCTTATTTTGGAAGTATTCTAAATCGCAAACCATCGTGGAATTCATACTTAAACTTGGTGTTTGCATTACCAGTGTTAATGTTAATTTTGATTTTGCTGTTGGATTATAAATGAAACAATACAAATTAAAATAAAATATTTCGTATTTTCTATAACATTTTTTTATAATAGTTTATAAGCTATTGCGAGTCCCAACAAGCTACTTACCAAGAGTATAGAAAACATTTTCACTAGTAACATATATTTTTTTTTTAATTTTTAAAAATAACACTTTTTGAGATTTTTTATCTGTGAACTATAAATCGCGAGATATGTACCATTTTAATGTTGAGAAAAAAATAACGTTGTACGTCATATCAAAGGTAATTTTGATACCTCAATGAATCTTATACCATAAATACTTTGAAAGACATTTATAATTTTGTGTATACAACTTTGTACATTTTTTAGCTATTTTACACTTTCAAATTGCTACATTTCGCCACTTTATAAAATTATCTAAAATTTTAGTTTTGATCGTTATAATAATTGTACTAAATATTAGTAAATTCGTAATATGTGAAAAAACTGGCTGGTTGGTTTAAAATGGCCAGATTAAAATCGCAAATTCGAAGCCAATAAAATTTGGTTACGATCGGTTCATTAGTTAAATTAGCCGTTATATAAATGTACCCCGAAAAATAAAATTTGGTAAAAATACGTTTTGTATAAGTATAAATCTGTTTGACAAATTAAGATCGGTCAATAATTGACCATAGCTATCATATAAAACCCTCTTCCGAAAATCACTTTAATGTCCATAAATCCCACAGAAATGTTAGTGTTATGTTAATATTTAATACAAATAATGTTTATATAAGTAGAAACTACAGTGCCAAATTTTACGTAGATCGGACCATAATTGACCATAGCTGCCACATAATACAATCTGCCATATAATTGTTAATATGAACATTATCTTATTTGCACGTATCTTTTATGGACATGTACATTACATTTTATACAACTACCGGTGCACAATTAGGCTCATTTGCCATAAAGATCCCTCGCAAAGTTTCGAAGCACAGGGCAGTGTAGGGCGTCATATGGTCGGGCTTGATCGAAAATTAAATTTTTCATTGTTATTTTTTTTAACTTTAAAAATATTTCTCTAATCACAAATGCCACTTTTATTAAAAACATTATTGCATTTTACTAATGCACTGAAGGAAAAACAATAGTGGACAGCGATATTTTTCAAAATCTAATTAAATTGTATTTGCTTTTGGAATAATTTCATTACAAACTAGATTTTGATTTGTACAGAAAATCTAATTAAAATCTAATAAATTTAAGTAGATTTTTATTTAAATCTCATATAAAGTAGATTGAGTAAAAAGGCAATTATGAGAAATAATATTTTTTAAATTTATTCTACTGACATTACCTATTTTTTACATCAGTTAAGTTACTTACTTTTATTGGATTCAGCAATAATTCTTCAGCTATAATGCTGAATGGAAACAGAGCAAAGGTTATATAGACATTTTTAGGATTTTTTTTTTTAATTTTGTTAAAAGAAAATCCTAAAAAATTAATGCTAAAAATGCATTTGTTTTATGCACTTAGTTCTACATTTGAAGTTGTGGAAATATACATCGATAATTCCATGAAGGAACGCCAAAAAATTTACCGAGAGTCTTTCGATTTTCATAAAATTTTTCGCTTTTTAGTTTCGCGAAATTTTGAAAGTCCGCAATTTCATTAATTTTTTTCACTTTATAAAAAACTTAAAAAGTCTCAAAAGTATATAACTTTAACTTTTGAGAATATTTTGTGGAAATGACATCTGAAATGTGATTATATCAGCTTCAATACTAATATTTCACAAATGAAAAAGGTTTTCGAAAATGCATTTTAATATAGCTCCAGATTTTTAATTTTTTATCATATTTAGAAAGTGGTGAATCTTTACATTAAAATAAAACTCTACATTTTTTGGGACACATATCTACTATGCACAATTTCACTTTTTCTAAAACCTATTCACAATTTTTCATATAAAAATGCTTTCCTTTTCTGTTATTATTTTAAAAATGTAAATAGGATTACATATTTTATGTAAAAGATGTAAACAGAATAATTTTAAATACACTTAAAGAAAAATTAAAATTCAATGAATTCGCAGTTGTCAAAAATACATTGCATTTTTATTTTGCAAATATTTTTTAACAAAAAGGATATTTTGTTAATGCTGACTGAATTATCCAAAAAGAGACAATAGCCTTTTACACACTTTTAAAATTATGCAAATCCGTCAATAACTTAAAGAGATATGAATATTTAAAGTTGCAAACTTTTTCTATTTTGTTAACTTTTACACAATTTTAAATCATTTTTTTCAAAAAATATGAAAGAATTCTATTTTTATATGAAAAATGTGAAACATGTTTTTTGAAAAGTTTTATTATACATAATAGATTTGCGCGTACAAAAAATTTGAGATTTGTATTTTAATGTAAAGATTCCATATTTTTCAAATATGTGAAAAAATCAAAAATTTTAAATAGCATATTGAACGACAAATGCATTTAAGAAATGCAATTGTATTTTATTTATTTTATTTATTTTATAATTACAATACAATTACAAATTATAATCTAATTCTAACCGAGCGGAGTAACGAAGCTCGTTGTAGTGAAACAGACCAGAGTCTCTGGTGGGAATCGAACCCACAACCCCCAGACTGACAGACTAGCTCACTACCAACTAGGCCATCGGGCCTAGTATTTAAAAATAAAATCGTACTTACTTTTATAATATTCGCATTAAAGCCAACATAAACTAAAATCAAGCATCGTTTGAATCATTAAAATTCACAAAGCCTTCCTAGAGATATTGCTATTTAAAGTTATATACTTTTGAAATTTTTTTGATTTTTGAGAAAGTAAAAAAGCGAAATGAAGTCGCCAGTTTTTGTAATTTTGTGAACTGAAAACTGAAACTGATAAATGGCTTAAAGAAGTTTGTGTATATAAATCTGTATAGAAATTGAAAGACATCAGGTAAAAAATGTTCTTTTTCTGACATTCTTTAATGGAATTGTCGACATATTATTTTTTTTTGTATAAGCCCTTACACGTTTTTTTTTATTGGGAAAGGGAGGGAGCAAAATTATGCATGTTTTTATTCATTCTTTTTTAAAAGTATTTCTAGCAAAATTACCATTTTAATCATATTTAATATTCTATATAATTTAATATTCTATTGTATTAAATAATCCTTAATATTAACTAGTTTAACATTATGCTTATCATATTTACCTTTTTCTGCATTTGTATTAGTTGTTTTTTTACTAATGAGTAGATGACAAGTTTTTTATTTTATAATTTTTTATTTTTGCCCCTTGAGAGAGACGAACTTACACTGCCTGTGACCTAAAATAGGTCTGTAACAGAATCTAGGTCTTAAATAAATCATAATTTATTAAAATATCATTGGTTATTTAATTTTCTTCTTACGAGTTTTTTCTATATTTTTTTTATTTTATTCACTTAGACTAATGTTCATAACAAATTTGTTTGTTTGCTCATCGATAAACTATCGCTAACAAATAACGTTAATGATAACTCGCATAATAGTTTACAAACAGGACTAGGATAAGGAAGGAGTTTTGGAGGATATTCTGGTAATTTAAAAAATTAAAATAACTTAAGCAACGGGCAAATGAGCACCTTGTGGTTGGAAACCGTTTTCATCAGCAACATAGTTGACGGTGTAGGTTTGGCCATCATCAGCAACGAAGGAGAAAGAACCCTTGACAGAGATAGCTTCTTGTTCACTACCAGCATTTAACAAATGACCTTGTTCATCAGCTTTAATACCATTGCTGGTTTCATATCTGTAATTTGAAAATGATTTTGAAATTAGTTTTACCATTTTTTTTTTTAGTTTCACTTTGAAGCCGAAAGTGAGTCTAGCAAAAGTGATTGTTTGAAATACTTACTCGTATGTGTAGTGTTCGGGTCCAACATCAGAGACGGATTTCAAGATTTCGGCATCTTCAGGACGAGGAGCAGCCAAGGCAACGGCGAAGAGAGCAGCGAAAACAATGATGAATTTCATTTTGTTTGATTTTTTTTTCTTTTTGGTCTCTTTTGCGTGCTTCACTTGAAGAGTTGCTAAGATTGAATGATAACTTCGATAGTCTCTCTGTCATACTTTATACCAAAAAATAAAAATTACTGCTAATAAAGTTTGCCTAGGTTAAAAAGAAACTATAAAGAATTCATGAAGTTAAATAATCAAAGTAGAAAAAATGTACAAAATAAATGAGAGAAAAAAAAACCAGAACTAACAATAGAAGATGCGTGCAAAAAATGAACATAGAAAAAAAATTACCAAAAGTTTAAAAATGGAAATAAGCAATAAAACAAATAATAAAATATAAATATATATTTAAATTATTAAACCAACATGTTAATTTAAATCATACGAACTTGTGGCTCTTAATTTTTTAAATTTATTTTGTTATTCTTTGTTCTGCTCTAAGGTCTTCCCAAAAGAAACGAATTTAATTTATATGTGAAAAAAATAAGCTAAACTAAGAAGTTTAAAAAAGTTGTTTTATTTTTTGAATCTATAATATGAACTACAGTAACTACAAAACGTACACCCATCCCTTATAAAACATGGTATTTAACAATTAAACTCGTTTTAATTGTTACAAGTTTAAATAATTTTTAATGAAATTACTAAATATGAGTAATAAATAACAAAATTTTAAATCGTATTATAATTTACCGTTAAACTTTATTACGAGGCTTGTTTGTAATAATTAACAAATATGTGGATTTTTTTTGTCACAAGATACTATATTAATATTCATGGTGTTTTTTCACTTGGGTTTCGATAAAATCAGTAGAATCATAATCATAAGAAATTTGCATTCATTAATTTTCTTTAAACAAATATAGTTAGTGAAAGTTTTTAACACATTGACGACTAAAGGGTCAGCGGTGTCTAGGTTAAAATTTTAAATATCTTAAAAAATTATGTTATTTTCAGTATATCAAAAAACTGTTTTTTTCAACCATAGGGACTCATACGATCCAAAAATTTTAAAGGAATTTTCATATTTTTATTTAAAATATTCTAATAACCGAATTTGTACATACACATTTACTATTAAAATAATAATAATAATAATAATCACCCTTATTCTAGTTTTCTTTGTCTACACAAAACGACATCGCACAGAGGATAAAATTAAGAAATATGGCGATTAATTGAAAATTAATATTTTTAAATAATAATTGATGCTAAGCAAAAAATAGACAAAATGAAGCACCATTATCTGTTAAAAGATTGTTTAATTTTTTTCACACTATGTGGTGGCACTTTGTCAAGTAAAAAAAATATTGTTTTTTTAATTTTTAATCACTGAAAATTTCAAATATTCAACTTTATATTTTCATATTTTATTTTATAAAAAGTCGTTTTTTACAATGGAGTTTTTACATTTAGATACGTATTTTTTTGCTAAAGTTAATGTTGAAGAAATATTTTTTTTTTTTAAATTGATTCAAAAACGAGTGTTTTTCTTTTTTTACTTTTATTATTCAAAAAGCTTTTAGACGAACTTCAGTGAAAATAAAAATATATACATATATATTTAAAAATAAAATAAAATAAAAATATTTTTATAACATTAACTTTATCAACAAATACGTATCCAAATGTATCTAAATACTTATCCTCAACAACTCCATTGTAATTCACTTCGTAAACCCATTGGTAAACCATAACATTGATTCTGATTAAATAAGAGAAAGGAGAGATATACTTAAAATTAAAAAAAGTGTTAATATTTCTCGAACTAATAAATAAATTCATTTGAAAAAAATTTGTTATACTAATACAAAAACAGTTAGATTTAGTTAGATTTAGATCCAATTGGTAAGAAGATCACTCCCTGAAGTTAAGTTTCCCATTCTATATTCATTTTTTACTATTCTTGAGATATTTTTAATGTCATTATCTCTCTGATAGCGCAACTTCAGAGGTATTTTACATTAGGCATTTTACATTTGGGAACATTGCATTGTTAAGAGTATGGAGAAAGAGATGTCGATCCACATTTTTCTAGATTCACAAAATTTAAGAAAAAAAACCAAGAAAAAAAAATCAATAATTTCGCTAAAGAATACTTATGTGAAATGTGAGGAAAGGTAGATAAATGTTCTATTGTCCTGTGAGTCGTATATAAATTTGGACAAGTTTGATGGCTGAACATGGGTTAGCCTCCCAAAGTACTATTCATGTCACTCAAAATACACCATAAAAAACAAAAGTATGGTGATCGAAACATGTTGATATGCGATTATTTTTCCCGGCCTGGCGTTCCCTATATATCTTTCCCTATATTCTTAACAATGCAGTGCTATCATATGTTGAATATAAAATGCCTTTAACATTGTGATATCAGAGAGATAATGACACCAAATATACCTCGAGAATAGTAAAAGATTAGTTTAGAATGAAAAACTTTAACTTCTTCCCAGATGTTATTTTACTTCAAAGGATATTTAATTAAATATTGTTAAATATTCCTCCCTTGAACGATTTTTGAGTTAGTATAACAAATTTTTTCCAATGAACTTATTTATTTGCTCAACATATATTAACAAAAACAAACAAAGCGCTATAAACCTTCTCTGAATTGACAAATATTTTTAATGAACAAATTTCATAACTAAATTGAAGGTAAATATTTTCTCGACAAAAAACAAGAGATGCATTTTTAAAGGAATAACATTTTCACAATTTCGAAAGTTAAGCAAAGTGAATTGTTGAAAAAAATTTTAATTATTTCTAGAAAAGTGAAAAAGTAAATAAAATTTAATTAAAAAATTTGTATATAATAACAACAACAACGGATAGGAATCATATGAGAGAGCATCCTTCTTATAACAATAAAATACAATCTTTATTCATTGGGAACAAATTGTCATTTCCAATGCATCCCGAGCCCTAGAATTCCGTTAAAAACGGAAGAAAAATTTGTGTTTAAATTTCAGGCAAAATAAATCAGCTGACTTAAAAATTATTGATATACATATTTCTTTGTTTGTTCAAATTGCCAATAAACAGCGACGTCGTCCCAAGTCTGCTAGAGAATACCATATTAGCGTCGAAGTGATGTTGATGTCGAAACAAAGTGATGTTGACCAAAAAACCACATTGATATCGACGACGACAACTTGAATAAAGATGAATAAAATAATAATTTATATATATATATATATATATATATATATATATATTTTTTTTTTTTTTTGAGAAAAAATATTATATATTTTGTATATTTTCGGTTGCCCTTAGTGGCTGGTTAATGTTCGGGATACTTTGTCAACACTAATCTAAATTAGAGGAGACATGATAAGAACGATTCTTACAATACGAGTTTAAGTTTAGTGCGCTAGTAGTGTTTTAATTAGTTTGTAAATTTATGAAAATTTTATGCCGGTTTTTTACTGGTCATTTATTTTCAACAACTTAAAAATATCTATATATTTATGAATTATGTAGTATATTATAAAAAAACTAGTTAGAGTGAATTATTTAGCTATGCTGAATCTAAAATACTTTTGTTTTCATTATACATATCGTCGCCTACAATGCAAAAGGCCCTAACAACTGAAAAATCAAATGTTGGTTTTTTACTGGATTATAATGCACTGACCCTATGTAGTTTCATATTCATATTTTCAAAAATGACTTCAATGTTAACAAAAGTCAAAAGGCCATAACGTAAAATTTGTTCGATTTAATAAAAATTAGGTTTGAAGAGTGTTTTATGCTTAAATTTTGCTTTAAGTGAACGATTAAAACATTTTACTTAATTGCTTAAGTTTAAAGCAAAAAATTGAAAACTGTGGTTAAGGCCTTTTGCTTGTTTGTTTTTGCTTTTGCTATAAAAATTTAAAAAGTGTCGTTACGGCATTTTGCATTTTAGGTGACGATATAAAGAAATAAAATTGTTTGTCGTATTATCGTTTTTGTTTTTTCGAGAAAAACTATTTTTTAATCGACATAATATAACGTGCTAGTGTGCGTTCTATTTTTAGCGCATTGCAGTATTGGCTTAAGATCTTATAAAGTTTTTTATGAAATTGAAATTTTATCTTTTTATGTCTGTCCATTCGTCAATCGAAAGCTCAATAAAACTTTAACCCGAAATTTAAAAATAAAATTTTCTTCTCTTTTATCCTTTAAAAACTGGAGGATTTTTAAAGTTGCTCAAAATAGTCTGTTGTTTGTTTTACAATTTTTGTTCTTTAAAAACCAGAAACATCAGAAATATCAGCACTTAAAAAACTTGTTCGATATATTTTATTTTCTGGCGCTCGAAAAGCAATAAAATCAGTTATAATATTAGTTCTAATGTGGTATAGAGAAACATATATTACATATCTAACATCCAGCATTAAGTATACCCATTTTTCCATATAAACAGTGAGTTAATATTTTATTTGAAATAACTCACGGAAACTAATTGCAGATTAAATGTACGGCATTGCCACTTCCTTTTACATTCATAGAATTTTCGATGATAATAGTTATATTTTTCCCATCCGGCACGACAAATGAGTAAATATATTTCTTTATGCAATTTGTGTATAAACAGTGTGTTATTTATTTGCAAGTTATTTTTATTTGCAATAATCGTGCGTATAAACGTAATATGTGTTGCGAATACGCTTTTAGATATTGCAAGACATCCACTTATTCTCATTTACAGAGTAGTAAATGGCTATTGGACTTCTTAACTTTAATTAAGTTTTATTTACGCTGGAGCTGACCAAAATATTTAACATAAATGCCATTCAGATATATAAAAATTCTACTTTATAGTTTTTCTCCTACATAATCAATATGATAAACAATCATATTATGGTTTAAAGTAATATTTTAAGGACTAAACGAGGAATATTACAATTAGTTACCAGCATCGCCATCTTCAGGCCATTCGTTGAAAATCTTTCTAACATATTCATAATTTTCACACTCAAGTTCTTCAAAGTTTCATTAATGCACAATTCCTTTAACAAAATTTCAAAGGAAAATACTACTAAAAACATTCCTATGTTGTGCCTTACACATCCATATGGTAACGCAGATATATAGTTCATAGAAAATTGAATAAAAATATATTATATATTTTATTAATTTATACCAATATAATATAGTAGCACTTGGTTATATGTATATAAATGGTAAAAAATATATGAATTCAATTTTTTAAAAAATTGTAAATTTTTTACATTTTTAGCAATAATTTTTTGAAAGGTTTTAAATACATGACCTTCCATCAGGTTAATAATATTAACAAGTTTCCATATGATGAAGTGTAATTCAGATTTTTTAAAAATTTTGAATATTTTCTATATATATATAGCTTTTTATGTAACCGTTGTTTGCGTTAATATATGGGTGCGCTAGGTCAATTTGGATTAAATTTGATGAATAATATAAAAAAAAATTATAAAAAATTATAATTCTTTTTTACTGTTTATGTAATTTTTTTCAGTTTATTTATTAAATTTATTAAATAATATAATAAATAAATTAAATAATAATTAGTGCCTATTTTTTTTTTCGACACAAATTAAATTGAAAAATTGTCCGATTTTCTGTTTTTACTTGAATTTAAAAGTGCAAATTATTTTTTTAAATTAAAATAAAAAATAAGTTAAACATATTTTGAAATTTAAAAGCAATTAAGAAAGGGAAAATATAATTTTGGACTTAATATAGTACGCTTAAAATCCATTAGCGACCGGTGTAATTTGCGCAACACACTGGTCAGCAAAAAAAATTTTGGTATCCCTTCAAAAAAAAAAAAAAAATTTCTGGCCTAGATGGAATTTGACCTGCTAAACACAAGTCTGCCTTTAAATGTTCCCCATCAGGTCGTGATTTATATACCCTACACCGCTATAGGTGATTGGGATATTATGCGTTTGTGTTGATGTTTGTAACGCATAGAAAAGGTTATCCGACACCCACCTAAGAATCCCTTTTTAAATCGATCTAACGATATACAGCCGTCCGTCCGCCTGGCTGGCTGGACGGCTGGCTGTCCATGAAAACCTTGTAAGATAATTCAATTTGGCACGTAGGACTATTATGATACAAGGACAAAGAATATTGAAATTGGTCCATTATTTCACCTAGCTTCTATAAAAATAACCTCCGGAATAGAGTTTAAACCCAAATATAGAAAGATACAGAAGGTCTTGACCGACTATATCTTTCTTCCTCGTTTGTTGTGGGCATGTCTAATATCTTCCCTTTAATAAGATGAATACATGAGTATATTTTACCATAACTCGAGAACGGGTTGTCCGATTTAGACAATGGAAACACCAAAAGGTGCAAAAGAAAATTATCCTTATCTGCCAACAGTTTCGGTGCTATTGGTATCGAAAAAAAATTTCTTCCAAAAAAATATGCAGTTCTTAATCCTTTGTGATAAAGCTAGTAATACTACGAATAAAATAAGGCATATGTTATTAAAATTCATGGACAAATGTTGATTATATTCACAATTAAGTGAAAGTACCCATGTAAACCTATAACTAAGTGTGTCTCCACTTAACTGTAGGTATACAAAACTTGTGCATGACTTTTGATGGTACGAGTATATTGCTTATTTTATTCGTAGCACTTCCAGCTTTATGCTAAGGATAAAAAACAGAAACATTTTGCCGTCTTCACTTTTTAAAAGAACTTTTAAGAAAATACAACTTTTATTTTGCAAGAAAAATTTTTTTCGGATGCTCTTTTCTAAATAACTTCAAAAATATTGAGTATATAAAAAAATGATATTAGAGAGTCTTGAAGAAATTTTTCGTCCGCATCTTTTGGTATATTATTTATGTAAATACACACCGTATACATCGCTCTCGAAATAGTGAAACATACTCGTGTAATGGTTTTATTATGGGCGAAATATTATGCACGCCAAAAAAAATCCAGACTGGATGAAAAAAACTGAGAACATATTCGTGTTTAGCACATCAAAATCCATATAGTTCAGCTATAAATCTTTAAGGGAGAATTTATTCGCCAACTAGTGCTATAGGGTATTTTTCTAAATATTATGAAAAAATTACATAAGCTCGATGGCGTTATAAAAAAATATAAAAAAATACACAAAATTTTTTGCTTGATTCTGTAACATAATATTATTTTTTTAATGTATAAGAGAAGAATTATTACATATTTTTTTGTCAAAACTAAAAAGAAAATAATTTAAAAAAATTATATTTGTTTTTCTAACTCTGTGAAAATATTTCGTGATGTTAAACCGATATTACTTTAAAAATTATTAAAAGCTAATAAAAATACAGTATTTTTACGGGATTTGGGGCAAATTACTCGTAATTAGGCATTGAAGAGAAGATGTAGGTGCAAAAGTTGAAATAATATTAGAAGATAACAGAGTTTGGAAAAGGTAGATATGCCTATTATATCAAATATTGTCAGACCCATAAAAATCCTATTTCCAACGGCTATCGTGCTTTGGGTAGTATTTTTGAAGAAAATTAATTTTTCTCATTTCAGAATATGTGGAAGATAGACGTTTCCTTGCCCCGATTACTTCAAAACTTTGTATATATTCACTTTGGATTCAAAGTAATATACACTGTTGGACATAATAAAGTGCAGTTTCCTAATTGTCTTCTAGGTGCATCATGGGCTACTTTTTTGGTGTCCAGTTATTTGTCGTTTTATATTGTTAAATTT
The DNA here is from genome assembly GCA_932274085.1 of Protocalliphora azurea. Taxonomy (NCBI): domain Eukaryota; kingdom Metazoa; phylum Arthropoda; class Insecta; order Diptera; family Calliphoridae; genus Protocalliphora; species Protocalliphora azurea. Next base: position 149,672,280 of record OW026522.1, read on the forward strand.
ATTAAACATAAGAATTTTTGAAATTATCTGCAATTCGTGTTTGTGGTGAAAGTGTTCTGTTGGTCGTGGATTTTGTGCGACAAAATAAAATGACACTTCACTAAATTCTTTAATTTAACTTCCAATTTGCTTAAAAATGCTCAGTTTTAATATTCTATTTACTAAATTCTATTCAAACTATTATTACATTTGAAAAATAAGAATAGATCTAATATATATTTACTTTATAAAATTTAACTTGTTCATGAAATAATTTCTTAAACTACTTTGCATTGAAATTATACTTTTAATTTTGATTTGTTTTTTATAAATTGAGTGAGTTGTGAAATAAATTTTGATTAGAAAAGACACAATAATTGGAGACGAGGAAAATTAAAATTTAAAAAAATATAATAAAATTCTACAAATATTGTAGTGATGGAGAAACAATTTGCACAATTGCTTAAGGATCAACAAACTTGGGCTCAACAAATGCTTGAAAACCAGCAGCAATTTCTAGCACGTTTTATGGAAATCTTTAACACAACTCCAAAAAAATAACATACCGCCCTTTCCAAAGTTTGAAGTCAATTCTGATAATTTTTCTGCTTACTCCAACCAACTGAAAGAGCATTTTAAAGCCTATGGAATTCAAGAATCTGAACAAATGAAATCATATTTCATTTCTTGGATGGGTACAGATCTCTTTGAATTAGCAAGCAAGTTATTTGGAATGGAAAAAATTCAAACCAAAACATTCGAGCAAATCATTTGTAAGTTGGAACAATATTTTGCATCGAAAATTCATGTATTTAGAGGAAATCATCAACATAGCAGAAACATATGAGTCTACTCAATCATCACTGCAAACAATTAAGCATAGGAATAGCAAACATCAGCATCAAAATTTTCAAGCCAGCAAGATGTTTCAAAAATCATTCAAAGAAAAACTGTAGGTTTCGCACCGCTAAATGTCATAAATATGGGAAAACTGGTCATATAGCTCCGGTATGTAAATTGAAGAATGTTAATAATATTGAAAATTTAGAAGACATAGATACTCAGTCAGAATATTGTCACCAAATTAAACATAAAAAATTATTCATAAATGTTCAAGTAAACGATCATAGCATTGAATTTCCATTTGACACTGGTGCATCATGTTCTATGATAGATTTAAAATATTAAAATTTTTTCAAAGACCTGCCATTATTGGAAACAGATACAGTTTTACGAACTTACGGCAATCAAAATATTGCAGTTCTCGGAATGCTAGAAGTAAATGTTACATTAGGTTCTGAAACAAAAAATTTGAAATTATTGGTTACTAACATATATGAAGGCTCAAATATTTTTGGTGCAGATTGGTGCGATGCATTTTACTGCGTTAATAATGTTTTTCAAGAGCAAGATATTTCAAGGAAGTATCCAAAATTATTTTCAAATTCATTATTATGTTGCAATGTATTTCAAGCCCATTTATATTTAAAACAAAATACTATTTCAAAATTTTCAAAAGGTAGATCTATTCCTTTTACACTGCAGGAATCTTTTAATAAAGAAGCCAAACGATTTGAGGAATTAGGAATTTGGAAACCTATTACATATAGTTCTTGGGCTTCTCCAATCGTCATCGTTCCTAAGACAAATTCGAAAATCAGAATTTGCGCTGATTTTAAGCAAACCGTTAATCCTCAGTTAGATATGGAACAGTATCCTATTCCAAAATTGCAAGATTTGTTATATAACTTAAGAGGTGGTTGTAAATTTTCAAAAATAGATCTGTCTGATGCTTATTTTTAAATTCCTATGGACGAAGAATCCAGAAAATTATTAGTTGTTAATACGCCTCTTGGTCTATTTCAATACCAAAGGTTACCCTTCGGAGTCTCGAGCGCACCTGCTATTTTTCAACGCTTCCTAGAACAATTAATTTCTGATATTCCAAACGCCGTCAACTATCTTGATGACATAGTGGTCACAGGAAAAACTTACGAGGAACATCAACAAAATTTGGAAAAACTTCTTTCAAAATTGCAAAATGCGGGTTTAACATGTAATATATCAAACTGCTCTTTTATGCAAGACAAAATTAAATATCTTGGTAATATAATTAGCAAAAATGGAATTGAACCTTCTGATAAAGGTTCAAGGCCAAAGAATATACAAGATTTACAAGCATTCATGGGTAAAGTAACATACTACATGAAATATATAAAAAAAATTTCTACAATATGCGAGCCTCTTAACAAATTACGCAGAAAAGATGGAAATTTTTTTTGGAGAAAAAGTCAAGAAGAAGCATTTCAAAATCTTAAACAGCAACTTATTTCAACAACAAAACTTTCAAATTTCGATGATAATTTACCGTTAGTATTAGCTACTGATGCATCTTTTGGATTAGGGGCTGTTATTTCCCACATTTACCCCGATGGTTCTGAAAAACCTATTGCACATGCCTCTAAAACTTTAAATTGCCATCAAAGAAACTATAGTCAAATTGAAAAAGAAGCTTTGGCTATAATATTTGGTGTAAAAAAGTTTCATGAATATCTTTATGGCAGAAAATTTACATTACTAACTGATCACAACAGCTTAATTCGAATCCGGCATTATTACGTCAACCTGTACTAAGAAGATTTGCTAGAATTAAAAGAAAAGCTGAAATATATTCTCCAGAATTAAGTACAAAACTAACGCGGAGGAATTAATATATATTTACTTTTTAAAATTTAACTTGTTCATGAAATAATTTCTTAAACTACTATGCATTGAAATTGTACTTTTAATTTTGATTTGTTTTTTATAAATTGAGTGAGTTGAGAAATAAATTTTGCCCCTTTTCGGGCAGTCACATTAGAATAACTCGAGAACGATTTGCCCAATTTAAATAAATAAAATTCCAATGAATGAATAGAATTATCTAAAAGTTGCCTTAACATTATTTTGTATCCGATCAATAGTTTCTGAGTCTTTCGGAAATTAGTGACGAAGAAAAACCCATTTATTTTTCCAAGTCCAGACTTGGAAAAATTTTGCTCGTTGAAAGTTATTTTGTTAGTAACAGAAAAGTAAAGCTCTAACAGAAAAAAAAACAGATTCATGCTCAACACGTCAAATTTCATCTAGTACAGATATTTGTGTTTAAGGGCTAAAATTATAGCTGCCTCAAACATGTCTATAAGAGCGTTATAAAGTTATCAATTTTGGAATAATTTATATATATTGTTTTAAGAATCGAAAAAATGATTAGTGTTAATTTTAATAATGAATTCCTATTTAAAAGCTTAATAGAAAAGTCACTGAATATTTGTTTTTGTATATATTTTTTCAATATATTTTTTTCACTTAACCTAATATTTATAACAAATTTGTTTGTTAATTCATCGATAAACTATCGCTAACAAATAACGTTAATGATAGACGGCATAACATTTTACAAACGGGACTAGGATAAGGAAGGGTTTCGGAGGGGACATTATGGTAATTTAACAAATTGGGATATTTTTTATCGTTAACAGGAAAATTTAAAAATTAAAATAACTTAAGCTTCAGGGGCAACGGGCAAATGAGCACCTTGGGGTTGGAAACCGTTTTCATCAGCAACATAGTTGACGGTGTAGGTTTGACCATCATCAGCAACGAAGGAGAAAGAACCCCTGACTACGATAGCTTCTTCATCAGTACCAACATTTTTCAATTGACCTTGGGCTTCAGCTTCAATGCCATCGCTGGTAGCATAACTGCAATTTAAAAGATATTTTTAATTTAGTTTGGCCCTTTTCAGACTTGCACCGTTATAAAGGGTGCATATGGTAACAGTATAATTTAAAATACTTACGCATATTGGAAAGATTCGGGTCCAACTTCAGATTCGGATCTCAAGATTTCGGCACCTTCAGGACGAGGAGCGGCCAAGGCAACGGCGAAGAGAGCAGCGAAAACAATGATGAATTTCATTTTGATTGATTTTCTTGGTTTCCTTTGTGTGCTTCACTTGAAGAGTTGCTAAGATTGAATGATAACTTCAATGGTCTCTCTGTTACAATTTATAGCGAAAACGAAATGAATGATTAAAGATTACATAGATTTTAAGAAAACTGTGTAAAGAATTCACAAAAGTACATCGAAAAAAATATAAAAATTATTGAGAAACAAAAACAAATAAAAACCAGAACTAACAAAAGAAGATGCATGCAAAAATAAAAATAAAAATAATATAAAATTCAAAAAAGTTCCAAAAATTTACAAAAGAAAAACCAATAAAACACATATTAAAATAATACATATATATATATTTAAGGTAATAAACCAACACATTAATTTAATCATACGAACTTGTGGCTCTTAAGTTTTGTTGATTTTTAATTAACTTTGTATTGTACTGTTTTGTTGTTTTTCTCTAAGGTCTTCTTACCAGAAACACTATTAATTTATGTATAAAATGAGCTAAACTAAGAAGTTTAAAAAATCTGTTTTTTCTTTTGTGAATCTATAATAACTATACTTAGTTAACATTTATTTTACACCCATCCCTTAAAAGACATGGTTTTGATTAAACACGTTTTAATTGTTACACTTTTAAACAATTTTAGATAAAGACAATAAATATGAATATTTAATAATGGTAACAGAAAAAAAAAGTTTACAATTTACCGTTATATTACGAGGGTTGCATGATAATTGACAATTATAAATATAACAAAACTGCTTCATAAAGTAGACTATAGATCAGGCTATAGACTAGATTTTGTTTTAGAAAGTAAAAAAATTAATAAATTTAAACAAATTGAAAAAATAAATTTAATTTTGGCTTGGTCAAATATTGAAAGCAAACAACATATTTTTTTCTAAATTGGGCGAAAGCTGTAACGCTTATTCGATTTATCGGGAATATCTTAATTAAACTTTCCATACTTCAAATAAAGCATAAATTAAAATATTTTGTTATATATATATATATATATATATATATATATATCTTTTTTTATTGAAAGCATATGATAATTTTATCGTTTTTATGTAATTTCGGCTCAGTAGATGAAATTGAGTTTTGCCTTATTTTATAACATTAAAATATTAACAAAACACTTTGTTTTAATGAAAACCATAATTTTTGTTAAAAAATTACAGACATTTTTTTGTTTCTAAGTGCATATTTTACGCAGTATATTTAATGCACATAATACCCTTTTTTATATTTGTGGTATCCCGGTTATAAAATATATGAACAATTTATTGATACACTTTCAAAAATGTATTATTACTATTTAATTTCATTGATTGGTATCTCATTTTGTTGTGTTTGAGGAATTTCAAAAATTTTCGAAATTCTCTTAATATGACTTTATTTCTAAAGTTTGCTTTATAAAGAGAAAACTGTTGACGGATTAAAAAAAAATCTAAAATTTTAGGTCATTTATCTAAGATTTTTATTTCATAACCTCAAAAAGTGTGCTTACGTATTTCGCATTATAATATGAATTTTTAAATAATTAAACTATTTTCGATGGAAAACCTATCACTTAATATGATGTATGTTTGTAATTCTGAGAACAACCAAAATCACAATTATTGTGAGGAATATTATCATAAGTAGTAATTTTCAAACCAGTACTGATATTGACTTGATATCCCAAAATAGTCCTTTAATATGCATATTTTTTTGAGATTTCAAGCCAATAAAAAATTTTTGCTATTTACGAAATTGTGCGGGAAATAAAATTAAAAGTTTTTCTTTTCAGTGTACTTCCATAAATATTAAAGATGCAGTAAAAGTTTTGACATGTGCTGATAGCACTTTCGAAGTTCTATGAGTTCAATTGCGTTTTTTTTTTTTTTTTTTTTTGGTTTACATAGAGCAAAATCTCCATTTCATATTTTTATATTATATTTATATGTGCCACACCCCTTCAACACCCATTTTCATAGTAATATTGTTTACTTTATTTAACTTGACCTTATGTTTAAACTGCCAAACCGATTAAAATTAAACGCCACATCTACTTTTTTACTTTGCTTCTTAGAAAACAAATTTAAAAATATGATAAAATATGATAAAAATGAGCGAAAAAGAAGCGTGGTACTCATACAGACTAAATTTTATAATATACGTTTTTTATTCCTTGTGTATATCAAAACTTTGATGTGAATTGTCTTTGTGGTATCAAGAAAGTATCGAAATTGATTTTTACTGAAAGTGGACTACAAACTAAGCCTTGCATTCAATTTATTTTTTAGTTCATAGCTTTCTCCAAAAAAATACTTGATATATGTATATGCTTTCCGAGATTGAACGCTATACATATGTACTAAAGATTACTTAAATTGGTTCAATAATCTGACTACTCATATATTGCAAACAATCTTATTATGAAAATTGGGCGTAAAAGGCGTAAACAAAAATCTTACATAATATTTTAGAGAAGCATTACATTACATAAAACAATGATCATACATTGAAAAATACTAATTTAAATGCTTTTTTTTATTTTCACATATGATAAAAAAGTGCTCAATAATATCCGAAGTTTAAGAGTCCGTAAAATCGAAATTCGAACTAACTTTTCAAAACTCTTTGGAGATTTTATTAATCTATTAGTATACTTTAATTTCGCCTTGACCCAAAATTTGTTTCATAGCGTTGTTGGGACCATGTGTCATATATTTCATCAATATAAAATACATTACGGGAAAATGTATTTCTAGGTAATGAATTTTCGAACAACCCACGTTTAAGATTTAATTATCGATATTATACAACCACCATTATTGCCAGCTTCTGCCTAAATATTACAATAAATTTCCAAATTTTAGAGCTTTTATGCTATTTGAGGGATGGGTGTTTAAACTTTAATATGTCAGTAAAAAGATCAGTTAATTTCATGGGCGTTATATATCTACATATATAGAATAAATGAGCGATGCGATAAGAACGATCATCATCATTAGCATTATTATGAGCATTATTGTGCGTATAATACTAGCTTTAGTTTAGTAATATTAAATAAGTTTTAATTAGTTTGTAAATTTATGAAAATTTGATGATGTTATTCTATTCATCTTATAAAGATTCTAACCAATAAATAAAAAAGAGGTAATATTTATACCAAATTTGTGTTATAACTAACGTAATTTTTTTTTCGTTTTGTACATATTTTAATTTTTTTGGTGTTGCTGATGCTATTTTAAATAAATTAACAGCTAAAATAAAAGATCACAAAATATTAAACAAAATTCGTATGTAACGTCATCAGTCCACAAAAAAAAAAAAAAAAACAATCAAATAAAACAAAAGACCAGTTGTTAACGAGTATTGTGTTGGATGTGTGCTGTTGATGATAATGTTTAAGAAGCTGAAGAAGATAATGATGCTGCTGGCGTTTCGACTGCTGCTTTTAATCTTGCTCAAATGACCTTCAAAATTCCATTTTTGCTTTTTTTTTTTGTCTTCTGTCAGTCTGTTTATAATATAATTTGGTATTTGGTATGAGAAGTTTTTTGTTTTATAAATGTGAATTTTAAAATGTTGTATTTTCCGACATATTATTTTTTTAAGTTTTTTTATATATTTTTAATTCAAAATCTATAATTTAAAAAAAAAATATTTTGTTTCATTCAAAAAATATTAAAAATTTTTAATTTTTATTACTGAAATAAATGATTTTTTTTTTACTAAATATTATTTTTCTCTGCACCCCTCATGGTCCCACTCTATTTTTTTATGTTATTGCAAACACTTTAAGTAACATTCAAAAGAAAAATTATAAAAATGGAAGATATGGTTATTAACCACGTATTACTATTTATATTTTAATTATTTCATTTGTATTAATTGCATGTTAGGATTGTTAGCCGAATTTAGTAAAAAATTTAAAATACTTATTTATTCTTGAAAAAAGTACTGAATAATTTTGTTCTAATAACTGTTATTAAAGTAAACAAAAATAAATATATAGATTTTATTAATAGATTATGTATGTTTAAATTTTGTTCAACGAAATATTTAGTTATATGTTGAACGTAATGATATATAATTAGCAATATTTATATTCAGGAGTTCTAAAAGCATAATTTAAATAAATTTTAAAGTAGTGAATAGAAAATTATAAATATTATGTAATCGTTGCAAAGTCTTTTGAAAGTACTAATTCGAAAATCTTGTATACCTTTATATACCCCTTACCCCTATTGAGATGTGTTATATGAAAATGAAATACATTACATACTATATCCATGTATACATTAAAAACTTTAAATAATTTGCAAAAACTTTAAATATATTACAGAAATGTGTAAGTTTATTTGTTTATATATATATATATATATATATATATATATATATGTATATATTGCATCCATCACATCTAAATGGCTAAACCTATTTTCACGAAATTTGACACACAGATAGTGCATTTTGCGCCTACTTTAAAAAAACTGCTTTTTCAATTTTACACGTTGACGCACAGATAGTGCATGCACTGTAGAATGTTATAGGTTATGTAGGATCTTGATCAAATGCCACGCTAATATTTATGCCCATTTTTTTAAACTCTCAAAATGATGGACCGATTGGCTTAAAATAGATCGAAGCAAAGGTTGTGGTACCTGCCATATAAAGCAAATATTCATTATGGCATATCTAAGGAACTATTACAGTGAAAGCCCATAAATATCGTGGGAACCTTTACCCTATTATATCGCATTAATGAAATGAAAATAAGACGCATAGGTCCAGGAAGAAATGTAGCCCCCATACAAAGAAAATTTAAATATTCTCATCTTAAGGACTATTACAGTGAAACTCTTAAAAAAATATTAAAATCAATTTTCATATCAAATTTCGAATAGGATAAATAGATCCAGGGGGTGTAGTAGCACCCATATAAAGTAAATATTACTTATCGCATCACATTGGGTAGCGGAGCATACCGCTAAAAGCTAGTAAATAACAAATTTAATACTTTGGAATTTTACAAAAGTTAGGGTATATTTAAGGAACATATAATCAATTCGGTGCGGAAGAAATATTTTATAAATGTTAGACAATATTAAATTAAAATTTATGGACAAATTTGACTGATTTAAAAAATTGAAATATTTGAGATAGATTTATGCAAGAATGAGGACCGTAGCTTATGTAGGAGATTCAAAAAATCTAATAACCCATTTTGGCCTACATCCCGATTAATACTGGATTTACTTATTTCATTTTTTCAACACAAAATTCCTTAAAAAAAATTTCCGATTTTTCTGTGAAAGAACAAAGTCTCACTTCCGTGCAGAACAAATAAATATAAGACAATAATACCAAATTAAAAAATGTTCTTAAAAAACCAAAATTCAAGAAAATTATTTGTGATCGAACTATAAAAGAGCAAAGTCCGTATTTTGTTGTGACTTAGATATCGCTCAAAAATGCATTTAACTCTGTAACCAGTGAACCGATTAAGTTCATTTCTTCAGCAGAAAAACTCAGGAAAAATTTTTTTCGATTTTATTTTGCAAAAACGAAGTCCCTAGCTTATATAGAAGCTGCAGAAAATCAAAAACCGGTGTGAAAATCCTTTTTTTTTTTTAATATATCCGGTGTTTTCCGAATTTCAATAAAAGAGAAATAATTTATGATATTTTGATATATATATCATATATCTATGTTATCGGAAGACTTAGCAAACGCCATTTAAACCATTTTTAGAACCTCAAAAACTTTTTTTACACATATCTCCGCCATTTATAAGCCAATCTTGCTGTATGTTAATTGCAAAATTATCGATAGGATTTCCGATCGTTTGATCGGAATATATATATATATATGTCAGTTATCGGTGAGCTTTATAAACGGACAGACGGACATAGTCCTGTATACATCGCTTTTCATAAGGATCCAGAAAATATAAACTTTTTGCTCTCCGACGAAAATTGTGGAAATTACAAACTAATGACAAACTTATGTATATTCCCTTTACACCTGTGGTGAAGGATATAAAAAAGAAATGAAGTTATTAATTTAAATTTTAAGACTTAAATAGAATCAATAGGTCTATAAAATTTCCAATTTATGATATTATTTATTATTGAAATTATATTTTTTCGTAAAACCATTTTAATGAAACTAAACTTTAGAATAATTATTGGTTTTTATATATATAGTATATATATATATATATATATATATATATATATATATATATATATTTAATTCTTAGAAACCATAAAATTTAGCAAAAAAAAACTATAATTTTAATGTCTTGTACACATAAATGCATGTTAATAAATAACTACTTGTATATTTATTTAAAACAAGTTTTTATTTCGTTTTAAAGTTCAAAAACGTTTAGTTGTGTTTTTTTTTTTAATATCTTCTTCTTTTTTTTTTTTTTTTTGTTTCACACTTAAATTATTTTTTTAAATTCTTTTTTGAATTTTGAAATCATCTTATATGAATTAGTATTTCAAATTTTGTCTCGCATATATTATATTCTAAAATATTTTATAAAATAATACAAATTAATAAGTTTATGCAAATTTTATTATTAGTATAACTTGTTGAAGAACTTTCGGAGGTCTTTGCACTTAATTCTCTTAAGTAGGTGTTTAAAAGAAATTTCGTTTTCAACTTTATTCAAATCAAATCTATTTTTAATAAAAAAAAAAAAAATGTATTTAAGGAGTCAGTTTTGGTGCCTGATAATGACAATCTTTGTCATTTAAACTTGATTTCAATTTTCAATGTTGTTTCGTTTTAATTAAAGATGCAGTTAAAAAATGTTACTGTTACCAAGTTAAATACTGTATGAATTTTTTCCTCAGAAAATACCCAACAAAAATTAAAGCTTTTATAAAATCATTAGGATAAGTAAGTCCTTTCTGTCTTAATTTAAAAAACGTGCTTATATAGATACACTAAAGTAAGGTAAATTATAAGCAAAAGAATTCTGTGAATTCTTAGCGCAAACTCGCCATATTTAATTAATGTCTTCCCTAAGGAAAAGGGTAAGTTCTAAGACATTTCCTGTTTACAGAAGACATGATTTTTTTATGGAAAGTTTTCGCTTGGAGGCATTACATTTTTTAAGTAAAACGTTATTTTCTTCTTAAGGGGTAAGCTTTATAATCTTAAGTCAGAATCTAGTTTGCAAGCATGTTTTTTTCATCAGAATTATTGCCAAAATTCACTCGCTTACAATTTACCGTTTATTCCCTTACTTTGGTGCATCTATATAAGCACGTTTTATGAATTAAGGCAGAAAGGGCTTATTTATCTGCAATGCTTCAATAGAACCTAAAACATTTTACTGGATAGTTGCTAGAATTGAACAATTTGCTTAATATTTTCACGGTTATTTATTGAAATATATGTTCCATTAAAAAAAAAAATATTGTGATCAGTGAAATATGTATATAACTCTAACAAAACACTCATTGAAATACTTTTAGCACTTGAAAAATAAAAGGAAACCATTTTATTCTTGTTTTTTAGTAGCTCTGTTTTTAAATTTTTAGGAATTAAAATACATTTATTTTTATTTTAAAATGAGATTTAAATTTGCTTACTTCATAGAATGTATGATAGAAGAGGAGCATTCGCCACAGGGGAACATTTGACATTGCCAATTATCTTGAAAAAGAAGTAGTAATTTTTATAAAATAAAAACCAAAACATTTAGACAAATTATTTTGCATTAATTTTTTTTTTTGCGAATTTATCTCATTGGTAGGATAGTTTCGCCTATTTTGATAAAAAAAAATAATTACCGAAACAAGAAGATAATCAAGGTCCAAAGGACGTAATTCAAGCCAACATATCTAACCCTTTAGTACAAAAGAAAATTTACAGATTTCGTTTACGGTTATGTAAGAAATGTGGCGCATTATACCCCTTCTACCATACTAGAGCATCTACACCATAGTTCGCATAAAAAACAATCTTAATAAATGACAGATTTTACCATAACTCAGTCATTTATAGACCAAATTAGGTAGGATCTACTGCTTCCCGATATCCCGATTTATCCTTATTTTTTCAGTTGATGCCTCTGAAAAGTCCAATTCAACAGCCAGGCGGATGGAAGAACAGACGATCAATGAACAGGTATATATGAATTATTCTCCCTATGCTTAAAAATTCTTCATTTAAGTATTTCACAAAATAACAAATATTTAGTATTTAAAACATTTATTTATTTCAACTTGAATCGATTACAAAAAATTAAACTTAAAATATTTAAAATAAAATATTTACAAGAATTTACTATATATTTACAAATTGAACATAAATTGTTGGCCCAGGATCTAGAAACCAATTTCCATATAAAATACCATTTCCTTTAAGCGACTAGTTTGAAAGTGGGGTGATAGCCCAATTCATCAGCAGTAAATGTCATCTCATATTTCTTACCATCTGGAGCTGTCCAAGCGTAAGAACCTTGAACGACAATGGCAGCACCATCTTCAGTGGTCTTCAATTCTCCTGCCTCTGAACGGGAAATACCATTGCTGGTATCATAACTAAATGAGAAATATAAATAAAATTTATGGAATAAATACAAGCAAAAGAGTTTCTTACGCAAAATTATATTTATCTACGCCATTATTTTCGGCTTCCAAGCGTAAAGTTTCGGCTTTAGTGTCATCCTGTTGAGGAACCGAGGAAGCTAAAGCCAACAAACAGGCCAAAACTACAATTTGATATTTCATATTTGTTAAAGTTCGCTTGTGAATCCTTAAAGATGCTATTAGCACAAGATTATTCCACTTGACTGATTTTCAATGGTGCAACAATATCTTTATATACTAAAATCTTTAAAATAAATAAAATTTAATTGTTATTGTTAATTTTTATTAACACTTAAATTAAACAATGTCCTCATCTTAAATTCACAAATAATTAAAAAAATCAATACCATAGTCATAAAAAATTACAAAGAAAAATAAGAAGATTAACATCATTGAAATAAATAAATGACTTAAACTCCTTCAGCGCCATAATAACGTTTATTTTACAACTGTTTCTTTTAATGTTAACAATATTTTTAATTATATTTTAATAATTATTAATTAGAGTTTAATTAGAATTTTTAATTGCAGCTACCATGAGAGGCTGTTGAAAACAAATATATAATATTGAAAAGATTTACGGCGTTTTTGAACTCATAAGCATTATTTTCTACGAAATTTTGTATGCAAAATTTAATGATTTATTTGCTACAAAGTAAAAGACAATAGAAGACAAATTTACAAATAAACACAAGTATTAGGTACTCGTACCTACATTTTTTACTTGTTTACTTTTTAATTATAAAGAGAACTTAATATTTTACGCGTTTTTTTTTTTTAGTTTCAAAAATTAAACAATTTCTGTCTGTGACATAATATTAATGATACCATACCATACATACATATGTACATGTGTTTGGTTGTACCTCGTTATCATACACGACTGCACCCTATTATTTTTTAAAGCAAAAGTAAAATAAAAAATCCTAATCAAGATCATCAACATCTTATGGCTGATAAACAAACCATAAAAAGAAATAAAAAGATTAAATTAAAACGTACCAAAATTTATGAAAACAACTTATAAGATTATGTCACATTTTTAACCGCAAAGGTCGCTTAAAAAACAGGCAAAATTTAAAAATGAAGCTTTTTTACTCGCTCAGAAAAAAGTCACCAATCACCAAAATAATTCATTCAATTAAAAATTGTTTAAATTTGCACCTCACACCAAAATATTTATATCAAATACCAATAACTGTAAAAAATGAAAAACAAAAAATTTTTTCCAATTAAAATTTTATTAAATCAATCAAATAGATGATTGAATAAATTAAAAATTTAAATGAGAAAAAAATCTTACTTAAATTTTATTTTTACCGTTTCTTTTATTTTATTTTTGCTTGAATATATGAATTAAATTTAGACGTAAAATGAAACAATTGTATTGATTGAAAAATATAAAGTAATAACCAAGGACCGTATTTTTTTTTTTTTTTTTTTAAATGACATCGGTTTATTAATACATATTTATGCATATTTTGTTGAAAATGCATGTTTTTTGCATATTTTGTAATAAACGCATATTTTGTATTTTATTTAGTGTAATATTCAAATTAAAATTATTTTTTGTGTAGAAAAAAATAATTCTATGGACTTTTGATAAAACGACTTAAGTCTAAAATTTTCAGAAGAGTTAAAAAATGTTTTAAAATATTCAAAATACCATGGACAAATTAATATGTGGTAAGCTATTTCTCCAAAACTAACAATCACAGAAGGACGTTGTTTATTGTTAAAGGTGCGTCATCAGAAGGTTCCTTATTTACCTCGTATTAAGATGCGAAATTAACACAGAATAAATAGTTGTCCTAAAATATTCGACAAAACAATATCACTGTAAAAGTTTTGGTATATCAGTCCTTGCATAGCCTAAAACATAGAGATAAATAAAGATAAATACAGGGTCAAATTTCCAGTCATTTATCTGAAGACAAAACAAGTTCATTTAATACTGATTTACGAATATGAAACATTTGGTTTTGGTTATCATACGTTTTCAAAAAACATTGAGAATTGATTAATTCTTTATAAAGAAGCTACCAATGAGATTATTCTGTCCGAGAGCACAATAAGCTGTATAGACCTACCCTTAATATCATTGAGACCACATTGCCAATACAGTTGTTATAATTTTAGATTCGAACGAAGAAATATTAAAATCTTTCCACATCATTTAAAAATGCATCCATTATCATCGAACGGCAATTTTCTATTTTTAATTTAATATGATTAAATTAAAAATTTATGTTCTTTTTTATTGTAGAAGATAAGAAATAAGTACATATTTTACATATATATTTGGGGCATATTTAGACATTTTTAGTACATTTTTAAACGCCTAAAACACACTTTTTAAATGCATGAATTTCCTGTCCCTTGTAATAACTTTTTCTGATTGTGACATTTTATATTAACATGAGTCATGTTATAATTTATTATCTAAAGCATTTATAAAACAATATATAAAGTTTGTTAAAATTTTGACTTCTTAGCGAATCATATTTTTAGCAATTTAAAATTCAAAACCAAAGGAAAAACTGTTTATTCCTTTGGAAGTAATTTTTAATTTGTTTCAAATTTTTTGTAACTAAAATGGGAATATAAAATACATTTCTTTGAAGGTTTCGATATTGGAACGTTTAAAATTTATTTAAACAAAAGTAAATTATATCCTTTACACGATTCTGGACAAATCAAAAATAAAGTATTTATTGCGCATTTGCTGTTAAATTCTGTCCCTAAATCGATACACACAGATAGAGGATCTACCTTAAAGTACATTACATAGATAAATGTGAATGCAATATGTAAATTCTTTTATAAAATTAGATTTTAGTTTTGAAAATTTGCTTCAAGTTACAATTCACAGTGGGACAGAATCAAAATATTTTTGAAATAAATCTGTAATTTTGAATCAACTTGTTCGATTTACATAAAATTGCACACAATCGTAGCGGATCCTACAGCAACGCTATTGAGTCTCAAAATATGTCATCCCTGACATGGACTTTTTTAAAACGCCTGCAACCTCCGCCGATTTAAAAGATTTTTAATGCTTTCGTAAAGCTCAAATAAGGCCAATTAGGCTAGTTTACATAAGTTATTTAGCATTTAAAATTATCGATTTAATCGCACCTCAAACTTCAAATTTGATATTTTTACAAAACCTTGGTCCAGTTTTTTTTTTAATATATCGGACACACTTTTCTCCTGATTTCATGCAAATTTGTTTCTTTATAAAATGTCATGTCATTATCTTTTCCGAATCCAAAAATAAATAATTTTGAATTTGAAATTCACCAAATTTATGAATTTTGGAGTACTTATAAAAATTTCATTAAGAATATATATAAAAAATTAATTAATTATAAAAAATTCATTAAGAATATATTAAGGTCTTATACTTTTCTAAAGAATGTCTTCATAAAGATCATTTTAAAAGGAATGATCAACCAACTTTTTAAAAGGTATCAGTCTAAATTTTTAATATATAATCGCACCAGCTGATGAATTATAACAAAATTATTTCCAAATATTTTAATTATACAAAATATTCATTATTAAAAATAGTACAGAAATAATTCCTCTACTTTCAGCATCTTCCGGAAGCAAAAAGTATTAACATATTTTAAAAACTAACTCCTTCATTGAACATTGAATATTTTTATGACAATTAAAAACAATTAAAGAACTAGCAAATGTCAATGCTAATTTTATATATGTTAGCGACATTTAAATATTAACAGCTTTTATCAGTTCTGAAATGCAAATACAGTACACTCGCGGAAACGTGAACACTCGAAAGTGTGTACGATCCAGAAACGTGAACAAATTTCTTTTTACACAGACTATTATAAAACGTGAACAAATCTTGAAAGCTCAAAACTTGAACAATTAAACCTTAAAAAGAGTGTTGGCTGACTATTGTCAACAGCAAATTGCAGTTTAATTATTTAGAAGCTTATATTTACCATATAAGGCACATCATTTGGATCGGTTATGTAAATGAAGAATTAATAAAAAGAAAATTAAAAATAATTGTTCTTAAGCCTAAAAATTGTAGAAAAATTAAAAGCCGTTATCTCATAAAATTGTGATGTGATGAAAATTTACCTATTATATCTAGCAAATGGAACATGAATTTCGTAGAGTTGTTTGCGATCAATATTTCTCTACCTTTTTGTTTTATGTATTAATATTTAAACAAGAAAATAAAGAAGTTTATATATTTGAAATATTGCTAATAATATTTACTGATGGAAGCTAATTCATGAAGTTAAGTAGTATTATTTTGGCAATCGAAAACATAAGCAATATCGAAAACGTAAACAGCCTTTGAAAAAATTAGTTCACGTTTCCACGAGTTCACTGTATCTAAAAAACCCAATTCATTTGTACATTGCATATATTAGTATATAAAAATTTATAAATTTTATTTAAATGCATTTAAATAAAAGATGTTTTTAATACTAAATAGAAATAAATTTTGAAAAATTTGATTTCTCACACTTAAAATAAAAATTTAATCTCATGTTTAATGTGTTGATGACCTTAGACAATAAAAATAAAATCCATAAAAAACGCCAACAACTAAACAAATAATGCATTATATTTAACATAATCTAGACATACGAGTATAAACATTTATACGATCAATACAAAATAAGCATATAAAGCATAAATCAATCACATTTTATCAAGTTAAAAAAAAAAATACCAACAAACACTCTTCTGAGAAATATGTTAGCACTAGTACTGCGAAAGATACCCTACAGTTCGATGATATAGTTATTGACAGAGAACCAAGCCGACGGCTTTAACAGGTGTTAACTATATGATGCGCTTTAGACAAAAAATCTATTTTATATTTTTTTCTTCGTATTTTTTGGATCTCAGAGCCATTTTTGAGCTACACTTTTTTGTTTAAACAAAATATATTCATGCATTGTATATTTTGTTGTATTGGCATTGTAGCATACACTTTATTTTTTTATATTTTAGAAATTAAGGAAAAAAATATAACACTGTCACTCCTATACATTAAAGTGCATCGATTTGTATGAAGACAAAAAATGTTACAAATATACCCTCCTAAAATTAAAGAATAATATCTTATAAACTAATCCCCAAAATGTTTGGGTTCAATTATTTCATTCTCGTGAGCTGTACCATTTTTTAAAATACCTTCAAAAATATAGTTATCGATAAACAGTGTACACAATTATTAAGTTTTTGACAAGAAAAAAAAAAGAAAAAAAAATACAGTATGTAATACGTAATCAGCAAAAAATTCTATAAAATTGGTTTTCATTCCCGTGAAATTAAGATTTTAGTAAAATTTTAAAGTTTGAATATATCTCTATAATATTTTGAAGTTAATTTTTTTTCTATGAAGATTTTTTATGAAAGAAATTCGTATTTTTAGATTTGTTTTAAAAATGGTCCTACTCACGCAAAAGAAAACATTCAGACGTAGTCTTTTGAGAATCATACAACTGAAATTTCTTTTCGTGAGACACTTTACTATACATAAGCATACCTTACTGAACAAATATTTTTCTGTTATTTCGTCCTTTTTTTGCTCCCACTAAACTTTGGATTTTGTCAGAGAAATAACAAAATACAAATAAAAATTTACTGACACTAAAAATCTTACTAGTATAAAGCGGAGCTATTAGTTTTTATTATTATATGTATATAACTCCTATTATTAATTTATGTTATTTAATAATAAAATAATTTAAGCCGACATATAAGTCCCCGCCGTCGGCAATTAATGCCACGTAGCCGCCACTGAAAATTTTTCGTCGGCTTGGTTCTCTGGTCTACGAACTTGGGACATAAAATGACTTTTTCATATATTGTTGTCTTAGGTGAATTTGAACAGATTCATTATAGAGTAAAAATATATAGTCTAGTAGTCAGTTAAAAAATTAAAAATTCCGAATTCTGAATTATTTTGACTCAAAAATATGTAAATTACAGGGAACTAGTGTCATGGTGCATTATTTTTCTAAAATAAAGATCGTAGAATTTCATTGCAGCCCAAAGAAGATCCGTAGTGATCTTTCTGATTAAAACAAATCAGTAACGATTTCAAATAGGGGCGGATTAGAAATATAAATTCGCCCTACCAAAAAGACATATTTTCAATCTAATAAAGCGGCTAGCTGTTGCACAGTGTTTGAAACAATCAAAAAATTTTTCAACATTTTATTACGGAATGTGTTAGAAATTACAGAATATTTTTAACAAAATTTCCCTTATATATCTCAGGACTTATCCTCGAAAAAGAAATAAATCGAGGCAAAAAATCGAAATTCAAGCGTAAATATTTTTTTAACTAAATAACTTTTTAACTACCTAAGAGATAACTTAGGTAAGTATAGAAATATAAAAATCTTTGAAATCGGACTTAATTTGTAGAAGTTAATTTTTTTTGAAAGCTTCACTTCTCTATTCGATCCGATCGCAAAATTTTTGCGATTGGCCCCACTTTTTGTTAGCCGTTTCTCTCTCTCCTAAATTGTTGAGTGAAGAATTTTTTTAGCATTTGGCATATTATTTAACAGTTTGTAATAATATATTTAGCATTTTCTAGTTTTTTTTTAAATAAGGACAAAATTTAAATATTGAAATTAAAAGTAGTAGTAATTTTAATATCATCATCAGCAAAAACTCATCAAATAAAAAAAGAGCCAGTACTAAGTGCTTACTTCAAAAGATTGTTTTCCGTTTCGGAAATTTGATAAAAACGAAAACTAGAAACCCTATTAAATACAATTAATGTAATCCTTAATATTATATACGGTATTATATACGGTTAAATAAATTTTTCCAATGTATAACAGTTGGCAAGAGGTCAAGGACTTTGTGGATCGGTATATAGTAATCTAACGCATAAACAAAATAATTTTAAGAATTAAAATGGGTATTATCACGGGACTTTGTTCCATCATATCTAGGTTAAGCAGATATGACAGCGGAACACCATAGTAGTGCAGAATGGAAATTTTATAGAAATAAATCTATAACTTCTAATATGCTGGTTGTATTTACATAAAATTTCGTATATGCATAGCAAAGGAGCGTACAATTTTAAGTTTGGAAGGGAGGACCATAAATAACCCTCAGGAGCAAATCGATTGGGGTTTAAAGTAGGGTACATCTGACATATAAAATTTGTAACCACTTGTCAAATTGTTGTTTATTATATTATTTCTAATATTTTTATATCTTCTTAAAGCTCTCGACATGTGCAATTTATTTCTTATAGTTTCCAATTTATATACATTTGAAATTTCAACTATATTAATTTTTCCAAACCTTGGTCCTGTTTTTTCAATATATAGCCCAATATTTTTATCTGATTTTCTATTTTTTTTTTTTTTAGATAAGGAACAAAATTAGCTATCGAAAAATTTTTCATTTTTCGATTTTGGAATTGAAAATTAAAAAACTAATGATTTTTTTTGCCGAAAAGGTATCTACACTTATTTTCTCTAAAATAAAATTTTCTTTAAGAACATATAGTAATTTTATACTTTTCTGAAAGGTATTCTATGAAAATACCAAAATTAAAGCAAACTCAAACAACTAATAAGACTAAGTACAGATCCTCCGGAATTTTACCTATTTTGTATAAAAATTTTTAATGTTTTGAAATTTCGTTAGGATATTAGAGATAAAATATTTAAAGTTTCTTCAAAAACCATTTTTTTACAAACCATTTACTTTAATTCCAAAAACCATAAAAATTATGGACTCCATTTCAAACATAAATTTTACACTCTTCTCCAAAATTTTACATTCTACTCCACTGTGATATGTACAGAACTACGTGCAAAGTGAATAATATTGTAGGCTTTATTATGTGAATTGGATGACTTTTTCTTATTCTTCATATTATATTCTTTTCTTTCTTCTTCTGTTTATATAATCTGTTCAGTTTTTGTAATTACACAGGGTCAACATGAGAATTGAAAATGAAATAAAAATATACCACTGAAAAAACTACTTTATTAATTTAGCATTATTTGTAGCATTTTTAAATAATATGTAGCAGTTTATTTTAAACGTGATATAGCTGAATAATTTTTTCACATCTGGTCACACTGGCAATGCTATATAGAATCTTAAAATTATATCCAATCAGGAATCGTGGATTAAAGTTAGAATGGAAGTACATATATAAAAAACTTCTAATTAATATAATGCAATGTAGGAGAGCTAATTTGGATTATATTAACACCTTCGTCCTTTTTTAAATCGATTAAGATCTTCTATATCAATATAAATTCCTACATTTAAAGTTAATCTGATGTCATAAACAAAACTATAGATAAGCGATCTAATTAAGTTTGAGTTTAAAACAAAGATTAATGTGGGACTTAATAAAAACCTTACAGAATTCTTCAAGTGGTACCGGTTTTGCGTTAGTAACATTAACAGATGTTTGAAAAGAATAGATTTTCATATGTGTTGTTAAGTTTGTGTTAGCTGAATGTTTAAGCTTCTTTTAAAGTTAGAAATCATTTAAAATATTTTTTTCCCTTTAATATGCACAAATGATTTTATAGGGGCTATTCATAATAATCGCTATTTATTCATTAATCTAATTATTTATGTTAGCTTTAAGCTAATCGTAAATAAGCAGTATGTGTAGTATGGAGTAAATGGAAACTTATTGAAACGTATATATGTATACTTAGGAGTATTGTTTAAATATAATTTTATTTATTTTCTTGTTGTTGATTATATTAACTCGTGTTTATTTATGTTTGAGCATGTTTGTTATTTTAAGCCATAAATATGTAAAAATTTTTGTTGTATAATATACGTATATATATATGAGCATTTCTTCAAAGTCGTTTACTTTTGGGGTTCGAAAAAATTATTATTTTTTTTTTTAATAGCACATCAACGCTGTTTAATACCAATATTAGCTGGCTTTAATGAAACAGAAATCTGTTCGCGTGAATGACTTTTAGCGAAATGCATTAGTGTTATGGAGGTTAAAAATAAAAAGTTATAACAAATTGCCAAAATTCTATTTTCAACGATACTTAAAAAATTAGCACATGTATGTAATCCACTTTAATATGTCTAAAATACAAATTAAAAGTGATACGAAATTGTTAATGACACTGAAGATAATCGCGATCATATTTTACGAAATATTTTGTATATATTTTGAATATCTGACAACCAACAATTTTTTAAAATAGTATTAATGGACAAGAAATGTCTGTTCGTATTATGGAATTCAAAACTCAGAACTTTAAAAATATTGTAAAAATTCCACTTAAGTCCAACATGAACGAGAAAAAAAGATATAGTCAAGCCCGACCATATGATACCCCACACCATTGTGCACGTCCATCAAAATTCGTTAATGGGTCTTATATTAGACATGTGGTCAATTGTGGGCCGATACTTTTACTAAGTGTAAAATAAAATAAACGAATACAGAATATTACGTTAATAATAACATTTATATGAATTTATGCACTTTAAAGTGACTCCCGAAATTGGGCTTATATAGGAGCTATGGTAAATTATGGAGCGATCCTCATAAAATTTTTCACTATGATTTCTACTTATATAAAACTTATTTATGTCAAATATAAACCTGATACTATCATGTGTATGTGATTTATGCAAGTTAAAGTGATTTTCGGAAAAGGGTTTTATATGGGAGCTATGGTCAATTATGTACCGATCATCATGAAATTTGGCACAGAACTTCCTTGCACCGTATGCATATTGCTTTACAATATTACTATATTTAAGGCATTTATTATCGTTAAACCCCTATTCCGGGAGGACATTTGTATGGGGACTAGGTGAAATAATGGACCGATCATAACCAATTTCAATAGGCTTCGTCCTTATGTCATGAAAGTCCTACGTGCCAAATTTCATTAAATTAGCTTCAAAATTGCGACCTGTACTTTGTGCAAAAGTTTACATGGACAGCCAGCCAGCCATCTAGCCAGCCAGACGGACGGACGGATATCGTTAGATTGACTCAAAAAGTGATTCTGGGTCGATTGGTATACTCTAACACACATATGTAACAGACTCGCGACCACAAATCTGTTTAAACCTCCTTTTGGAACATAGAGCAAACAACAAATTGTACATTGATTTTTAATATTTTTTAATTGCATTTCATTCGCTGAGGTATTTTTCACATCTAACCACAAAAAAAAATCTTTAGATGATGTTTTATATAATTATAAAATAAAATTGTTTAAGACAAAAATATATACCCAAAAATTTTAAAAGTTTCACCAAATTTAAACTATAAGAATTTTTAGGAATTGGACACATATGCTAAAATCCACGATTACAGGAATCAAAAGAAAGAAAAAAACTTGTTATTTTCAAACACTTTTTTGGATTTCTTTTAATTTTGTTTACTTGCCTGTACTACATAGAAACATTTCAGATCTTGAATTTTTGTTGTTTTGCTTCACAACGCTTTGTTGAAAGGATTGTATTAAAAGTTAATTAAAAAAAATCAAAATTTGAAAAAGATTTAAGGTAGGTTTAAGGTAGGTTTCTTAAAAGTTAACGTAAAAAGAGAATTTCCCATATATCTTTTTAAATCATTCGTCATAGTTTTTAGGGAAGTTTTCTCGGTCATTCAAGTCATACATCTGACATGCTTAGCAGACAAAAAGTTGAGATTTTTATTTGTGTGATTTGACGGTAAAGTTTTATTTCAACTAATGATTTATTGGTTATATTATTTATTTTAAATTTCAAAGATAACCATACTCAACAAAAAAAAAAAAAAAAAAAAAAAAACAATATGTAACTGCGTGTATATGTATTAGGAAGGCTCCATTAGTGTGGAACCAAAAGAGTTGGAGATTATAGTCAACAGAAATTATGGTTTAGCTAGGTTTCTATTTCTTTTTTTTTTTTTTTTTTTTTTTTTTTATTAAAACAAAATTTCTGTTAATAAAAATATAAAATTTTATTGTTTTTGAAATAAAGTAAGAAATCATTTTCTTTATATATTTTTTAAGTTTTTTTTTTTTTTTTTTTTCTTTTTTTGTTCAATAACTGTTAATATAGAAACGGTTTTTAAATTCTGTTTAGGGATCATCCTAATATTTTTTTCTAAGCATGAATTTAAGTGTGTTGTTTGTTTGATTTTATTTAATTTTTGTAGGTGGCATTTTGTAGTTGGCGATTATGCAATTTTTGGCAATTTTCTTTTTTTTTTTCCGTCTATTATATTTATTAACACCTATTTTTTTTTTTTTTTTTTGAGACGAGGTGGTGGCAAAAATCATTTATCATTACTGCTTGTTTAATTTAGATTGAAATACGAGTATATTGTATTTTTAGTTTTATGTAATTTATATTGTGCATGTATTTGAAGTTAGGGTGGTAGTTATTTTATTTGATTTTTTTCTTTAACGGCAACGTAAAAAGTTTATAGTTCAAACATCAATCATGCCGAACTAACAATTATTAAGTAGTTATTGAGTAAAAGTATGAAATTTAATATGAATTTTGATATGCAAAAACTTTTTAAAACGAAATAAATTTACAACTCTCAATTCTGAAGAATTTTTAAACTGTATAGCATGAGCTATGATTGAATAAAGCAAAACGTTAATAAGGCTGACTTGTCGATGCATACTAACTAATAAATCTGGATTTTATAAACTAAAGAAACGATCTTGATGAAACTTGAAATAACGATAGAGAAGGAGTTAGACTTTCAGTGCATTGGTTGCAGACAAGTGTAACACTATGCGACAAATTTTTGGTAATTGCCTTAATGATTCCAACGCGAAATGAAAGTATACAATAAGATTATTAAAATCTCTAAAGGGTTTTGAAAAGTTAGTTCGAATTACGTTTCTATGAACTATTAAACTTCAAATATTTTGGATCACTTTTTTTCAATTTCAATGTATTTATGGGTATTTATTGTTTTATTCAATTCATAAAGATTTTTATTAAATGCCTCTTACCCTTTTCCACCACTTTTAATAATAGGATGTTAGTAGTCCAATTATTCAAACGATTTAAGTGGTTTTTACATTATTTATATATCGTGCATACTCCGAAAGGAAATATACTATATAATATTAATATGAATGATACGCCCACTTTTTTGGGCTAAAATACAAGCTCAATTTTTATCTAACTTTCAGTAAAAATCAGTTTTCCTACTTTCATAATACTACTAAGACAATTCACACAAGAATGTTACAAACACAAGGAGCAGAAAATACTGCATATTATAAAATTTAACCTGTATTCTTTTTCTTTCTTTTCCACCCACTTTTATTATACTGTGACATTTTTTTTATCACTATCATCAACCTTTTAATCAATTTTGAAATTTGCTTACTATTTTTAAAAAAGTGGACGTCAGTACATCCTTCAAAACTATACATATGTGCCAAGTTTAATTTTAATCTGTTGAGTAATTAATAATTTGAAGTTAAATAATGTAAAAAACATTAAGGAAAAAAATTAAGTAAGAGTCTAGTACAATAATACTAGTAGTCTATAAAAGAATGGCAATCTATCGAGGGCCTATATTTAAAAAGCAAAAAAGCTTTTTTTCTCTTATATTTCAAATAAAACTAAACTTACATATAATTTTATATTAATATTTTGCATTATTTGTGATATTAAAGAATTTTGATTGTACTTTTAAAATATTCAATTTGTATAAATAAAATTACTACTAAAAAAACATTTAATTTCCATTTGATGTATGATTTTTAAAGTTTTAACTAGTTTTAACTAGTTAGTAATTTCAAAGGCAACATAATTAAAATAGCCTATTTTATTTTGGAATCGGAGCAAGGGGAATGTTACTCGCCCGTCATACAAACAAAATAATAGTTGTCACATATGTAAAGAACTATTAAAACGAAAGTTTTAATAATAACTTTCTCATCAATTTCCATAATTGTTATGAAAATAGGAGGGCTACGCAAAGAGGTAATGATAGCTCCCATACAAAGTAAAAATTATTAATCGTATAAATGAAGGACTTTAGAGCAAACGTTTTAAAATTGTGTGTGAATAATTTCCTTATCAAGATTCATAACTGAGATGAAAATATGGTGGGCTGCTCTAGGGGAAGTCTTAGCCCCATACAAGATAAATTTTAAATATCGCATTTCTAAGGAACTATTACAGTGAAAGTCCCGAGACTTTCTGGGAATAATTTCCTTGTCAAGTTCGACAAATGAGATGAAAATAGATAGAATAGATTAAGGGGTGTTAGTAGCCACCATAAAGAGATAATATTTTTTTAGCATATATTTAAAGAACTATTTAACCGATTTTATTTCTTATTTATTTATTATTTAAGATAGAGAAAATTTGAAAACTTATTATAGGCCTTCGATATGATTTGGATTAAATTATTTAAATGGGTTTTATTTCCAATCATATTGAAAAAAGGGCCATAAAACCGTACTTAGAACTAACTTGAGGATTTTGCTAGACTACTGCTATTGAGACAAGTTTTTCTCTAAAAGAAGTACAAACGCGCCTCAGTGGTCCAAATTTGACCACATCAGGTGCTTGTAACTTATACAAATATGAACCGACTTTTAATCCTTACTTATAGTTTTAAAGGTATTTGACATGGAAAATTTAATTATTATTTTTTGGAATTCAATTTTTCAGAGTTTCTTTAAGTTATCCTGATAATCCTGATAATTTTGATGTTAAAATGATGTTCCAAAAAAGTTGATGTTATCTAAAGTCAAAATAATCGTAGTCAAAATTTTTAAATAAATCTCAAAAATCTAAATTTTTTGGCAAAAGAAAACTGCTTGAACAAAAAAAAAAAAAAATGTCAACAAAATTCAACGTTTTATTTTACATTTGCAATTTAATAAAATATTGCACATGCACCCTAAAGCTAGCATGCATGGGTTGAAAATTATTTTCTAGCATTACTTCCACTTTTCGAGTTTAAAAAAAAAGTATATATACAGCAAATCTATATAGTTTTGTTTGAACACTTCGTTTCTGAATTCTTTATAAATCATTTATCATTATCATCAACCTTTTAATGAATTTTGAAATTTGCTTACTATTTTTAAAAAAGTGGACGTCAGTACATCCTTCAAAACTATACATATGTGCCAAGTTTAATTTTAATCTGTTGAGTAATTAATAATTTGAAGTTAAATAATGTAAAAAACATTAAGGAAAAAAATTAAGTAAGAGTCTAGTACAATAATACTATAATAATAATAATAATACATGCACAAATTACTATGATATAACCCTTTCGTGCTCAAATTTATGAAATATGTTGCTGTAAACACGACATTATTTTTGACTTTTAATAGGATGTATAAAAAGCAAATTCTAAAGTTTTGTAATTTTTTCATATAATACTCTTATCACTGGCATAAAGACTTAAAATTTCTAACTTGTTAATATATTTTCTTTTTTAGATTTAGTAGATTTAAATATTTTACATATTAAAAATTAAAATCAAAAACTTTTACGATAATATTTTCTTTGTATTTCATTCATAAACATAACATAGACTAGAAAATCGCACAATAAAATCATTTCAACAAATAAAATAGCATAAAATAACTAGAATTCTGTAAATTATGTTTCCGGAGCTACGGGTAAATGTTTGCCTTCGGGTTGGAAACCATTTTCATCAGCCAAATAATTTAAAGTATAGTGAACACCATCGGGACTAACCCAACTGACAGTACCCTCAACAGAAATAGCCTCCTCTTCGGTGCCAATATTCTTAACAGTAGCTGTTTCCTTACGTATCACACCATCGCTTGTTTCAAAACTTTTATTAAAGAAAATATTTATAGTTAATAGAATTTAAATGAGGAACTAAAATTACCATAAAACTTACGCAAAATCATAACCATCAATGCCAATATTGGAATTTTCATATTTAATTAAATTTACTGGAGTTTCAGGTGTTTGAGGTTGTTGTTGATTTTTGGCCTCAACTGTTTCTAGAGGCTTTGCCGTGCAGTCATCAATTTTCAAAGAGATGATATTTAAACATATTAGTACGATGCCAGCAATTCCTTTAGTGAATTTCATAATTCTTACACCTCAATCTGAGTTCAAGACGAAGAATGTTGTGCTTCTGGTCTTTAAAAAGAATTAAAGAACAATAATGAATTGTTTAAAAATTTATTTTGTTAATTTCTTTTTTCTTCAACTCTGTTTGAGCAAAACTACTTTGTTTATTATAATGCTGAGCTTTAGGGTTTTATAGACAAAAACAACATCACTTACTTGGAACAATCAGTCAGTCAGTCAGTCAGTCAGTCGTAAGCCAAGAAGAAGTTTTCTTAGCGCACAAAAAGTACCTTTAACCAACTGTTGTTGTATGTAGACCAGTTTCACTCAAAATTCTTATCACTTTTTTTCGATTTCTTTATATATATATACTCTTTTTTCAGCAACACTTTAAATTTTAGCTTCTTACGCTGAATAATAATGACAGTTAAATGAAACGAACGAAAGTGAACTTCAAATTAAAATCTTTCAAGTGCATTCTAAATTTGATACAAACCAAATTTAGGAAAAAAATAATGTTTGTTCTAACCGGAATTTTGTTCCAATTTGGGAAACGTTTAACTCAAACTCATAAAAATGTCATTTAACTAACTGTATTTGTTAATTAAATTAAAGAAAGGGAAGTATAGCTAACTGATAAATTTCTTAAACTTAATTAGCATTTGAGGAAAAAAAGTGTTTTTCTAGAGCTTGTTTAAAGCCATCAATTATTTTTTTATTAAAAATTTTTTTTATCTATTTATGATAATAAAAAGTAAATACATATGGGTATTTCTTCAAATTCGTTTACTTTTGGGGTTCAAAAGAAATTGAAATTTTGACATCCTTATTTGGCATAT
Organism: Protocalliphora azurea; assembly: GCA_932274085.1. Lineage (NCBI taxonomy): Eukaryota > Metazoa > Arthropoda > Insecta > Diptera > Calliphoridae > Protocalliphora > Protocalliphora azurea. Next base: position 149,700,731 of record OW026522.1, read on the forward strand.
CAGCGCTACTTTTTACTAATACGAGTATTAACTTGCTGTAATGAATCTGTTCGCGTGAATAACTTTTCGCTAAAGGTTTAAAAAAAATGACAAAAACTCTATTTTCAATAATTAACAAAAGTGTATTTATTACCTGCATCAATATATCTAAAAGTAATACGATATAGTTGATGTAATCGAAGATAATAGTAATCATGGTGATTTTTTAATATTTCATTAAACAAATTTTTAATTTTAATTCTTTTTTAATTTTATAACATTTTTTGATATGTATATTTTTAATATCAGACAACCAACAATTTTTTAAAATGATATTAATGGACATGAAATTACCGTTTATGATGTGGTAGTTAAAAATCAACAATTTTTAAACGTTTAAAAAATTACACTTTTAAGTCCTTTAAGTACGAAGGTATACAAAATACAAATTAAAGGAGGATTAATACGTTATATAATAGTGATCATAATATGAACCACAATTCTGATTTAATCTACTTTTAAAATATCGGGTGAAAAACAAAGTGTTCATAGATTTTTGATACTTTTTTAATTGCATTTAGTTCACTGATGTATTTTTCACATCTAACCACAAAATATTTAAATGATATTCATAAATAAAAAGTTGCAAATATTAATTATACATAGAATAGAATATAGAATATTGGACACCGCGATTACAGCAATCAAAAGATTGAAAAAAAAACTTGTTATTTACACTTTTTTTGATTTTTTAAATTTGAGTGCTTGCCGGTTCCACAGCGAACCTTTTCAAGTCTTGAATTTTTAGTGTGTTACTCCACCAAGTGTTGTTAACATAATTGTATCAAAAGTTATTTTAAGAAATAAGAATTAAAAAAAAAGAAAAATAATGTTTAAAGGTAAACTTAAAAAGAGAATTCCCCACATATATTTTTAAGTTTTTTTAACGATTTAAATATTTTTATTGCAGCACTTTTTATAATTATTCTTTTTTTAATTTTTTATTTGAAAAAACACACAAACACGTGCACATGAAATTCCTTATTCGGTTTTTTATCCACAAACAAATCTTTATTTTTGCTAATTTTAATTTAAAAACTTTTGTCTAAGACAAGTTTTTTTCCAATTTTTGGTTTTATATGGAATTTAAATATATTTAATTTTTTATCTATTTTTTGTGATCATTAGTTGAGCACGTGAAACTTAAAATTCTAAATAAATACTTGTTTTTTATTTGTTCGCTGTTTATATTAATTTAAATTTGTATCTTAATTTTACTTGTTGTATTCAAGGCATAAAGGCGCTTCTTCAATGGCAGTCAGTTAGTCAGGAAACTGGTAATTAAATTAAATAAAAAAAATACTTAAAATACCTAAAGATGAAAAAGATGACAAAAATCCAAAGAAAAAAATAAAAAAATAAAACAAAAAAAAAACACATGAAATAATTGTTGTTTTTGTTAAAAACTTTAATCCTTTTAAGGAACAAACATGCGGAAAATATTTTGAAATAAGAACAATTAAAAATATCAAAAAATTGTTGAGTTAAGAGTTTATTATACAAGCGCTAAACTACTCCATACATGCACTCTGATACACAGCTCTTCCTGTTTTTAAACAGTTTATATAAAAAATAATTTTCCTAAGAGCTAAAAGGTGCTCTTCTAATATTTTACTATAATTTTAGTTTAACCATTTGTGTTTATTTAACTAACAACTACTTTTCTTATACACACTTACCACTGTTGCCAAATAATTACAGCATAAAATCGTCATAATACTTCTGAAATCGTCAAAAAAATCGGAAAAAATAAAATGCATGTCTTTTTGACTATTTAAGATCATATTAAAAAAAATAATAATATTAAGTTTGAAACTATTTGTTTATTAAATAAACTTCCAGCATTGTTTTATATTATACAAAATTTAAAAAATAGGAACAAATTAAGCTTACTGGCCCAGTTAAAATAAAAATATTTTCTTTTTAACGTTAATAAAGGTTTTCCATTGTAACCTGCCTTTGGCTGAACTTTCTGCTATATTTATACACCGAATAAACTTTTTTGAAAAATAACAAAATTTTTTAAGTTTCGGTATAACAATAAAAAATTAAAATTGTATAAATCCACTCAAGGATTTAATGAATATAGTCATATATATCATTCAAAAAGTGTTTGAACTTTTATCAATAAAAAATAAAAATTGCATAAATCCACTCAAGGATTTAAACAGAATTAATATAATTTAAATCGCACATGTATTAACAAAAATATTCAGAAAAGTATACCAAAATTTAGAAATCCATAACTAGTAAACTAAGAGCGAACGGCCCAAATTTTTCACATTTCTTTAATCACAATTAAAAGCAGATACTTCTAAATCATCATAAATTTTATTTTTTTTTTTTTTATAAAATACGTCGGTGAGCCTAATTTACGGCAAAATAAACTCAATGGAAAAAAATTTAAAAATTTTATTTTCAATTAAACTTTTTACTACTTAACACATTCTTAAATTCTTTATCTATGATCAAAACTATTTCACTTACTTCATATGTATGTAAACTAACACAGAAATTTTGTTTTGCAAATACTTGATAAATTGCAAACGAATTTCGAAGTAAAAGTTTAAATTTCTTATAGTCCTTTTCTCTTTCTCTCTATCTATCTATTACAATACAAAATCAAATTTAAAGAAGAAAAATTGGCGTGTGTGAAAAATCTTTAAATCGCACTTTAGAATTTTTAAAATATAAATCGGCAAATCTGGCAATAGTGTTACTTGCAATGAATGAATTAATCAAGTCTATTAAGAGAATTGTTAAAAGTGAGAATTATTATGCTAATTAAATACTTAAATAACAAAAACTACAAATATTTATAGTATTTCTTTTTTTTTTTTTTCAACTAAAAAGTTAAACTGCACCGTGTATAAAAGTATAAACAAAATAGAAAAAGACATAGAAAAATAACTCGAAAATTTCATTAAACCACGCCTTAATTAAATATAAATTAAATTGAACTTGACATACAAACAAAATATAAAAATCAAACAATTTGATTAAAAAGATATTTTATTTCTTTGTATTGTGATAGATACATGAATTTTGAGTATGGATTTTGGGGTCATTCATACTCAAATCTATTGTATATGAATCAAAAAATAAAAATAATACCTCTACCAATAACAAAACAATTTAAAATTGCCAAGTATTTCTTCTTCCGATATGTATTTTTAAAGGTTCAAATATAATTGTGATTATTATCTCCATGAATGGGATGATAGATATTTTTGAGAAAACTAGTTTTTAATTTTTTTTTTTTATTTTTTTTTTTTTGGCGTACTTAGTTGTGAATTATTTGTTTGTACTTATGTTATAAACAGTGTTGCCAATTTAACGTTTTTAAAGCTAAATGTAGCCTTTTTATTTTGTTTTTAGCCTCAAAATTATCCTTTTAGCTTCTAGATTTTTTCTAAGCTTTTTTGATTTTTATAACTGCCTTAAAAATATTAAAATCTAAGTACATATTTCAGCAATGAAATTTCTTATTCGCTATTACTAATTTTATTTTTAAAGAATCATCCAACTAAGCATTTTTTGTGTAAATATTTATTCGCATAAAAAATAGCAATTTCTTTAATATTTAACAAAAATTTTCACTTGTGACGATTAAAAAATAACTAAACTAATTTTATACACCTACTAAATCAATTATTGTAATTATTTCTCAATATACTTCAATATAATTTAAATAACCTTCACACTAGTAAAAACTAAACAGATGAAAACGAAAAATTAACAAAAAAATTTTAAAATACTTAATCAAAAACGAATTGTAGTTCAAAAATAAAGAAAAATTACTTCAAAACAATGGGTCATTTTTCATATGAAATGTTGGGTGATTTTTCATTGATTAGATCATTTTGCAGGCTGCCGTTCCATGTTTTATTTATAAATTTAGTACACCTTTAAAAGATATTAAAAACTAATGAGAACGAGAAAAAATAAGTTTTTAAATTAAAAGAAACTATTAATTTTTTCTGGTCTTAGTTTTTTCAAAGTTTAATTTAACCTTTTTCTGTACGACATTATTGGTAACACTGGTTATAAACTACTCCCTGATTATACGAAATTATTAAAAGTAATAATTAGATAAATATGTGAATACTCTTGGGAATTTATCTGTCTAATAGAATTTTATATGCTTCCCTTATTGGCAGTACAGCTGCCTAAAAGATGTATACTTCATCAGAAAGCCAGTATGAAAATATTTTACAAGTTCTTCAGGGAAGACTGCAAAGCCAACATCAATGTTTTTCTAAAAACTGTCGGTATGGTGTCATAATAGTTCATAGAATTCCCCTTCCCTTTCATTCAGGATGAAATTCATGCAACCGTTATAGCAATAATGAGATTCTCGGACAAAAATGCGACTTTCAGTGACACTTACACTCCCTTGACCGCTCATTCGAATATGATTGATAAATTGGAATTCAGGTGGTTTTGAATTACCAATTGGTGGATATTCAAAATAGTGCGCTATATAATTGGACGCATTCCGGAACCAACGTAATAGGAGTTGTGCGACTGCCCAGCTCTGCAAGAAAATTTTGTCTCAATTTCATGCCGCTAATAAATTTGGCAGTTTGTCAGAATGGCGTTCTTATTTCCTACAATGTTTATAATACTTTTGAAATTTTCACAAGGAAGTTAAGATAGTACAATGGATATAAACGTCTTCGAATGCATTCGCTTTTAATCTAACATTTATTTATACAAGACAAATCTTCCTATACAGGACAGACAAAATTTACATATTATCCAGCTACCAACCTTAGGAACCCAGGGAACAGACGCCGGATAGTGTATCGTTGGATATACACCTTATATGAAATATAAAAAAACTTGGTAGCCGCCCTTGATATGCAGAATAGTCGCTACCAGGCTTGGGCTGTGGTAGCATAGATGACCGAAAGATGTTGAATTCTCACAGCTGCTCTTAACATAGGAAAGTGGAGTAGGTGATTCTTAGTTCAAATTCTTCTGGATGTTTAAGCCTTTGCACGGTGTCTAAAGATTTAAGGTGGTCAACCATTGCAGCTCCTTAAAAACAGTATACTGATGATAAATACTTTCTAGCCTTCATTTAATAATCGTGACTTTTTTAATTTTAATTGATTAAATTGTGGAAAAATTGAAAATTCAATTTAGAAGGTTTACTGTCCTTACTTTTTAACTACTTAAATATTCAGATATAACTACCAGGTAATTGTGATCGTTTTAAAGAACTCAAATTTTAACTAAATTGTAAAAATTAGAAATGTACATATGTTTCTAAATTAAAATTGGTTTCTAATTTTTGGACTAATTTAAATAGAGAGGAATTTGTAGAATCTTATAGACAAAAACTCATAAATAACTAAGATACAATAACGAAATAAGAGGTGCTTAAAGTATCAACATCGGACTTTTAAACACATGATGAAAATATGTGCAAAATCCAAATGTGTGCAAAAATGATCCAAATTCTGAGAAATAAAATTAACATATTCTTTATTATCTTTTAAAGAAATATAACATTTTTATTAATATTTGGACAAATTAAAATATTACTAATTCTGTTGCAATTTTATTCCACATATATTGTATATATTCTACGAGTTTTTTATATCATTCACATATCGTCACCTAAAGTGCAAAAGACCGCAACCACAGTGTTTAATTTTTTGCTTTAAAATTAAACAATTCAGAAAAATTTTTTTTATTTCTCACTTTATGCAAGACTGCATAAAGCATAAAACACTCTTCAAATCAAATTTTTCTTAAATGGTACAAATTTTACGACTTTTTTAATTTTAATAAATTGATGTTATGGCCTTTTAAATTTTGTTAATATTGATGTCATTTTTGAAGATATGAATATGAAATTTTTTTCATTATAATCCAGTGAAAAACCAACATTCGATTTATGTGTGGTTACTTCCTTTTGAATTTTAGCCGTTCAATTAGGGATAAGTATGAAATATATACATAATTATAATTCATTTTTAGTAAAAACAAATCTCTTCATCAAATTTCTTTGGTACATGTGTGTGTGTGTATGTATGTGTACAAATTTATATTTATTTTGGTACTATATCGTATGTCTGTCAGTCTGTCTAGTTAGACCCTTTTTTTTGCGTGAGTATTTCAATGTAAATAAACACAAGTATGTGTAAAATATGTATACGAGTACAAACCACCTCTACAATGCGTGTATGTACACGAGTTTTGTTATTAATATTATTATTTCCTTTAATACTTGATGATGAGAGTAAGTAGTATTGATATACATTTATTTCTGTGTAAGAGTAATTATTAAACATTGACACAACAACAATAAAAGGAAAATGAATCTTATCGTGAAATATGTATAAAATGCCGATAATGAGACGTTGTAGTTAACATTAATTGTTGAGTACTTGTACGGTTAACAAGCACTAAGAAAACGAAATATAAAACTAAAAATCACCAAAAAAAAACTTCCATCTTACTTTTTTAACACTTTTCCTGAAACTAACGAAATAAAAAACTTCATAATGAAATTCTACACTGCTATATTGTTTGTTGCTGCAATTGGTTGCGTTTTGGCTGCTCCACCACAGGACGCACAAGAAGTACAAGTTTTACGTTACGATTCAGATGTGCAACCTGAGGGATACAAGTTTGTGTGAGTATCAATTGTTTGTAATGGATGTGCTTATATAGCCGTTGGTTGTATAGTGATGGTGCTTATGGCTTGAATGAACTGGTTTACAAAATTTTGTTTGCTCGTTTTACTGAATTTTAAACTGGGTCAGATAGCCAAGGCCATAAAGGATTTATTTTAAAATGAGAGATTGTTTCAATGTCAAACTTATTTGTTTTTTTTTTTTTTTTTCTTTTTGCAGTGTTGAAACTAGTGATGGCAAAATCCATCAAGAAGAAGGTCAGTTGAAAGATGTTGGTACCGAAAATGAATCGATTGTAGTGCGTGGTTCTTACTCATACGTTGGTGATGATGGTCAAACTTATTCTGTCAACTATATTGCTGATGAAAATGGTTTCCAACCACAAGGTGACCATTTGCCACGTCTTTAAAATGTGTAACCAGTGTGCCTTAATCATTGTGTTAACTAGGTTTAAGTAATCGTTCGTTTAAATGTATATATTCTTTAAACGAATTCAAATAAAATCAATGCAGTTTTTTATATTTTATAGAAAAATAAATGTACCTATGCCAATTTGGTTTTATTTATTTGAAATCAAAGGTCTAAACAAGAAATTTCGCTATTTTAAAGTTATTTAAAATTCAAACGTAAAAGTAAAAACGAATACTATTTTTTGAATACAATTAATATATCAATAATGGTTTGTAGGGTAAAATTAAAAACATAATTTAAATTTGGAATTCTTGAAAAACCTTCTCAGCAAAAGACAAATTTCTGTTGATAGAAGAATGGACAGACTTTAATCATAACGATAGCGATAATTTTGAACATCTTATTTATTTATACCCAAGTAAATCCAATTTTAGATACAATTAATAATCCTGTTAATATTTATACATAAAGACACAAAAGTTCAATCAAACGCCAGAAGTAATTCCAATTGCTTTAAAATATCATCTGATATCCTAATAACTTGAATAGGTTTCATTCACTTAAAATTAACTTCTCTCCTTTTTGGTAAAAACATAAAACACGGTGATAATTTTTTAATAAACAAACATTTATTAATAAGTAACAATCACAACTTAAGCTTCAGGGGCAACGGGCAAATGAGCACCTTGGGGTTGGAAACCGTTTTCATCAGCAACGTAGTTGACGGTGTAGGTTTGACCATCATCAGCAACGAAGGAGAAAGAACCCTTGACAACGATAGCTTCTTCTTCAGTACCAACATTCTTCAATTGACCTTGGGCTTCAGCCTCAACACCATCACTGGTAGCATAACTACAATTTGAAAATTAATTTCAAATTAGTTTAGCTTATAATTTTTCACTTTTGTTTTCATTGAGTGCATGGAAGTTAATACTTAAAATACTTACGCATATTGGAAAGATTCGGGTCCTACTTCAGATTCGGATTTCAAGACTACGGCGTCTTCAGGACGAGGAGCAGCCAAGGCAACGGCGAAGAGAGCAGCAAAAACAATGATGAATTTCATTTTGATTATGTTGTTTGCTTTTCTTAGTTGTGATCGACTTGAAGATCTGCGACAGTACGTTGTCTAAACGCTATCAGCATTTAGTTTTTATAGGTTTTTAAAACTTATACAAATTAATATAAAAGCTAAAGTGTATGCTCTCTCCTCACAATTTTTAACACTGAATCTCATGAATTATTTGGTACATTTCTTGTTTTCAATCATACATTTGCATAAAATAAGTTATTTGTTGAAAATTTACATAAATATTTATATTTTATTTTAATGATTCTTTCATAAATATTCCAAAAGCCTGATCTAATCTGAATAAAATCAGCTATCCTTCAATTGAGTTAACTTTAAAATTGTGAACTTAAATAATAAAAAACTTTGTATGCATACTTATATGATTAAGAATATGAGTTCCATTAGGATTAGATATTCAATGGTTTACTAAAACTATCAGTTCAATTGCGAGACTGGGCGTGGTACAGTTATGAACTCATGCAAAAAGGTTAAATTCTAAATTTGCAAATTAAAAAATAATAATAATTTTCTCAAAGTTTTCTGTTCAGGAAATTTATCCCCGTCATGTTTGTTAGGATTATTCATTCTTCATTCTCCTTTTAAGCATATAGCGTATTACTTCAACACTCTCGTTTTTATTATATTTACAATTATATTTCCTTCACTGTTCTCCTCTGTGGTAAAGAATGTATTATTTCTAGATTATATCTCATAATAATTTATTTTAAATATGTACACTGGGGTGGCTCAACATTCTTTTTTTTTTTTTGCAAGCTGCAATTAAAACCACCTAAAACTATTATCATTTAGAATGTCTTTTCCAAATTTCAACTTCATACGATGATTGGAACACGGTTTTTATATTGATGATCCCAGAGCAAATCTTAAGAATTTGTTCCCATATTTTGTAATTTTTCAAAAATGGTTAAAAATAGTTAAAGGATGAGATATCATTATAATTCCAATAACTCATATAAAAAATTCCCTAGAAATAAAAATAATTTTATTAAAAAATTTTTAAATAAAATGTTTTTTCGTTAATATAATTCTTTTTTTAAAACTACGAAACACGGGTTTATTTATTTTTCCTTGCTATCGTTTCATATATGTATATATCATTAATATGTATATATCATTAATATTGATGGGAAAAAATGTTGATTTGTTCTCTTATCATCAACATAAATGGCAGTGTACCATCCTGTTCCCATCATCGTAGGAAGCAGAAATTTACTCATAATTTTTTACTTTTCTTATATTGGACCACCCTAAGTTCACTTCTTGTGAAAACTTTTAAAAATATCATGTAAAATGGAAATTTTGATACCGCTCGCGAAAAGATAATATCAGAACAAATGTATTAAAAAGTATTCGTACTACATTAAAATTAAGTATTCTTTTATTTTATATGGTAACATTAAGGCCTTATATATCCGAAAGCATACAACGCACAGTGGTCCCAAAACGATTTTTTTTTTTGGAAATAATTTTGTAATTTGTGAACAGTTAGAGATATCTGAATAAAATTTGACATGACCAGAGCTGTTACTGTGTTACTGATTGATCTTTGAGAGCACAGTTCCCTAGCGAGTCAGGGGATAGAGGGTAGACATCTAAAGTTGATCACCTGGGGTATGTATTTTTTTTTTTTTAAATTCGCCAAAATTAATTTATGACTTGAATGTTAAAAAAATTGTACACATAGTTAGTCTTTATAAATCTCCATAGTTAGTCTTTATAAATCTCCGAGCTTACATTTGTAGCTTACCTATTTTATTTTAAGAGATATTTATGTAGTTCGAAGCAAATTTTACCCTCTTTTTTGGCCCAGTTTTTTTAAGTTTTCTTAACTTGGGAGGTCTTAATTTGGGCCCTAATTTTTTTTAAAGATATCCACTAGATTTCTTACAAAACTCTAAATAATATTGCTACAAGAATCATACAAATATATCTATCTATATATATATAATATATATGTATATGTATATATAAATATACATATATATATATATATATATATATATATATATGTATATATATATATATATATATATATATAATGTTTCAAATTCAGATTAATATAACATTATCAAATAGGTATATTTATATGATCCATGTAGCAATATTATTTAGAATTTTGTAAAAAATCTAGTGGATATTAAAAAAAATTTAGGACCTAAATTAAGGCCCCAATTTAAAAAAAAAACATTAAAAAAAGTAGGGTAAAATTTGCCTCGAACTAAATATCTTTTAAACTAAAAGAAATAAAATACATATGTAGCTTGTTTTTATAAAGATCTATAAGGACTACCTACATATATGTAACTTTTTTTAACATTCAAGTCATAAGTTAATTTTTGGCGACTCTTTAAAATAAATACATACCCAGGATGTTCGAATTTGGAGGTCTTTCCTCTACCCCCATGACACGCTGGGGAACTAAACTCCTCTAGCCATGTCAAATTTTGTTCAGATATATCCAAAGGTTCATAAGTTGCAGAATTATTTCCAAAAAACAAAACAAAAAATATTTTGGGACCACTGTGCGATGTTGCAGTAATGTTAAATGCAACAGAAAATTGTAATAAAAGTAGAAATTTATCTTATTTTTGAAGTTTTTGATACCTTGAAAAGTTTTAAACACTATTAATCCGAAAATAATGTTTTCGAAACGTTGTAATTTTTTGCTCGATTAATAATAGTTTTCCTAACAAAAATACAGCTTCGTGTAATTAAATATAACTCTTGTCATTTTCAATCTTTGCTTTTGCCAATAACAATGTAGTTAAGTCTACAATTTATTTTTTACATTTTTCACAAAATCTAAAAAATTCTCACTCAACTTAAAAAAGTAGGTATATCTTTTTTTTTAATAAACTAATTTTTATTCAATTAAATAACAATGATAATAACTTAAGCTTCAGGGGCAACGGGTAAATGAGCACCTTGGGGTTGGAAACCGTTTTCGTCAGCAACATAGTTGACGGTATAAGTTTGACCATCATCAGCAACGAAGGAGAAAGAACCCTTGACAACGATAGCTTCTTCTTCAGTGCCAACATTTTTTAATTGACCTTGGGCTTCAGCTTCAACACCATCACTGGTAGCATAACTGTAATTTGGGGAAAATTTCGATATTAGTTTAATCGATTTTAAATTTTCACCGCCACATTGAGTGCGTGTCATAAAAGTGATTGTTTTAAATACTTACGCATATTGGAAGGATTCGGGTCCTACTTCAGATTCGGATTTCAAGACTACCGCATCTTCAGGACGAGGGGCAGCCAAAACGACGACGAAGAGAGCAGCGAAAACAATAATGAATTTCATTTTGATTGTGTTGTTTGGTTTTTGAGATGTGATCAGCTGAAAGGTCTGAAAGATTGAGTTGTTGAAAAGCAGTCATCATTTAGTTTTTAAAGGTTTAAAACAAGTATAGTTTTGACGCAAAACTGTATTTAATTATATGTATTTAAACATTAGTGTGCGTCTTCTCTAATTTTAACTATAACATTTATATATTAATTGATACATTTCTTGTTTTAAATCATAAATTTTCATAAAATAACTTATTTTATATAATTTTTCATAAATATTTATATTTTATTAAAAATGTTATTTTAATAAATATTATGAATATATTATTTATTTTGAATAAGGTGGGTTTATTATCTTTAAAATATATTTTTTATTTTTTATTTATACATATTTGTGATCGTAGGGAAAGTCTGAGTCGATTCGTCCTATTGCCTATATAGATAGCCAAGATGCAAAATATTAATAATAAAAATCTAACCTAGAATGATTTTTATTGTCGAAATTAACCATTGACCCTCAAATAAATATACACATGTTATTTGCTATAATGTCCTATATTTCTCCAAAAATGTTCATGTTGATAGTTATCTGATATCACATTTATAGCCCAGGAAAATAAATATGAAATATTTTTGACATATGTATACATAGCAACGTCTTTGCGTATTACACATGCTGTTAAGATTCATTGAAAATTATATGCATGCCGTTCAAATTATTCGCATATTCATAATCTTAAAATCTTTACTTTTATACCTCAATTTTTCATAAATTCTCAACCAATGATTTAAAAGATACCAGCAGTTCATGAGATTGACAGAAATAATAAGAATAATAAAATAAATAAAAAATTAGAAATTTGTAACCAAAAATGTAAATTTATTCAGATTTATAAAATTAATTAATGAAAATTTGCGTTAAAAAAACATCTTTACTTCAACTTGTGATAATTTCTTCAAAAACTGCTTTGTTTTCTTGTACAGAAATCCTAAATATATGCTCCAAGAATCATTATTTTTATATAAGTTTTAAGAATTACGTTTTTGTGTTATTCAGCTTTTCTTGGTGAGCTACCCCTTTTAATGAGATAAATAATATTTACTTTACATGAAGGCTACTACTCCCCATCGATATATCCGCCCTATTAAAAACTTGATATAACAATTATTTCTACAGCTTTTTAAACTTTCTCTAAATTACTCCTTTAGATATATGAAAATTAATATTTGCTTTGTGTGGGGGTACCCCCCTCTAGGACCTATCCACTCTATTTTCATTTCATCAATGTAGTATGATAATAGTTCCAACAAAATTCAAAAGCTCTCACTATAATAGTTCGTACGATATGCCATTAAGAATATTTGGTTTGTGTGGAAGGTAACACACCCTACGTTATGATTTTATGATAAAGAAGAATCGCAGTTCTTTATAATGATACCAAGTTTATTGAAATCTGATAATGCACATTAAAACTATTTAAGCTTAAATTTAGAGCTTCATAAAATATGAACCGTTAACGATATGATGCAAGTTAATATGCTATATGAAGCGCATAGAGGAGTAGATTGTATATGCTGAATTTCATTCAAATCGGTATTGATCAAAATCCGAGCTGGGTCGAAATTTTTCGGAATTAAATATAGAAAATTTATAAAAATTAAAAGTAAATACCTACTAAAACGGACACTTTTAAAAATGCAGAATTCGTTATAAAAAATTAAATTTTTATGTCAAATTGATATAGATGACATGTTCAAAACAATTATTATTATTATTTTTTTTTTTTGCAAAACTATAAAAGTATTAACTTCTTAAAAAAAAAAAAAAGAAAAAATATTTTCATATCATAATTTTAAGTCCTTAATCCTAATTGTTTTATTATTTGAAAATATTTCTCTACATTGGTGAAAAAATTAAACGTTTAAAAGCTCTTAAATCAAAAATTTTGCCTACCACCGAAGAATCCTTTGCAAAGTTTTTTACACTCATCAAATGCTATCAATTGCAGATGGAATGATTCCACCCCCAAAATTCTATTGCATAGTGTTATTCACACAAATACGTTTATTTTGTGTTTGACGCAACAGTATTCTGTTATTGATCTTCAATGAGCTGTCGTAATTAATTTACTAATTAGCAGGGCAACCAAAAATATGCAAAGTCATATTTTTTGTTGGGCCTTAAATGTTGTTTATTTGTTTCAGACAATTTTAGGAATTTTTACATCGAATTGTTATAGCATATTTCTGCTTAGCAACATATTCTGTCATATTTTCATAGAAAATTCTTATTTTGGAGCATATTTTAGCAATTTTTTCATTCTTAATGGCATATTTTTTTATACTTAAAAGCACAATATTGCAGTTATTACAATAAAGGGTACAATTTTGCATATCTTGCCATTAGCGAAAATTTCTTTTTACTCCCACATAAGCTTTTCAAATCCGATTCTCTAATAGTTTTCACCTCATAAATTTTTAGAAATTATATAATTTTCTGATACCATGCTAATAAAAACCAAATTATCTTTAGCATAAACAGTATATAATTTAAAATTTAGCCAGAAAAAAATAATATTTACTTATAATAAAAATTACTAATATAAAGTCTAAATAAATCGACAAATTATTCCCATTTTATAAACTATTTCATCGGTGCGCTTCTAAAAATCCTATGTATAATTTTCTGAAAATTTTCTTTTATTTGACCATTCCAAAGCTTTATTGATCGTCCATTTTCAAATTTAGTTCGTTTTCAAATGCTTGGAATAGTTCCGAAGTTATTGAAGCGTTTAAGTTTTAATTTTTAATGGTTTTCATACAAAAAATAAATTGTTTTTTTCGCTCTCGTGAAAAATTATTCAAAAACACATAAGCGCACCGGTAATTTGTAATCCACTTTTAGAAAAATTGTGCATATTTTGTTAAAGAAATAAAAAAAATTTATTAAAATATAAATAATAACTGAAATAACTTAAGCTTCAGGGGCAACGGGCAAATGAGCACCTTGGGGTTGGAAACCGTTTTCATCAGCAACATAGTTGACGGTGTAGGTTTGACCATCATCAGCAACGAAGGAGAAGGAACCTTTTACAACAATAGCTTCTTCTTCAGTACCAACATTCTTCAATTGTCCTTGAGCTTCAGCTTCAACACCATCACTGGTAGCATAACTGTAATTAGTTTAGAAGCTTTTAGTTTTACACAGTAACATTAAGTGCAAGTTTTAAATAATTAGTTTTAGTTTTAAATAATTACTTACGCATATTGGAAAGATTCGGGTCCTACTTCAGATTCGGATTTTAAGACTTGTACTTCTTCAGGACGAGGAGCAGCCAAGGCAACAGCGAAGAGAGCAGCGAAAACAATGATGAATTTCATTTTGATTGTGTTATTAGGTTTTTTAGTTGTGATCGACTAGAAGGCCTGAAAGTGTACGTTGTCGAAGAGCTGTCATCATTTAGCTTTTATAGGTTTAAAACAAGAGCAAGCTAATTGTTCAACAGAAAAGTATTTTTAGTTGTATATACGAGTATTTAAATGTTAGTATATGTTTTCACTAATCATGAATTAATTGATACATTTCTCGTTTTAAATAATAAATTTACATAAGAAGTTATTTGTTAAAAATTTTAATAAATATTCTGTATGTCTAATTTATTTTTAATAAATTCGAATTGCTATCTTTTAATTAATTTTAAAATGAAGCAATTTTTTTACAATTCATAAATACATATTTGAAATCCTTATTTTATTTATTTTATAGCGATAGTCTAAGTCAGTTCGTCCTATTACCTATATAAAATTGGAATAGCCTATATATTTTATTTGCTGGTCATTATATGTTTCTAATAATATCCATCCATAAGTTACTCTAAACCAGTTAGTATTTTTCAGGACGGTTAAAATTTCAAATTTCTATCGGCTCTCTGACAAAATAATTATTAAACGTTCACCGCCATATTAGGTAAGATACTATGAGTTTGATCACTACACTAGTCTACAAAATTTCAGTTTTTGTTTATAAATTTGTAAATTGTAACTGACAAATATTTTTTTGGGTGTACTAGTTGCAAAACCACCATAAATTTTTTTGTACAGGTGCAACTTTTGTTATTTATTTACATGTATTTACTTTTTACTCATGCTCTCATTTTAATCAGTATCACTGTTCCTTGCTCATGCTGTTATTTTAATCAGTATCACTGTGTTAAAGCTTTTAACGAAAGTTTTTTCCAATCCAAATCATTTTTGTCATTTATGTATGTGTTAAAAAATATTTCTAAGTTTGTTAAATATATATATTTGTTTTATGTTATATGATAGAAAATATCAGATATATTTTTTAACTTAGTTATTACACTCTGCAACAATAATTTTCACATGCGAAAAACGATATAGGCGATATATTTTTTTAGTAAATAAACTAAAACGAAACTTTATAAATTATATTGAGTTAAAAATAATGAAATAATATAAAAGCATAACGCCATTTCTAAGATTTATTTTATACAAATAAAATAAGTGCCTTTCGTAATTCATATTTAAAAATTATGCTAATTTTTTTTTTTTTTTTTTTTTTTTTTTTGTGATGCTAAAATTTTGTAAGAATACATTCAATGTGTGGCTTTTAATTAATTGATTAATTTTTTAATATATTTATTTCCATACCTAATTATACTCCACACCAACATGGTGATTGGGGTATTATGCGATTATGCTGATGCTTGTAACGCACAGAAAAAACAAGTAAGAAAGATATAGTCAGTCAAGCTCGACCATATGATATCCCACACCATTGTGTATGTCCATCAAAATTCGTGGACTTGTGGATCGAGACTTTATACTAAGTGTAAAATAAAATATGCGAATACGGAATATTACGCTAATACTAACATTTAGATGAATTTATGCACTTTAGGGTGACACCCGAAAGTAGGCTTATATGGGAGCTCTGGTAAATTATAGAGCGATCCTCATAAAATTTGTCACTATAATTTTCACTTATATAAAACTTATTTGTGTCGAATATAAAACTGATTCTAACATCTGTATTTGATTTATGCTCGTTAAAGTGATTTTCGGCAGAGAGTTTTATATGGGAGCTGTGGTCAATTATCGACCGATCTTCATGAAATTTGGCACAAACATTGACACTTATACAAAACTTCCAAACTTCCTTGCACCGAATTTCATTAAAATATTGCTATATTTAAAGCATTTATGATCGTTAAACCCCTATTCCGGGAGGACATTTGTATGGGAGCTAGGTGAAATAATGCACCGATCATAACCAATTTCAATAGGCTTCGTCCTTGCGTCATGAAAGTCCTATATGCCAAATGTTATTGAATTATCTTTAAAATTATGGCCTGTACTTTGTGCACAAGGTTTACATGGACAGCCAGGCAGCCAGCCAGTCAGACGGACGGACGGACATCGTTTGATCGACTCAAAAAGTGATTTTGAGCAGATTAGTATATCCTAAGGTGAGTGTTGGATGATTTTTTCTGTGCGTTACAAACATCAGCACAAACGCATAATACCCCAATTACCTATCGTATACCACTAGACTCAGAATCACTTTTTGAGTCGACCTAACCATGTCCGCCCGTCCGTCTGCCTGTCTGGACATCTGGCTAGACAGCTGGCTGGCTGGACAAATGGCTGGACTGCTGGCTATCTGTCCACGTAAACCTTGTGCACAAAGTACATGTCGCAATTTTGAGGAAATTCAATGAAATTTGGCGCGTAGGACTTTCATAACACAAGGACGAAGCCTATTGAAATTGGTCCATTATTTCACCTAGCCCCTTCCGGAAGGAAATTTTTTATAAGTATCAATCTTTGTACCAAATTTCATGAAGATCGGTCCATAATTGACCATAGCTCCCATATAAAACCCTCTTCCGAAAATCACTTTAACGAGTATAAATCACATACACATGTTAGTATCAAGTTTATATTCGACACAAATAAGTTTTATATAAGTATAAATCACAGTGACTTATTTTATGAGGATCGCTCCATAATTTACCATAGCTCCCATAGAATCCCACTTTCGGGATTCACCCTAAAGTGCATAAATTCATATAAATGTTAGTATTAACGTAATATTCTGTATTTTTATATATTTTATTTTACACTTAGTAAAATTATCGGTCCACATTTGTCCACATGTCCAACATAAGATCCCTCCACGAATTTTGATGGACATAGACAATCATGTGGGGTATCATATGGTCGGGCTTGACCGACTATAAATTTCTTACTTGTTCTTATTAAATTTAACATGAATCTAAAAAATATTTACAATTGATTAGCAACAATATTTTTTGGATCAATCATAGTGTTCAGAAAACTAATGAAAAAATCTCATCTATGCATGAATACAACATGTAATTAATATTTTTTCAATCCCCTGTTATATTTTAAAGATCTAATATTTACATCTAGCATTTACAGATACATTTCTTGGATAGGACATGTTGTGTCAAAAGAATTTAAAAATTTGTGTTTCAATAATAGTGATTATTTTCGCAGTTGAACTTATTTAATATACATTTCCACAAATCAATAAAACAATTAAAAAATCTAAAATTTCAGGCGTAAGAATTTGTAACTTTTTTCCTTAAACCACAGATTAGTGATTATATATAATATGTATTTCTTATCAATCTGATGGATATAACTAAGGGATATGAATTTACCACTGTGCTGAAAAAATAAAATGTTGAGCTGTATTAGAAATCAAGAATCAATTTTTTTAATTTTGTTCCCTTTAGCTGTTTTGTATTTAGTTATCTTTCAGAAAAATATAAATTCTATATACAGTGACTCGCAGGTTATTTCGTGTTTTGAATTTCCAATTCAATTTGAGTTGAGTTGATAACGTTTTTATTTAATGCAATAAATAAAACGAAATATATAAGTAATTTTTTTATAATTACAATAAAACATCATAATGGTTCAATAATTAATAAAATTATGAAAATTTTCATAATATAAAGAAAAAATAGCTCCACAGTTTACTTCGTGTTTAAATTATTAACGTAATTGGAAGCAGATTTTTATTACAAAAATAGCAAGTGGCTTGGACGAATCTATATACCCAGCATCTGCAACTTATTAAATTTCACTTTACATGGAAGGTGGGTGGTAAAGTGGACAAACCAAGTTTACATTGGTCCTTAAACTATTTGTATACAATTTTGTTGATGTTTTACTTTATATGAGAGGTGGACCACGCCCGTTTTTGGTTTCCGAGTTTAAATTGGTCCTTGAACTATTTGCACAAAATTTCGTTGATGTACATGTTTTTTTTTATATCGGTCGAAAAGTTTAAACCGGAGTTACGACGGAACCCTATTTTTCTAGTATTATAAACTTTTTTTATGAACAGATTTTGCTCATTTTCAGTACCAAATAAACTTTATATAAGACATATATTTGAGCCAAATTTCGTCCCCCTAGAATTTCCGCCGATTGCCATCTCCTGCTTTCAATAGGCAAATGGACGAACATCGTTAAATTGTCTTAAATATTCACGAGGACTCTGAACATATATACTTTATGGGGTCTTAGATAACTATTTCGACATGTTGCACACCGAATAACAAACCCAATATACTTTCCATCATTTCTTCATGGTGGGTATAAAAATTAGCATAGAAAGTATTAATAGACAATTATCAAGGACGTTTAAAAGTTATAAAGTGTTATAAAGTCGTTCGTCCAACATCGATAGAAAAGCGTAAATTTTCCGAAAACGTTAACTTGAGATTCTATAGAGTTCGGTATATTATACAACGATATACTCTCGATGTTAGAGAACTTCATCCACAAAATCTACGGAATACATTAAGGCAAGCACACGAACTAAGCTGTGAGCCACTGTAGGATACTAAAGAAATTTGTTTATAACAGAAAAAGGACGAGACCACTTTTTTGGCATAAAAACGGAGCAAAATCGAATTTTTTTCAAAATTCAAATTTAAATGCCCATAGTTTTTGACCCCGTAAATATTTTTTTCAGAATTCTATCTTTCTGCTTTTAAGTCGATATAAGCAAACGGAAAAGGCGTCGGAGGATAAAGTAGAAAATTTAACTTTGACCCGATTTGTTTATCTGGCTGCAGCACAAAATGTTAAGAATATATCCTTTTGAATATTTTCCCATTAAATATTTATCTTCAAATAAATAAATTTTTAAATTTCTTTTAAATATTTAAACAAAAAAATTAAACAAAATCTCTATTTCTTTTGCTGGATACCATCACAAATTAGAAAATTCTCCGATTTTAGTTTATGTATCTGCATTCATGTATTTATTTTTATTATTTCTCGGTTTCTCAATATATTTAAAAAATATTATAGCTTTTAATAACTTTTCTTATACCGATTCCATGTAATATATTTATATGTGCTTTAATTTTTAATGAATCTTATATTATTCAAGTGACTGATACACTATGATGTATTTTTGCGTTTGATGCAACAGTTTGCTCTCATTGGTTTAGTGCCCGAATTAGTACCGCACGTGGTTATAATTAATTATAATTTATTTCAATAAATTTCACCAATTAAAAAGAAAAAAAAAAAAGAAAAACAATTGCGTGTTCTTTTTATAAATAAAAAAATATTTATTAAATTAAATAACAATCATAACAACTTAAGCTTCAGGGCCAACAGGCAAATGAGCACCTTGGGGTTGGAAACCGTTTTCATCAGCAACATAGTTGACGGTGTAGGTTTGACCATCATCAGCAACGAAGGAGAAGGAACCCTTGACAACAATAGCTTCTTCTTCAGTACCAACATTCTTCAATTGTCCTTGAGCTTCAGCTTCAACACCATCACTGGTAGCATAACTGTAATTTAAAAAATATGTTTAAGTTAGTTTAGAAGCTTTTAGTTTTACACAGTAACATTAAGTGGAAGTGGTAAAAGTGATAGTTTTAAATAATTACTTACGCATATTGGAAAGATTCGGGTCCTACTTCAGATTCGGATTTCAAGACTTGTGCTTCTTCAGGACGAGGAGCAGCCAAGGCAACAGCGAAGAGAGCAGCGAAAACAATGATGAATTTCATTTTGATTGTGTTATTAGGTTTTTTAGTTGTGATCGACTAGAAGGCCTGAAAGTGTACGTTGTCGAAGAGCTGTCATCATTTAGTTTTTATAGGTTTAAAACAAGAACAAGCTAAGTTTTCAACAGAAATCTATAATTAACTGTATGTATTTAAATGTTAATGTGTATCTGCTCTAATCTTAATCTTTAATACTCAGACACTTGAATTAATTGATACATTTCTTGTTTTAAATAATAAATTTGCATAAAATAAGTTAAAAATTTACATAAATATTAAAAAAAAAAAAAAATACAGTAAAGACTTTGAGTGTCTAATTTATTTTAAATGAAGTCCGTTTGCTATTTTTTATTTTTTATTATAGCTCTTTTCCAATATTTGTCAAAATTTAAAACTTTACAGAATTTACAGGAAAGCGTTATTGTACTAAAAGTGTATAAAGTGTATACGCACTGAACGCGATTTCTAAAATGCCTTTTTACATTTTGTTAATATTTTCATTTAAAAAATTTTTATATAAAGTTCTAAATATTTAAATGGTAGAGTATATTTATTAGGTTCGAATCAAAATTACGTTATTTTATAATCTTCTTTCATCTTAATATGAAAAATATTGTGATATGATAAAGTATTCTGAAGTGAAATTATATTATATAAAAAATCTCACTAGAAACAAATTTAACATAGTTTTGCACATATTTTTTTTTTTAAATTTTTTTATTTAAAAAAATTTTTAAATTAGTTTTCATTCTCGTAAAATTAAAATTTTAGTAAACTTTTCTAATATTTTATTTTTAATACTTATTTATTAAATTTGGAATATTTTACACATTGTCCATCGTAATTTATACTTTAGGGTATCATTGCAATACTATTGTTATATGTATTCATTTAACCCTTTAGTTTATTACAAGTAATATTTTACGGTTTCTGGTCCATAATTGATTAAGTTAATTTTTGTGTCAAATAAATGGTTAGTTAGGGAAATAATTGATACCAAAAGCATACATTTATCGTAAAAACTATCAATTCATTTTACTAATTTTCAAAAATCTCTTTAATTCGATTATTATCGCGGTTTTAAAGGAACCTATTATATTATTCATAAATTCATCTATATATTACTTCGATATTTTCCAGCTCACGTAAATTTAAACATGCAGTGGAGTCATATATGAATAGAGAAATCTTCATTCTAGAGAGGTGCATTTGCAACTTTTTTCTTGTATAAATAGTTCTTGTATAAATAGTTCTTAATAATTTTTTCAAAAATTAATACTTTAGAGATAGAGTAGAGTAGAGGGCTATTAGATCAGATTGGGTAAACATTTTTATATAGTGATAAAATATTGGATTTCAGCTTGTGTACTACAGAAAAGTATTTTGGAAAATATTTGCCTATATGCAAAATATTTCAATTTATTTCACAATACATAACATTCTTTTATTTCCATTCTTTGGATTAATGTTGTTTCGCTGTTATAGCAAATAACACAGGTTAACACTAAAAAAGTATCGTGAAAAAATGGCATTATTAAAAATTACCATTAAAATGAAAACTACGACGAAATGGAATAAAATTTTGTAAGAACATATTCTCTGACATGCGTTCTATAAAATATGCATAGACAGGCTTCGATGGTATATTTTAATGCGTATTAGAAAGATTCATAAATTTCTCTAAATTTGCTTTATTTAAGAACCATTTTCAAAGAACGAAGATTAATTCCTTTTTAAAGATATATATATATATATATATATATATATATATATATATATATATATATGCAAATTTTATTTTAAAACAAATCTCTTGTTGTACTGAATCAGGCCCTTAATTATTTGAAGGTATTTTTCATTTTTATTATGAACAAATATATGTGTATAGGTAGAGTTGGATCGAAAGAAGCATTATCAATTCAAAAAATACAAGTTTTGAACATTATCCTTTAGCTGCAGAAGAGAGATATTACTTTTTATTTCTATATTACTTGTCATTTCAAATTACATGTATTATAAACAGTGTTGCCAGTTTTGCCTTTGTAATGCTAAATCTATTATTTTTATCTTGCTTTT
The DNA here is from genome assembly GCA_932274085.1 of Protocalliphora azurea. NCBI lineage: Eukaryota > Metazoa > Arthropoda > Insecta > Diptera > Calliphoridae > Protocalliphora > Protocalliphora azurea. The sequence continues at coordinate 149,723,385 of OW026522.1, forward strand.
ATCCTCAAAATTTTCATTTTAGGTGTAAGCTTTTTTTTAGACTTTTTTTCGACTTAAAATGGCCAAAATGTTAGTACTTTAACAACAAAATAAATAATTTTTTAGTTGTCATTACTAATTTTATTTTTACAGAATTATTTATTTCAGCATTTTTGTGTATTTATTCCCATAAAAAATTGAGATTATTTATATTTAATATAAAATTTCGCCTGCAGCGCTTCATTCTCCAAATTAAAAGCGCCTTAACTCATTTTGTGGAATTACTAACTCGATTATTATAATTACTTTTTAATATACTTCATCGACAAAAGAAACTATTTATGAAAATAATTTAAAGAATGTGAACAAAAACATAAAAATTTGTAAATGATTAACCAAAAGGAATAATTCAAAAATTACAAAAAATCACTTCAAAACATTGGATAATTTTTCACATGAAATATTACCCAAATTTAAATGAGAATTTTTTTGACCGATTTTTCATTGAGTCATTTTACTTGGTGTTACTTATAAATTCATTTCAATTTCTTTAGAAAACTATCAAAAACTGGCAACACGTTCTTTAGTAAAATTAATAATAATTTTGAATATATCTGTTTTTTTATAAAAACCGGTTAACCGGAAGCTTGATATCCTGGAGAAAAACTGGGTACGCAGTTTTACTATAGATGATCTCTAGTTTTATCAATATAACGATTTTTTCACGTGTGAGAATGATAGTTACTGGCTGATATACATATATTTTAATGAATAAATAGTAAAATAAACAGTAACATTTTCAAAAGTATTATATATTTTATTATTGTTTTTTATGTGTATATTTTGAAACATTCCAGGAGAAAAACTGAGTGCATAGTTTTACTGTATATAGTCTCTAGTTTCATGCATATATCGATTTCTCCATGTGTGAAATGACTATTACACGGTGTTATAAATGACTTTAACCGCATGTATAATACCCCAAGATGAAACTATGTATATGCCAAAATTTCCTCCATCAGAATTCAAGCTTTTACTTGCCTGAGTTATCCGTTTATAGTCAAAGGTATATAAAAAAATAAAATAAGTAAAAATCGCAAAATATGCAGAATTTAAGCATTTAAAGAAAAATGCGCAACATTATACATTTTAGTCAAAATATGCAATAAGAAATAGATACCAATTAGTTGCAAAATATTAAGTCCGCATAAATAATTGGTAAACATTTGTACTTTATTTTATAATAAGCAGCCCTGCTTATTATAAAAAAATATTATCTCTAGTTAACAAATTTCTCCCATTTTATAAATCCAATTTTAAAACAATTTGGCTTTTTTTCTTTTGTAAATAAAAAAATATTTATTAAATTAATTAACAATCATAATAACTTAAGCTTCAGGGGCAACGGGCAAATGAGCACCTTGGGGTTGGAAACCGTTTTCATCGGCAACATAGTTGACGGTGTAGGTTTGACCATCATCAGCAACGAAGGAGAAAGAGCCCTTGACAACAATAGCTTCCTCTTCAGTGCCAACATTCTTCAATTGACCTTGGGCTTCAGCTTCAACACCATCACTGGTAGCATAACTGTAATTAGGAGAATATTTCGAAATTAGTCCTGCTGCTTTTAATTGTTCATTGGAGTATGAAGTGCAAGTGGTGAAAGTGATAGTTTAAAATACTTACGCATATTGGAAAGATTCGGGTCCAACTTCAGATTCGGATTTCAAGACTTGTACTTCTTCAGGACGAGGAGCAGCCAAGGCAACAGCGAAGAGAGCAGCGAAAACAATGATGAATTTCATTTTGATTGTGTTATTCGATTTTTTAGTTGTTATCGACTAGAAGGCCTGAAACAGTACGTTGTCGAAAAGCTGTCATCATTTAGTTTTTATAGGTTTAAAACAAGAAGAAGCTAGCATTTTCACGCGTTGTCTCCTCTCATCTTCTCATTCTATATACTTACATACATGTGTTTATTACTCTTATTCATGTTGCGAATATTTGGTACATTTCTTGTTTTAAATCATAAATTTGCATTAAAAAAAGTTGTTTGTTAAAAATTTACATAAATATTTGTTTTTTATTTTTTTCCCCCTTTTCAAAATTTTATGTAAATTTTTCATAGTTATCAAAAATATACATATATGTATTTTGTTTTTAGTTGCGTCTAATCCTACAAACTTATCAATAACCCTCTGAGAACCATATAGTATTGGACTCTGCGTTCTCACAATATGTGGGTGAAAAATTAAATAGTCTTTGAGACATTTTGTGAAACTAGGCAACAGTTTTTATGAATATCAATAGTATTTCCTTGGCTGCATTATATTAAATTCTGTAACATTTTTATACTATATTTCATTGTTATTTTTTTTAAATTGATCTATTACTATAGAAATTCTAGAGTCCTGTCAAAATTGTCTTCCCACAAATTGATCTATCAGAAATGAGGTAATAATAGTATATAAAAACTGGTGAAATGTCATTTCTTCTACGAAGAAAAGTAAAACTGTACTCATTCTACATTTATTAAAATTAGAATTCTTTTTTATTATTTTTTTTATTTATTTTTCATTTTTTTTTTTTTTTTTTTTAAGTCCCATTCTTGACGTCAATCATTAAAATTTTATGTAAAGTTTTTACATAAATTAATAAATTTTAGTATTATTTTTTATATAAAATGTTTAATAAAGGAACTTATTTTATGGTGATAATTAGCATAAATTAATGACTACACACAGAGAAAAAGTTGGTTGGAAATCGATCCGAAATATCAAATTTTTATAAAACGCAATGAAATTTTAATATGAATGTTAAAAAATTATAAATGAAAAAGGTTTTTTTTGTTTATGACTGTAAATATATAATTGGGATTGCTTTAAGCTTCCTACAATTGAAAGATTAGGTCTGTTCGTTTGCATGATACTTTAACTAGTTTTACTATTTTTGCAAGTATTTTACTCGAAAACTTTTCGGTGCATGTAAAAATAGTATAAAATTTCAGGAGAAAATATTTTTCTCTTTTGTTATATTCTACTTGAAAACTAGTAAAAAAAAATTATTTTCAAATTGCTATCGAATTTTGTTTTGAAAAAGAATAATTATAAAATATGTTTACATTTTTTAAAGTCTTTTGTTGGAACCTACGGTCAATTTTGAATGAAGTCTTGCAAATTTTGGCCTTATAATTTATACTTTTATAAAACGTTCGTAAAACGTTTATAAAACGTTCGTAAAACGTTTATAAAACGTTCGTGAACAAAATTGCACTATAATAATTTATGCACCTTTAAGTGATTGTCGGAAAGGTTCATTTTATGTGAGCAGTGGTCAATTATGGGCTGGTCCTTTTGAAATTTGGTACATTAATAATAATTTGTATTTAAATAAGATGTACCGTAATGAGATTTTTCACTGATTAATGCACATTTAAGTAATTTAGGGAAGGTCCTTGTATGAAACTTATGATCAATTATAGACCAATACTATAAAAATTGATGTGGTCGTTTAAGTTTACAAAGGATTTATCTGTGTTGAATTTTTCCACATTTAAAAGATTTATGGGAGTCAAACTCTATTCTGGAAAAACATTTGTATGGAAGCTATATGAAATAATGGTTAGAATTATCTTTCAAATCTACCTGTAATTTACATGGATGTACATACATACATACAGACAAAGTTAAATCAATTTACCTGGTGATTCAAGCCGATTGATATAAAGTAGTTTTTGTCCTAGTTTTTGCCAGCAAATGTGGGGTACAATTATGGGCTGGTGCTTTTAACATTTGGTACATTAATAATAATTTGTATTTAAATAAGATGTAGCGTAATGAGATTTTTCCCTGATTAATGCACGTTTAAATAATTTATGGAAAGTTGATGTGGTCGTTTAAGTTTACTCGATTCGAGTAAATACTTCTATTATTTCTTTAAAATCCTCGCAACATTATGCTCTACAAATAAATCAAGAAACTGAATTATTGCTGATATTCAATAAGTCTATCACCCTTAGAAAAAATAAATTTTTATAAGAAAATATGTAAAAATTATCTGCTAAGACATATACCTGTATTTTTGAGTTATTTCGAAAATTAAACAAAAATGTAATTTTTTATTCACACTAAAATTTATTTTATTATTTCCGTTTTCTTACTTTTTCAAGTGAAAGTTTGTTTTTGAGATTTTTTTTTTAATTTCTCTTTTTTGCCGGTTTTGCTAGAATTTCAAACGAACAAACCTATTATTTATTTTAACAGGTTTGGGTCGAAACTAAACTTGATTAAAAAATTCGAAAATAACAACCGAATTAAATTCAGCATTATATGTCATAAGTCAGTATTATTAGTCATAGTTTCCGAAAAACAAAAATTAACTCGGTTTCTGAGACATATTCCCACAAAATTGACATAAGAAAAAAATAATATCAATAAATAAAAAATAAATTAAAAATTTCCAAAAAAAAAAAAAAAAATCATAGAAACAAATAACTAAAAGAAATAATAACTGCCTGTTTTTATAACACGAGCGCAAAAATGACTCGTCTAACTTACATTTAAAACAAAAATAAATTTTGAAATTTTGTTTTTCTTTTAAACGTAAGTTAGACGAGTCGTATTTACGCTCGTGTTATAAAAACAGGCAGTAAATAAAAAAAACGTTATTCAAACAATATAACAGGTAAATATATCGACTTCTTCAATGATGTGTGCTTCTAATAAAGAATCACAATATATTTTAAGTTCATTTTGACTAAAGCCAGTTAAAATTTCATCATCGGGGTGTGGGTAAAGAAAATCCTAAGTTTTTACAACAACTATTAGTGTGGTCTTTTATAAACTCATATCTTTAGAAATTTACCAAATCAAACCATTAGTGGTTAATTGACACAAAAAAGTAAGTGTAAATTAATTGGTAATTATATGTAACTAATATGTAAAATAAATTTTTTTCTTAAAATTTGGAATATGCTGTCAAAACAATGTTAATCTATGGACAAGGTATATGTATTCCTGAAATCAAATTCTATATTATTATATATTTATTTATTTATTATTTACTTCTCTATGTTTGTGTTTGTAATACAAATAAAAAGCAAAAAGTGTTTAAAAACATCAAATAACAAAAAATTTCAATTCGATTGGCAAAATATTCGATTGCCCCAACGAATCTGTTTTCTCTGTGTATTTAAAATAAGTTTACGCATCAAATGAAAATAAAAGTACTTCGTGGTACGAGACATAATATAATTTGCAAAAATAAATAATTTGTAGATAGATATGTATTAATAAATTTTACACCATTTACTGAGTAACTGCAAGTCGTACAATTGAAGTATGGATGAAAGCAAAAATAATTTTAAAGACATGATTTTATGGAATTTTTATTTTTTTTCTAATTTTTTTTTTTTTTTTTTTTTGATTTTTAGGTGTTTTTGAATATATAGATTACAATTCAGTCATACTTACTCATATTGCAAAAAAAATATTACCTTCTGAGCTTGAATGCATCATAGTGAGAACAAGTAAAAGGTCGTAATTCATAATTTAAATAATATAATAAATTTATTCACAAAAAATAAGTAAAAAACATGTTAACGGTCAGATCATATCATTTGAACCCTACACCAGGAGTTCTTAACATTTGTGGACGAGGTCTTTCACGTGACCTATGGTCAATTGTCGACCAGTTATACGATTTGATGATATAAATTTTATTGCTGTAATACATATGAATATGTAATAATATCGTTACATTTATTATGTGCCTGATTCCCAAAAGTAGGTTTTATATGGGAACTATGGTCAATTATGAACCGAATGTGATAAAACTATGCACTAGGTTTTCTACCTATATAAAATTTATTCGCATCAAATATTATTGTTATGCAATTATATTGGACTTATGCACTTTAAAGTGATTTTAGGAAGATGGGCTTATGTGAAAACCATTGTCGCTTGGTCAGAACTTTAATGAAATTGAGATTAATATAAAACATTTATCAAAATTCATTACTACTATTGTTCTACAAAAATGACATGAGTAGTGGAGGAGGCTCCTATATGAGCAACCGTAGTGGTGCTCCTTGCCGTTGTTGCTTGGTCGCTCCTTTCGTCGCTGTTGTTTGTCCCTGGTTTGCGGGTATGTATGTGACTGTTGTAGTTTGCTGGCATGATGGATTGCTATCTTTACTCCGACTTCGCTTTCCTGTTTCGCCGTTACTGTTTCTTGCTGTTTGCCTCTTCCTGTCGTCTCTCCTTGCTGTCTCTCTTGTTCGTGTTTCTTCTCTGTCCTCGTTGTTGGTTCCAGGTCACTTTTGTGACCAAGACCACCTGCGAGGATGCCAGTGTCGAAGTTGTCCTAGTCGTTGTTCGTTTTGTCCTTTGCTGGTGTCACACCATGTGGCCAACGAATCGCCTGTGAGGGCGATTGTTGATTGTTTGTGATGTAATTGTTGTCCATTCATGTTGATGTGTGTTTTGTGTGTGGTGGCGGGTCACCAGTCCCGAACTGTTTGGAGTTCAACTGGTAGTAGTCATCTACTACGCATTGTATTCACCCTGTGCGAAGAGCACCGTGAGGTTGGGTCTACATAGACAGGTACTCACGTAAAACCTTCGACGTTGTTCTACAAAAATATATGGACATTAGCCCTTATTTTGCATGTTCTAATCCGAATTTTTTATCGACACTTTGTATACAAATAAATCTTACCATATATTGAAAAAGGTTTTAACTAAGTTTTATGATTTTATGAAGTTTTCATCGTGTATTAAAAAATGTTCTTTATGGTTTATACGCCCTTATACGCGTCCATGCTTCAATTGTTAAATCATTTTTATTCAAATGATAACAATTAAAAAAACTTTGCCTATAAACATTTTAATTTCGCTGGTAAAAATAAAATGCAAAATATGCTTTCTTTAGATTTTATTGTATTCTATATATTATATTGTTTATATTTAATTTAAAATGTTATTTAAAAAAATCTAATATTATTTTCTTATATTTTTAATCTTAATTTTGTTGTAGTATAATATTATTTCTGTTTATATCTAACTAGATTAACCCGGTGTGCTCCGGTATCCCTTTTGATGTCATATCTAATATTTATTTTATATGGGGGCTACTACTCCCCCTCGACCTATTCTTCCTATTCAAAATTTGAAATGAAAATTTTTTCTACAACTGTATTTTTACTAAATTTTCACTAAATGACTACCTTAGATATGCGAAAATTAATATTTGCTTTGTATAGGATCTAACTCTTCCCCTGGCTATAGAAAGTAGTTCCCACAAAATTTGAGGGCTCTCATCATTATATTCCTTTAGATATGCCGTTAAAAATATTTGCTTTATATTGGGGTACCATTCCCCCTGGTCCTATCCGTTTCATGTTCATCTTAAATATGGAGGTTGATGAGAAAGTTATTACTATAAGATATTTAGACATTTGGTGTAATACATAGTGCTTAAGATTTAATATTTTCGTTGCATCCCATTTTCATTTTGAGCTTGGAGACTGATGAGAAAGCTATTCCTACAAAATTATATATATATATATATATATATATATATATATATATATATATATATATATATATATATATATAAGTCTGAAAGATACAAGGGATTAAAAACCTTAATGCTAATATTGTGTAGATAATATTTTGATCGATCACTTCCTCCAAACCTGTAAGCTCCAGACAAATATTTACTCTACCTAACATTCCCTTTAACAGTAAAAGACGATTTAACACATGTACGTTACTCGTTCTGTACTAAACCATGTTTGCCTTAGTATTCTTTCTATATTACTCAAGATGCTTTGAGTTTCACCGAGATAAATGGGTCAAATAACAACAGCAAGTGGATCAAACCAAGTGAGTAAAATTGGTTTTATGGACTGCGAGAAACCTAAAATTGTCTCTATTGAAGTGAAATTTCCAAACCCATTAGTTTCTCAAAAGTTTAAAAGTGTTTTACGATCCTCTGATCAGAAAATTTTATTTTTTTCAATGAGTTGGGAACCAAAGGCAACATAGATGTGATGTAAGGTCAAAACTAAAAAGTTAATATTTAATTACTGGTTATATATATATATATATATATATATATATATATATATTCAACATCAAATTCTAACGGATTCAAATCTTTCGAAATCGCTTAGATAGAGGAAAAGCGTCAAAAAGTTATTCATAAATGTTTTAAAAGATTTTTGGATTATTTTTTATTATTATATAGCAATTTTTCCTGGCATTGGCAGGTCTATACGCTAGTATATAAATAAATTCTTTGTATTCCAACACCGTAATTAATTCAAAACTAAATTTAAAATTCTTCTCAGAAATAGAAGTCAAAATAAAGAGAAAAGAAAAAAACCAGCTTAAAAATCTTGCAAATAAAATTAACATGTCAAGTCTAAATCTGGTTTACTAAAAATGTTTAAAGCATCGTTAACAACAAGAAGATATAGCTGATGAAAAATTAAATGATTTTAGATTGATATAAATAAATAAACAAATGATAATACAAATAAACTAAACCAAAAAAAAAAAAGAAATAATGACGTACATATGTATTTTAAAACTTCTCAAATACACTCAAATAAATTTGCGTTAGATTTATGTAAAGTATGTATTTCAAATAACACCAACAACACAAAAAAAACTAAGTAGAAAAACAATAATAAAAAACTATCTCAACTTAATATATGTACCTTAAAGTTATTCGTACATATGTATAATTGAATAGTTTTGAATATTAAAAATTAATCAAAACTCATATAAAAGCAAAAGATTTAAATTGCTAAAACATCATTCGAAATAGTTGCACAAAACGTGAAACATTAGAAGAACAAATCAAATAAATCAAAATGAAATTCATCATTGTTTTCGCTGCTCTCTTTGCCGTTGCCTTGGCCGCCCCTCGTCCTGAAGAAGTACAAGTCTTGAAATCCGAATCTGAAGTAGGACCCGAATCCTTCCAATATGCGTAAGTATTTAAAATAATCACTTTTACGACACGCACTCAATATGGTGGTGAAAAATTAAAATCGATTAAACTAATATCAAAATCTTTCCCAAATTACAGTTATGCTACCAGTGATGGTGTTGAAGCTGAAGCTCAAGGTCAATTGAAGAATGTTGGTTCTGAAGATGAAGCTATCGTTGTCAGAGGTTCTTTCTCCTTCGTTGCTGATGATGGTCAAACCTACACCGTCAACTATGTTGCCGATGAGAACGGTTTCCAACCACAAGGTGCTCATTTGCCAGTTGCCCCTGAAGCTTAAATTGTGATTGTTAGTTATTAATAAATAATTGTTTATTTAAAAAAGAAAAAAATTTAAGGAAAATTATTTAAGCTTTATGATGGTGTTAATAATATTTTTTAACATTATCTGTAAGAATAGGATAAAAAATGCTTATAAATTAGAGTTTCCAAATTTCATGGAAGTTTGTTAATATATCAAAAGTTCTTTGAAAAGTTTAGCACCTTAGAACAAAATTGAGCAGCGTTCGTTAAACTTTTTTTTTCAATCAAAAAATCATGTTATTATTCATTTAATTTTTTTAAACGTTCTTCTTTCTGCTTCAAAATTTTTGTGTTAGTTTTTTTAAACACAGAAACAAATTGAAATAAATTTCAACTTTGAAATTTTTTACAACAATTAAAATTTTTGTTTAATTTTTACCTTAACATTAAGTGAAAATAAGAAAATAACAGCGTACAACAGAAATTAATAATTTTTCTCACACAAGTCCATATGCATATGAAAATAGAGACCTAATATACCTGTAATATAACTTCGTTTTCAGTTTTTAATTTCCTGTTCGTTTTTCCCTTTTAAAGGACTTTAAAGTTTTGGAGGGATACGCGGGATTATATTTTTATTTCGGCCGTATGGATAGTAAGTGAAAGAGGAGAAGTTTGGCATTATAACGTATAACTTTTTGTTAAAGTAATTCAAATAAAAGTAGCAAAAAATATCCTCCAAACATTATACCCTTTAATATCCTTGAAAGTTCCCTACAAATTATTTCCAAAATAATGTATATTAAAAATGCTAATATTTAGTTTCAAGCACTTAAATTTTAAGGCTTTAAATTTAGGACAAGTTGAAAAAAGGGGGAGGAGGCATTGAAATGTTCCAAACCCATTTCGAATTGGTATATTGTGCGCTCTCATGGAAGAAGAATCTTTAGATTTAGAACGATTTTACAATTATTAAGTAAAAAATTTAAGAATTTAATTATAAGTTTAGTAAAACTTAAAGCATGCAAAACCAATATAGCTATTTTCAAAGTCAGTGTACTTAAATTTGAAATAATTCTTACCTTAAGTGTAGTGCGGCAACATTATTTGGAATATAAAATTTAATAGTTGCAAATTAAATCTTAAAATAAGCTATTTATATGTTACTTGTGCATATTAAAGTGACATTGCGGAATTAGTGTTATATGGGATTTAAAGTTAATTATTGGCCCAATATTGCAAAATTTAACACCATGATTTATATTTAAATTCAAAATAATTGAGCTAAATTATGTTTCGATTTTAACAATGGACCGATTTCAACCATTTTCTATAGGGTTCGTCCCTAAGTATAAAAAGACAACTGTGTCAATTATAATTAAACAATATTTAAACATATGTACATATCGTCTTTATCGCTATTAGTTACATTTCTTCAAAGTTAAAAAATTATAAAAATGTAATTGAAACGAACCACAAGTTCAAATTTTTGGTGTTAGAGTTGTATGGGGGAACTACTCTCCATACATAGAAGAACAAAATTATTTAAAATGTTATAGCCCTATCGCTATTCAGTCAAAAGTTATACGATGGTAAACTTTGAAACTAAAATTTTAGTTTTTCCAATATTTTTCTTCTTTTTGGTCACTGTATGTGCGCCCCTTCATGAAAATGCCATTTAATGTCATATATTCATAAACGAAGTAATTCTGCTTCGTTTGTGGCATGTGACATAACGGAGTTTGATTTCATAACGGAGACATAACGGAGTACGATTTTTCGCCAGCCACACTCTCGGTACTACATTTGTATGCAAAAAAAATTTTAAATTATGTCAAGCACGTTGGGAGTTTTGATGAAGTTTATTTTAATGATTATTTTTTTAATCTGTAAAAATAAATCAGTTTTGACGGAAAAGGAGATACTTTTATCTAAACGCATTTTGCTTCAGCACAACCAAGCGCGGCATAAAAACTATCAAAATATGACGCAATAGCAAGGTTTTATCAAGATTTATCCTAAAACCAATGGCACTCTAAAAAATTTCGAAGTTTGTATATTTTATGGGCAAAAATGCATTTTTATAATCTCAAAAATTATGACGTTATAAAATCTTCTTTAAAACGAATAATTGAGTGATCTCAAATGTTTCTGGTTATTTTTCTATAATCTAATCCGAAAATAGTTAAAAAAAATTCACGTGTGACGTGTTGAACTTAAAAAGGATGGTGAACGTTCATCAAATAACATCCTAAAAAATACCATAGAATAAAAATTTTAACAGAAGGTAAGTTAGCTCTCTAATTCATATTTAGGATGTCTAACTCAAATATAGTTTTCTCGGTATTAAATAAAGAATATTGAAGTTAATATTTTTGTATATGGTGATAGTTTTTTTTTTTTACTAGATTTATTAATGTGCGAATTATAATGTAAATAAGTGAAATTTGAAAATTCACTTATTTACAATTACAATCGCAAAAGTAATTTAAGCCAAGTGATTTTAAATGCAAAAGTATTTCTTTTTTCCATTCAAAGTGCTGTCAATGCGCCAAGGAAAAAAGGTCCGAAAAAAATTTTAGTTGAATTTTAAAAGTTTTGTGTTTTTTCCCATATATTTTACGAAAACAAAATTTACATTAACGAAGACAGGATATTTTTAAAATTTTAAATGTTGAAGGTAGAGGACAAAATGTTTGATTAAGTATTATTATGTTTTGAAAATTAAAATAATTTTAAAATACTTAGCCATAAAATCTCAAGGATATTTAAAGATAAGATATTTGAAGGACATGTTTGACATTATAAAGAACCGAAAAGTTGAAACAAAAAATTTCAGTGGAACTTCTTATTCATACTATATCACTTAATACCCATATCCGCACTGTTGAGTATATATCTATACATATATTTATATGTATATATATATATATATATATATATATATATCTACATGTGTGTGTAATTTAAAGGTTTATTATTAAATGAATTCCACTTATGATTGAAATTTTGTCAAAAACTCAAAAAAGTACATTTATACCAAATTCTCAAGGGACGAGATTGTACTAAGGTCATTAAACGATATACTCAAGATTAATAAAATTAATGTTTTCAAAAATTTTCAAGTGCAAATTTTTTGTAGATATTTAAAAAATATTAAGAACACATTAGGATTTCTGAATCTGAATTCCGTTTGTTAATCTCGAATTTACTGTTAAATAACATATAGTCGAGTGACAAAATCTAGATGCAAAATATATTAAAATGAATTAGTAGCATTGTTTTCTTCTTTAAAATAATTTTTCTACAAATATTCTTCATTTAAATTTAAAAAAAAAAGCTTTTTTGAAAAAAAAAACATATTTTGTTCATAGTACAATAAATAACAATTATTAGAGAGTAAGCTCCAAGAATAATTTTTCCCTGAAAATCAGTCAATAAAAAACTTCACAAAAATAAAAAACAAAATATTTTTAAATTAAAATTATAAAAAAATTGTGAAATAATTAATATGAAACTGGATTTTATGTTAATAAGCTAATATGTGTTCTATTTCGCAAAATATCCCGAAAATGAGTGCAGTCTTTCAAGAAATATGCCACGTTTCAAATGTAAACAAAACATTTCTAGATTTTTTATTTGTATTTCCTGTTTACAATGCTTCAATTATTTAGCTTTGCAAGATTTGAAAATGACAACTCCCCCTAATAATTCCACCTGGTTTAGTTGTATCAATGATATAGAAACAAGGTAACACCGTTCTTTCTCAGAAAAATTTTTTTTGAAGAATAAACGATTTTTTTAAATATTTTTTTTTTATAAATGTATAAACAAACAAAAATTTGGCAAAGGAAAATAAACCACAATTTTATTTATTTTCTTTTCATTTCTTTTTTTTACTTCCCCTTTTTTCAATTTTGTTTACAAAATTAATATAAATTTTTAAAAAAGTATGGTAATATTTTTTATGAGAAAATAAATGCAATAAAAAATTCGGAGATAATTTAAAATAACATTTATTTTTTAACCGAGCCGCATTGCGCATTTTTCGTATAAATTTGTGTAGAAATTTCCGAACCGGGCTTGTTGTGTTTAAACATTAAACAAATGAAAAAATCGTTGCCACATTACAAAAAGGGAAAATTATATTTAGGAAATTATAAAAATTGTGTAATTTGAGAATAAAGTAATAATTATAAAAATTTTAATGTGTGTAAATATTAAATTGTAATGTTTTTTTTTTTTTTTTTTTATTTCAATTAATGTATCAACTGTTTGAAAATATAATTCGGTTAAAATTAAATAAAAAAACTGCTTGTTTTTAATAAGATAATTAATTGTAGCACAATAAAATAATAAATCACTCAAACATCAGAAGGCTAGTATGGCGACGAAAATAGAGAACGGCTCTACCTTTATTTCTTTGTATCATGGCTGTATCATGATTTTCTTTAAATTTAAAATTCAAGATGATTATTTTTGTTCAGATTTTAAGAAATTATGAAATTTGAATATTCAGATGTGAATAAATAATTCACTAACTATAAGATATAAACAGCACAAACAATAACATTAAGAAAATATACAAATCTTGAAAATCGGATGAGAACCAAAAAATTTTAAATTGTTAAAAAATATTTTTTTGTGTTTTCTTATGCTCTTTGTTTTCGTTGGTGTTGTGTATATGAAAATGACGAAACGGATCGCTACTGCTATAGCTATGGGTGCAGATCAACAATTACAAATCTACAAATTTTCTTGTTCTTGCCCACGAACATGATTTCATTTTCCAACTTACCTATTTCTACTAAAAATTTTCTTTAATAGATATTTCATTAAAATAGTTCATCATAATTTATTATTAAAAATTGTTCAGAATTGCATTACTAGAAGAGTGAATGGACATTTTTAGGATAATTTATGCTTATTTGCTTTCCGTTAATCTTGAGATTATATTTTAGTGAAAATTTGTGGATAAACTTATAATTTCCACACAATAACCGTGCATACCTAAGAATTTCCTTTTAAGCTCCTATAACTTATTTGTCAATTAAGCTACTTTGAAATTATGAGTAATTTTTCATATTTTATTTCTATGTTCAGTGTAAATACATAAGAATTATATTTTGCTCCATTTTAAAAATTCCTTAACTTGTATAAAAAATGTCAAAAAACTATTTGTTCATTTCTTTTATTTAATTTTTCAAAATTACTGTTTGAATTAAATTATTATGCTTTTTGAAATTATAAATGTAAAAAGTTTTGTTTATTTGGGAATCCCTGTTGAAAATGATTGAAAATTTTCGTTAGGATATAAAAATGTGTAAAACACGTTTTAATAGATTTCGGGTTAAAGTCTTTCACGAACACTGAAAAATAGAATAGCTTTTCTAAAGAATAAACGGGAGAAACGTGAGAGAAAGTTATATGAAAGTCTGGACATTTTCCTTTATTTTTGAGAATTTTTCATTTATTATTTATTATTATTCGATCACCCAAATAATTAAGAAAAATATATATATATATATATAAAATTTTATTCGATCAACTTTAATATCGAACAATTATCAATCCAAGCTGTAACTATTCTAAAATGATATAATATTAAAATTCAATAACATTAACGTTTTTCACTTTTTATAAACTTGTTGTTAACAAAAAAAGTATATTTAGGGATATAGCTTAAATTAAACGAAAAATTGTATTATAGCATACAAATATGGTTCAAATTTGAATTGAATGAAAAACTGGTTACATTTGTAAAAAACTTTTAAAATATATTTCTGTACATGTCATTGCCTTATACCCTACACCAGTATAAAAGTTGGAATATTGCTTCACCTTAAGTATAGAGTACGACTTAGAATCTCTTTCTCACATTTCATAACACAGTATTACGATAATATTTAACACAAAAAACCTTTATAAGTGTATAAATTACACTACCAAATTTATAAAGAATAGATCCACAATTGACAATATGTCCCATATAATATCCTCCCAGAAATAGGTTAAACAGATTTTTGTCTTTAAAAAAAAACCGACCGGTTTCGAATACTTTTTATTTTCTAACTAATCGACGAGCCGGTTTTTTCCAAATTATATCCGCAATTCGTACAAAAATTATTTCGTAATTTTTCAAACTGATATGTATATTAACTATCGAAATATATAGCAAATGTAAGAGTGTTATTTTTATGTTTAAATACAAAGCTGAACAATAATGTTTAACATAAGCTGTCAAATTTATTGTTTTCTTTTCAAAATTTGCCCTTTTTAATAAAAAGAAATGTTCAAAAGAATTAATTTATTTTGAAAAGACAAATATAGAATAAAAATGTCAAATAAATTAAAATTTTTAATAAAAAAAAAGACAATATAATATATAAATATCTAACATTAAGAAATAAAAATGTCTTCGTGTAGACGTAGAGTTAATACAGGGAAAAACAAAAAATTTCGAACACCGGACGAACTTAACAATCTTCGATTTCAAACGTTGATACAAAATTTAAAGTTCTTCAAAATTTTCAAATTCTTGCAGTTTTTATCGCGGTTCAATGTTCACTTTTTTCACAATTTTTTTAATTTTTCCAATTTAAACAAACTTTGGTTCAAATTAATGCCTAATAAATATAATTTCAAATTATTTTTATACGACATTTTGAAAACAAAAGGATATTGAAATCTATATTCATCCTTGTATCAAGGATATTTAAAAAAACGTATCTCCGTTTTTATAACCTTTCTTAATGTTATATAATGTTTCTTAAAGTGTTAGCAATAATATATAAAAAACTTTAGAGTGGTACCATAATTATTACTGAAATAAATGATTTTTTTTTACTAAATGTCAATTTTCTCAGCATCCCCTCATGGTCCCACTCCAAATTTTTTATATATTATTACACTCTTTAAGAAAAATTATAAAAATGGCAGATATGATTTTTTAATTATCCTTGATACAAGGACGAATATTGATTTCATTATCCTTTTATTTTCAAAAATGGTGTTTTTGCAAAAATAATTAGAAACTAAATTTACTAGGCATTAATTTGAGCCTAAGTTTATTTAAATTGACAAATACACTGCCTGCCACTTGAATAAGGAATCACATTTTTTTAACTTTAACTAAGTATATCTCCTAAACTAAACTTCAGAAAAAAATAATTTTTTGTGCAACCAAATTTCAAAGTGTTAGCTTTAGTTTCCTGAAGAAATAAAAAATATACATATTTTGTTATACCAAAATTATG
Organism: Protocalliphora azurea; assembly: GCA_932274085.1. Lineage (NCBI taxonomy): Eukaryota > Metazoa > Arthropoda > Insecta > Diptera > Calliphoridae > Protocalliphora > Protocalliphora azurea. The sequence goes on from OW026522.1 coordinate 149,739,881, forward strand.
CATTTATTTAAAGACATGAATTTCTGTGGTACTTTTTCGTGAGTCACTTGAATAAGGAATATTTTAAAACTAAGCAAACTGTAATTTATTTTTAAATGTTAGGTTATAACAATGAAAGTTATTATCTTCTAGCATTCAATTAGTAAGGAGTACTGCCGCCATTTTTAGAAATAACCTCAAAAATGCGATTTGGCATCGACTTTTATAATGACTCTAAGTAATTTAGCGAAATTGAACTCCATGCTTCCGTTATTGCATCCTTTAAGGATTCTATCTTCTCAAATTGCTTTTCCTCCTTCATAAACTTTTCTTGGAAACCAACCCCCGACATTTTCCATTGGATTCAGGTCTGCTGAATATGGGGGCCAATACAAAAGTTGAACACCTTGTTGATTAATCCATTGTTTTACTTCTCTGGCGGTATGAATCGGAGCGTTGTCGTGTTGGTACGTCCAAGGTATGGGTCCAAAGAAATCATTAAATTTTGGAAATGCTTCCTCCAGAATGTTTTTGTAAGTCGTTGCAGTCATTTTGTTGGATACAAAAACCAATTCTATGGTACCATAATACGAAATGGCACCCCATACCATTATTCCGTCCTCTCGGCTGCGTCTGCGGCTCAAAAATAATTCCTCCTTATTTCGGTCATGGAAGTAATAGTTATACCCGTCGGGACCATCAATATTAATCTTTTTTCATCGGAAAATACAACTTTAAACCATTTGTGGGACCATGTCACTGTATTTTTGGCAAACTGTAGACGTTGTGATTTGCGTTTTTCATTAAGTGGTGGTTTTTTTTACAGTTTTCGTCGGACTATGTATAAGCACGACTTTAAAATACGGTGCACTGTTCTTAGACTGGCACTGACTCCACATTTTTCACGTATTTTTGATACCGACATGGCAGAATTTGATGCTATTCTAAGAATTTTTCGTCTTTCTTTTGGAGTTGTTGCCATTTTCTTCTGCCCTTTCATGTTTTTGCCATATCTTTCCAAGTTATTTAAATAATTGTACACAACTGCCTTTCCTCTATTAATATTTTTAGCTATTTGGACCGGATTCCGACCCTGAGATTTCAAAATCAGAATTTTTTTTCCTTTTTCAGAGTTATTAAGAGCCTTACCACGCCACATTTTGAATAAAAACTATTTAAAAACTATCAAATTAAAAATTCTCTAGCCGTTTATATTGAAAGAAATTCAAATCATAGCCTTCCAGATTAATATTAAAAGAATTCCTTATTCAAGTGACACACGAAATAGTACCACAGAAATAAATGCATAATTTTAGTATAACAAAATATGTATATTTTTTATTTCTTCAGGAAACTAAAGCCAACACTTTGAAATTTGGTTGCGCAAAAAATTATTTTTTTCTGAACTTTAGTTTAGGAGATATACTTATTAAAGCAAAAAAAATGTGATTCCTTATTCAAGTGGCAGTCAGTGTAGGTTCGAAGATATATGGGTTTAAAGTTTATGTATTTAGAAAAAATTTAAACTACAATGAATTTGAAATCTTTGAAGAAGTTCAAATCTTGTATTGACGTAATGAGTTTTCTATCAAATGTTCTAAAAATTAGAAGTGGTAAGGTCAAAAATTGCATTTTTTTTTTTTTTTTTTTTTTTTTTTTTTTGTTCCAAAAATTTTGTTTTCTCCCTATAGGAAATATGGAAAAAAGCATAAGCAGAAGAAATTATTACCGTATATTTTTCAATTAACATAATAAATATATTCAAGTAAATATAAAATAAAAATAAAATTTAAGTAGAATTTTATTTCTCACTCAAATTTTTAATTCATTCAATCATTTATTTGATTGATTTAATAAATTTCTTAATTGGAAAAATTTTTCTGTTTTTCATTTTTTACAGTTTTTATTAATTGATGTAATCATTTTGGTGAGAAGTGCAAATCTAAAAAAGTATTTAATTTAATGAATTATTTACTAATATATTTGGTGTTTGGTAACTGTTTTGTGTATGTTAATTTAGAAACATTTCAAATGAAAGTAAAATCAATTAAATTATGTCGTTATGTAGACCACTATCTTCTGAAGCAATTTACAAATTTTACACAAAATTTACACAATATGTAATGGAATACAACAAATTTAAAAATTAATAGAATGGAAAACGACATAACTCCAGTTATGTAGACTTTCTTTTTGGATTGGTTGGATTTATACCCTATCCAACACCCTTGATACAAATAAGTTTTACATAAGTAGAAATCACAGTGCTAAATTTTATAAGGATTGGCCCATAATTGACAATAGCTCCCATATAAGTCCCATTTCCGGGAATCACCCTAAAGTGTATATAAATCCTAAACAAATTTTAGCATCAACATACGCATGTTTTGTATAAACAAAAGTCAAACCTTCTAGAATTTTTATGCACATACACTATGGTGTAGGGTGTAGCTTCTTAACTTGTTTTCAACTATATACATTAATTGTACCTTAAATATGCTTGCTACTTAAGTTGCATATAGTAATGTTGAAGAAGCATCTTCAAAAATATATGTATGTATGTTCATACATTTACCCACAATCACTTACATATATGTATCTTTTAGGTAAGATGATAATGGAAAACAAGTTTTCATAAATTAAACCGGTCAACTTTCATTTGATGTAAAGGGCCGGTCATTAGGTTGATCCTATAAAAACGCTTGCTTGTCGATTTACTTACCACACAGTTTAAGTCCTCCGGCAATAAACGGACAATCAACGAACATAACAATAAAATGAAATTTATCATTGTTTTTGTTGCTCTCTTTGCCATTGTTTTGGCTGCACCACATCCTGAAGATGCCGTGGTTTTAAAATCCGAATCTGAGGTAGGACCCGAATCCTTTAAATATATGTAAGTTTTTGCTGGACGTTTCTTATCAGTAAACTTTTTAATTCAAATTTAATTTAAACTTAATTTAAAGTTATGAAACAAGCGATGGTGTCAAAGCTGAGGCCAGAGGTTTATTAAAAAATGCTGGATCCGAATATGAATCTCTGGTTGTCAATGGCGCTTATAGTTATGTAGACAAAGAAGGCAAAACCATAACTGTAAACTATGTTGCCGATGAAAATGGTTTCCAACCAATAGGGGAACATATTCCTGCGGCTCCCGTTGCATAAATATATTTGTACGTTAATTATTAAATAAAATAATATAATTTGTTTTTTTTTTCTCATTTTGATTTATATTTTATTTACTTTATAAAGTTTGGGGGAATGAATAGGAGGATGAAATGTAATTTGATTAAAAAAAATAATTCTTTGAAGGAAGAGTTATTTTCCTTTTTGTTTTTATTATTTTTTATTAATCACTGCCACAGTGTCATATAATATTTTTTATTTTTTTAAATGTTAATCGCACTTAAATTGCCATTTTTTAATTTTCTTTAATCAATTTCTTTTTGTTTTTTTGAAAATTTCTAAAAGTATACACATACACATAAACAATTATTTAATTGTTCAACTCACACGTTAATTTTTTTAGATTTATAGCTGAAAACAAGTTCTATTTTTGTTTGAACTAATCGCATGAATATTCAACTTAAATGTAACTTTATTGCTCGTGAAGAGTTAATAAATTGCTGTTGTCTAAATGTTTGTATTTTTATTTATTTTTTCATTTATACAAGATATAAGAATAAACAAAAAAAAAATAATAATAAACAGAAAAACAATAAGAAGCTTAATTATTAAAATAAAAATAAAATAAGTAAAATAAATAAAAAATATTAAATAATTTGGCTAATTAATAAATGAGTAAGGTTGAAATATAATTAGGTAGCTCCTTAATTGTAGTTTTTTAATTGACTTGCATTTCTATATATTAATATTATTTAACACAATTTTAATTGCGGAAATTAAATCCAACAGATTTGAGCAAGAAGTAAACAGTGTTTTTTTTTTTTTTTTTTTTTGAAATTTCAGAAATAGGTAGTAGTTATTTCATACATTACAAAGTAAAGTAAAATGTACTACTTGTTTTATTTTTTATTTATTTCATGAAAAAAATCTTTAACCAATTAAGGCCAATCGATTTAAGTATAATGTTTGACAGTTCTAACATTCTTATTCTAACTTAACATGTATAAATATCCACCTTTATCATAAGTATTTCCTATCACGAATATGGGCCCTATATTTAAAGAAAGTAAAAGTGATAACTATATGTAACAATAAAAAAGCTATAATAAAAAATCGTGTAATAGACTAAAAAAAAATTCTATTATTGTATGGTAATATAGAGTTTCATAGCCTAGTTACCCGAGCAATAAACTATCTTTGCATAAATAATTTATGAAAAAATGGACATACTAAACATTAGATTCTGGTAGATTGTGAAAAAAAAAAAATTTGACATTACATATGATGGTGAAGAAATTTTAAATATTTTATAAAATAATAATAACAACTTAACATTAACAAAGTCTCTGAAGCTGCAACTCAAGAAATCTTACTCATACGAAGACGCACGATCTCGAAATTTTAGATCGTAAACAAATCTAATGATTCTATTAAAACATCTTTCTATCTTTATGAAATTAATCGTAGATGTACCAGTATATACTTCTAATCCATATAAAATTAATGGCAGTAGAAGTCCGTGGCCAATTTGTTTCCTAATATTTCTTGGTAGTTTACAAGGAATATTATATAGTCTACGTAGTGTAATTAAAATTTTATGTACAAAACAATCTATGTGTTGATCAAAATTTAATTTTTCATCATCATTTTTCATCATCTTGAAACAGTAAACGAAGAACTATATTTGTTTGATTTGTCTGCATTAGGTTAAAGTTATTAATTTTCGATTTTGAAATATTCATCATAATAAAATTTGTATTACACTAATCTTGTATATTTCTTAAATCTATATTTGTCATTCCAATTAATTCATCGCTTAATTCTACAATAGCCAATAACTGCAAATCACCTGCATACCTATAACTTTTCAGTGAAACCAATGATAAAATTATATCATTCATATAAATTAAAAATAACAAAGGTCCCAAGGTGAGTCCTTGGGGAACACCTCTGGAAGTGTATTGAGTTGAGTTGTATTTATTGGTAACTACACATATTGTGTCCTTTAAAATACAAATGACTCAATATACATACATGCAGTTTTTTTAACCAAAATCTATAAATAATTTATTTAGTCCTGCTAAAATCTAGACTAATTATAGATACAAATTTATGTTTATCTAGACTTGTTCTTATCTCATGTAATATATCCAACATGTGAGTAATTATATTATAATTTCTTCTAAATTCTGATTGATGTTCAGATAATAAATTATTTTCATTGATGCAGGTTAACATCTGAGAATTCATTAATATTTCCAAAATCTGTTAACAAATGGATACTATATTTATGGGTCGATAATCATTGCAATGGTAAGGATTTTTAATTTTTTGTATTATTAAAGCTCTTGATATCTTCCATAGTTCAGGAAATTCTGAAACTGTTAAAATTTTATTGAAGATTTGGGTTATATGGCGAATAATGTTCGGCAAAATCAATTTTAGAAACTTCAGTGATCTGACCATCTGATCCAATACTATTAGATTTAATTTTCATGAACGCTTGGAATACTTCATATTCGTCTACATTAGCAAAAGAAAACGCACCATCATTTACCTGAGACCGCATGTGATATGATATCGAAGGATGGTTGGCGATTGATGATATAATATAATAATTATTACATTCTTCCGCTCTAAATAAAGCAGATCTATTATTATTATTATTATTATTATTATTATTATTATTATTATGCCTGATTCAGTACAACAAGCAAATTGTCTAAAAATAAAATTTGTATGAAAACTACTCAAAAAAAATTTCAAAAAATTAGTAATTTCCATATAAATATTATTTTAAAACTATTTTATTGTTGTGCTGAATCAGGACCTTATTATTATTATTATTATTATTATTATTATTATTATTAATCTGAGTAACTCCTACTCTCTTGAGATTACTCTTCAATTGTTTTGAAGATGCATAGTCAAATAATTGACTGTAGTACCTCGCTCTTTCCTTTATTATAGTTTTATTAAGCCGATTTCACTTTGCGCAATACTGGTGCCATTTTTCCAGACTTCGGTCCTCAAAGTAAATTCTAAACACAAATTTCATAATCGTTTTGCTCTTCTAATACTTTCCAATTTCATCCATGGGACTTTTCTGACGATTGTTCTTTTTTTTCAATGAAACACGTTTCTCATAGATATTTAAAAGTATGGCCGTTAAAAAATTTACCTGAAAATTTGCATCATTGCTTTGGTGAATAGACCCAAAATCGATCTCATTCAAATTATGATTACAATTTTCAATATTAAAGTTTTTATAGTTTCTAATTTTTGTAATATTTGAAGTTCTCATGATCCCAATTCTGTATGAAATGTAAATTAAGGCATGACTTACCCGATTATTTAAAAATACAAAATAATTACTTGCTGACAATAACCTAAATAAATAGTGACAATGTCATTACTTAAAAGAATCATAATGATTGTAATTAATAAATATATTTCTCAAGATCACACGCCACCCTAATACACTCATATTTATAGTGAAACAAGTGACGAAATGCGCTCTCTAATAGAACTTGAATTAATCGTATACCATAGAACCGACAGAAAAAGTAAATTCGAAAAAAAGCTTTTGCTGCAACAATATTAAAACGTTTTGTTTTTAGTTGTATTTTTCACAGATTTTTTAATTTATTACTAATTTTCGATACTTACCCGTCTTACGAGTTTGTCCAAAAGAAAATAAGCAATAACTAATAAAAAGACGAGAAGATGTCAGATTAAATATATAATTTTGACAAATTGTAATTATTACGCTCATGATGAATATATTTTATTGACCAAAAAAAAAAAAAAAAAAAAAATATTTCTATTTTGTTTTAAGTTTCAAACAGCGTAATAATAGTAAATAGACGATTTCGTATTTAAAGGCAAAGAAAATCGAAATTAAGCATCATAAATCTTAAACGATTCTATTGGAATACAACAAAATACTTATTTCATATTTCTAATTAAACGGATTATTTTTAACATTAACAACAATGAAATTCGTCATAATTTTTGCTGCTTTGTTGGCTGTTGCTTTGGCTGCTCCTGCTCAGGATTATGCCCATGCTGAAATTTTGCGTTTGGAATCTGATGTTAGACCTGAGGGTTACAATTTCGTGTAAGTTTTCAACTAAAGATTACAAATGGCTACGCACACATACTAATTGATTTAAAAACATAACGTTTTACAGTTTAGAAACCAGTGATGGCAAGACCCATACTGAAGAAGGTCAATTGAAGAATGTTGGCTCTGAAGATGAAGCCATTGTAGTACGTGGTTCCTATTCCTTTGTGGCTGATGATGGTCAAACTTATACTGTTAACTATATTGCTGATGAAAATGGTTTCCAACCCGAAGGTGCTCATTTACCCAATGTACCCACCGGTCATTAAGTCCACTCTATGCAAGTATTCTTAAGTAAACAAGAGCTGACAAACTGTTTTTAGTATTAAAATAAAAGTTAAAATAAAGGCAAAGAAAACAAAAAAATAAATAAACAAAAAATTATAATAAATATGTATTATTTAATATTCTTAATATTTTTATTTAATTCAGTCCCCAGTTGGCCAAATGATTGTGACGATTTTGTCATCGATGTTGTCTGCAGGAAATTTTTTAATTTATCGTCTATAGATTTTTATTGAAGACATGTTAGGTAACTATGTCATGCATATTATCCTGTTTCAAGTCACATTGATGACTATATTAATGACAATATCCTAGGTAACAATTTCATGTTTTTGTGCTGTTATAAATTATCTTGCAGTTATTATCAAAAAATTTTTATTTCTAAAAAATAAACATACATATATATGTAGATATTTTGAAATATAACGGAATAGAAAGGAAATTAAAACCTAAAAACAATTATTGCATGTAAAAGTTAAGTAAGTACAACAAATGCCTGCCAAGAGCCTTTTTATGATAAAATGTACGAAGATAGCTAATAAAAAGTTATAGTCAAATCCAAGTGGGACTTATACTTCTATAAAATTTTACATTTGCAAAATATTATTATTTAGGTACTAATATTTATATAGGATTAATGCATATTTTTTAGGCTTTAATAAATTTGAAAAATATTCATAAATCTAAAGGCAAAATTTTGGTACATAATTGACCCACATAATAATGGACCGACATTTTGCATTCAGATATATGAATATTTATAAAATTTATTAGAGCCCAAGTTTATTAAAATATTGACATATTTAAGATATGACCATTAAAACCCAATTCCGGGATTTGTATTTGGGCGTTGACCAATTATAAACCCATCATAACTGATAATTGATCAAAAATTTTTTAAAATTACGACTTGTTCAAAAGGTTTTCATAGAAAGATTTACAGATAACCAAAAAAGCAATTTGGAACCGATAAGTGTGCTTAAATAATATCAAAAGGATCAAGGCACCCATACAAATCTTTCTTCTTCTTTGCATAGATTCCAAAACAGGAATTAAGCAAATTCTATAAAAAATGAAATGAAAAAAAGACAATAAAATATGTAGTATCAATTAGAAGTTTGTTCTTCTTTAATTAATTATTCTCAGCTATTTGTCAAAACTTGAATATTAATTTAAATATTAATATAAATTTTTTCAACATATTCAATACTAAAAATATAGCATAATTTAAAAACTTAAGAAAAATGCAAATATGTAACTTTCTTCTGCTATTATTTTAGGCTACATATATTAATCATATAAACTTTTATCGATTACAAATGAAACAAATTGTAGTTAGTACGGCCGCCAAAAATATATTCATTGCTGATATGTTGTCATCCATATAATCAAATCAAGTCAACGATTTGTAAGGGTCATCGTCATCGACGATTTATATGGATTATCGTCAACATATCGCTAAGATTGTTGTCTTGAGGACATGGTCGTGAGTGTTTCAAAAAATTATTAACAACTTGCGTTGCATATTGTCTTAAAAAAAAAATTCAGGTTTTTAAATGTGACTATGAATGTTGTGTTTGTGATAAAAATCATTCGATTAAAAGTGTTAAAAATATTTATTCAAAAGAATATATATATATATATATATATATATATATACATATATATAATTTGTTATTTATTATTACATTAATCGAAAAATCTATTACTTAAATAAATAAAATATAAATACATTTACTCCATAAAAGTTATAATGCAAACAAATTTCTCTATAAAAAGACTAGAACACTTAAAATAAAGCAACCATTTGGTTTGGAACTTTCTAAGGAATACCAATTAAACAAGCAAAAAATTAGTAAACATGAAATTCATTATTATCTTTGCTGCTATTTTTGCTGTTGCTATAGCTCATCCCTCGGATGAAACAATTATTCGCTCGGAAAACAGTGTTGAACCTGAAAGTTTCAAATTTGCTGTTGAAACGTCTGACGGTAGTGTACACAGTGCTGAAGGTCAATTAAAGAATGTCGGTACTGAAAACGAAGCTATTGCTGTTCATGGTTCATTCTCCTTCGTTGCTGATGATGGCAAAACTTATACCGTTGACTATGTTGCAGATGAGAACGGTTTCCAACCTCAAGGTGCTCATTTACCAACTGGACCTGATGCCCAGTAGAATTTATAGCATGAACAAATTATTAAATAATTAATAACTAATTTTTCACAATAAAAATTAGAATATTTTTAAAATACATTTTTATTTAATTCGCTTATTTACAAAAAAAAAAAAAAATACAGGGACAGATTTGAAATACACACATATGATTTGGGTTGTTTCTTATAAATCGCAAATCGCATAATACGAAGATGTTTCGAAATCTAATTTCTTTGGATACATTTTCTCTACGGAAGTCTTTCTCTACTTCTAAACAATAACATGCTAATACTTCTAGAAGATGAGTTGTTAGCACTAAAACTGCGGCACAAAATTTCTCAGTCAATTTGGATACAAGTGATCAGGGAGTTTAAAACCTATAAATCTTTTTTTTAATAGGCTGTAATTTTCGAGATAAATCCTTACAGAGAAAATTAAAGAGATTACACCAGATATTTCAATATAGCTCGATAACAATTGGTCTGATTTGGCTTAATAAATGGTTTCGAAAATATTCAAAAAGTTGTACTGAAAAAATCAAATTTCTCACAAAATAAATTTTTTATCATAGTATGGAAAAATTTCCAAAATGCTCCATTTTTTCCCATCTGAACATTATTAAAACGACAAATATATATATATATATATTTATTCAATACATGAAAGTCATACTTTGCACAGTAGGGAATATTCAATATATTTTGGAAATAAATCTGTAATTTTCATATTGTTGCAGAATAGAATTTAGCTTACGATCCCTCAAACCTCTCAAGTACAATGCTAAGGTTTCTCAGACAGAGATTTTTATATCTTCCTAAAGTCCTTACTTAGATTCACAAAAACATCTCTAATTGTTCGCGAATTATTCGCATCTGTAAATACACGATTTTATTATTATTAACTACACAATTTTATAAAATATGTTTCCGTCAAATTCACTAATAATTACTTAACATAGTTTAACGAGTAAGCTAGTTCTTCCATACAAATCTAAAACCATTTTCAATTGGCTTTTATTGAAATTCAAATAAAAACAAGTAAAATAATTACTTATGATACACCCTGTTCAGATGATTTCAGAACAGTGAGCCTTGATATGTAAAAAAGAAAATAAAATTGTAAAATTTCTTCAATTATTTTATCTGTTTGATAAATTTTGTACGTGAATTATTTTTCAGATATTATTCAAAACATTTTTAACATCGAAAAGGAACAAAATTTGATTTAAATACAAATATATGGAAATAATATATGTCAACAAAAACCATATAGGGAGAAGAAGAGATATTTAATCGAGGTGGTTTTGGAATTTGGTTTTCACAAAAACATATTAGTTTTGGATTGATGCAATTGGGATATTAAACCAAGTTCAGCTTATCCTCCCGGAACGTCCCAATTAGCCACAGAATAATTTCTAGATATAGATTTGTGACTAGAGACTTTATAATATTCACACAATCAAAAAAAAATCATTTTATAATTTTCTCAATGCACCGATTTCGGATGAAATGTTTATTCGCTTTACATAGTCTACCCAAATTAATACAAAAACAATAAAATGGAGAGATAGTCAAGACCAGAAGAACTTAAATCAAAGCTAACATATCTAATTTTTTAGAACAATATATAGTTTACAAATATCGTTTACTATTTGAGAAGACAGTAGTTAAAAAAGGTTGTAATGTTTGGTCATATAAAAAAGATTCAATCAAAAATCTTTCCTAGAAAGAATCGAAACTAAGCTAATTTAAAATTTAATTATACATAATACACAAAAATTTATAATTGTCGTCGTTTTGTTATGGGTTATAATCAGAGCAACCAAAAATATGTTCTTAAAATCGGAAAATGTGCCCTTAAAATTAGTAAAAATATATATATGCTCTTAAAATATTATTTTTTCTGGCTAAATTTTAAATTATTTACTATTAACTAAAAAAAACCTGATTATCATTAGCAATTGCTAAAAATATTTTCTTTTTGCACTTAAAAACATTCAAAGCTAAGATATTGTATCAGGAAGTTATAAAATTTCTACCAAATTATAAGATCATTATTATTTTGGAGTCGGATTTGAAAAACATAAGTGACAATAAAAAGAAAATTTCACTAACAGTATATACAGTATGTCAAGAAATTGTTTTTACATTGAACAAAAAATGATTATTTAAACTTCATTTTATTAAATTAGCAAAATTGTTCATAACATTGCAATTTCTTTTTATTACATTTTGATTTGGGTATATTTCTTTAATGGGTTTTACAGAAAAAAAAATCAATATGATTGTAATTACGAAAGTACAACAACAAAAACTACACATACCCTTTAATCTACCTATCAAGAAACTATCTTTACATGTGAGTTTTTGTTACTATTTGAAACAATTCTTGGAACTTTGGAAAGTATTTATCGTCACCAAGGCTTCAGTGTGATGCTTGTAATCACGTAATCCAAGAATATGATTTCTAAGCTACAACATATATCATCAGTGATTCTCAAATTATATACTAAATATGTCAAGTGAAAGAATACCGAAAAGAATAAACCCTTTTGGGTATTATTATAATCCTTAAATCAGAAAAAGTGTCAAAGATATTGCATAAATGAATTCTTTATTAGGGCTTATAACGTATTAAATTGTTCCAAAAATAACGAAACTTTGAAGCTTAAAGCTAATAGAAGCCGTCTGCATAAAATATTCAGCAGAGTAGAAAGTTAAAGAAAATTCGCAAATATCTACCTGGTCAAATTTTTGAAAAATGATTGTCATTCGCTATAATGGGTACTGATAAGTCGAAAAATTTCTGGGGCGAATTAATATTTTGTGAGAATGCTGAAATTATATTGTAATATTATTGAATCCAGACAGAGTATGGTGGATACCTTCTAAAGTCTTTAGAATTAAAAAAAGAAATATTCATACATTCATATTTAGAAGATATTCTTAAATACAGACATATATAAACGTATTTTGTTCAAAGTAGTTGGAAATTCGGTATTTTTATAAAATAGCATAGATGTGCAACAACATTTGAAGATTTTCAAAGCTCGTTTAATAAAAAGTGTTAACAAATCAGAGTTTATAAAGACCAACAACCCAAAATTCAATCTATGTTGAAATAGTGACTCCAAGCACATAGGGACAAAGAGTAATAATGCGGCTATTGCTTCACTGCAAAAATTTTGAATATATCAATAAAGAGTCCACACTTGAATCCCGCATTAATTTTTTGCCCATATGTGAAGAAGAAACTGGCTAAGAGTTATTACAAGACCATAAAATAAATGTAAAAAGAATTTCTTATTATTATTATTATTATTATTATTATTATTATTATTATTATTCCTAGTGCAAAATAAGCAAAATTATGTTCTTAAGCTTAAAATATACAAAAATATGCCATTTGAATAGGTAACATTGCTCTAAAATTAGAATTATGCAGCTAAGCCTTAGAATGGCCTGAAACGTATAAATAACTAACAGTTTGATTAATTTGATATACCGGAAAAATATTATTTTGCATATTTTTGTTTACCATGGTTATGATAAATATTTATCAGGTATAATCAACGAGTGATATCATATTGCAATGTCAACATTATTATTTTAAAATTCCTTGTCATGATTTGGTTTCTTATAGTACATATTTGTTTAATATAATATTTGACTAACCATATTACCACATTCCAGTGTTATTTATATAAAATCTTCTGAGCCGACTTCGTGTTGATATTTGATTAAATATTTTACAAGGCAGTGTCCTAAATATTTATGTCAGTGCAGTTGAAGAATATATGGCCTCACTACAGGTCTAAGTCCAAAAACTACTTTTTAGACAAACACCGCTTTAACAACTAAAAAACTGATTAAAAAATAAATTACGTACTAATTAATACAAAATAAACACCAGCACAAATATGTAGATAATTTTAATTGCAAAAAAGTCGTTAAATTTTAACATTTTGAAGCGTCTGCTTGCTGGTTTAATTTGTGCAGGTTTTTTTTAGCCAGATCAACATAAGTACTTTACTTTTTAAAATTAAAAGTATCTCATTAATTAAAATACAATTCTAAATAATTCCATAATTCAATTGGAACAAGTTGTGTATTACCGTTACTTGAAAAGCAAAATAAACAAAATAAATTTAGTTAAAAAAAACAATTGAAATTCAAGTAAAAAAAAAGACTTAACTAAATTAAGTGCAACGGGTATAAAAAGTCCAATGCGTCTTCACAATTCAGTTAAAAAGTTTTAAACTTTCTAGCAAACAACAATAATAGAAAACAAAATGAAATCTTTCATCATTTTCGCTACTCTTCTTGCCTTGGCTTTGGCCAGTCCCGTGGATATCCTTAAATCTACTTCTGATGTCGGCCCAGAAAGTTACAGTCTTGAGTAAGTTTAAAATGTCTTATAATTCAAACTTTAATATATATATTTTTTTATTAATATTCTCCAATAAAGCCTCGAAACTAGTGATGGTACTTCCCGCCATGAAGAAGGTGTAGTTAAGGATGTTGGCAGTGAACACCCCGCCATAGTTGTTCATGGCAGTTTCCAATACAAAGATGAAAAAGATGGAAAAGTTTACTCTGTCAGCTATGTAGCCGATGAACATGGTTTCCAACCTGTTGGTGAACATTTGCCTCCTTTACCCAAAAATTGATATGGGAAAATTTCATTACTTTAACCATTATTATAATTGATTAAATTAAATATTTGAATTTTTAATGTAAATATGTATGTGTGTATGTAAAAATTGTGATTTAAATAAGAATTCATTTGTATATTGCTAAAAAAAAGTTTTATATACCGATTGTACTATATATAAACAGAAATTATGGACAATTGTGTTTAAAAATATTTTAAGGTAAAATCAACTTGAAATTAATATGTCAAAAGCTAAAAAAATTAAAACTTCAACCATGACATTTATATCCAAATGACAGAAGTAAAAACTCTTTTTTGTGCTAAACAATTTCTTGAAACATATAAACGAAGAAAAAATATTTAGCTAAAGAGGAAAAAAGTAATCAGTTAGATTTTGTGTACTAAAGCTGGATTGTTATTTTTACTTTTAATTAAATTACCAAGAAATTAAATTTATGTTTATAGATATGCATCTGTTAAGTATGTGCTAGCAGAACAAATTAGGAGGTGCAACAAAATTTGTTACAAAAAAAAAAAAAAAGAGAAATTAAACTTTGAATCTCTTTTCACTTTGCTTCCCTCCATCCAATTCAAAATGATAATTGCAGACATATATGATGTATATGTCTCATAAAAGCTGATCACATTTGCTAAAATCACTCAAAAAAAAAACGGTTGCAAACAAGTTTTTTATATTTATTGAGCTTTATTTAATTTTTTGTGTCATTAACTTTGTTTTTTTCTTCTTCAAAAAACAAACAAAAATTAAGTGATAAGAAATAAAACAAAAAAAAAATAGTTAAAGTACAGTAATATCAAAAAAAGTCAACTTTTAAATTAAAAAAACTGCAATAGCTTACTCTAAGGATTACTTAGTACCTAATTAAAATATTTTGCGCCTATGTTCAATTCAAGATTCTATTATTATTTTATATTACTTACCATAAGTGTTTTCGGAAATAAAATAAGTATTCATGATATTTTAAATTTTTTCTTCTCATACATATACATATATTATTTTCGTAAATTATTGCAAAGATTTTTTAGTTTTCTTTTTTAAATTTAAAAAATATACCTAATCATATTGAAGAGTATTATATTTTATACATAAAATTCATATGATTAAAAATATAAAATTCCACTACGTGTTGTTATGTTCGAATATTTTTATGACCAACTGTATCACAAAGAAGTTAATTATTTGCTTCCTATTAATTAATTAAAAAAAAACAGATACAAGGAATGTAATTAATTAGAATTAAATACTAATGCCTTTTTATAACATTCTAAAACTCTTGACATAATCTTTTTGATAATTTTGAATTTAATAATTAATTGTTAACATATGATTGATAAATTCATAACCGCACATTAAAATAAAATAAAAAAAATAATTAAATTAAAAAATTAAATACATTTATAACCACATTTTAAAATATTAAAGTTCATAAAAAAGGACACCCTATATATGTACATACTTACACATTAGGGAGGGTCTATTTGTACGGACTAATAATAAGGTATCAATGTTCCCAACAAAAATAAAAATTTATTTAATTTAAAATTTCCCAAAATTCTTAAAGGATTAAAAGGTAATTTTCCGAGTTATTCTTATTTCTCCCAAAGGAATATTTTTATATCGTATAATAAGTATTTGGAAGGCTAATTAAATGTTAATCATATAACAATTTTCAAATATTTCGAAACACCCTGTAAATTTTTAGATATTACGAAAAACCCATTTTTAGGGTAGTTTCAGCAGTAAGGATCTCGTCTCCCTTAATTTTAGGTCAAATTAATTTTTAATTTAAATAGAACTGGAAAACAGCAGAATGTAGCTTTTTACCTAAATTGATATTATTTATATACTCTCTAAATAAGCAATGATTTATTCAACATGTTTTTGGAAATTTTGATGTAAGTTTTAAATGCTATTTTATTAATATAAAATTGCTTAAAAATACGAAACATTTTTTAAACTAACTTAAATATTTTTTAAACTTTATTAAAAAATTCTTCATATACCAGAAAAAACTTTGGTTGCCACGTAATGTGTTAAGAAGCTAATATGATGGTTTTTCACTACTTACACATTAGCTGAATAACCCATTATTTTAACACGGCGATGACGCTGCCTCATATTATTACAAGTAGGCATTTTAGAAAGTCTTTACTTAGATGTCGTTGCAAGAATTAATTACTCCCAAGCTCCAAATAACGGAAATATTATTGTTCTTTTAGAACAGGTATTCTCACAAGCACCAGCTTTACGACCCTTTTGAGGCATTACAACTCAATAAAGACCCACCATAATTTTTGTACAACAGTAAATAACAAGTCAAAACTATAATATTTTTTTAAGCGGTATTCAATCATAGACCAAAGGTTTAAATTTTAAGCTTGAATTCTAATTGCAGTGAATATTTGAAAATGCATTCTTTTCTAATCTCGTTTTTCGATTTATTAATTTATTCTCAAACTTCTTAAATTCGAAAAGATGTTAAATTTTATATCATTCCCAATTTAAAAAGAAGTTTATGTATTAAAAAAGATATTACCAAATTGCGAAAAGTACTATAAGTCTGTCTGTCCTATTTCATATTTTAACCTACAAATTTTAAAGACACCTTTTTAAAAATGGAAGGTTTATATCAAAGTGAAGATCGATAATTGATTGAATATCTCATATATACCCTATTCTAATTATTTAATTAACTTTAATGACTTTTTTCTGTGTAAGAATGAAAATTTTTGTTGCTTCTTTTAACAACAAAATTTTTTAATTTCAATAGCTTAACAATAACCAAAAATTAAATATTTAAAAAACTATTTTAGATTAAAAATTATTTCATACGCAAATTTGTTACTGTAACAGCTTACCTTATTTTCTATTATCGTACCAAACGCTGTAAAGCTAATTTGAAACTCATATATTATTGGAATCTTGCTAAGTTTTGGCGCCTATATTAATTGGACGATACATCGATATTTTTTACTAAACTAAGCAAAATCTTCGATTGCCAAATAATGATATACTAACATTACACTACTTATGTTTTAGCAACTTAACTCATTATTTTAACACTGCGATGTAATTACCCCAAGTCTACAACTAAGATTAAAGCTTAAGATTAATATATGAGATAACGACGGCAGAAGAGTGTAACTATTTTGTTTATATTATGCTAAATCTTAAGTAAGGGATACACAATTTTTATAAAAATGTTTTTTAAAATGTAAAACAATTATTAAAAGTAAACAATTTTACAAAAAGCATAGTTTTTTAGAAATTTACAAAATACACAGGCACACACAAACAAACTTTCGTATATGTGAATTTTTTAACAGTTTATCTTTTGTGTAGAGAAATCTCATCACAAGAGCCTCATAATACATTTTATAACACTAATATTTCAATCTACACGTGAAATAATTCTCTCAGAGAGCGAATTTGACACCCTCTGACAGAAAAATCTTACATATTATGTTACGTCTAGAGGCAACTAGTTAACATATATGGTTCCAAATAAGGTCTTAAATAATTTATTACTCTAGTACAAATGCATATTAATCTGCTAAATAGTTACACAACTAGTTACATGTAATGCAGAGAAATGTTAACCGTTGATATAAAAAAAACTTCTAGCATTGGAACGCATATCGTCCGGTAACTATTTGTCATTACCAAGTTTTTGCCGGGAATTGCAAGATATTTTATAAGAACATAAAAAGAAGTAAGTTTTTCGACTTTTAAACACAAAAAAGGTATAATTTATACCTTTAAGTAAATGATCTTCACAACCTCCTTGACATAAAAAAACTTCTAGCGTTGGAAAGCATGTCGCGTGGTAATTATTCGTCATTACCAATTTTTGAAAAGTTTTGCTTTGGTATCAGCCGAATATACATACATGCATACATACATACATACATACATACATACATACATGCATACACACGTACATACAATATTTTATAAAAATATAAATAATGAAACTTGAATTTTATTTTCAAGTATGTAAAAAAAACTAATTAAATATGATAAATATTATTGATATTCATGTCATCTACGCATGTATGTAAATATGTACCTTAGGATCACTTTGTTTGTATGTAGGAAAAACAGACAACTGTTGTTTCTGTTTAAAAAAAAAAAAAATAAACATCAGTTAAGGGAGCCAAATCAAAGGCTAAATATATATGTACATATATATATATATATATATATTTGTTTTTGCGTCCCTTAAAAAATAAAATACAAGCCTTTATTCTAGCTGAAATAACCTTCCTATTTTAATCTCAACCATTAAAAATTTTTTGTAGTCACCCTAATTAATATACATAGACGTTTTTTAAGTTAATTTTATAGCACTAAAATATATTAGGCATAACATCTTGATGTTTACAGTCATTAAAATATAATTTTTAGTACTTATGCTTTGTGACATTGTTATTAAGTAAAAAAGTAAAATTAAGTCACTAATTCTCTAACGAAATGTGTTGCAGGTGAGGATATGTCAGTCTATTTGGAACTATACATAATAAACTAAAATTCACTCATATTTTTTTATGTAGGGTATATTTGTAATGTATTCAATCCAACACTTTATATAGTCGTAAATAAACTATCAATATAATATAGAAGAATTTGTCAAAATTGTAAACAAATTCATCTTAATATAAAACAATGCGCACACATTTATTTGATAAATGATAATGATCATTTTGAATGCTTCCCTATTATAACCAGTGTTGCCAGGAGATGAGAAAAAGAGAGACTAAACTGAACCTTAGAAAATATAAAAAAAGGCTAAATACCTCAAAAAATATATAAATAAGCTAATTTTTTTTTTTTTTAATTTAGAAATATATTTCCTCTAGTTCTCATTAGTTTTTGAAATTTTTCTAATGACTCAATGAAAAATCGCTCAAAACATTCCGATAAAAATTAGGGTTGGATTTCATATGAACAATTACCAAATGTTTTGAAGTAATTTTTCGTAATTTTTCAACTACTTATAATTTCTTTTTTATTAAGCATTTCCAATTTTTTGAGCGATTTTTCTTATTTATAAGGTCTTCAAGTATATTCAAAAATAATTTTAATTATCGATTTAGTAAGTCCGCTAAATTAATTAAGGTACTTTTAATTTGGAGAATGAAGTAACGCAAGCGAAATTTTTTATTAAATATAAAAATGTACTTAAATGGACGATTCTGTAAAAATAAAATTAGTATTAGTAAATAAGAAATTTAAAAATAAAAAACAAAAGCTAGCTTTTTTTTAGCTTTTAGCTAAAAGCTAAATAATTTTTTAAGTTAAGAATAAAATAAAAAGGCTAAACTGGCAACACTGATTATAACTTGTTATAGTAAATCCGTATACTTGTCTACATAAATACCATTCTTGTTCGCTAAATAGATAATATGAATACAAATGAATTTTATGATCTGAAGAAAATTGTTGAAAATTGTTTTTTTTTTTTTTTTTTTTTTTTTTTTTTTTGAACCGTAACGTAGAGATGACAAGATGCTAAGAAAATTTTTTTATATAAAGTAAAAAGATCTTTGCTAAAGTCATTATTTGTAAACAAACTAGTAAACCAAACAAATCCTTTCAACATGAAATTCATCATTGTTTTCGTTGCACTCTTCGCCATTGCTTTGGCTGAAGTTGAAATTGTACGTCGCGATTCTGATGTCCAACCTGATGGCTTCAAATTCAGTTTTGAAAATTCCGATGGTAACAAACACGATGCTGAAGGTAAATTGGTTAACCCTGGTGCCGAAGATGAAGAAATCGTTGTACGTGGCTCCTACTCCTTTGTTGGTGATGATGGTCAAACATACACCGTAAACTATGTTGCTGACAGAAACGGTTTCCAACCCCAAGGTGCTCATTTGCCTGTTCCTTCCCAAGCATAAGTTTGAGCTAAGTTTTTTTTTTATGTTGTCTGTTTGTTATATTGTTAAATAATAAAAGAAAATACTATTAAGTAGTACTTGAAAATATGAGTTGTTTATTTTGGGTGTCGTAAATACTACGGTAGAATTAGAGGCGAGAGTATGCAACAACAAAGAACATATAAGGATTTAATTGATTTCAGTTTGATAGGTCATATTTTAAGTTTTTGGATTTATTTTTATAGAAATTATAGATTGTATGTCTGAGATTTTAGGTTAATATAAATATAAAACAATAGCTTGAAACGTTCAATTATTTTACATCTATTTTATTTTTGTCCTTGTTTTTGAGCACACGCATTAAGAAATTCATAAACTGTAAAACTAAATATCATTTTGCTATTTGGTTAAAAGTTATAGTTATTTACGAATCGTTATAGAACGTTTAAGGTTTGAACAGTATTGCAATTTAATTTAATACAGTCAAACACGGTTATAACAACCACCGTTTATAACGAACTACACCTATTTCCATACAAACATTGATTAAAAAATGTAAAAACTAACAGAATAACTTTTATTCATTTCAATTTAAATTATTGGATAAAAAAAATAATTTTTAATTATTTTAAATTTAGATCACCGGATAAATAAAAGAGAACTTTATATTTACAACAGTTAAACTTTTTAACATAACCCATACACATTTATAGAAAATAGCTAAAAATAAAACTGAAATTATAAGAGTGTTAAAAATTAAATATTAGAAAATCACTATTCCTGAAATAGTAAATATCTCGAAACATACTAATCTCAAAACCTCAGTAATAAAAAAAAAATATTTAGAAATCATAAATGCCGCCCATTTTTAAAAGAAATAAGTACGCTTTAATTCGTAACGAAATACGTAGATTTTGTTAACAAATATAATATTTAAGTATTTTACGGATATAACGAACTACATTTATAACGGACTAAAGTTTTCAGTCTCTTCGAGTTCGTTATAATCGTGTTCGAGTTCTTCATGTTGTCTTCATTTTAGATATCATTTTCCATAACATTTGACTTAATCTCTAAGTATAACAATTTAAAGTGTTTTTTCTTTTTTATCAAACAATTTCACATTAAATTTGAACGATTATTTGTGACTTATTTAATTAGATCTACCACTTAAAGAAACTTCATCGCACAATTTCGATAATCTTCAAATCGTTCATACGGAATAACATGGCTACCAGTCGACATTACATCCAATTAGAACACTGAATAGGCTAGAGGCGACTTGTCCGGCCATGTGATATTCTACAATGTTTATATACGCCAAAGTAATTTTTTAGAATTTCGGAGAGGGTCTTATATGGGACTTGCGGTTAGTTTGGATTAAATTTCATAAAATTTGGAATTGTGGTATATACTTTTACAAAACTTATTAGTGCAAAATAGTACAGTATTTGTGCTAGTATAAGTGATTAGAATGGAACTTAATGGGAACCTTGGTCAGTTATCGACCGATCATTTAGAAATTCGGTATATTAATTCACTATTATAAAAAAAATATTTGTGCTGAATTTTTTCTAAATAATAACATTTATTTAGGATTTATGCGCTTTTAAGTAATTTTGGCGACGATTCTTGTATGTGGGGCTATGGTCAATTACGTACCGATCATTGTACATCATGCGAATACATTGGGTTATAAACCTATATACAAATAATATTCTTTATCATTATCCTTTTTTCAGTGCGGATAAAAGAAATGGATCAGCAGTGAATTCGTCCAAATTTTTAAAAATTTTTGTAAAGTTTTTTCAAAACATTTACTTTTTTAAATTTTGATGACGATGATAACAATTTAAAACTGAAAAAGATAAAAACCGTTTCTTTAATTCTGAGAACAATGTTTATCAAAAAAGAATGTAAGAAAAACATTATCAAAAATAGGGGAAAAATCTAAGTTCCGAACAAATATTAAGTACCGACACCGATTTTTATAGTCAAAATAATTTTAGAATTAATTAAAAGCAGTACTTAAGAGCAACTAAGAAATTTTTAATGTAAATAAAGTTTCTCTAGAATCTAAGAATACAATCGAAGAAAATATTATTTATCTTTCTTAAGCTCCCTGATACTGAGATATAGACCTGACAGTTTGCTATAGTAGTAACCAACACTGTTAACCTTACAGGGGTATAAAAATTCTCAATTGTGTATATTTTGTATACTTACGAAAGTTTTGTGACACAATTTAATACTTACAGTTCTTTTATAAAAAAGTTGTTGTTTACTTAATTTTACGCTATTTTTTTACTTTCGGTACATGAGGATACTACTTGTGGCTTTTCTGAAATGAGGCATGATATTTACTTGAATCTTTTTGCAAAAGATCGGAAATTATATATGCTAAAGAAGAAGCTTAATTTGGAATACATATTTTTATAATTTCTTTCGCTATTTAGAACAAAAGCCCCAATTTGGGGTTTTTGGAGAAAATACAAATTTTTTAATTGTAATAACATATTTTTTTATAAAGATATCTTAATGAAATTTGCAGGAAATGTGGATCTGATTCATATAAATAAAAGCGCGTTAACCAAATTTCAATCAGGGGTAGGGTTTTCCTGAATTCCCAAATAAACTAATCAAAATTCCCAAAAATGGGATTTTTTACATTTTTGGCTATAGAATCCACATTTTTCCGAATTCGATTCGTGCTTTGGGATTTGAGAAAATATGGTCTAAAATCAAAACTTTCATATAAAATGGGTCGAATTCGGGAGAGTGTGTACCAATTGAGTTATTGGGATTGTTTTTTATCTTAAAGTCATCTCTGCGAAGTTGCCTTTCAGAAAAGTGCAAAATTATTATATATTGCTAAAGAAAATTTTGTTTTAGATAAAAAAGAGTGTAGATACTATTTCGGCTAAAAAACACAAAAAGTCGTCTTTTTTGCAATTTTCAAATTCAAAATCGTTTATTTTTGGACTCGGTAAAGAATCGACTTAAATTTTTTTTTTTAATCAACTAGCTAAGAAAAAAAATAATAAAATCGGTCGGAAATCCTAGGATATATATGAAAAAAACTGGGCCAAGAACATGCAAAATTATGGTGCTTAAAAATTCAAATGCAAATAACTCGAAAACTATAAGAGATAAATAGGACACGTAAGCATGTTTTTATAGGTCTTATCAGGGCCTACAACAATATATAAAAATATTTGAAATTGGACGAGAAACAAAAAAAGAGGTACCTAACTTTAAGCCCCCTGAGCTCCGCCCCTGTGGGGATTGTTATGCCCCCTTTCCAAACGTAACATTTCACACTCCTCTGCTACGCCTATACCAAATTTCATGTAAATCGAACCGGCCGATCAGAAGTTACAGATTTATTTTCAAAAAATGTCGATTCTGCTCCACTTTGCACTGCTGAATGTAGGGTGAATGTTCAAAACTTTTCAAATTTAATTTTTTAGTCGAACTTTTATTAACTAAATTAAAAAAAAAATAAATATATAAAGTTACTTTTTTGGCGAAAATTTCCAATTTTTGAGACCTGTTTTTAAATTTTTATTTTTATCATTTTTTTCGTGTTATCGAATGGAGAAGTCAAAAATATAACCATATTTAAAGTCGGTTCACATTTGTAAAAGTTACAAACTCCGATATATTTTTCAAACTCGAGGTGATAAACTTTGGCCCACTGTAGCACCGTTCGTGCTACAGCTGCACACTGGAACCTACAATAATCTGAAAGTTTAACTCCTCCTCTATCGATGTTCATAAAAATCACCCATTTATTTTGCAAGGAGGGGTGTTTTATTAGACCTGTGGCCAATTATGGCCCAATACTTGTATTAAGTATCAAATAAAAAATATGAATATAGAATATATTTATGTGAATTTATGCACATTTGGGTGATTCTCAAAAGTGGGCCTTATATGGAAGCTATGGTACATAATTATGGACCGATATTCATTAATCATTTTTGGGGGATTTTTACACATTAAATTCATTTTTATATGGAAAATATGGTGCATTATGGACCGATCTTCAGAAAAAGTATTAATACATTAACTTGATTCTAACGTTTTTGTGGGATTTATACACACTAAATTGATTTTCGAAGGGGGTTTGTATGGGAGCTGTGGTGAATAATGGACCGATATTCATAAAATTTGACACTAAGATTTATAATCATATAGAAAGGTTTTATAATCGTTAAATACTATTCTGGGAAGATATTCGTATGGGGGCTAAGTAAAATAATGGACCTATCATTAAATATATGATGACTTTATTTTTTTTTTATAAAAAAAATATGATTTTTGTGAAAAATTTTACTTTTAGAAAAAATCTAATTGTTTATTAAAAAATCAATTTTTTGTTACAAAATTAAATGTTTACTGAAAACAATTTGACTTGATAAAAAAAATGGGTTTTTAGTGAAAATTCGGAATTTTGGTGCAAAATAAGATTTTTAGTAAAGAAATTAATTTTAATTAAAAGTCAGATTTTTTGTGAGAATTTTGATTTCTGGTGAAAAATCAAATACATATTTAGTATATAATAATTATGTGAGAAATATTTAAACCAAATATTTTTTAAAAGAATTCATAAATACAATAAGAGTTTTCATTCAACTGGATAAATTTACACATTTCGTAAATTATGTACATTTTATTAAATATTACATGAAACCCCCTTGTAAATATTTCGGAATTCTTTAATTAATCTTGGCCTGAGTTCACACCCAGCAATATTTCTTTCTGAAATTTTTCTTTTAAACTTGCATTTACGTTCAAACAGAAAATTTTGCTTCAGCAATTCTTGTTTTAATTGTCTTGAAAATTTAAAGCAAAACGAATTTCGAAGCACAGACAAGATTGTCTCTATGATATTCCCTCTCGCTTTCTCTCACACGAAATCAGAATCTTAGCAAGAAAAATTACCTTGTGTGAACTCAGACTTGTGGAAATGTTGGCAAATAATATAAGTTTACAATTTTTTATTTTTTTAAAAATATAAAAGAATTTTCTTTTTTCAAATTTGACTTTTCAAATATAAAAGTTTACGAATTCATTATTTAAAATTTCTATAAAAATATTTAATAACGTGTTAAATATTCATTATAACATATAACACAATAACTTAGATAGCAATAAATTACCTATATAATATAAATTTCAAATACAATCAATGATCCTTTAGCCAAAATACGTATTTATATTTGAAGAACTAATTAAATTTTAGCTGCAACTTTCAAAATTTTTTAACTTTAGTTATAAAGATATAATTTTAAACCAAAATTATTCTAATTCTTTCAAAATCTTTTCAATTAATAAAACGTACTTTTTATTTCAACTCTCATGAACTAAGAATTCATAATCTTAGTTTAATATTAATAGCCTAGTCCTAACAATATTTCAAATTAAGCCTATCATAAAATATATGCGCCAATATTAAAAATTTTATAACCTGACTGAAACTGAATTTAATCCTTAATAAATTTTGTGGTAATAATATTTTAAACAAACGGGTTACAGATCTGAACATACAAGACTTGAAACTAATAGATTGCATAATCATAGCACTATAGGTTTCATATAATAATCATAATTGCTGTTTAAAGTTCAAAAACTTAGGAAAAGGGCTTAAAATTATTTAACTTCTTCCTATACCTTTTGATCTCATTCAATCTTATGTAAACTAATCGGATTTTGTGGATAAATTCTACGCCTTCTTTGTTGTTTGTACAGACTTTCATTTTTTAATTTATTATATTTTTTGGTTTTTGGGCGGGGTAAGTGCGCCCCTCAACGGAATACAAATTTTGAAATAAGGCTTGATACTCGTTGTAATTATGCGTATTTTGCGCTATATTTCGTGGATGTTCCCGAAACAGTCTGCGCAGTAGCTAATCTCAAAGTTTGTTAAACAAGAGCAAAATTTTTTTAAAAAGTCGGTCGGTATTTGAGAGTTTCATATAGAATAGTATGGATTACTGCGTGAACTTAATTTTCGGTTATTTTACACAATAAAATCGAAGGAGGTTTAAAACTAAGTTGATTAAAAAAGTTGTATGGACTTTTTGTTTTTGTATTTTTATATAGAAAATTACAATTTGTAATAATCTTGCATGTATAGATATAAGAACGGCGATAACTATAATTGATCGGGAACATAAATCTAAGTAGTGTCGTTGATAGTTGAAAACGCAACACTTTTATCAAAACAGATTTTGCTAAGACACATCGCATGGACAGCACGAAATTTACCATAATTAGCATAATTAGGCTGTGTTTGTAATGCTAAACGGATAAATAGAAACGCATTAAAAAATTTCGAAAGATAAAAATTTTATGGACCAAAAAAATATAATTACTTGGGTTAAAAAGGATCACAATATTAAATAACATTTTTTATAAAAAAAAACTCTATAAAATATATTTTCGTTTAATGTATGGAAAAATAACTTAGATTCGATCCGCACTTTTCGCAAAATTTCTAAAAATCGCGATTTTTACTATAATGAAATTTTTTTTAATTTTACTAGGAAACCCTAAAATATGCCACACTAATACCATTAAACATTGAATTATTAAATTCTATTTAAATAACTCAGTAGTTTACATAATTTTCTAATTTGTAACAATTTTTATATCTTCAACTTAAAACTGCTATTACTTTTGCGCCCCCTACACGAAACGATTAACGCGAAATAATTTTACATACATTCTAGTCACTTTATATTTATATAAATGGATTTTAATGTGCCAAAAATCAAAATCAAAAATTTTTGATAATGGCTGATATAAATAATAATTTTCATAAATGCAAATATATGTTGAATTAATGTCATATCATTTTAATTTCACATTATAATATTTTTTTGTGTAAGTTAAATCCCCGACATTTCAAATAAATTTTACATTCAAAATTTTATAAAAAAAAAAAAAAAATCCGATGATTATTATTTAAATTCATCTATAAAATTTCCCTATTATTTTGCTTAAGTAAATCATCATTAAAACCAAATACGTTCCAGATTTTATAACTTTTTAAACTGTCTACGATTTATGCACACTTCACTTTCTTTTGCACACTTCAATATCTTATTTTAAAATGATGAAATAAGATAATGAAAGAATTTAACTCTCACTAGTTATGTAGTTGAAAAGTAAAATAAACGTTTGTCCATCTGTTGGAACAAAAGTATTCTAATTAATTTAATATTTGTTTAAGTATAATATTGATTTGTACTCGTATTATACTTTGTCTTTGGATTCCCACGCATTTTAAGAAAGAAAAAAAAACTATAGATATTAATTTAAACACTAAAGTCGCTCATCTTGATCGCTGATTGTTGTCACACTGGTCTGGTTTGATTAAGACTTGTCCAATCAATTGTATGTGGTTGGTATCTTCTTTTTCCCTAACTATTAATGTATTTACGTTAAATAAAGATTTAAAATATAAAATTTTATGCGAATTTGCATAGATACATATTCATATAGATTTTTAGCATATTTAAATTTTATTCGACAAAACAGTTTGGAAGAATATAAAAACTCAAAACATCTTAGCAAATAGTATCCATTCGATTTGAACTGTCAATAGAATAACAATTTAACAAAATGAAATTCATCATTGTTTTCGCTGCTCTCTTCGCCGTTGCTTTGGCTGCTCCTCGTCCTGAAGGTGCCGAAATCTTGAAATCCGAATCTGAAGTTGGACCCGAATCCTTCCAATATGCGTAAGTATTTTAAACAATCACAAACTCACTTTATATAGCGGCCTAAAGCTAAAATAGACGTAAAAATAATTTCGATATCTTTTTCAAATTGCAGTTATGCTACCAGTGATGGTGTTGAAGCTGAAGCTCAAGGTCAATTGAAGAATGCTGGTTCTGAAGATGAAGCTATCGTTGTCAAGGGTTCTTTCTCCTTCGTTGCTGATGATGGTCAAACCTACACCGTCAACTACGTTGCCGATGAGAACGGTTTCCAACCACAAGGTGCTCATTTGCCCGTTGGCCCTGAAGCTTAAGTTTTCTTTGTGAATCTTTGTTAAATTGTTAAATGCCTTAGTTTTTTAAGGTTAATAAATTGAAAAAAAAAATCTTAAAAAAAATTTTAATGCGTATTGTATTTCAATTATAATTTCCAAATCAAATACTAATCAAATGAATTGGAATTGATTAAACATTATTTTCTAATGGCATAATGTTGAGCCTGAATTATAACTTGTTATCCAAACAATATAGTTAACTAAATAAAACATACGGAAAATAAATGAATTTTTGAGATAGATATACATATTTGTCATGGTAGTCAAATTACTGATAGAACTTGTTCTCCATGTGTTCATAATCGCTTCCGTATACAACAAAAATACAAAAAAAATACATACTACGCCATTGATGTGATTCAAGAAGAGTTTAGGATTAATATCAGATAACTTCAACAATTTTCGTATTTCAAATGATGGCTTTAACTTCAGACAAGGTCGTAATAAAACGACAACCTAAACAATTGTATTTGTATTTCTCGGCATAATAATTTCAATTAAACGTTTTAAAATTTTAAAGGAATTTTGGCAATTTTTGTGTAAATTCTATAAAATACTGAATAAAAAATAAAAAATGCTGAATAAATATTTGATCGTAAACAACAACCCAGAACTAAGTACGAGTACTTACCCCCTCTTCAGTGCATTGGCATAAAAGAATGAAATCGTTCTTGCAATGACCAACGTTATATCGTCGACGAATAAGTACTAACTTCTAAAAGATTAAAAGAAACGATGTATAATATAAGATTGATATGGATACGCAAACTCTAAATGTTATAGAAATCACAAATTCTTGTACAGAACTGAATTATCGAACACCTTAGCTAACGAATTGAAATCATTGCAAGTTAATGGACTATTTCGCAACTTAAATAATTTATACTGTTCGTAGGTCGTTTCAAACAATCTAAGTATAAACAAACAATGATATAAACAAAATACAAAACCAACTAATTTTTAATAAATTGAAATAAAAAATTTTCATAATTTCTAAAGAATACCTGAATTTGAATTGAATCGTTAAAATTAAAATAGTTTAACAAAATTTTTACACACTAAGTAAATACATTGAGGCCCCAATCTGCGTCATTAATTGGGACCAGAGAATTGTAACTCAAGCTGAAACGAAGCAAATCAAATCACTATTTTCTATGATTTTACACTGTTTTCTTAATAATTGGCTAAAGGATAAAAATATTTGAATAGAAAAGAAGTTAATATTTAATAAAAATGGTGTATTTTTTTGTGTAAAGAGGTTAATTTAAAATACTTATTTAAATTATATCGGGGCCTATATTCAAAACCCTCTATTTCGAAAAACATAACTTTTCAGGAAAGCAATAAAAAAAATGTCTATTTCAAAAATTTTTCTTTTACAATATTTATTTAAAATCACGACTAAATCTTATATATAATATTCTTTTAACATTTTACGATACTAGCAATTTTAAAGAGAAATAGAGGGTTTTGCATTATAAAAAAACGTTATTACCATTTAATGTATGATTTTTAAAGTTTTAAACTAGTTAGTAATTAAAAAAAAACAACATAATTGAAATAGGCTACTTTATTTGGGATCGAATCAGAATGAATGGTACCCCCCATACAAACAAAATTATAATTATTATTAGAGTAAAAATTATTTATCGCTTAAATGAAAACCTATTAGAGCAAAAATTTCAAAATTGTGTGGGAATAATTTCCTTATCAAGAACCATAACTGATATGAAAATAGGACGGGCAGCTCTAGGGGAAGTGTTGGCCCCCATACAAGATAAATCTTAATTATCGCATATCTGAGAAACTATTATATTGAAAGTTTCGCGATTTTTGGGGAATAATTTTCTTGTAAAGTTCCACAATTGATATGAAAATAGGTATGGTAGCTTTACAGGGGGTAGTAGCCGCCATGCAAATATATTTATTATTATATATCTAAAGAACTAGTCAACTGATTTATTTTTTATTTTAATTTTTTTTTTTTTCTCTTCATGTATAGGGTGATCCATTTCGAGGTTTCATACTTTTTTAAAGAAAAAAACACAAAAAATTCAAATCTAATTTGGAATGTTTATTATCATTTGAAAGAACATTCTTTGGCATTTATTTTTTTGAAGATTATGTCTATCAAATGTTGGCCGTTGCTACGTCACAGATGGTCCATCCGTTGAGTCAAAATTTTTGATGACTCGTTCGAGCATTTCGACTGGTAACTGGCGAATGACACGCGTGATGTTTTTCTCCAAGGCCTGCGGGTTTGTCCGCATAAACTTTAGACTTTACATATCCCCACAGGAAAAAGTCTAACGGTGTGATATCATACGATCTTGGTTTCAAATCGACCGGCCCAAAACGTGAAATTATATGCTCACCGAAGTGTTCTCTCAATAAATCCATTGATTGATGCGATGTGTGGGAAGCGGCGTCGTCTTGCTGAAACCAAATGTCGCCGAGATCACGAGCTTCAATTTCAGGCATCAAATAGTCGGTTATCATAGCACGATAAAGGTCGCCATTGATGGTTACTTTCGCACCGGCATCATTTTTAAAGAAATATGGACCGATGATTCCACCGGCCCACAAACCACACCAAACCGTTGTTTTTTCTGGATGAAGTGGCAGTTCTTAAATCTCTTCAGGTTGCTCTTCGTCCTAAATGCGGCAATTGTGTTTGTTTACATACCCATTGAGCCAGAAATGGTCCTCATCGCTGAACAAAATTTGCCTCGAAAACGTCGGACCTTCTTGGAACTTTTCAAGAGCCCATAGAGCAAAGTGATGTCGCTTGGGAAGGTTGAGCGGCTTCAGTTGTTGCACAAGCTGTATTTTGTACGCTTTTAATTTAAGATCTCGACGTAAAATGCGCCAAGTCGTTCCATACGTCAGTCCGAGTTGCTGTGAACGGCGCCGAATCGACTCTCCACGGTCGAATATTATCCAATAATGAACGCTGGGTCTCAAAATGTACGCTGAGTACGCTCAGTAGGCCGATTATGTTGACGATAAGTTGAGCGAAGTGCACGAAACACATTCCTCACAGAACGAGAATTTTCGTAATAATTTTGAACGATTTGTAAACGATGTTCAGGCGTAAGTCTTTCCATTATGAAATGCCGAATAATACTAAACAAAAATAACATGACAGCATGACACAACTCACATGTGATCTGTCAAAAAAAGGCTATTGAAAAAAGTATCTCTACTTGAATCACCCTTTATAAATTAGTCAGAATTGATATGTACACAGCAATACCAAGATTATTCGCAGGACGTATTGTCTGGATGAAAGATATTATTGCGGCAATAATCGATGGAGGTAACTTGCTTCGGGAGAAAAGGTGTCTCGACGGCAATACTCCAAAAAGATACGAAGGCGATTCTTCTAGATGATAATCTGGCAATATCGCCAGATAACTGTTAAAAAGAAAATTAGAAAATATCGTTGAAATGATATCAGGAAGATAAAAAAAGATTTTGTCGAGAACCCACCCAGAAGAGAAACAAAATTTACATATTTCTATTATTAAAAAAATACTCTTATTCATTTGATTCTGTTAACATAAACCATTGAACTTTTTTTATAAAATGCAATAAATAAACCCGTAACAACCAGTTTATTGCACAATTTTAGAGATTCTGGTTCATTATGACTAATATATAACTAATTAACTTCATTTCGCTTTCTCTCCATATGCCGTTTAATAAAAAGAACGAATTGTATTTGAAAATTTTGGATATGTTCAAAATACATAATTTAATTTACCTTTTCCTGCATTTGTATAAACCAAAAATATAAAAAGAATCGAATTTCAAACATTTTAAAAATACATTTTTATAAAAAAAAAAAAAACAAGTTAAAAAATTAAAAGTTATTTTATATTGCGGAAATTTCTCAGAAATAAAAATATAATGAAAATACAAAATTTTACTTTGATCATTTTCATTTAAATTAAAAACTAAAACACTGGGGATATTGTTCTATTAACATCTAATAAGTTATCTTTCAATTGATGCAGGGTCATAATACCCCAACCATCTATGGTGATTTAGATTCTAATTATCCTCTTGAGATGTGTTTTTGATTTATTTTCCCAGGAACCTTAAGAAATTTTAGTAACATATAAAAGATCTTGGAAACGAGTAGTTTATGGCAAAACAATCATTTCCGAAATGGTCCGAATATATCTGAAATATTGTGATTTTTCAAAAAAAATATATCATATATAAATAGAGTGAAAAAAGTTTTCGAAGAAATTTAATAAAACTCGAACTAGCACTAATTTAAAAAATGTATCACTTTTTGAAATTTTCTGCCAAGCGTTTCGGTATAAACGTGTTATGATCGTCTTCGGAAGAAATGTGGAAAAAAAACCAAAAATCTCGAAAAAGGTTCTCTTGATTGTTAAAGTACCGGTTTCCTTTAGCAATCAAGAGAAGCTTTTTCGATATTTTTGGTTTTTTTCCAAACATTTAAGAAAAGATAAACAGGAAATAAGATCTAGCGAATGAAACTCCCTTGCATTAATATTTCGAGAATCACTAGTTAATTAGGAAGCTAATTTACTAATTTACACTTAGGCATTGATTTGAGTTGTTTCAATTTTCGTCGTTTCGATTTGCATTGCAATATTTTTTTCTCTGGAATTTAAGGTATCATTGGTTTTCTTTAGTTTCTTTCTCAAAAGTTAATTTTTCATTATTAATTTGGAAATCTTCCAATGAGTTTCACAACTGTTAAGGAAAAAGATACTGAAGAAAATTTTATTGGGACAAATATGAGTTTTTGATGCCAATATATTCCTTATAACAACTCTCATCTATGATATAAATTTCAAATGAAAATTCCTAATTTTTACAAAATTATCCACGTTTTTGTATCCTTATATCTTATAAAATAAATATTTTATTTTTGGTGCAAAACCCTCTATCTCTCTAAATAATTATTTTGTTTTTTAAAATTTAAATATGTGTTTGATGTTGGTAATGCACAGAAAAAAATTACCGGTTTCCCACCTTAAATTATCCATTTGACTCAAAATTACCTTCTGAGTCGATTTAAGGATGTCAGCCCGTCTGGCTGGACGACTAGCTGAATGTTGGTCCATGTAAATTAGTTCAGTATAAGGACTAAAATGGTAATGTATATTTTACGTCCAATTTTTTAAAACAGTTATTTTTTACGTAACTAATAAAGCAAATTATATAAAATTCGACTCATATATAACACAAAATATGCTCTACAATTAACAGTTTCTTTACTGACAACTACGCCACAATTACACACATTTTGACACATAATTTAAGAGCTTATAAATATGAAATTTTGGTCTTATATACATACACATAATTCGATTTATTATAAGATATGCCAGACCTTTTGCATGCCACGTCCATATTTTACGCCTATTTTAATATATGAGTCATAATATTATATTAATACTATCATATATGCAGTGATTTCCGAAAGTGGGTCTTATATGGAAGCTATAGCTAATTGTGGACCGAAACACATAAAATTTCTCACTTTGCTTTCTACTTGTATAAAAGTTGTTTGTGTCAAATACGATCATAATACTAATGTTTATATGGGATTTATACACGTTAAAGTGATTTTCGGCTGAGAGGTTTATGTAGAAACTTTGATTAATTATGAACCGATCTTCATTAAATTTGGCACACATATTTATAATTATATAAAAATTATTTGTGTCGAGTTTCATTAAAACTCCAGCTTGCAAAAGCTAACGCCAGCTCACGTATTTTGAGAAATTCATATAGAGTGAGAAAATTATCATTGGAGAACAAAACTTCCCCTGAAGACATTCAGAATTTAAAAATACTAGTTTTTCATTCCATTATAATACTCCCAAAAACATAATTCAATAGCTTTTGTTCAAAGACTTTTGTTTGAATAGAATTAATTCTTTATTGAATTAATTCATAAAGAATTACATTCAATTTCTGTTAATTCAAATCTTCACCGAATTTAATGAAAATATTTTTTTTTTTTTTTTTTCATTCAATTTGTAATATATTGTTTTATAATGTTTTACAAAACGAATTAAGAAATATTTTCTAAGGCTAATTTGAATTAAAGAAATTTTTAATGATTCAATATACATATTTTTCTGAAGTTTGAATTGCTTAGTTGTTTGTATTTTTTTTTTAAGTATTTTTAATTTTAATTAAGTATATCTCCTAAACTAAAGTTCAGAAAAAAATAATTTTTTGCGCAACCAAATTTCAAAGTATTGGCTTTAGTTTCCTGAAGAAATAAAAAATATACATATTTTGTTATACTAAAATTATGCATTTATTTAAAGACATGTGTTTCTGTGGTACTTTTTCGTTTGTCACTTGAATAAGGAATATTTTAAAACTAAGAAAACTGTAATTTATTTTTAAATTTTAGGTTATAAAAATGAAAGTTATTATCTTCTAGCATTCAATTAGTAATGACTACCGCCACCATTTTTAGAAATAACCTCAAAAATTCGATTTGGCATCAACTTGTATAATGACTCTAAGTAATTTAGCGAAATTTAAATCCATGCTTCCGTTATTGCATCCTTTAAGGATTCTATTGTCTCAAATTGTTTTTCTCCTTCATAAACTTTTCTTGACATTTTCCATTGGATTCAGGTCTGGTGAATATGGCGGCCAATCCAAAAGTTGAACACCTTGTTGATTAATCCATTGTTTTACTGCTCTGGCGGTATGAATCGGAGCCTTATCGTTATGGTACGTCCAAGGTATGGGTGCAAAGAAATCATTAAATTTTGGAAATTCTTCCTCTAGCATGTTTTTGTAAGTCGTTTCAGTCATTTTGTTAGATACAAAAACCAATTCTATGGTACCATAATACGAAACGGCACCCCATACTATTATTCCGCCCTCTCAGCTATATCTACTGCTCAAAATAAATCCTCCTTACTTAGGTCATGGAAGTAACAGTTGAAATTTAAAAAAGGTCAAAAAAGGCTAAATACCTCAAGAAACAAGGCCAGAAAAAAGTTATTTTTTTTTTAAATTTAGGAACGTTGTTGAAATACTAACATATTAGCCTTTTTAAGGCAATTTTAAAAATCCAAAAAGGCAAGAAAAAAGCTAAAAAGAAAATTTTGCCTTCAAACGGCTAAACTTGCAACACTGATACAGATTTTAAATCACTTAAATCTCAGTACGTAATCCATCGACAAGTACCTGCTGCGAAAACCTTACCTGATATATTTAAAAGTGCTTTTCCAACTACTATAGACGTAGTAAATTTTGTAAAAAGTAATGCTCTAAGAAATAGAATTCTTATAGCCCTATGTGTCGATTTAAGTGCAGAACATAAGAAATTGCTACTTCATATCAATGTTCGTTGGATTTCAAAGGGAAATATGCTGAAGAAGTTATACGAATTAAAGACAGAAGTAGATATTTTCTTTTTATACAAAAATAAAGTTTTTTTATAATTTTATTGAGTAATTGTAAAAGAACACATCGTAAAAGTTTTATTGGACACTCGACAAAATGGAATGCATTTTCTAGTCAGCCACGACCGTCATCAGGACTCTTCAGCGTCCCACCGTAGAGTTATCTGTAAACATCATCTATTTAACTCATAACTTTTCGGTAAATGGAATCTGTATTAATTTAGACGAATGGTTTACGATAAAACTTTTTACAATTTTTTTTTTTTTTATATTCTCCTTTTTCAATTATTATTGTTTTATATGCTTAAAGCTGCCAGTTCGGTAGCAAATGAAGCAATGTATAATTGTTATTGTTTAACTACTTATTAAGTAGCAATGAAATAATGTTTTTTTTTTTTATTTGTTTTGTACCTTCTGTTTGTTTCTATTTTTAGAAAAGCTAGCAGGGGAGTTAAGTAACAAGTTTGCACCGTGCCCAGTGTAAAGGTTAATTAGTTTGTAATTTTTGCTGTATAAAATAAACTTGCAAAAATTCTAAAAAACTCTATAAAAGTTCCATTACTGAATGGATTCATCTGATGTTCAAAATGAACATATGAAAAGTATAATAATATACATACTAGGACTCACTTCACGATAAATTTTCCCGATTTTATTCGTTTACTTCGTAATCCATTGCTATTGATGATATATCCGATAATTTTTTTAAGAATAAGCAATAGAACTAAAAAAATAATTCGTCTGCCAAAACTGACTTTGAAAAACTGTTGGTTGAATATTTTTAGTTAAAATATTACAAAATTTACAAGTTGGTTAAGAATGATGTTGAAATTTTTGCTACAGTTTTTATTTATATGTTTGTGTGAACCTGGTTCTTTTGGATATGAAAAATAAAGAAAGATGTGCTCTGTAAGAAATTTCTCCCAATATTAACAAGTTTGTAAAAACAAAGATATTTCATTAAAATTCAAATATTTTTACTCTTTATGAGCTTTAAAAGTTTAATGGTTTTTATATTTAATAAATGAATGAATTTTGGCAACCATTTGACTTTTTACCATTTTTCATTTCCACTATACTAAAAATCAAAATGTGGAAACGGATCTGCGAAAAAACAAAAATTTCTAAAAGAGTCCTTTAAAACAATTAAAATTTAATTCGATTTTGAAAATTGAATTAAGGAATTAAGTATTTCGAACTTTTAAACCCTGAACCCAACATATCCTACAGAAACGTTTAAATCAGCTACAAAGTACTTAATTGTTTCAAATATATGTATATTATACATTTATTGTATTTATCCTTTAACATTTTTTAATTATTTACATCTAATAACAGTCTTTTATTTAACATTTAGCTTCTTAAGCAACTGGAATGTGAGCACCTTGTGGTTGGAAACCATTTTTATCAGCAACATAGTTGACCTGATAAGTTACACCATCATCACCAATATAAGAGTAAGATCCACGTACAGAAATGGCTTCATCTTCGGTGCCAGCATTTTCAAGTTGTCCACTTTCTTCGGCTCTCTTCCCATCGCTGGTCTCTACAGCGTAGTTGTAGTTTTCAGGTTCAACATTGTTTTCATAATGTAAAGTTTCAGCTTCTTTGGGATCCAAAGCCATAGCCAAGGCAAAAAGACAAGCGAATACAATGATGAATTTCATTTTGTTCGAGTTTAAAACTGTGTGTTTTAGCGTTGAAGGTGTAAATTAAAGTGCATGTCTTCTCTTATCGTACTTTCAGTTTATATACTGTTTAATAACTTTAAAGTGGTTTCATTTTAAAATTTAAGTTATAAATTTTTTTTAATATTTTTGCTCTATCTAAATTCGTTAAAACGTTATGAAGTGTGGCAGTGCATTTTTGTTGCTATAGGTTAAAGCACAGGTTCCCAAATGATATTCCGTAGCAACTTTTTAGGGGGTCCGCGAAGAAGTCTAAAATAGAGAATAAATTCGTTTGCTTTTTTTTTTTTTTTTTTTTTTTGTTTTTTTGGTCAGAATTAGAGGGGGAATAAGAAATCGAAGCCAATCAAATAACTAATTAAGATATGAAAATATCTAATATTCACTAAATTATTGTGTATATTGTCTGGTACTCGTGAAGAAATTTTACTTTATTATTATAGTTTGTATTTAAGATAAGTGATGTTGAAAAACATCGTATTTTTAGTTGAAACAACTTGTCATGTGTGGTTTATATGACTTAAGAATTACGATTTTGAAGAGCGAATTTTTTTTTTTTAATGAAGAATTGAAGGCTTTGCTTGATCATTTTTGCCACATGCAAGAAATGCTTACACACAAAAAAAAAAGTAATTCCAACATTGTCAACAATTATGTTTTTTCAATTCATGAGTATAAAGTTAATTTTTGTCAAAAAATTTGTTAGTTAGATTAAAAAAAATGTTATCGAAAATTAAAATTATTTTGAATAAAAGATTTAATTAAATGGATAAAAAAAATGCAAAATATCATCCTGAGGAAAAAATAGCAACCAAACAATAATTTTGATAATAAGTTTTTACTTTTAAAATAGTTTTGACTAACAAATAACTTAATTGAATTAAATAACGTTAAGTTTACTTATAGAATTTCTTCCTTTTTGTTGTATCTATGTAATTTTTTTAACATGTAAAAAGAAATATGCTTAATTTTCCCTTCAAAAGAATTGGTACTTTTGGCTTGGAGAACATACAACATCAAGTTATATTTTAATATAATATTTTTATTATATATTTTAATATAATTTTTATTATAATTATTAATATATTATATTTTATTATATAAATTTTAATACAATACTTCTTTTCAGAAGTAAAAAAAAAGAAATGAATACATTTTTCTCGCTTCTGGTGGTAGGTTTAATAATATGATAAAACTTTTAATTAAAAATAAATTAAAATCCAACGACAAAATTGTTGAATTGGTATTTTTTTTTATTACAAAATTGCTAAACCTTTTGCTCAAATAACAGTACTCTTTAGTTGAAAAAAATATAAAAATCCAACAAAGAATTTATTAATTTAATAAAAATTTTAGTTAAAATACTCTTATTAATTAACAGTTACCATAATCAAGTAAACGAATTGTTTTATTATAAATAAATTTTTATTCCACAAAAACAATATTAGTTTGACAATAAAACGTTGTTGAAAACTAAACTAAATATTCAATAAACTTCTTAGTCAATATGATATTAATTTTATCAAATATTTAGCTTAAACAAGTTGACAAAAAAATTATAAATTTATTAGTCAATATGACAAAGATCTCTATAGACTGGAAATTGGAAAAATTTTTGTTTGGATCTTTGAATTTTGTAACCAAATACGACTATTATTTTTCCAATGCATAGTAATTGGGAGTAGATCAAGCAACAATTTCTCGACTTTAAAAACACTTGAATTTATCCAAAAGCATCCAAAAGGGGAGCCACTATGATAATCGAAAGCCCGGCCAAACAGGATTTATATTTAGATATTTTCCAAACAGGCAAAGGAAAATCGTAAGGAAAATCGCAACCAAATAATTGTCTGTATTTAATGGGATCTATAAGAGCTGCTAAAACAGGGTGAAGCTATCGCAAGAGACCTGTGCAGAACACAATTGTTCAGTATGAAAAGAGCTTTGTACAAAAAAGGGCCAGAATATGTGGCCAGACACGAATCCATGACTTTCCCTCATGACCATTCCTGCCCTAATGTTGCGCGACCAATTAAAAAGTGATTGGGATGATTTTTACTAAAAAAACGATGGAAATTAATACATATAACAATATTTTTTCTTGAAGACCCTGCAAAAAAATGTTTACTCATTTTGTATTATTATTAGAATTCTTTCCAATATATCTGGGGGTACGTGGGAAAATTAAAAATTCCTGAAATTGTCCACGAGATGAGTTATCGTGGGAACCCCTGGCCTAGAGTATAGTAACTTTAACAAATTTTTTATTTATTTCAGGTTGCAGGGTGAAAAATCGCCAAACTATAGACAAATTTTAAAAGTCACTAATAATAAAAAAATAAATAAATAAATACACTCATTCACCTATAAATGTTGAATATTATACACAAAACATAAATAAATAAATTTTGATTTCTGCTTTATTGATGATCATATGTTAATTTATTTTGTTTGCATTGTTCTCTTTTTTTTATAAATTATTACTTGAATAAAAAATATAGTTCATGTTTTAAACGCTTTGTCGGTTTATGCAAAAAAAAAAAACAAAAAACAAACATTAATATCTGTGTCAGCTTTTTTTATTGCTCTAATCAAAATTTAGTAATAAAAATCACAAATTATTGAAAGGAAACACTACACTAAAAAATAAAATATTTCAAAATTCATCAGCAGTTTGATTTAATTTAAAGTGGCAAAGACACTTGAAATAAAAATATTATAAGCAATTTCTTTGTTAGGTAAAACAAATTTTGCTAAAACTACCATTAGCTTTATCCTTATTTTTTAAATTTTCTCTAAACAATTTTCAATTTATGCTCCATAAAAGTTTTCAGTTATTTCCGGTTGAAATATTAAGTTTTTTTATCTTTCTTCAGGATATTTGACAATGTTGTACTTGGAAAAAATTAGATATTTGTTTGAGTGGTAAATAATATTTATGCTTTTAATACCCTTCACTGTATATTTGTTATAAATGTTGGCCTAGAGTCAGTGATCTCTATTCTCTTCTGAGGTGAAATCAAATTCACTTTGTATTTTGTTTTATTAATGTGCCTAAATTAATAACAAGTAAAAAAAAAACAAAGTCGTTCATTACAAAATTTTGGTTAAAGTACAGATGCCGGTTTTTAAGATAGCTTAACCAAATTTTGCACATATGTTTATATAGATTTAGTCATGGTTTTTGAAATACTAACATTTTTAAAATGAAATGAAAACTTTTTATTATATGTATAATAACTCATCCGAAAGTGGAAACAATACTTTGGTTTTTATATTGCCACGCGGGTGAAATTTCCTTGCTTGTTGTTAAGAAAGCTCCAAAGAATTTTACAGATTTCTAAAGCCATATTCTTTCCAGGTTTATAACTCATTTCTATGAATGATGGTTTTTATCATACAAAAATAAAATTAAGTTCCTTTTATTTTTATGCTAAACTTTTAATCTATCGCTAAGGAAAACTTGAGCTCAAAAATTAATTTACATCATGTTCAGTTCTTGGACAATTGGATCATTTAAATAGCCTGGTTTTATAAGTGAACTTTTGGTAATTTATATTTTTGTAAATTTGTAATTCATAGTATATGTACAGTTAATAGTTTGAATACTTTTAGACCCTAATCGCTGTTGCTTTAAAAATCTACAATTACAAATTTCACATGCGTGAAAATTACATCTTCAAAACGTTTAATAAATATATTTTTCAAATGTGAAATTTTACTTTTAACTAGTCCTTTTGCAACATATTACTTTTGACAACAATGAAAATATATGCCATAAATAAAATTACTTTATTCTCCAACTATATTTCCTTAAAGATATTAAAATTCATAGCAAAATCAAATAAAAAACAATAACAAATGTAATAAAATATTATTTACTAAAATAGAAAATATATACATTTTGCATACAAGAAATCGCGACAATTCCCACATCATTTCCTGGGATTATGAGACTCAAAATTTTTTTTTGCCATGAAAAACTTTAGGTCTGAGACACATTAATAGTCGTAGGAATTTGTAATAACTTTACCATTTTTTAACCAAAGTTTATATTTGTCCTGTTTACTGATAGCTAATTATGTATTAATTACGATTTTGCTATAAAAAAAATGCAAAAACGATTATTTAATAACTAAATAAAATGCATTTCCAAATTTCAGAACCAATTCGGAACGGTTTCGCGATACCCGAATTCTCTGATAGTTTACAAAATATATTTGCAAAACCTAAAGAACAATACTACTAGAAGTTAAAATACACATTGTTCTTGCTAAATAATTGTCTTTAGAAGCAATTTTTAGAAACAATTTTTGTTTATTATTACGTAAACTAAATTTTAGGCTATTTGAAGCCAATCTGCAGCGAGTAATATCTACATACATCTCGTATGTGAGATCACAGTAGATCTATCACCAATCAAAATGATTTGACACGCTGTGTAAAATGGAAATAATTTTCAAATGTGGCAAGAACATTTATGTCTCATATTGAACTGAGCCCATATTGAAATTAGAAAAAAGTAAAAGTAACAACCATGAAATTTTGTATACACATTGACCGTCTATTTATAAAAAGTTTTTTAAAATTTTAAAAAAGTTAATATTTTGCCTGTATTGGATCAATAAATTACCCAAAATATCCTCTTTTAAATATTACACAAAAAATATTATTTATGGTATTTTTTTATATAACTTATTTACTTTTTTTATTTATCAGTGTTACCATAGTGTTTTTTAATATAATAAAAAGGTTTAAATTTACTTTAATTTTTTTAACTTTTCGGCTTCTATTCATATTTATTTGCAATTTATTTTATTTAGGTACAACTTATAATATTTATATTATTTATTTCTGTAAAAATCAGTGTAGATATATATTACAAAAATGTATGAATATGTTAGTTTTCTGAATGATTAATCCAATAAAAAAAAACAATTTGTGCAATCATCTTTTAATGCGAAATTGCTGGTTATATAATAGTTATTAATACTGTTATCTTGATATGTTATTAATAAAATGACGATTGTACTTGCTTGTTTTAAAAAGATATCCCAAAGTATCTTAGGAATGCATTCCTTATGATTATTCATCTGTAATTCCCTTTAACTTTAACATTTTCAGTTTACAAATAGAAAAACTTGAAATATAAAATACAAAAGTAGTAATATAGACAATTTTTAAAACTAAAATGGTTCAAAAGTTGGCATAGAAAACACATATAATATAATATGTGCTGTATAGAAAACATTTCACATTTCCACTGTGCCTTGTTTTACTGGTCCATAAATGTTGACAATATTTTAGAAAATTTTTGATATTTAGGCCAAAGTTATACAATTTTTTCACAGTGTCGGGGCTCCCAGATTTGGAGTTTTGACCTCAAATTCGGGAAATATTTATTGCAAAAAAGGTTCAACATTTTGGTTTGG
The DNA here is from genome assembly GCA_932274085.1 of Protocalliphora azurea. Taxonomy (NCBI): domain Eukaryota; kingdom Metazoa; phylum Arthropoda; class Insecta; order Diptera; family Calliphoridae; genus Protocalliphora; species Protocalliphora azurea. Next base: position 149,782,718 of record OW026522.1, read on the forward strand.
GGATTGAAAAATCTGTTGGGGATATTAAAAACAATTTGGGAATTTTTTTGAGGAAATTTTATTTAATTGCATCTTTTGCTTAGTTAATAAAATTGAAATTTTTGACAAAAGTATATAATTTAAAATTTAACTTGCATGTCGCTTATTCAAGCAAAACTAAACTTTGAGATAGCATGTAGTATGAATTTCAGAAGACATTTTAACTCATTAATACCCACTGTACCTGATTGAGTACAGTTGAATGAGCGGCAGTTGTTTTTTAAATTTAAAGAGCAGTATTGCCGAGATTCAAGAAAAAAAGAGGCTAAATTCAACTTTAAAAAGGTCAAAAAAGGCTAAATATTCCCGAAAAAAATAAGGTCAGAAAAAATTAAAAATTTTTTTCTTTAATTTAAAAAATTATTTCTTTCTCGTTCTCATTAGTTTTTTTATTTTTTATTGTAATATTGTAATAAATTTATAAATAAAACATATGTAGAACAGCTGGCAGTAAAATGATCCAAATGAAAAATCGCCCAAAAAATTCCCATACAAATTTGGTTTAAAATTCATATGAAAATTTACCTAATGTTTTGAAGTGTTTTTTTCCTCATTTTTAAACTGTAATTCCTTTTTGATTAGCATTTTTAAGTTTTTCGGTGATTTTTCTTTTTTATAAGAATTTGCTAAAATTATATTTATAAATAGTTTCTATGGTAAATGAAGCAAATAAAAAAATAATTATAATAATCGATTTAGTAATTCCATCGAATTAGTTATTAGTATTTCAGTATATTATTCAGTACGAATACGTACACAAAAATGCTTAACTGAATGATTCTTTAACAATAACATAATAATTAATTAATAATAAATTATTTCTTCTTCGTTGTTGAAACAGTATCATTTTAGTATTTTTAAGGCTATTCTAGGAATCAAAAAAGACTAAAAAAAAGACTTGAAGCTAAATCGAATATTTTGAGGCTAAAATCAAAATAAAAAGACTAGATTTAGCCTTAAAAAGGCTAAACTGGTAACACTGTTAAATAGTGTTTTTTGTTTCTTATATAAATAAGTGTCAAGAGCGTTTTAAAACTAATAAACAATATAACTGATAATAACAGAAAGTTGATTGTGAATTTTCACTCTTTAAGAAAAAGAACAAATCAAATCATTTTGCAATTTCTTAAGTTTTCGTTGGTTCCCAAAGTTCTTTTCGAATTTAACTTTTTTGGTAATATGATGTTTTATTTCTAAAAATTTCAAATTTTTAAAATTTATAATTTTTAAAAGAAGAGTAAAACAGATGTTTCATACAAATAAAATCTGTTGAAAAGAATTTAATCAGACATGTTAAATAATTTTAATTCTAAAGTTATGTATGCACTTAATTTCTTTGATTTACAAGATGGTGAATCTGAAGTTTAATATATAATTATTTCTTCCAATATACATATGTAGTTATGTAAAAATATTCAACCAAAAATTATTTCTATAAGAAGAAAATACTTGTTAAAAACAAAAAAGTAATTATTTTGAATGATGAAACTTCTTTTTTATTGGGTGGAATTTTTTGGGGAAATATTTTTAAAATTTTCGTATTTACCAAAAAAAGTATCTGACAGCCCTGCACAATGTAGAAGTAAATATTTCATATTTTTTATTTGCAATATTTCTTCTTGTGGGATTTTTAATACATGCAATTAATAAAACAAAAAATTTATAAGAACAGCTAAATAACCAAAACTGTATTTTTTGCAACTTTTTTTCCAAACCTTTTTTTTCTTTTTTTTTTCTTAATTACAAAAATACTTGAAAAATTCCAAGACTTTAGAGTTGTCCTATTTTATGCAGACTAATTGCACAATAAAAAAGCGAGACATCTTGAACGCTTAAAGTCGTAGCTATAATTTGAAATAAATTTAAGTGTTATTAAATTTTAAAGAAAATTTTAAACTTTTTTCCACTAGACAGTTCATTGTGTGCCTGCCAAATAAGGCATTCTCCAAAGGTCTTAATATCTTATTTTTCCGGTTACATAGAATTCTATTGAAAGATTAATTTAATAATGATGTGTAATACACATTTAATACCGGGAGTTAATTTTCTATATTACAAAATTTTTAATGACATTAGAAGAAATTCATTAAACCTGAATATACCAGAAGCCGAATCTATATGTTTAATTTTAAATTTATTAATCAAAAATCCAAATTTTAATATTAAAGAAAAATAAACAACAACAGAAACAAAAACAATGCACCGGTTATTATTTATATACATTTGACATAAATGCAAGACATTTGAATGCATAACTTACAAAAACAAAATAAAATAAAAACCCAAAAATAAAGAAACAGATGAATATATATATATATATATATATATATTTTTTATTTTATGCTGTTTTTAGGACAACTTCTTTGCTGACTATAAAAACATAAACCCAAACTGCAAAGTTATTCAATTCAACTTAAACCTTCAACGCTAAAACACACAGTTTTAAACTCGAACAAAATGAAATTCATCATTGTATTCGCTTGTCTTTTTGCCTTAGCTATGGCTTTGGATCCTAAAGAAGCTGAAACTTTGCATTATGAAAACAATGTTGAACCTGAAAACTACAACTACGCTGTAGAGACCAGCGATGGAAAGAGAGCCGAAGAAAGTGGTCAACTTGAAAATGCTGGCACCGAAGATGAAGCCATTTCTGTACGTGGATCTTACTCTTATATTGGTGATGATGGTGTAACTTATCAAGTTAACTATATTGCCGATAAAAATGGTTTCCAACCCCAAGGTGCTCACATTCCCGTAGCTTAATTAAGAAGCAGTGAATTAAAGAAAACAAAGAATAGACTGTTATTAGTTGTAAATATTTAATACAATTTTTCGTTTTTATTTTTTTTTATTTTTTTATGTTTTTATTAAAATTTTTAAATAATAAAATAAAATGTTAAAAATATTTAAAATGTGGTCAATGTTATTACTTTGTGCAAGAAAATAGATCCTGTTTTTTTTAAGCCAAATATGTGTTTGAAAAATTCTGCTTACAGAATAGAAGGGGGAGCAATAGCCATAGGATCGCATCTGCCATTGCCAATAATCTTGAAAGCAAAGTATTTTTTTTTTTTTTGTTTTTGTAATAATTAATTGATTATCTATTCCTTATGGATGATCTCCCATTCATCAAACTTTGAAACTTTTAGTTAACATATGATGGGATGCTAACGTGATTAATTATTTTTTTTTTTTTTTCGAAACCCACAATATGTAGCTGTAAGAACGATCTGTGATAACTTTCTTAATTTTTTTTTTTTTTTGGATTTAAAAAAGATATTTTTCAATGATAGTATTGAAAAAGAAATGACAACAGCTAGTAAATATGAGAAAATAATTATTTATGCATAATATTTCCCTTGGCGATAATTCGCCAGACTCCTAATAGGATGGAATAAATTTATCCTCCAGGAACTTAACAATCTGCAACAAGTTAATTTCTTAATATAGATTTGTTACTGTAAATAAGAACTCTCTAAAGTTCATCAAATTAATTGCTTGTTTCTTTAGGTCGAACGAAAATTTCGTTTCGACAAAATGTATGAAAAACAATAAGTAAATTTAAAATTAATTTTTTGTCTAAATATAAATTATCTAAACGAATTTTATGTTTGACATAGAAAACAGGCAGTAAAAATATAATGATTTTCACAATTTTATTGAATTTTTATTTACAATAAATTTACTTTCATTTATTTTTTGTTGTAGTTTAAACTACAGATAAGAGTTATGCTCCACCTTTTTGGTAAATTTGCTCCCCTGAATGGGGTAGTACCCCTGTTTTTATCACTACCAAAGAGGGATATCGTTTATGGTTCTGAGAAGTGAGAACTTTAAATAAGTGACCTTTGATCCCCCTTATAATCATTTTGGTAACTTCAAAACTAATACACATATTTCAAAAGAAATTTGTTAAGCAAAAGGAGAGTCAATAAAGCTTTCATATGGTCGAATAAAAAAAGCCTTACACATACTTATATATTTAGGACCTTTTGTTAGGACACCAGAATTATGATTTGTTTCTCAACGCGTGCATCACAAGCTACAAAATCATTTTGGAGAACATTGAGCAATACCTGTTTCGGGATTTCCAGATTTCGATTGGAAGGAAAATGGCGATAATTTTGATAATTTGGAAAACAAATTAAAGTATCTAAATTCTAGTACTGAGTACACAGAGAAATAAGTTTCGTTCCCTCTATTCCCTCTATTTTTTTTTTTTTTTTGCAATCTGATTTAAGATATCTGCAGATATTGTTCCACTTATTCATAAGGTCACTGTAACATTTGTATGAATTTTTCAGTGACATTGTGTTCAATATAAGTGACTTTTTCGTTGACTCATTGTAACTTTGTTTAAAATGTTTTTTTGTCTTTGTTTTTTTTATTAGTAAATTTTAGGTCTTGTAGTTTTCAAGTGACATTTGAAATAATTTGTACAGCAGCTGGGATATTGTCTGACTACTTTTGAGAAATCTTAAAAAAAAAAAAATAATCAAAACACAAATGTATAGTTTTTTCAACACTGACTGAAATTATTCACTCCTAAAATTAACATTGTTTTTATTTACAGGATAAACATATTTACAAAAACAAAATAAAATAAAAATATTTTTTTTTTTACAAAAATATAACAAGACAATTTTTTTATATACGCTGAATGATTAAAGTCGTAAAATGAAGAGAGTATTATTTTCTTTTCTTTTTTTGCGTCTAAGCAATGGAATATTTAGGTAATAATTGTCTATTTTGGTATATGGGCACCTTCAGGTTGGAAACCATTTTCATCAGCTATAAAGTTCACGGTATAGGTTTGACCATCAGGAGCAGTCCAAGTGAAACTGCCCTTCACCTCTAACACTTCATTATCGGTACCGGCATTTTTAATGACACCTTCCTCAGTACGTGATGTACCATCACTGGTGGCGAAACTAAACAAAACAAAACCAAAAGAAAATGGTTTAAATAAATTTTTGTAATTCTCTCGGTGGAATGTAGATACTCAACTCGAACTTGTAAGAATCAATGTTCACATCACTATTTTGGGAAATAATTTCCACATCTTTTTGAGGAGCAGCCAATGTACAGGCAACAAGAGCGAATAAACCAAAGACTAGCATCTGTTATAAAAAAAAAACATAAAAATAATAACAATTAACACTTGTTAGGTTTTGTTTTTTTTTTTTTTGTTTTTTTTTTTTTTTTTAATTTGTGCCGGGCATATCCTTTTATTTAGTATATTTTTTTTATATTTTTCAACTTTTCTATTTATTATTACAATTTTTTCTTTTAAAATACGCACCAATTTCATGTTGTTTTATTTAAAGGATAAATATTTCCTGTATAAGATTTATTTAAAAAATAATAAATTAAATTATTATTGTATTTAAAACGTTGATAAAATTGACTCTTGTGTTAAGTAACAACTGTAAGAATAATTTCTGATGTGCATCTAAGATGCATTTTATACATTTGCCCATGTAGTCGCAAAAAACCAAAGAATTGATAAAAGTCATAAATTTGTTAGTTTTGTTTTTGTTTTTCTCAATGCAAAGACAAACCACCAACACTAGTAAAACTATACTATAGTGCAACTAAACGATTACTATACATTCATTCATACTTACAAATATCTATCAGCACTTGCACTTGTGTACAAACATACATTTGCACATAAAATTGCAACTACATCATCTTCATTTTAATTTTTATCTTTTTCTATAGTATTTTTGTTTCTAAGTAAAATGCATTATTATTTGGTTTATTGTTTTTGTTTTAAGTTTCTTTAACATTTAATGTGTCTGCATGCAGCTTCTTAAACTTTGTACGATTAATACTAAATCGCTTGTACATATAATAGTTGTTGTTGCTATTGTTATTATTGTAAACTTAAGCTAAAGCTTAAATGCTAATAGAAACATTTAAAAAAGTTTAAGTAACACATGTATGTATAAATATCACATATATAGCTGATGGGGAAATAGCAAATACAAAGGCCTCAATAATCTAAACTGAGTTTTTTTTTAACTTTAAGGGATTTGCTCAAATGCTTCTAACTAAGGACCAGATTTTAATACTAAAAAAAACAACTTTTTTATATCAGTCGAAAAACAAATATTTGTATTTCAAAAATAATAAAAATTCATCATTTATTTTCATCAATAATATAATATTTTTGTTTTTGATCGAAATAAAAAATAAAACAAACAAATTTGTTACAAAAGTTGAAAATTATTGTCAACTTTTTTCATCGAATGAAAAAAAGTCTAAACAATAATTTCATTGAATAAAAAATATATTTAAAATGTATTCACATATTACACATCCAAAATTCAAATAAATAAAATAGTAGAAGATATTTTTTGAAGCAAAAACAAAAGTATGAATAATAAAACAATCATTTGAAAATTTTTTCATATTATTATTTTTTTTAAATATATTTGAGCAATTATCAAAAATTTTTAATCTGTCAGAAACTAAATTTAGCATTTCATTCTGTAATCATGATTATAGTTCAAAAACTTAGAAAAAGGGCTTAAAATTACTTAACTTTTTTCCATTCTTTTACACTTATTGTTCGCGCGTTTGTAATTTTTGATCTCATTTGATCTTATATAAACTAATAAGAACTTGTGGATAAATTCCATACCTTTTTTGTTATTGTTCAGTCTTTCTACAGTTACGAGTACACAGAATAGTCGAATTTTGATGACAAAATTTTTAAATTTTTAAAATTTTTTGGTATTTTGGGCAGGGACTGCATGGCCCTTAACGGAATTCAAATTTTGAAATGGGGCTTCTTAATACTTGTTGTAATTATTCGTATTTTACACTATACCTCGCTGATACGCTCTAAATGGTCAACGCAGTAGATAGTCTCAAAGTTTGTAAAACAACAGTGAAAATTTTTAAAAAAGTCATCTTTTTCGCGAGGCATATTCACAGTATTTAATGGAATAGCATGGATTACGGCTTAACATAATTTTTTGTTATTTTACACAATAAAATCGAATGAGCGTTAAAAATAAATTAAATAAGAAAATTTTATGGACTTTTCAAAAAATTATGCAAAAATTGCACTTTTTGTTTTTGTATTTTAACATAGCAAATTGCAATTTGTACAAATCTTGGATATATAGATAGAGGAGTGGCAATAAATTTAATTGATGGGAACCATAAATTTAAGTCAAAAGTTATTGATAGTCAAAACAGATTTTACTAAGGCACATCTCGTAGACAACACGAAATTGACCATAATTGGCATAATTAGGTGATGTTTGTAATGCTTAACGGAAATGTAGAGGAACATAAAAAATTTTCTAAAGATAAATATTTTATGGATCAAAAGAAATTTACTTGGGTTGAAAACTATCACAATATTAAATAACATTACTGCATAATAAACTCTAATAAAATATATTTTCGTATAATATATTGAAAAATAACTTAGATTCGATCCGCATTTTGAGCAAAATTTTCAAAAATCGCTATTTTTGCTATAATGAAAATTTTTTAAATTTTAGTAGGAAACCGTAAAATATGCCACACTAATTTCATCAAACATTGAAAATATTGTAAATTTTATTTAAATCACTCAGTGGGTTTTGATATTACGCGTAATTTTAAGCAGAATTATATATAAACTTTCTAGTTTGTAGACATTTTTATATGTTAAACTTAAAACCGTTATAACTTTCGTTCCCCCTGCGCGAAATGAAAAAACTTTTTTGATAATGACCCATTTATTTTTTCATATTTTTTGAACAAATGAAAAAATATTTTAAACAGTAAATTAATTTATAATCAGCCTGTTTAAGAAATCCTCAACGAAATTGGATTGGAAACGAATTCCAATCCAACGGAAACGAAATTCCAATAAAATTTCAGCTTGAAATGGGTTTATGGAAACGTAACAAAAATAATTTGTTACAGCGTTGATATTTCCCACTCTAAATTACATTTTTATGAACTTAAATAAAAATGAATGATTTTAAGCGTTGTTTTGAAAACTTGGGGAAGAAGAAAATATTTAAATTTTCAAATCCAATTATTGGATTTCATAAACAGAAATCGAATATATAAACCCAATTTATTGATTTTGTTGAGAAAATGTTGTAAAACCAATTCGCTTTTAATTATATAAACAGGCTAAATAATTAGAAAATAAAATTAAAAAGTTTTCGGTTGTTTACTTCTAAGTACATAGTTAGAAGAATATTAGAATCCTTCTAAAGAAAACCTCCACTAAGAAGGTAACCGAAACAAGTAAAAATGTTATGTTCGACTTGACCGAATCTATATACCCACCATCTGCAACTTTTGTTTGTAAATATTAAAATAAAGCTGAAATCTTTATAAATAAGGCCTCTTTTATAACGGCCTTCAATTATTTTCCCTTTAGGTTCATATGTAAGTTTTAAAACATGTATTCCTAATATTCAATATTAAATGCCAGTGGTCGTTTTTTTATATATTTTCTAGATCTTTTTTTATTGGGGTTTTAAATGTGTATATACTAATACCAAAAAGTCATTTAAGTGTTGTTTGTACCTTTAATAAATGTTGTTAGGCCAAACATTCATCCAGCTAGCTAGTGGTCGTAAGTATGCATATAGTACATACATATGTGGTGGCGACAAGTGGAAACGTGTGCCAATGATGCAACTAACATTTAAGCCGTTTTTACTCGTACGCCGATTTATTCATATATCAGAATTAACAAATCAATATATTGTGAATATGTATGCAAAAGAAAAAATACATATAATAAAATAAGCGCAAATAACCATTGGTCTATTTGTCAGTTTGCTCTTGCAAATTTTACAGTGAATTACAAAATAACATTTCGTAGGAATACACATTCCAATCATCATAAAATGTTAGTCTTATCCGTTCAGGACCAAAGAAAATAGACCTCCCAAGGGAGCTTTTAAGTTAAATAATTGTCTAGGTAAGAGCTAGAGCAAATATGTCAATTATGTTTTTTAAAGGTTAAATAGTGGTCCAATTAGGTCCCCTATTTACTCCTATTACCTTAGAAATTCTTGAAGTTAGAGAGATTAAAAATTTCCTTTTCAACCGCACATAATCATGGACAAATTTATTTCAATTGCATGTTTTTACAAAATTAATAAGAAACTTGATTTTTAAGTATTTGATTGAGCCCAAGATTAATGGAAAAATATAGAATGAGATGGGAGTATTTATATCTAAATTTGGCCGCTAATTTCAAATTCAAAATCGGATTTATTTAATTACTGAAATTTATTCCGATATAGGTAAAGAAAATTTCAAAAATCTCCACATAAGTAAAATAATTAATATTTTCTAAAATTTGTTTTTAGTTAATAATAAATAAAGACTTTGAAAATAAATAGAAGCATGTAAGTGAAATAAATGGATTTTTTTTATTATTACTATTTTATTGAAAAATAAATTTAAATTTCGTTGCAGCGTAAGGTATAATAGATAAAAAAATTCTAACTTTTAACATCCAAAAATTTACTCAATAGGGAGAAAACAAAAACTTTTGAACACCCAACGAACCTCACCATTTCCACATTCGCTCACTACGCATAGTGGGGCCAAAGGCAAAATTTTTGTTAATAAATCTGATTCTCCTAAAATATTATGCTAATATACTTTTTTGTGCAATTTAAAAAAAGTCGTAGTCATATTTAAATATATTTAGTCTTAAAGAAGAAAATCAAAAAAATGTACATCAAAGTCGAAATTATGAAAAAGGAAAGGAAAATTAATTAAGAAATGTTGAATAAGTCATCAAGGTTGGCTATCGTTACCGCTAAAAAAAAACAATTCAAGTCTACTACCGTTATCCCTAAAATACCGTCACCGCTAAAATATCTTTACATAAATAGCTCAAAATGCCGTTACCGTAAAAATACTATACTAATAATAATCCAAAAACACTAAAATAGCATTACCAAAACAAAAGATATTATAGTTATCGCTAAAGTACCATCACCGTTATTACATAATTTAAAAAAAGATATTATTTTGATAATAAATAAAATTAATCTTTATAAAAAATAAAATTAAAATAAAATTTGTATGTATGTTATGGTTATCCTAGTCCGACTTTCAAATACTTGACTGCACTTTATACTTCATGGTCGCGAATCGATATCTGCGAAATTTTTGAAACAACCGTTACCGTTACCGAAATAACTACGAATACTTTTACTGCTAAAATACCGATACTGAAATAGCTTGAAATACTAATAACGCTAAAATACCCTTACCGAAATATTCCAAAATACCATTACCGTTATCATTCTTTTACCTTTTTGAATCAGCCAACTTTGCTAAAAATTATAAAATATTTGAATATAGTTAAAAAGCTTCATTTTTCTTATTTTTAAATCAATTTGAAAATTTCAAACTGACTTAAAATAATGCAGGAACTATCCAAGGACTTTTCGATATATCTCAAAATTTAGAGGATGTTTCAAATTTTTGGAAAATTGTTATGCGATGTCCTCAAAAAGATCTATAGCCCACGTTATGTAATTTTTTTAATAAAAATAAAAGGTGTCAAATAATTTTCTTTTATTCTCTTTATTCATTTTAAGTATTTCTGAATCATTTTCTTTTGTATATCACTGTCACCGTACGTGTGAATTTATGTAAGCATATAATTATATACAAATGTCTAAACATACATACATACGTACTTACATGTAAACTTTATTAACTGATTAAATAAAATTTTATAAATAATCACTTTGATGAAATACTCTACACACACTATACTCTTTTAATCATTGGCTTCAACCAAAAAAAAAAAAAAAAAAACTCCGAACTGTGTATTAAGCCGTATTGAAATCAGGATCAACATTTGAGATCTCAAAGTTGGGTGCGATTTGAAAATGAATTTCGATTACAAAATTGCTTATAATAATTAAAATTTTATTTAATTTTGGTAAAATCGCTGAAATGATAATGTCAGTTAATGAAAATATTTTTTTTTTTTTTTTTTTTGTAAATATTAAAATAAATACTAATTGATAAAATGAACAAAAATACTGAATCGATATCTTCGCAAAATCTTCTCTAAAAATAAGCAGAAACTAAAAAACATTGAACTTGAAATGTGCTATGAATTCAAGATCTGTAAATATGTATCCCACTTAGTGGAGCAAAATTTTGTGCCAAGTTTCGTTTTTCGGATTTATTTATTTTTTCTCTGACCAAATATACCAAAATTAAAACATAATAAACGAAAAAAAAGTAATAATGTCAAGCTTTTGATATTTACTTGCGTCAACTAAAGCAAATTTATCACAACATAATTCTCTCTATTTAAGATATTGTTCTCTAACAAATGTTTATTAGATAAATATGGAAAATAACTTTCGTATAATACCAGCATCTTACAAGTAACGTGTCTAGTTCGTTTCAATAATTATTTAACATACTTAACCGGGTATTTGAACTTTAGAAACATCAGAGTCATCCAAGATTTCTACATTTACTTATTCTTCTTTTTTTATTTCTTTCTGCTGCTATTGCTGCTCAAATAATGCGTTGTTTTGTAGCCAAAAGAAAAACAAAAGTGTAAATCGTTAATTGTCCGTCCGTCCATCTGTCTATCAGAGTTTGATAATTTTGGTAAAGTTTTTTAAAATGTTGTACTTGTATTACCTTGCAATGACGTTGTGTCTATATATCCATACATATGTTTATGTGAATACATATGAATATTAACCCTGTAGTTTTATAAATGACATCTTATTGAAGTCAGTAGAAAACTTTAAGTCTGGGATATTTGATAAATTATAGGATAATAAATAAATGAAGTAAAATATATGGGGAATTGTCTTTTTATGTTTATCTTTAAGAAACCGAACTTAAACCTGAAATATTTTTTAATTTAGATTTTTTTTAATTAACTTTTGATGCAATTATATTGGTGGAGTAGAACAACAAAAATTAAAGACCCGAAATGGTTCCATGTGGTACCGGCAAGCATTCAAACTTCAAAAATCAAAAAAAAAGTGTTTGAAAATAACAAGTTTTTTTTCGCATATGTATCCAATTCCTCTAATGTAAACTACAAACACTTATAGAAATAGGCTAATTTGTGTTCAATCTATGTGTCATGGACTAGAGTTAAATTATATTGTAGACAAGTGGTGAAATCAAAATTTTCAAATTTAAAAATTTGCGCCGTTTTGAGTATAAAAAAAAAATAAAGAATGGAAGTTTATTGCACTTGCAAGTATGAATCGTTAATATGCCCTCAATAGGAGCCCTATAGTAGGTGCCCAAACTTGGGGAAGAAAAAACGTGAATGGCTCTAAGAGGTGCCTTTTTCGAGAGGCACACTCACAGCGTAATTTCAATTTTAATATCTTATGTGAAATTATATTTGTAATAAGTACACCTGTTTTAGTTAAGCGAGAAATAGGTTTCAACAAAAAAAAATTTAATAAAAGTTATTCATGATCACGGTGTCTTTATACAGGAGCTATTATAGCTTATATTGGAATCAATTGGAATATTATAGCTTATATTGGAATCAAGTGGCACTCAAAAATTATTACGCGTTTGAATTTAATGCAACTTTTAACATTTTTGATGTATATTTTTGTCATTGAAAAATTTATTTTATAGTTTATAATTAATATTTGCAACTTTTTATTTATTAACATCACAAAGTTTTTTTTTTGTGGTTAGATGTGAAAAATACACCAATAAAAATTTTGTCGTAGAAATAAATTAATTGCAACTGAAAAAAATCAAAAATCTATGCACACTTCGTTTTTACTCGATATTCTAAAGGTAGGCTAAATCAGAATTATGGTCACGATTATGTTCACTATTATAAAACGTATTGATCATCCTTTAATTTATATTTTTTTAAACCTCTGTGTAGTTTACATACATACATATGTTACATATGTGCATTTATTTTTAATATCGCACTTAAAATGTATTTTTTTTAAATTTTTTAAACTTTTGATTTTTAACTACTATAACTTAAACGGTCATTTCTTGTCCATTAATATCATTTAAAAAAATGTTTGATACAAATATTAAAATTTATCAAAAAATTTTATAAAATTAAAAAACGAGAAAATCTATGCATATATTTTCGATTAAAATTTGTTTAATGAAATGTTAAAAGATCACTATGATCGTGATTATCTTCGATGTCATCAACAATATCGTATCACTTTTAATTTGTATTTTAGACATATTGATGTGGATTATATACGTCTGGTGATTTTTTAAATATTGTTGAAGATGGAATTTTGGCAATTTTTTTTTTAGCATTTTGTCTTATACTTCCATAACACTAACGCCGTTCGATAAAAGTCATTCACGCGAACGGATTTGTATTGGTATTAAATAGCGTTTATGTGCCATTAAAAAAATTTTCGAATTTTCTTGAACCCTAAAAGAAAACGAGTTTGAAGAAATGAATGAAATATATATATATATATATATATATATATATATATATATATATATATATATATATTTATATTTATTGATAAATATAAAATATCATTTCCATTAATATTTTACTATTCTAACACCCCATGTTAATTGACCTATCAGTGTATTATTTGTTTGCGTTAAAAATTTTGAGTGTATAAAGAACTTGTAATCCCTTCTTTTTTCAGTACTTTATACAAACTTTATACTTTATACAAAAAGAGGTAATACGACTATGAAAAACTTATATTCTACGGAGGGTAAAAAATATCCTTGCTATGTTACATACTTTAATAAAGATCATTCTCATCTCCTGGATTGACTTAGAACTAGTTATATTTCTGTTAAAGTTTTTACTGATGAAACTTTTGTTTAGTCAAATGATTCCTGAAATATCAGTGGCCAAAACTACAGGGCTCTCATACACACATGTAAATGACATTTACATGTTTTCATATGTATGTGTATATTGGTTAATGTTTATCCCATACAAATAAACATATTAACAAAATTGTTTTTAGTTTTTTTATTATTATTGTTGTTGATATTTAGTTGTTAATGTTCCTAATCTTTAATTCAATGTTGTGTGTTTTTGTATTGTTCTAAGTTTAAGAGTTTTCGTTTATTAGAATAATTATAAATTTTGGTTGTGTTTTTTTTCTCGAATAATAAATTCGTAAAACCAAAACATGTTTTTTTTTTTTTCCTTCAAAAGATTTGTAATATTTAATATGAAAAAATAAAATACAAGTACGCGTCAGTTGTTGCCATGTCCAGCCATTCATATAAATGCACATACATATAAGTATGTAGATTTCTTGGTTAGCTCGCTCGCTGGATGGGTTGTGGAATGTCGGTTATGAGTGTCACGAAAACCAGTTAAATTGTAATTGCATATTTATTATCAAGCTCATCACCATCATCATCATCTTCTTCGTTTTTTTTTTTTTTTCTCCATTTGTTTTATTTTATTTATTATTATTTTTATTTCTTACGAATATTTGATTTTTTTCTTCATCTTAAATATTACTTGTACTTTTGGTAGCATCTTCAATTTCAACTACATACATTGATACATCTTCTTCTTTGTTTTTGACTTGGCAGTGTTGTATTTTATGGATAAAAAAACATGTATTTTATTTAAATTTTATTTATTTATTTTTTAATGTAAAAGTGCATTTCTTGTATGGTTGGTGTCATTTAAAAATATTTGTTTTTTATACTTATTTCAAATATGAATTTTCTGTATTAACATATTTTTTATGTTTCTAAACAAAAAAAAGAATATTACACGTACATAAAATGAAATTTTTGACAAAATATTTAAATGAATATTGAGGTCAACATCTTAATATTACTTAACGAAATTTCACAAAAAAGTGGTGAATGTCCAACAGAGTGGACCCGTTTGAAAAGACAGGGAAAATAATAAAAAAATATGAAAATTGAATTGATTGAGTTCCTTGCCAGCGATTAAAAATCATAGGCCTAAAACATTTTGCAGAAAAGGTTTATAGAGATTTCTTCGGAAATGATATTAAAAAATTCTAAAATAAGAGCTTGTATGAAAAAAAATATATAAACTTTTTTTTTTTTGCAAAAATTTCGGTCCTTACATATATATATGTACAAAAATTTCAGACTTTTGTCCCTTTTCTGAGTGCAATATTGAAAAGTAATTTTGTAGTTATTATGGTCCAACTTAAAGTAGTTTTAATAAAATGTGTCCAAAAATACAATAAAAAGATCTCTGGAAAATCAAAATCCCTCGGGAAAAATTTATTTAGATATTCTTCCATAACAAGCTCAAAATTAAACATTTTTACAGAGCCATTTCGAGAAAAAATTAAAATTTTTTTTCATAAATGTATGACACCCATAACTTTTATATCGCTGGTAGGGAACTGAAGAACAATTTATTTTATTTTTTATATTTTTTTTTTTTTTTGTATTTTTCCTGTATTTTGCTATCTGAGTGGTCATATTACATAAGAACTTTATCCATCTTATCTTCTTTTTTTTTTCTTTTAAATTTTAATGATTTTCAGTTTTTTCCATTTTAATATTCAAGCGCCACGTTGCAATTCAAAAACTATTAATTTATTTATTTATTGCAACATAAAGCAAATTTGTGCATAATTATTATTTCTTCTATTACAATGGACAGTGGGGAAAATAAGAAAATTTTTGGAAATAAATCTGTAACTTCTAATCGGCTATTTCGATTTGCATGAAACTTCACATAGACGTAGCAGGGGAGTGTACAATTTTAAGTTTGGGAAGATGGCCCCACAGAAGTTTTCGGCGATTGTTGACTTTATCATTTGTTGCAGGTCTGGAAAAAGCCATTAACGAACTCTTAATAACACATCAAAGTTTCCAAAATTATATTCTGTTTGTAGATTCATGCTTTGGAATATAAAAACGTATCAACTAAACTCAAAATTTCAATACAAAATAAGTCAAATTCAGAAGGGTCTGTACTTAGCTCAATTGGGTGACTGGAGTTGTTTTCTATTTTAAAATCATCTTCGTGAGGAAACATATTATTTTAGAAAAAAATAACAAAGACACCTTTTTGGACAATTTTTCTTAAGAGATAAATAGCACATGCACGAGAGCTTTAAGAAGATGTAACACAAAATTTGGCAAGCGGTTAAAAATATTCTATGTCAAAGGTACCCTATCTTGAACCCCAATAGCTCTGCTCCTCAGGGATCTGTGGGGCCCAATTTCCGAACATAAAATTATATATTAATCTGCTACGTCTATCTAAATCTAACTAGTCGATTAGATTTATTTCCAAAAATTTTCGATTCTACCCCACTGTGCAATGTAGCAAAAACAAACAAAAAGAATCATCATGCGTACAAGACATGTGTTCTTAAAAAGAGAATTATTAAAAAATAAAAAAAAAACTGATCATGATGTTGTAATTGTGCCATTAACCTTTTAAAGCAAAATTCGTAAATAAATTATACGATCTTTATTTTTTATTTTTATATATATTTTTTTTTTTTATAATCATAAACGTTATAAAAAGTTAATATTTAGTATTTATAGAAACCAAAGAAATTGCGTAAATAAAAGCTAATTTTCACGAAAATATTAAAAAATTAAAAAAAAATAGTTAAAAATAAGAACTGTGCCAATGGGTCAATCTTTTGTACCAGTAGTCGGCATTTTTAAATTTAAACCCAATATTAATAAATATTAATATACGATACATTTTGCAAAAAAAATATATTTATTTTTCTAGTGCAAATGATTAAAATATACTTACATGAGTAGTTTGGTTGCAATTATTTCCGTTCTTAAGCAGGACATGTTTGATAGCTTTTTTTAGATAAAATTTTAAGGATTTTTAATTTTAAAGATATTATTAATTATAATAATCAAAGTTGTATTTTAACAAAAAATTATACACAGGATAAATATCAAATGAAATCTTATTTTTAATGTGTAAAATTTTACGTAAAGGATTACATTTATTGTTTTAATAGTTGTCGACCTTAGGAATAAAAAATTTCATAAATTTTAAATAGTCATCGTATGATGTTAATTTGGAGATAATAATGCAAGTATACTTCGGATCTAAATTTTTCTTTCAAATGCATTTAGACTGAATTATTAGAAAGATTTCGTCGGAACTATATAATGATTTATCTTTCATTATAAAAGGTCACTTCTATTCTGTTTGTAAGAGATCTGTTGAAAGTGGTTTAAAACTTAAGGTTAATATATAAAAATATTGTACAGAATTTTCCTACGTAAAATTTTACTAGAATTATAAATTTTTTCAAATATTTCTCCTAGCAAAAACTTGGTATCGACATATAGTTACCGAATGACATGTTTTTCAACGCAGCGCCAACATTGACATCCCATCTGTTTTGTGTCAACAGTTAACTTTTCTCTGCATTACATGTAACTAGTGGTGTAACTATTATGCAGATTAATATGCATTTGTGCCCGAGTAATTAATTTTAAGACCCCATTTGAAAGTATATATTATAATTAGTTGCCTCTAATGACATTACCGTGTTGAAATAACGAGTAAAGGTGCTAAAATGTAAGTAGTGTAGTGTTGTTATAATAGCAACTCATTATTTGGCAATGGAAGATTTTTTTGGGTTGTTAGCAATTTACTGTTTTTTTTTTAATATTATTATGTTAATTTCAGCGTACAGTTTAAGACATTTACATAAAAAGTGAGAAAATTTTTATTATAAATGAAATGAAATTTCATGCCCACTATCGAATCGTCACATGCCGACTATAGGCAAATTCGTTGTATTTTATAAAATATATTAATTAGCCAAATTTAGCTGCTATTTTTTTTTTTTTTTTTTTTTTTTTTTGCTCAAAACTAGCTAAATCTGAAACAATACCCTTTAATAAAGTGGAACAATTACTCTTTATCCAAATATGATGGTAGCGCGCGAAAATAAACAACTTGAAAGACCACTGGTACCCTCTTCAAGTTTTAAATTTAAGAGAAAAAAATATTTTTTTTTTTTCGTCTTTAATAAAATATTTAATACCACCATAAGAGCTTTATTGTGTTTTCAGTTACTTTTTTGTAGGAACGTATCCACATCTTTTTAAACTCTATTTCATTTTTGACCAGCTTTAAGTATTCTTTAAATCTTTTTTTACTATGACCCAATACATTTAAAATGAACAAAGTTCTGGACAGTTTAGTGGATTGGCGTCCTTTGATACATAGCAGCAACATTTGTTTGATACCATTCGGTTACTTTTTTGTTGTAATAATGAGAAGAGAGATCAGCCAGAAAAATTATAATTTATTGTATTTTCTTCGATAGGAAGGAATCTTTTCTGACGGCACACATTTGTTATGAATGCATTACTTTTTTCTCCATACGTACAAATGTCTAGACCAAAAATTTATTCAACAATTTCGATTTTTTACACAATATTTATCTGATACATTTCCCATAATATCAGTGACTTGGAATTAATGACCAGGATGTTGTAAAAAGTCCAACATTACGTACTTTTTATCACTCTTTGGGTAGCATTCATATTTTTTGAAAAGAAATTAATCTTCCTCCTCTCCTTTGCCTTCACAATTTTTTCTAGTGTTCCTATTAGGAAATTATTTTACTTTGTGGTACTTCAAACCAGCCTTTTTAACTTTTTTACTAAAAAACACAAAAAAATTTTAAAAATTAGTAATATTCCACATGTAGAAATTTTCTCTTAAATTCGTATTATTTTTTTTTTTTTGCGATCCTAGAGTTTGTAGATCAACTTCTTCTTCGGTTATAAGGATTTTTTTTCGGTAACCATGAATTCGTTGTATTTTAATCCAACACATATTTCGATAATAAATTTGAGTTATGAGTTTGAACGAGTTTTCTTCAATTTTCATTTTAAGAAAAATTAATTACGCTACTACAACAAAAATTAGCACATAATTACTGAGAATAACAACAAATGTAAACTAGTTAACGGTACTAATTTTTTCCGATATAATAAAAGTTATAAGCCTTGAAGCGTGTACGGATTTTTTCGTGAGTAGTTATTAAATTTAAAAAAATATATAAAATAAACTCATTATCAAAACAGAAAATATCATATCGCAAACTTTGAACGAAGGATATATATATTATTTTAAAAATCTTAAAAATATGTATTTAAGAATTATCAATAATTTTTACATATATCGCGTTTTTTTCCACTTTACAATTAATGGACTAATTCAAATGTGTGACTTGATTGATTCACATCTTCACATTAGTGTATGTAGACCTTGTTGTTTTAATCGTTTGCTTCGTAAAACATTAATAAATTTTAGAGATGGTCACATATTGATGACTTTTAATGGACAAATTGTGATTTGGTCGTTAAATACATTTTTATGCTACAAAAATTCAGTTACAACGAAATTATTTTTATAGATGTCGATATCGAACATTTAAGATGTGTAGCATTTGTAGTTGTTATTTTTTGTTGTGGTTGCATATTTATATATTTTTAGTAGTTCTCGTTTTTATTTGTAGATACAAAGATAGAGATCGTGTTCATAATGTCCCTGACATTCAACATAAATGTTGATGGAGACTAAAGTTGCATCAAATTAAATAAATGGGGTGCTTATTAATCAACAATCTCAACATAAACGCCAATAGTAATATTATGTTAATGGTAAAAAAGATCTTAACATGGTAACTGGTTTTGTTTAAAAAAAAAAAAAAAAAAAAAAACAGGGAGCAACTACTACCAAAAAAAGAAATACATAATTTAATATTTTATTTGTTTGTTTGGTCAATGACGACATTGTATTCAATTCTTATTGGGGCCCTTGTATTACTATGACTGTAAAATCTAATTTAATGTTAGTTTAAGAATAGTTTTGTCATATTCTAATATTCTGTGTAAGCTCTTTAGCATTTAATACCGGATTTTAAAAACATAAATATTTAAATTTATGTTTCGTTTTTCGCTTATGTTTCTAGATTTTAGCTATATGTTAAAATATGTATATTTATATTTATTTTCATGTTATTTATTGATTTGTTTATTTATCAATTTTTTTCCCTTTCATCTCACTTAATTAAAAATACAAAAAAAAATAGTAGCAATTAGGGTTTCCAAATTCCTTCCTGGCCTTTTTTATTCCCGGAAATCGGGAAAATTTTTGTTGTATTTTTCCCACTGTTTTGCCAATTTACGGGCTCTATAAGTTTCAGTTATTACTGTATATGTTTAAATGTCTTAATACCATTCAATTCACACGGAATCAGGATACCTTCAACACAAGAAATCGTGACAATTTAAGAATAATTTTTTGCCAATCTGAAACAACTAAGCAATAAGTTGAACACTCTGATTGTAGAGAATATAATAACTTGCCACATAATATTAAACAAGCCTCAAGCCTATCGCAGTTTAAATCTTATTTAAACATTTTTTTATCTCAACATGTTGATGAGCTTCTGATATAATGTTTATTGGTATGTAAATTATTATTTATTATAAATATCTTCTTAATACTTTTGTTAAAATTTTGCCAACAAGCCTCTATAATGCCAATCTGGCGCTGAGGTGAAATTGTAATATTGTTTATTTTATAATAAAATTTGAAAAAAAATCAGGGGACTAGTACTTTTGGTACAACTGATGCAAATTTTCCGCAGATTATTAATAATAGGTGATCAGAAAATTAATAACAAGTAACTCAAAAATGAAGAGCCGTGGAACAAAACATTCTTTTCTGTTTTTTTTTTTTTTCAAAAATTATTTTTTGTTATTTTGTACTCCATGAGTTGAAGTCAAATAGAAAAAATTATTTTTTTAGCTTTTTGGTCCATAACTTTCTTTTTTTTTCAGAATTATTTTTTCGATAATTTAATTCATTCTGTTAAAATATCTCCATTAAAGAAGAATTACTTTACTTTTCCAACAAGTTTTTAATGAAATATACTTTTTCACATTTAGACTTGTTGTATTGAATTGAAGTGATTCGATGTATTTGTGACAAACAGAACGTTTCATACTATTTTCAGTCGTATGCTGTTTTGTAAGGGTATGAGAAAAATAATTCTCAATTTTCTCAAATGTGAATTTGAATAGTTCACATTTGAATAGTACTGTGATTTTTATAATTTCGTCGATTTTGGTGTATATTAATTTCTTAAAAAGTATTAATCTAGAAGTAGTAATATTTTTTCTTTTCAGATAACAAATAAATTTAAGAAATCTTCTTTTTTTTTTCTTTTCATTTGGATATCGGAGTTATTGTTGCTTGACTTCTAATCTATTTTGTCTTTAGACTAAAATCCTTATGTAAATTTTAATGCAAAGTATATCTCTATTGCCGATGTGATAATAAGGGTCTTCATAAAAATGTTCAAAACAATCGCCAACTAGAAATTCAGCTGTTTAATTGTGCCTTTATAAATCAGCTGTCTTTTGTTTATATTTAAAAATTATTAATAACTGCGATGTAAAAATTATAGTTACATTAGTCATAATAAAATCATTGCATGTATCTTTGAGTTCAACAAAACTTTTCAATTATATTTACAGTGATTTCTTGAAATATACAAAATTGCACAAATAAGAAACTTAAGCGTTTAAATGAGTACCCTTAATATTTATAAAAAATATTAAATATAGTAGAATAACATTGTTAAAAACATGCATATATAGTCCCTGGAATCGGGAAGTATAAAATCGCTCTTTTTACCGGGAATTTTTTCCCAACTCTTCCTGAGAACGAAACCCTAGTAACAATTTATTTTCTTTTGCTTTTACTGATTTAACATTTTACGAATTCAAGGTCATAACGTACCCAACTCACTCTTGCCTGTGTGTCTGCCATAAAGTTGAGTTTATTTTTTGTATTTACTTTTGGTTTTGTCCAACATGTTTCTTCTCTTTCGTTTCCAGCATCTTCTTTAAGCGTTATTTTAGCGGTTGGTAACATTTTTTAGTATTGTGACTTAATAACTACTTGCGCATGAAAAAAAATACCGGCTAGTATTTAAGCTTCCCAATATGTTCCGTAAAAATATAACACTGATGTTAAAAAGCCAATAATCGTAAAGCTGGTTTTAATCTAAAAGCCAAAAACCCAAAATTTATTTTTGACTTTACCAATTTTTTATTTACCTGTTTTATGACTTTTAGTTTTTATTTTTATTTTTTGGTGTATTGTTTATTAACTTTAACACCATTTTTTTTTTTTTTTTTTTTGCAATTTCTTTGCCTGAGGCCTCTTTAACACTTTTCATTTCATTTTTAAAGGTTTCTGTACACGTCTGAATATGTATTGTGCTGTTGTATATTTAATTCAAACAAAAAGCGTTTTTTTATCCATAATCAATTTTAAAAGTTAAAAGTAATATTGTGGCCTATTTTCTTAAATTGTATAAAATAAAGGCTTCATGTTTTCCAAGAAATGCCACAATCTTTTTGACTGCCAACTGAAAAAGTTCCAAGAATAATTTTTAATCTGACATAAATTAAAATTAAAAAAATACCATCTTTTTTTATTGAATCTAAAATTCATAAATGTGGTGGCAAAATTTCTATGAAGTTAGAAAAAAAAAAGAAAGGAGATCTTCAGTTAATACCACCACAAAAAATTTGTTCTTCTGAAAAAACTAGCCAAACTTTTTTAATATAACTATTTAAAGTAACATGACAGCTGTTTAAAATTTTGATTTTGTTAAGGCTGTTATTTGTGTTTTCATATACTTCTTTGTTGGAGTGAGTCCACTTCTTTTTAAACTCTTTTTTATTTTCTAGTCAGGTTTAAGTTTTCTTTAAATATTTTTTTTACTGTAACCCAATAAATTTAAAATGGAAAGAGTTCTGGACAGTTTAGTGGATTGGCCTCCTTTGGTAAATAACAGCAGCACTAATTTTTTTTTTTGTAATTAGAAGAGATATTAGGGCAAAAAATTAGAATTCGTTATGTTTTCTAATGATAAGAAGGAAGTAATCTTTTCTGTCAACACTCATTTGCATACACTTTTCTGTTGAAATTGTCACTGGTTACAAATGAAGTGCTTCTTTTCCACAGATCAAGTTTATTTAATAATTTCAATGTTTTTATACAATATTTATCTGATACATTTCCCATGACATCTGTGATATGGAATTAATGACCAGGATATTGTAAAAAGTCCAACATTACATACTTTTTATAACCCTTTAGGCAGCATTTATATTTTTGGAAAAGAAATTAATCTCAATATTTTTCCTTCTTTCTTTTGTCTTCATGATTTTTCAAGCATTCCTATTAGGAACTCCTTTTACTTCGTGGATCTTCAGGCCAAATTTCTTTAGCTTTTCTGCTAAAAAATATAGAGAAATTTCAAGGATGAATTCTTAAAATTTGTATTATTTTGTCTACGATCCTACAATCTGTAAATCAATTTTTTCTTCGCTTATCAGGATTTTTCTCTGATTCTGAACTCTTTGTGTTTTTTATGATTCAAGAAACTGTAATTTCTAGCAAATTCTTTTATATTGTATGTATGACATGTGTTTCGATAATAAATTTGATTTTTGTGATTCAAAAAATTTTGTTAAATTTGTATTTTCAGAAAAACTAATTATGTTATTGCAACAACATTTCGCACATAATTACTGAGAATAATAACAAATTTAAACAAGTTAACGGTACTATTTTTTCTTTTTTTTTTGCGTATAGTAAAAGTTATAAGCTTTAAAGTGTGCACGGATTTTTTCGTGCACAGTCCTTATTACAGCAAAATAGAAATTATTGCACAAAATATTCTTTTGGTTTAAAAATTTCCGGTATTTAATAAAGTTCACAAGTAAAAATCTAAAAATGCTAGAAGTCGGTGCTACGAAGGTACGTTTCAGAATTAATGTAACAAAGGCCAAGATATGACAATTAATGCTTCAAATAACAAAACAGTCCACAAACGTAATCTGGAGCTCAACACTACTATATTAAGGGTTTCCCTTAATTTTGAAGATGAATATGTACTGAGAATCTTTTGGCTAAACGTAATTTCAAATACCAAGGTCTACGATCGCCACCACTCAGGCGCGGATTCATCCAAAGCATTTGGGGGAGAAGAGGGTGAATTTTCTTTTTTTTTTTTTTTTTTTTTTTGTTTTGGAAAATTTGAATGGCTAAAAAAATACTTGATTTCTTGCAGTAAAATAGAAAAACTTGGGCTACTTTTCAGTGCTGTCCATAAAATACAAACATTTTCTAATAGTTATAATTCCATATGCTGTATGTTTTAACAATATTTAATATGCTAGTGCTTGTATCTAAACACACGTCAATGTTTTATTTGTCTTTATTTAATTTAAACTAGAAAATTATGATTATTCAAGTGGACTTGTATTTGCGCATCAATACTTAAAATATTTATGCAAATTTTATAAAAACAAGGTTTTTAATATTTAATTTAAAAATGATTCCGTATTCTATATATAACACCCCAGCAAAAACTTTGCTTTCCTGGTAAGCTAGAAGGTATAATTGGAAACAAAAATAAACTACTTATTTTTTGCCTGAATAACTAGTTATTTTTGTTCGAGTTGTCCACAAATTCATGTAGTTATTTTTAGACTCTGAGGGTACCTAAACGAAAATAGAAATAAAATAAAAAAAGAATTTGCCGTCAGTGAGATTTGAACTTGGATACAAATTAGCCATTCGTTTTTAATGACTGACGTCTTACTCAGTACACCATCTCTCACCTAATTTTCTAAGTGACAAAAACTGTTTTAGTATAAATGTAGACATTTTGTTATAACAGCATCAAAATGGGGTCGAACCAATAACCTTATGTTTGTTAAGCCAGCTCTCTAGCAAACTCATCCACGTGATTGCAAAATCAGTGCGCTATTATACTTTTGAGCACTTATTTATGTAATACTGAGTAGGCAAATAATAATAACGCCTCATTACCAAGAAACTACTTTAATAAGTAGTTGCCATTATCGAAAACCAAAAAGTTTTTGCTGGGACTAAATGATTTCGAAATGTATGTTAACTATTTGTTGTTATACATTTTTTATTATTAAAAAACAAGGTAACAAACTTTTGAAAAAGACCAACTTGCATCAAAATTAAATCTTTATAGCACTCTAGACTTTGTTATACTTAGATTTGATAACGTAACACAAAACCCGAAAGACTAATAGCTCCAATAGAATTTCCATTGGCAAATAATGAGCTAGAATGCTAATATAAGCAGTAAAAACTTGGTAATGACATGTAGTTACAGATTACATAAATATCCCGTCTGCATTACTTAGAAGTTATTTTTAGTAATGTTTAACTTCTGACTGCATTACTTATAACACGCTATGTAATAACTGAGTTGAAATTTGGGCATCACTGTTGCCAGTTTGGCCTTTATAAAGCTAAATATAGCCTTTTTATTTTGCTTTTAGCCTTAAAATTTTCGTTTTAGCTTCTAACTTTTTTATCCTTTTTCGATTCTTAAAATTGCCTTAAAAAGGCTAAAATTTTAGTATTTCAGCAACGAAGAAAATAATTTCTTGTTTGCTAGTAATAATTTTAATTTTATAGAATCATCCATTTTAGCATTTTTGTGTTTCTATTCACACAAAAAGTCTAGATTATTACCATTTGACAAAAAATATAGCCTGCGGCACTTCATTCTTCTTATCAAAAATAACTTAACTAATTTTATGGACTTATTATATCAATTATTATAATTTTTTAATATACTTCATTTATCATAGAAACCATTTACGATTATAATTTTAAAAATATTCCTACAAATTTGGAATGCTTAATCGAAATGGAAACTTAAAAATGGAATTTAAAAATATTGAATAATTTTTTTTATTTTATTTTAATATTATTTTATTTTTTTTTTTAATTAAAAAAATTTAACTTTTTCTTAAAATTTTCAATACAACCTCAAAAACTGAAGTTATCGATAAAGTACGCCAAATTTTTATTTTTGAACGGGTTTTTTTTAATTCTTAGAAAAATACGAAATATGCTTTAGTTTATTGTTGTTGTTTTTCAGTACCCACACACAGAAAATAAATTGGTTGGAAAACGGCTGCATTTACTAAAATACTCGTATTAATGTATCATCCAAAATATAATTGTAATTAAGGAAAATTTATAAATTTAAAAGATTTTTTGTACTAAAATGAAACTGAAGTTACCACAACTATAAAATTAGATAAATTAATCGAAATGGATTCGGTTAAAATAATTCCAATGAAATCGGTAGGCTAAACCGTTATATATTTTTAATTGAAACAGAATATTGGAATCTTCAATTGAAAACTCGCTTATATGAAAGTAATTTAAACTTTATCTATATTTTTAGTTACAGTAGCTAAATGATTCTTCACAGAATTCGGTATTTGTTGAACTTTCTTTACTAGTAACCGAAATATTATAAAAATCTTATTTGACATTTAAAAAAGAAAAATAAGGGTCCTCATGTAAACGCGCAAAACCTTCGCAAACTGTGTAATGTGTGAAAGTTTGCACACTCGTAAAATAAATGCTATTAAATGAATACCCTTAATATTTTCAAATAAAAAAATGTAAAATAAAAAAAACAATAAAATATATTGTAATTAATAAGAAAATGTGACTTAAATGAATATAGCGCTTGTGCTCAATGCTAAGTGTTTATATATATATATATATATATATATATATATAATGTCGACTAGCCTTTATTAATGATAACTTTAAAAAATTGTCCAGACTTCAGTGCTTACCCAGAAGTTCGTGGATGATTTTCCGCAAATGTAACAGGCGGCAACTTATCTTCGCAAGATTCTACGTAAATATATCAAAGTCTTCTGCTCCGTTAATCCATGAAAATGAAATAAAGGTACAAATTATAGGCAAGTATTGTATTGCTTTCATTCAAAGTAACTTAATAGAGTAAAATACGCTATTAAGTCCATTTATTCCCAATAAAGTTGTTTGTATTTATGCTTGCAAAAAAGGTACATCCAGCTACATCAAACTCATTGCTGAATTTGTATTGTAAGTTAATTGTACTCAAATTTTAAATTTCCTTCCAATTTTAAAATGAAAAAATATAATATTTACATAAAGTATAATAAAATATATTAAAAATAGCAAAATTATGTTCTTTTTTTCTTGCACATGCCTAATTTTAATATATAGAAACTGAAAATATATTACTATTATTATAACCGAATATATATTTTTTAAACAATTGTGGTAATTATAAAATTCGGTCGTTTCAACCAAATTTTAAGATAGTGGGTGGTATTATTGATTCCGTTCCGCAAGTGCGGAAAGCAATTTTTGTGCGTAAGCCAAATTTGTAATTATTCATTCCGTTTGTGCGGTATCCTTCCGTTGTTGCGGTATCATCTCTACCTTGACGGTATTGCCATATTATTGATTCCGCAATGTAGATATATTTCTTCATTTTGCTTACGCTAAAATTTTATAACGAAAAGCTAACGGAAGGAACAAAAATGTAAGGAATTGCAAAATTTGTAAGAAAAATTGTTTTAATTTAAATACTTTGTTTTTTATATTTTTATAGGAGTAAAAGAGAAAAATACTCAAGTAAGTTGCAAATAGAAGCAATGGTTGATTTAATGAAAAAAAATCAAGACATTGCTTGTGGTTTTAGTCAACGCGCTCCAGCTGAAGTAAAAAAATTCTGGGAAGATTTAGCACTTACATTAAATGGTTCTGGACCGCCGTTAAAAGATGCCGGCGGTTGGAGAAAGGTATTCAGGTTTTATTTTTTACGTTTTGTTAAAGTGAGTATAACTTGCACCTGTATTGTAGGTATGGACAGACTACAAAAGCGGTGTAAAAAAGAAACTCTCAAAGAATAAACAACTTTTAGCTGGAACAGGAGGAGGTCCTTACAAAGAAATTCCATTAACTGAAACAGAAGAAGATGTAAGCGTTCTGTTAAACTTAAATATGGCTGTTAACGGAATTGCTAATATAAAAAATTTCGGTGTTTCAAGAACTCAATTACCGAAAAGAGATGAGGGTTTAAACATTTCGGAATTAGATTTGCCTTTAGAACAAGATACCTTGACTCAGGAAATGGATTTGGCGATTGAAGAAAATCTGACAACGTTAGAAACTGGGAATAAAGAAACAAGTACAGAGAACAGTTCTTTCGCAAATATAAAGCCACGGCCCTCAAAAAGAAACAGAAAAGAAGAAAAGCCAGATTTGCTTAAAGATCAAATTAATATACAAAGAAAATTGGCTTCTGACGTCGCATCTGCTCTAGAAACAATAAAGGAACAAAACAAGGAAAATTACAAAGTTATAAAAGATATAAAGAGAGCTATGTATAAACTTAGCGATGAAAAAAAGAAACAAACAAAAATCTTTGAACAGCAGCTGGAAGAAAAAAAGAGGCACAACGAAGAAATGAAAAAATTATTAATAAAAAAAATTGCTCTTAAGGAAAGAATTTTGAAGCTGGAAATTGAAAAGCTAGACAAACAGTTGCAGTAGGATTAGTTCAATATTTAAAATTTATATGAATTTAAAAAACATGAATTGTGATGATTTTTTTTTTAATTTTTTATTTACATACATAGGTATATTAACTAAATAAAATTGAAGTACAACTTAAAAGTTTTGTAATATTTGATTTCTTATTTCATTTGCTTCCCCGCTTATATCATCTTCAATAGGATAGTTTAATATATCTTCTTCTTCAGGTATTGGCATATCCAATTCTTCGTTTGTTATATTATAATGGAGTCTAATGTTGTGAAGCGCACAACAGAGATTTATGATTTTTGCAGATTTTTCTGGATCATAATGTAGTCCCCGTTCATTGTTAAGACACCTAAAAACAGATTTGAGCAACCCAATAGTTCTTTCTACTATAATTCTTCCTTTAGAATGTGCTGTGTTAAATCTAATTTTTCTTGGAGAATTAACAGGCTCTCTGAAGGGTGTTAGTAGCCATGGTTGTAAAGGATAACCCTTATCACCTGAAACATTTTTTAAAATATAATTGTACATATTTGTTGCTAAAAAATTAACAATTTGCTTACCCAAAACGAGGGAGTTTCTTCTATTGTTATGTTTTGATTGAAGAAAAGTTTTTGCAGCGTTCATTTCCCATATGTGGGAATCATGACAACATCCAGGATATTGGGAAGATACATATCGTATTTTCTGATCGTGATCGCACACCTGTAATACATATTTGAAATATTAGAAAAATGTTGTGCTGAACTACTTTAAAAACATATATGTAATTACAATCATAACATTAATGCTGTAGTATCCTTTACGATTGAAAAAAAGGTGTTTATTGCAATTTGGAGCAATAATTTTAACATGAGTACCATCGACAGCCATCATCACATTTGGAATACCACATTTTTCATAGAATGTCATTTTTGCTATTCTTTCTTCATCTCCATTCATGCTTATGGATATCCATTTTCTGCACAACAAATTTTCTAGCTTGTTCAAAACCTCATACAGCACTTTGGAAAACGTTGATTGGGCAATGTTGATATTGAAATCTTTACCGACACTATGCTGGTAGCTGCCTTCTGCAAAAAACCTCAAACAAGCAGAAAGTTTATCTTTTGCAGAAAGCGATCCTTGACGACCGCTTCCAGAGCTTGCAGACACCAGCTCAGACAAAACATATTTAAACGCTGCCTTATTTAAGCGAAAATTTTTTTGAAAGCTGTAAAATAATTTAAAGTAAACATATTAATAATAGCTTCATCCTCAAATTTTTTTTATTTGTGAACTTACTCTCTATCGTTCATTTGTAACACATCTTCAGATTTATAGCGTAAAACTCTTCTTTCTAACCGCATCTCCAAGTAATCATCGTCGAAAAAAGCAATTGTATCCATATTTTAATTAAAACTTCACATATAACTTACTAAAAACACTTTTTACTTTACTTTTAATTTCTAATCTTGTCTTGAAATGTCTTTTTTTCAATCAGCTGACACAAAATCAACTCAGAAATTATTAAAACAGGGATGTTAAAAATTTATTGCGGAAAGCTTATACCGCAGGAATGAATAATTGCAATTTTCATATCGATCGATATTTCTTTCCGTCGAATTTTCTTTTCCGTGCGGAATCAATAATACCACCCAGTATATGGGACCGACTAAATTCGATTGGCTAAAAATTCGGTCAAAATGAATCTGTTTTCTTTGTGCATAAAAACAACAACTATAAGAAGAGCAGCCGTTAAATAATTAAAAAAGATTTGCCAATAACTCGGTTCTTTGTGAACCGCTTTAGTTGAGTCAAAAAACCAAAATTTTAGAAAGATATTTGTGACCGATCTATATAGGAACAAGGTAGCTTATATGGGGGCTCCAAAAAGCTCTATAATGCGTTTCGGTTACAATCGACCAATTGCACTTCTCTTTTTTTTAGCACAAAAACTTAGTAAAAAATTTTTTATTCAAAAACAAGTCCTTAGCTAATACAGAAAATCAAAAATCAGTTAAAAACCGGTTTTTTGAGATATATCCGCCATTTTATGAACCAATTTTTTTTTTTTTTTAATTTCATCAGAAATGTTCTCGAAAAAAATTACTGATCCTTTGTATATATCATATATCTAAGTTATCGGGGAGGCTTCATAACAGCTATCGAAACCATTTTAAAATTAAAAACTCCTCTAAAAAGCCTCTTTTGAACACATCGCCACCATTTATAAACCGATTTCACTGAATTTCAATAGCAAAACTCTCAAAAGAATTAACGATCTTTTGATACATATATAATGTATTTAATATATCAGGTGCTTTTTTAAACGCCGTAACAACCGACAAATGGACGGACGGAGAGTATTACATTAATTTGAGAATAAAATATAAAAAGCAACATTTTAGCCAAAAAAGAAAATACCATAAATTGCCTTAGGTTTGTTTTCTCTTGTCGCATATTTCATTTTATGAATGAGAAAATTACAGTTAAAATAAAAATACTAAAATATTGTAATGCTTAAAAAAAAGTTTTTGAATTATATAAAATATTATAAAGTTTTAGGTTTACACATATTTAAGTCAAAATTTAAACCATATTATATATAATAATGATCCATAAAACGCTTTTTTATGGTTCTTCAGAAGAAACTTCAATTTATAGCAAAACTTTGCTATTTAATTTAATTTAAAAACTGTAGCATATGGCAAAGCTGACATAAAATGCTTAAAGAATATTATAATAATAATACTATTCACAGTTTGCTATACTACATTAGTATTCAGCCATTCCACAATCTAATCTGTAGTATTTAGTTTTGCTTTTTCAACTTCTAAACCTTTTTATAAATTCGAAAAAAAAAAAAAATAAAGCGCAGATACTTATTTTTTTTTTTCAAAAATATAGCATAACTGAGAAACAAAAGGAAAATAAAAAAAGCAACAAGGAAGAGAAGAAAAGTAAATCGTAGTAGGAGCTGGCGAAAAGTCCTATTATTAACATTTCCAAATCATCTGAAGGCTTTATTGGAAATTAATTAACATGCCAAAAAATTTTAAATTTGTTCTGATATAATTAGTTCTAGAAATGGTGTAGTCACAACCACATGTTATATTTTAATTCTAACCCACTTATATCTGAATAAAATACTACTTTCCAAATGGCTTCCTAGAACTGTTTAAAAAACTAAAAAAAATAAAATAAAATGTAAAAAAGCAGTGTTTGATTAATTAAAAAAATATAATATCAAATACAAAAACTCAGTGTCAGCTATTTGCCTGCATTCTGGAACTACAGCTATGTTCAAACTAGTCATATATTTGACGAAAAAGACGTAACCACTAAATTAAATAACTCTTAATTTCTTTTTCCAATTTGGAAAATGCTTTAAATCACAGCTGACGTTTCATTGAATTTTGTTTGACGCTGTTTCCTCTTACAAAACATTTGCAAGATCAACCAACGGTAAACGGCAATGGTAATTTTTGTTCAAATATTTACCAAATGTGAATTTAGCTTAAGTAGTATACATGAAAAAAAATAGTACATATTTCTGCTTAAAAAAACTAAACCAACGAGTGAATCAATTTTAAATATTGTTTTTATTAAGTGATTCTTCCCCACAAGTACAAACAGCTTGTTAGTTGGCGGCCTTTTGAAAGCTATCATGATTGTTCTTTACTTCTTGAAAGACTTTCGGCAAACGAATGATTGCAAGCCATTCTCAACTAATAGAACTTTTGATATTGGTAAACTAGCAAAGAAATATGCAACCGATTTTAAGTGCTTAGGATGGGTACAACTTTTCTTGAGTTAGGAAAATTTGGAAGGATTATACTGTTGATTGATCTTTTGTTTCGGACTCATTCTTACACTATATGGAGTTTACAAATAAAAACTGTTCTGGAGCTCAAATAATAATGCAATATTGAGTACATATTAATTAGTATTTTTGAAGCGCTATTGGTCACAAAATCGATATAACGCTAATTCTGAAAAATACTTACATATGATTTAACTTACAAATTCTTTACAGTATTTGCATGAGAAACTTTCGGTTTTGCGTATATAAATGTATCGAAAAAATGATACCTCTCCTTTAAAACTTTAGGGAAACCTCGTGTTAAATGCCCAAAAGTATGCTATAAATAAAATATTTTTAATAGTTTTTTTATTAATATTGTAATTGTGTTTGTTTCTTCAGTCTTTTGTTTTTGCCACCTAAAAATGTCATAACCATGAACGATTAACCAATATCTATAGATGAATGAATGATTAATTAGTTCCTAAATTATATTTTACATATTTTATTTTGTAAATAAACATCAAATAACAAGTCTAAGCTACTTAATGAGCCAATACATACAAATAAATATATTTGCATAATAAACAACAAAATCGTATAAAAAAAAGATTGACAATGATAAAATGCATCATATTTTTAACAAATACTTTAACAATAAAATTATAATGTTTTCAAAATAACTTAAAATTAAAAAAAAAAAAATTTAAACTTTGGATTATAAATTTACAGCTTTACATTAATCCGTGTTATTTAAAATGGATATATATAAAAAATGTTATTACTAATAAAAATGTGAACTTTTAACTTTCTAAAATTTTTTTAAATGCTATTTGTAATTATAGTAAAAAAATTTGCCTGTTAACACTACATAAACTAACCAGATAACGATTTTAAGGATCCAGGAGATAATTTACGATTTTTTACTTCCATTTTTGGCCTACCACCAACACCAACAGCTGTAAAATCTGTTGTTTTACTATCCAAGCGAGAATAGTCATCCATTCGTAGACCAGTTATATAAGCATTTTCCTCACGTCTCGAGCCACCGGGTAATTGATAGCTAATTATATAAAAAACAATAATAAATTAAATAGAAAATTAACTAGAAATTTTTTTTTAACAAAAAAAACTTTACCTAAATCTATAACCCTGCACTGTGGGTAGATATTCGAAATCATCTATTATGGCATTTGGTAAAATAATATTTAAATTTGTATCTCGGACAGGGTTTCTTTGACCTTGTCGTTGTTGTTGTAAAAGTTGTTGCTGTTGTTGTAATAGTTGTTGCTGTTGTTGTTGCAATAACTGCAACTGTTGTTGTATAAGATCTTGTGGTGATAGTTGTTGTTGAAACTGTTGTTCTGCTCCATAATTATTTGCAGGATAAGAAGCCCAAACACGGTGGCTTACGACAACTAAAATCAACTGTTTTATAAAACAAAATGTTTAATTTATTTTTGTTTAGTTGTTAATTTTAATTTTAAAACTTATTTTAAAACTTACTATATTTATTAAATATTTCATGTTGTGTACTAGTTTTAGTTCTTTTTAATAAATTTCTAAAACATAATTTTTTTATAATTGTTTTTTTTTCTAATATTTGATTTTTATTATAGACAATCTTATAGTATTATAAATATTAAATATTTCCCTTTTATTGTTTTTCAATAACACGATATTATTAAGAAATTTATTTTATTCCAAAAAATCCCATATGTGAGCAGCTGCAGTTTGTTTAATACTGTTTACAATGAATTTTATTTGATGAATAAAAACCTTAATATTTATTTTGTATATGTGTTTTTCTGTTTTCAGTTTTGTATATATTTTATCAAATCAACATGCTGAACATAGTTTTTTTTTTCATTTTTAACCACTCTTCATCGTGATCATCAATGGGTTTCTTTTATTTTTGGTACAACATACTAATCTGTTACGCTGCTGGCATTTTTATCTATCATTCCGTATGCAACATTCATAAGATTTTTATTTGGTAAAGTTAATAAAGAAAAATTTTTTTCTTAGATTAAAACTCGAGACAAAGAAAGACGAAATATCGTTGTCATAATTTTAAAAAAGTTGATAACTTCATAAATAGTAACTAATTATTTAACAAATTTGTTTAATAAATTTCCTTTTTACAGTTAAAAAAATATATTAGTAGTATTTATCTTTATTGTCAAATTTTTAAGTATTAATATGCTTTCAGTAGGGTACTTATAACTACAGTAGGTCAGTAATTCCCTTTAAATCTATTATTTTCTCTCAGTCAAGACGAACTTGTATGAAATATTAATTATTTGTGCGTTTTTTATTCAAACAAGCTTTAAATAAATTAAATTTGTTTCAAATTAAAGGCCGGTTGCTGCTGATAGTATGTTTCCATAGTAATATTATGCTATGCATAGTAATTAATCAATAGATTTAATTTAAATTGTTATATATATACAATAAACATATGCTTAAAAACAAAAAAAATTATTAATAAGAAAAAACATATCTTTCATTAAAGTTGTTAAATAAACTATCAAAACTACTATCGAAAAAAATTTTAAAGATTTTTGTAGACAAAAATATTTTTAATTGAGATTTAATGTATCATTCAATAGAATTTTAGTTTCATGGAAAACCTTGTTTAGATAAATTTTTTTAGGAAATTCCAACTATTAATATCAAACGTACATACTTGTTACTCTTTTAGAAAAAAATAGCTTTAAAAAGAAGAATTCATCATTAACTTATCTTGTAGTCAATTCTTACTTTAGCCAGGAAAAATTAGACCTTCTTTAGTTTTAAATATACAAAAGGTATCAAATCTTTCAAAAATAACCCATCTTAAATCATATTTATAAATCATAGAAATTTTGTAATAACTTAAATACGTTTTAATCACTACTACAAGTTTAATAGTTTACCGCTATTGAAATTAACCCAGCAGCTTTTTCGGTGTCAATTGACCCCTCTTTAGACAGTAAAGTTCATTCATGTCTGCTCACCCAGCACACTGAAATGTGTACTTTTTTTCGTACATTTGGTAAACTATAGTTAAATAAACTAAAACTTTTCAAATTGCGGAAAAGTCAACTTCAGACAGGTTTTTGCTTAATCGTGATTAATTAGATAAGCAATCAGGAAGCGTGAATAAGTTTTCAATCCTACACAAACAATTTTCATGAAAAATTTATCTTATGTTTAGTTATATGGCTCAGATTCAGTGTTGCCAGTTGATGAAAAAAAGAGGCTAAATTGAACTTTTAAAAAGTCAAAAAATGCTAAATGCTCCAAACTATAAGAACAGAAAAAGTTAAATTTTTGTTTAAATTTAGAAACTTATTTTTTCTCGTTACCATTAGTTTTTGAGAAATTTCTAAAGAAATTGTAATAAATTTATAAATAACACCCAGCAAAATGACTCAATGAAAAATCGCCCAAAAAAATCCCATACAAATTAGGGTTATATTTCATATGAAAAATTACCCAATGTTTTGAGGTGATATATCATCTATAATTCCTTTTGGATTAAAAATGTAAAAATTTTTAAGTGATTTTTCTTAATAATTAGATTTTTAGAATTATTTTCATAAATAGTTTCTATTGAAGTATATTAAAAAAATAATTTTAATTCTCGATTTAGTAACTCCACAAAATTAGTTAAGGTATTTTTATTTGAAATATGAAGCGCCGCGGTCAAAATTTTTTATTAAATATAAGTGATCTCGATTTTTTGTGCGAATAAAAATACAAAAATGCTTAAATTGATGATTCTGTGAAAATAAATTTAGTAATAGTAAATAAGAAATTAGTAATAGTAAATAAGAAATTATTTTCTTCTTTGTTTAAATACTGTCATATTGGCCTTTTTAAGACATTTTTAAAAATCAAAAAAGGCTAGAAAAAAAGATTGGCAACACTGCTAAGAATTGATATTTATAAACTCAAACAGTTAACAACATAGTAGTGCTACATGAATAAGTTAACAGAAAACAATTTAATTTTTGTAAAAAAAAAAAAAAAAAAAAAAAAAGTTTTTATAAAGCATACTTTTAGGTGCCTACAATTATTAAATTTGTTATTTATTCAATACCCTGCTGCTGGAAAAAGGTAATGTAATAGATTTTGTAATTATGTGATTATATTGTATATTTATTACGTTTATACGGCAGATTTTTACAATTAAAAATTAATTTTAAATACTTAATTCACTGTTTATACGAAAAATTTCATGAAGAAATTTAATTGTTATCACAAAAAAGTTGATTGGTTGGTCTTAAGCTTTAATTGCAAATAATTAGTTTGGGTAATTGTTTCATGAATTTTTTTATTTTCAATTTAAAACGGAACTCAATATTTATGAGATAAATACTTAGGACTTATATACGTATAAACACAGTAATATATTTCTCAAGATATAAAGGTAGGAAAGTTGATTTCGTCAAACACCGGGACAGATGGATATCGCTAAATCAATTTCCCTCCAAAGTATACAAAGTAAATTCTTAGACGAATATTTTTGAAACAAAAAAGGGTTAATAACGATAATACACTGCAGAGTATTGCGTGCATTTTTAGTTAATTGCTTTTTTGAAAAAATTACTTTTTTACTGTGTAGACTTTTTTAAGATTACTAGCACCCTCACAGTTTAATATATATTATATAACACATTTTTTGCACTTGAACAATACAATACACTTCAAAGTAAATTGTGTCTTGAAGACAGTTTCATAAGTTACTCTTGAGATGCAAGTCATTAGGTGATGACAAATTATATCGGACGACTTAATGGTATTTTACAACATTTTCTGCAATTAACTTAAACTAGTAATATTTTGATCAAAATTATATATTGCCTTGTTATTTTTTTTTTTTTTTTTTGCATTTTTAAAAAACCAAAAAAGTGTTACCGTCATTTAATGACATACACAACAAGGTTAGTGGAAAATACTCAGATCCTGTTTCAAATGCAGGTAAGTCACAAATTTTCAGTACTATTGACAACTTGTGAAACTTTTCTTAAGAAATTTTGACAAAATATATGAAAATATCATAAGGTGCCATAATGTTTTTTTTTTTTTATGAGAACAAGGGATAATGTGATGTTGACAAGTTATAAATGTCTACTTTAGGATATCTTAAAGAAACAAAAAAATAAAAATTTTAACATTCAAAATTTTTATTTATTGAACTTATAAATACAGGTAACAATCACTTTACGCGATTTCTTTATAACAGGATTCAATAAGAGTGACTATTTTTTGAAATGCACGTTTTTATTTAACGCGAACTTGACACAAAGCGTTTAAAAAATAGCGATAAACCTTGTATTGCACGAATTACAGTACAATATTGAAAGGAATTTATTGCAAAAATAATATATTATTTAACGAAATAAAGGCTTCAAAAAAAAAGAATGTACTTTACAAACGAAATGCTTTATAATTGTTAGAAAAAATAATTTTTTAATAGATTAAAAAAGAGAAAAGGCAAAAAGTATAACATGATCTTCAAATTGTAATGAAAATACAATTAGAATAATAAAAAAAAAATATGTGTTACTAATTCACTAAAATGAGTGTCCGAAATCCGAGATAATTTAAAAATTGCACTATAAGGAGCAACTTGAACAGGAATACTGCAAAATCAAAAAAAAATATTTTAATATAATTTTATTTTAAATCTGTTAGTAAAGGATAGTGGGTATCATCCTAATCAAGTATTTAATGCACCATATGATTTATTTCTTAATCATCAAGAAATATATTAAATAAACAATGAATAATATTATGTGTTTTAATTTAGCGTGATTTTTAGGCCCCAAACTAAAATTTTCTATTTACATGAAAATGTTTATGCGATATATAAAAATTTAATTTTCTACCTATTCTTAACCTTGTTTTACATGTTTTTAAGTTACGCGTACTTTCTCCGGTTCCAATGAATCCCGTAAATCAAGAGTGCTCAGTTTTGTTATTTTTGATCTTACTCCATTTAGAAAAGGTCTTTACAATTTTAAAGGAATTAAAAATTTCATAAATTAGTTTAAACTGGATAATACCTCTTAAAAAATATAAGGGAAAATCCAATTCTTACAAAACATCACAGCATCATATGTGGAGAGGGTGTACAATGTATTTTATAGATGTTTGTAATGCACTGTCAGTCAGTCAGTCAGGCGATTTAAAGATGTCCGTCCTTCTGTCCAGCTGGTCGTCTGGCTTTTTTCCAATCCATTTTAACCTATTGTGCAAACAACGCTCAAAATGTTTTTAATAAACCTTTATTTCATTAAAATTTTGCATATAAAAGAGTTATTTAAATATATATGAATGCAAAATTTTACGATTATTGTTCTATAATTATTTATAGCTCCCTCCTAAACCGGTTTTCGAAAACAACTTTACGTGTACGAATCCAAAAACAAACAGAAATAATACCCCAACCAAATATGGTGATGTGGGGTATAAATAATATTAAATTGATATTTAATACAAAAAAAATTTCATATAAGCAGAAAGTACAATAACAAATTTTCATAATTGATCATATCTTCCATATAAAGCCCAATTCCTACAATCACTTAAAAGTGCTACATTCCATATAAATGTAGTATCAGCTTTAGATTTTCCATGCGTAAGTTTAGTTGAAGTATAAATAATGTTTTAAATTTTCATAAAAATCTCTATGTAAAGTACTATGGATTCCATGTAAGATCCAATATGGATACTACTTTAATGTAGGATCTCACAAGGTCATGCTGTAATATTGTTAATTATTTTTACATGACTTTCTTATGCTGGATACAATTAGATTTCGAGTTAGAAGTTGTCATATAATAATACAAATATCCTAATATTTGGAAAATTACTTGAATGCAAATCTTATAAAAAAGTATGTAATTTAAGAAGAAATCTTGACATAAACTAAAATAAATAGTTTTTTAATTATTTAGTAGATATGTATATAAAATTTAATCTTAGAAGTGAGTATTTGCTTTGAAAATTAAAAGTCCATTTAAACAGAGATGGGATCAAAATATTAAAAAGCTAAGTGTACAATTTTACTATATAGAATAAAATGTACTTAAGTAGTAATGTTTTTGTACATTAATACTAAATAACTCTCACTAATGCTTGACTAAAAGAGCTACAGGAATAACATATATATTTTTAAAATTTGTCAAGAATATGAAGATACATTTTTAAAAGGACATTATTTCGTCCTGAAGGATGAAAGTAAAGATTTATTTTAGCTTCTACGGATTGTTCACTTTCATTTGATACCCATACTGCTAAAAAGATATGGCTTAGAAATAATTAAATTAATTTTTGAAAAATGTATATCCTTTAAACTTTAAAATCCTTTAAAAGCGAGAAAAGATCAGAAAATGGAAAAACTGGGTACGCAGTATTACTACATTTAAAACATAGTTTCCGTTTAAATGCAAGAAAAAAGTTCAAATTTGTAACACGGTGTAATTATTTATTAAAGTGTCCCGTTGAAAACAAAATTGTAGGAAGATCATCCAAATGATGAATATGCTGAATACAAGAAAAATAATAAAAACCTTAAAAAGTTCATCTTCAGTTCCGTTGGGCTTGAAATATTTTGTCCAAAAAAAGTTTAGAGTTTTCTATCGAAAAGGGTGCCAAAAGTTCGTAATTTTATTGTCATAAAAAGATATCAAAAATACTTTTTGGCAAAAAAATTTTTGGAAAATACATAAAAATTTCATATTTTTGTTGCTTTTTATGGTTCACCTTAAAGTAGTTTTAAAAATTTGCTTAGAAAAATTAACTTAAAAGTCCTCTGGAGGACCAAAATCACATGGTCAAAAATTTTTACGCATCATTTAAGTGGTCTTTCTACATCAGAATCTAAAAAAAGCAGTTTCTCCGGACTCTCTAATGATTAATTTTAATTATGTATTGAAAATCGGAACAATTGGGTGAAAATCACTGATTTTGAATGAAAATATAATCTTTGATGTAAAATTAAACTTTAGTAAAATTTCAAAATTTTGTTGCAAAATCGAAATATTTGCTAAAATTTCGAAATTTTTTGAAAATTCTTAAATTTTTGATATTTCAGTGAAATTTGATTTTTTGACAAAAAAAAAAAATAAATATATTTGTAAAATATAGAACTTTTCTAAAAAATTAAAATTTTGAGTACAAAATAACGAATTAAACTAAAAAATATTTTTCTTCGCAAAATATTTTTAACACAACTTAACAAATTGCAGTGAATTTTAAAATATTTATAGGGAGTCTTACGTGTAAATTGTGATTAATTGTGTTTTATAAAATTTGGTATTAAAGCAATTTCAATAGGATCCAGGAACGAAGATCATAAGAATTTTATGATTCGAATGTTATAAAATTGTCTTATCTTAATTATGCTAGTGTTTTCAAGCCAATTGAGTATTAGACCAATAGATTTAGGCATTACAAACATCAGCACAAACGCATAATACCCTCACAATAACATCAGAATGCAGAATTCTGTAATGCTGGGAAATATTTGACGGCTGTAAAGTAAACTAATTTGTCATAGTTAGATATAGTTTTTTCTTTTTATAATCTTACAACGCTATTTATCTGCGAATCGTACATCCAAATGTATTTAGAAGCTTTACTACTATTAGTTCTTTTGTTAACTAATTAATTTTCTGTTAACAAAGTATTAATCTTTTCAATTTATTTCTATAAAATTCTTAACTGATAATTCTAGAATCGCATAAAAAATAGCTTCTAAAAAGTATTTTAAAGAATGATCAAATTATTTAAAACAGTTTTATAAAACTAAAGAAATAAAATATACAAAATAAACGTTGGAAATTAATTAAACGGTTTGTCTTTGTTTTTGTAACATTCTATATTTACGTATATTTCATTTTCTTTTAAAATTTATCACAATTTTTGTTTTTTAATATGTATCTTCTTTCTTTAAAACTAAACACATGAATTAAAAAAAAAAAAAAAAAAACTTAAAAAAACTAATACGAATGATAAATAAAATAACACATTTATGAGATAGCTGCGACTGGAGGATTCTTCAGTTTATGAGCTGTAACATAAGGTTGAAAACCATTTTCATTGGCCTTATATTTAACTGTATATTCATAACCATCGGCTGATATAAAACTATAACCACCTCGGAATTCTAACGGTTTCATTGTAATTTCATCGGACTCCTCTGACGACTTGGATTTGCGTTTTTTATTGTCATATTTGACTTCCTCCACACGTTGTTGACCATTCTCGGTTTTATAACTATAAACAAAAATATATAAGGAAACTCAGTGAAAAGAAATAAATTGAAGGAATTATTTTACACACTCAAAATGTATAGAAGTTTCACCACTATCATCAGTTTCAATTGCTGCCATCTGAACGTTATGTAGTTGCATTATTACAACAAAAATAAAAAACTGTAAATAAAATTGTATTTTAGTTTTATTGCGACAGGAATTGTTTAATAAAATTTATTTATTTACATACAATTAATACTTTCATTTTGCTAAATAACTTCTTTTTATTTTTTGCTTTTTTACAAAAATTAAAATTAACACCTTTTCGCTTTAAAAAAAAAAATATGCGTATTTACTGAAGCGTTTTCAAAATATTACTGATCTTAATACTTCATCTAATAAGGTAGAAGAGTTGGTTCTTTTTATTTACCTTTTTTTTATGATCTTTATAAATATTTTGGGCTTGTTTTTGTACAATCGCAAAAAATAGCTATTTTGTGTAGAGAAAACACAAAACCATTTTGTTCTAAAAGAATTTGTTTTTTTTTTTTTTTTTTTTTGCTAAAGAATATAGATGTTAAAAAAAATAATGACGTCATAATTTATATAAGATTAAAAGAATGTATTATAATATTGTTTAAAGAGAAACTGTTATATAGAATATAAAATTCTTAACTGATGATTGTTTAAGTTTATTTTTATTTATTATTCTTTAGAATAAGATCGCATTCAAAATAAATAGGGAGAGTATCTAATTATTTATTTTATTTCCTTTTTTAATATTTTGCTTTTTGCTCTTGAAAGAAATAATAAAATATTTTTAATTTTAAAAATCAGTGCAGCATTTGCAAGATATTTTTAATATTTTTGAGAATTATTTAAATTTACTATAGTTAATGTAATAGATATTATAAACCTTAAATTTCTTAAATTTAAATTTAAATTTATTACAAAGTTAAAAGTATACAAGAATATGTTTGGGTCAATTTTTTTGTACACTGCACAATGAGGCAAAAATAAATTTGGACCGAAATAAAATTGAAACGTGCAGAAGAAATTTTAGTATAATATAGACAGGCTTATCTTAAAATAAGGGAATTTAAATAACTCCCACTTTTGCGTACCAAAATACCCAAAATTATAATCCCATCAATAAGTATTTCAAGCCTTGGCTTTTTGCATCAAAATGATCACACTGCCGTTATAAAAGACAGGGCTCAGAAAATACTTTTTGAGTGTTTTACCAACACATGGAGATATGCAAAAACAATTTCATTTAAAATTTAAAAATTGTTGACCACTTCGAAATTGTCTCTGCAGTAAGTATACCGATAAAGCTTCCTGTCAAAAAAAATATATAAACAAGTTAAAGTTGGCATTTTTAAATATATGTCTCGAAAAACAATTTTTTTAGAAAAATATATGTTCAATAAAATATTTTTTTCAAATTTTATATACGTCTTAAAATATAAGCTTTGACAATTCCACTGCAAAATTTTGTTGATATCATTTATACAACAAAATGTATGGCCATTTAAAAAAAAATATACTAATAACTTTTACTGCTATATAAAATGTGGTAATTATTTTTGAAAAAAATTAATAAAATAAATTTTACATGCTTGTGTATCCTCCTCCACATATGCACCAAATTTTATCCTAATCGGTAACTAAGGATCAAAATTTTTTAAATTTAAAATGGAATTACTCACAACTAATATATATTTTTTCGTTGATCTGAGCTTTGCCTTTTGAGAATATTACAAATCAATTAGAAATAAAACTACTTTAAAATTGACAAAGTTTAGGTAGGGCTTGTGGGGAAACCGTAGCCCAAAGAGCTTCCGGTTTTACTATGCACGTATTTGTGTTAAGATTTCTTTTAAAAACATTGATAAAATGCTATATTCGGGAAAAAAATATTGTAGAAGTGAAG
Source organism: Protocalliphora azurea (assembly GCA_932274085.1). Classification (NCBI taxonomy): domain Eukaryota; kingdom Metazoa; phylum Arthropoda; class Insecta; order Diptera; family Calliphoridae; genus Protocalliphora; species Protocalliphora azurea. The sequence continues at coordinate 149,826,178 of OW026522.1, forward strand.
GAATCACCTTTTTGAAAAAAAAAATATTTTTTTTTAAGTTTTAATTTCAGATAAATATAATTTTTTATCGTATCCATATATTTATATAATTCTTACAGCAATATTATTTAAAATTTTATAAAAAATCTAGTGGATATTTTCAAAAAAATGTTAATTCTATAAAAAATCTTAAAAAACGAGACTTAAAATGAGAATACAATTTGTATATTCGGATCACTGTGCGGTACGGTATCTTGCAGTTAATTTAAATACATGAAATTATGGAATTCTAAGCCTACATATATCTTTTTAATTCTCTCCAGTTCCCGAACTAAATCGTTATGTAAAAAATAAATAAAAAAAGAACGATTTGCCTGAATAGGTTTGATAAAATTTCAAAAAATTCTAATTCAAATCTTGCCAAGTTATATATACAGCAATTTTAAATATGTTCAATAATTTTGGAGATATTAAAAAATTGTTCCATAAAAAATTGATTTCTTAAAAAATTTGTAAATTTATATTTTTTTAAAAAATCGCAAAAAATCCAAAATGATCAAAAATTAAAATTTTTCTCCTTTATCATATCAATATCGATATGTTGCAAATAACACATGGTTCAATAAAGTCGTGTCATAAATCTGGACTTCATTCATAATTAAGTAATGATTCCATGGATTAACTTCTGCTCTCTTACTACTGTTCCAAACCATTCAGCTCTTGTTAGGAAGGAATTTAATGATATAATTAAATCTCCCATTAATGACTTTTTGGCATGCCTGACCAAGGAAACAGGCCACCATAGATGGGGTATTATGCGCTTTTGCAGATGCTTGTATATACAGAAAAAACCTTAAAATATACCCTTCGAATCAGAATCATTTTTTAACGATTTCTTTCCGTCCATCTGATTGGCTGTCAATCTATCCACTGAATCTTGTGAACAAAGTAGAGAGAATAATGTCGAAACTCAAAATCTAGCTATTTCAGAAATGGTTAATGGAGCCTTAATTTGTCACTAACAAAAATAAGACCCGCCTTAGAATCCTTACTTTGTCGTGACCATCGATAACTTTTTACATGGTTTTTTTCATATTTTACAAGCGTTCTTTTATTAAAAATTTCCTTTATCTGATCAAAATCTTTATACATTTGTATCCTTTACCCCCTATATAACCATTTATTTGGCAATTTTCCTATTGTGATTAGGCTAAATATTATGATCAACTTTAAATGAGTTTCATTTCATTTGTTTAATCTTTTATTAATTTTCATTAAAAAAAACATTCAACATAAATTTGGTTTAATCTATTTTTAACAAAACAATGCAGCAGCTAATTCCGGATTCGTAATACATAAAAAACATAAGCATTCTATTAAAAATTAAACTTAATTTCTAGCAGAAATTCTTATTATTAGGCATAAGAAAAGTTTCAATATTTTTGAAGAGAGATAAATACTTAATAAACATAACCGCCATTACCACCTCCACCACCATTACCGCCGCCGCCACCGTTACCTCCTCCACCATCACCACCGTCACCTGGATGACCACCTCCAGCTGCTATTTTATCTAAGGCTTCTTGTATTTCTATGGGTATAGGTGGAGGTGTGGGTAAATGATCACCCGTTGGTTGAAAACCATTTTCATCTGCTATGTAAGTGACCACAAATGTATCACCTTCTGGACTGGTGAAAGAAAATGAACCTTCAGCTACTTGTGCTTCATTATCTCCACCTCCAGCATTCTTTAAGTAGCCATTCTCATCCACATTAATACCATTGCCAGTTTCATATTCGTACTAAATGAAATTGAAGAAATGTTGAATGTACTCGTATATTAAATTAAAATTTTTAAAGAAATCGGTTCAAATTTGGGTCAAATGTTTTTAAAAATAAAAATAACTGAACAAATATGAACCTTTTTGGAGATACTTTTTGATTGAGTTACTCATTACTTTAAAACAAAATAGTTTTATGATAATTCTTTAATAATCTTTATGAATATAAAATATATAAAAAGAACTTTATACCTTAAGCTATGATCTTCACTCTTTGACCAAAAAAGCGTGTGGTTAAACTTTTTACAAAATTATTTATTAATATTCTTTAAGAGCGTAAAAAGAGCTTAATTATTAACGTATATGTATTTTTTTAGTGGTTACATAATTTTCAGCAAATATCCAGTCTGACCTTACTTTTAGTTGAATAACTTTTATCCTTAAAATTACAAATATCTGGAATATTTGTATAAAGATAAGAAGAAGACCCATAATTTTGAAGTATGTGGTATACATCAATACGAGTATATCAGCAATACTCCTAAGATTTTTTTTAAGTTATGAGCAAAAAACGTGATTGGTTTGAAGTACCCAAATATCATAAGAAATTAGTTCTTCATAGATCAGAAATTTATGTAAAAAGTTATCCAAATTGGTCCAGGAATAACAGAGATATGGACGACAAGCCACGAAGATCTTTAAACTATAACTTTTTTTTCTAGCTTGAGTTCAATGAGTTTTAACACACAAACACTTAGTGACTTGTCTTGTTTTAAACTTACCATATATGATCCATCTGTATTAACTTTCGATTCCATTTTTATAATGGGTATAACTGGACCACCACCGCCGCCTCCTCCGCCACCATTTCCATTACCACCTCCACCAGGTGGTAAATATGTATTTCCTCCGCCTCCGCCGCCGCCACCACCATTACCTCCACCAGGTGGTAAATAATTTGTACTTGGTGGACTGGTTGGTTTGGGAGCAGGTCTTGGGGGTGGTCTTGGGGGTGGTCTTGGCGGTGGTGGTCTAGGCGGCTTTGGAGGAGGAGGTCCTCCTCTAGGATAACCAGCTGGTGCAGCTTCAATCCATGTTACATATAATACTATAAGATAAATCTACCATAAAAGTTAACACAATTTTAATATTTATATCCAAATTTAAAAACAAAAAAACACTTTACCACTTTCATTCCTTGTATATGATTTAATTCCAATACACGTGTTACTTCTTTAAAAGTCTAACTAAAATGATGAACTGATTTATCTGCTTTAAAGCAATTCCTTTTTATAAACAATAAAGTGCATGTACAAGTGCACTTGGGTCTTGCTGCATTTAAATCTTTAAGAAATACATATGAAATGACCTCACGTTGTTGGTTCAAAATCAATGAAGATTTGTTATGATTTTTCATACATTTTAAATTTTGAAACTGTAACGGCAACAAATTTGTATTAAACATAATATTAACAAAATAAAATTAACAAAAATGAAGAGAAGAAATAATTTAGTTTTATTGTTGCTGTTCTTCATAATTTTTTGCGTTTTTTTTTTTTTTTTTGGCAATACAAGAAGCTTAAAGAATCGCCTGAGAAAACGTCAGCTGTTGGATTTAACTAAGCGCGCAACATCAAACACTAGTTGTTGTACTCGTACCCCTTTATACTCATATAGAGATTGTGCTCGTAAGACAAGTTTCTAATGTTGTTATTAGTGCAGGCTCACTTCACTGAATTAACATGACTATGTTAAACATACGAATGAAATACCTACCACCCTATTTGATTTCGGCATTAGGCTAACAAATCAAGCTAATATTTATGTACGAGGAGAGTTTGAGAAGTTGTCTTAACATAAAAATTAAAAATATTTGCCAAACTCTCAAAAATATATTAAAAAAAGATTTACATAATTAAATTTGACTCTAAAGGTAGTAAAGTCTCAACAATTAGCCGACCAATAAATAGATAAATTATTTATCTTATTAAATTGTATTTAGTAGCCGAAACCAGTCAATGGAATTATCTCACCAGATGGTTTTTGATAACTATCGTAGCTAATTCAATCTCAACTAGCTAGATTTTTCGGGATCGAGATTTCGAAATAGTCAACCTTCATTATAACCGACAAAGAGCTGAAAAAATCATATCGTCTATCTTTATCTTCATTTATTCAGAAGAATAACTTTCTCTTCCGAAGAAATAAAGAAGCTGTGTTGAAAAGTCAATTTAATCATACCTTTGAATAACCTCGACAGGCTCAGTATACCCCTTGTGGAAGCAAAAGCTTTATAACAATCTAAAGTAATTCTAATTTTGTTGTAAATTAAGTTAAAATTTAAATTTTAAGTTCCGCCCTCGTAAAAGTTGAATAAATATTTCAATGTATATGAGTCTCTTTCTTAAAAACAACGAACACAAGTCATGGTCTAATATTTAATGTTGGTTCATGTTTATACAACGCTCTGTACTCATTACCAGTATTGCCAATTTAGCCTTTTTAAGGATAAATCCAGTCTTTTTAGTTTGCTTTTAGCCTCAAAATTTTCAATTTAGCTTCTAGATTTATTTCTAGTCTTTTCTGTTTCTTAAAATTGCCTTAAAAAGGCTAAAATGTTATTTCAACAACGAAAAACATAATTTCTTATTTGAAACTACTACTTTTATTTTACAGAATCATCCATTTATCAATATTATTTATATTTAACAAAAAATTTCGTCTACGGCACTACATTTTGAGAAGGAAGCCTTATCGGTATACTTACTGTAGGAAAATTTTCTGAGTGGTCCAAATTTTTTAAAGTTACTAAAAACTAATGAGAACGGGCAAAAAATAAGTTATTAAATTAAAATCAACTTTTTTCTCGCTTTAATATTTTTTTCTTTTTTCATCTTTTTTAAAGTTCAATTTAGCCCCTTTTTTTCCACCTCCTGGCAACACTGCTAATTACACTCATGGAAAATCTTGGCAAAAAAATTAACGAATTCTAAAGTTCAAGAATAAAACCATGATATTGCCTTGACAATAACAAATTTAAACGAATTTAAAGAAAAAAATATTTGATCAATTTCAATTTAATTTATATATTTATAAGATTATGATTTTAAAAATACAGATTTTTTGTACAAAAGATTTTTATGTTTAAAATTGAAATCAGATATATATTTTTATTTGAAAAGGTATTTATAATCCACAAATAATAAAATAGCACAAGAAGAGAAAATCTATTTGCTACAGATACTGAAGCATTTACAGTACTTTTCAAGGATCACAGTCGATGCTTCTAAGTCAGATATCACATTTCGGTATTTGTAATGCTTTAGAGTTTCTTACAAGTCATTTATATAGGTTATGTTATAACAAGTTAGGCCAACAATTGTGCTTGACAGACTCCTCCTCGTAGCTTTTGTTATGTTTGACCTCAAGTTTGGGAGCAAAGCAGTGAACCGAAGAATGGCTGACAATAGAGAGAGTTAATCTCTCGCGTGAGATGATAAGATTCTAGGTAACCTGAACCAGTGTGTCAATTGAAATTTTTATATTTTATTAAATATCTCTTATAATGGTACTTTTTTATCACAATTTTACAAAAATAAATAAACGTTATAAATATTTTCATTTGATGTTCAGTATTGCCGTTGAACCTAAAATAAAGACAATTTTAGTCAGCACCTTTTGATGTTTTATTTATCTATATCGAATAAATCGTTTTCGATATATATTATACATATATATACATAGTGTAACTATGATGATAGAAAAAAACTGAGAACAGGTTTAAAACATAGTTAACTGATAAATTTGGTGAAAAATCGTTAAGTTTGGAATTTTAAATTGAAAAGAAATGAATAAAAATTACATCAAATTTATATTATTGGCCTTTTATGAAATTCAAATGGTATCTACTAAGTCTGATGATATATGCATAAAAATGATGAATATGTATGTTTGTATAATTTTCAAACAAAAAAAAAGTTAAATATTTACCTTGTGTCTTGAAGAGTTAAAAGAACACATAGGCCTTTTTGTATAGGTAATAGGCCATTGAAATTTTTATAAATTCATCAAAAATGTCTTAGTACTGCTATTTAAGTATTTCTAATGCCTTGATTATGAAATTAGAGTCTCTACAACATTTGTAAAACGTTCTGACTATTGAAAAGTGTTTATTTGACATCCCATAATAAAAGCATGCGTAATTGAATCGAATATAATATTAAATTAGTTTCCATAAATATTTCCTATAAATGAACCATTTACATTGACAAATTCAAGAATATTTGTTTTTAAATTGTTAATATTTATGTACCAACTAATTTTCTTTTGAAGAAAAATACATAAAAAATGCTGAAAATAGTTCTAAATCTCTTTTTAGAAAAAATTTTCAAAATTTGGACAAAAATCGTCAAATCGTCAACTGGCCTTTTTTAGTCAAAATAAAGATAAATCATCAAATATGGTAACAATGGTTTCAAGGATGATTTCTTTGCAGACCAGTGTAATTGATGTCAGTGTGTCCCCAAATATTAAGGAGTCTATAAGACTCCTGATGGAACACATGGCTAAGACTGGATACCAAGAATAATCATAGTGCTTAATCTTAACTGATTTGAGACTTTTTAAAATCATTTCGCATTATTAAAGTTGAAATTTGGTTTCCATATAGAATGATTTTCCCAAACAACTTTATTAAAAACTGAAATTAGGGACAAATTTAAATTGTACCATATTGGTCACTGGTGTACCAAAAAGTACAATTTTAACCAATCTTGACATCCCTGGCTTGAAATGAACTCTGATTAGAGTCTTCCTGCAATCTGGTAAGAGTTCAAATTCCTCCAGCGATTGTTTACTTCTAATAGAATCGGTTCCAGTGATGTCAAGTGTAGGGAAATTTTCTTTTTTTGAGAGAATTGTTGTAGAAAATTTTAAACAAAAGAAAAAAGGGAATTTCAATTTTTATCGAACCAAAGATTTTAATTTTAAAAAGTCCCTCAAAAACAGCAACAAATTATAAATAAAAGTAAAAAATCCGAACTAATTTAATATTAAAACCGTATTTTAGAATATTCAATTGTAAAAATAATCTTTTTACAAAGAGATCTGATTTAAAGCCCTGCAGCAGTCACACACCGCTCTAGACAGAGTAATGGCCTTGATAGCTTCTTAGCTATCCGAGTAAATACCTGTGATATCCCTAGAATCTACGACATGGGGTAGGCGGAAGGATAGACGGAAATTACCACTAAGTTTATAGTCGTCAGTGAAAAAGGCTATTTCTTTGCACGTTCATCAGGGATGATTCTCAAAGCTTCTGTAATGCAATCTTTGAACTCTCTCCATCAGTCTCGTGATAATGGTTTTCCGTAAAGATAGCAAACAGACTACATTTAAAATTTAATCTCAAATAAAGCAAATTTTTCATCAAAAAAAGCATAGAAAATAGTTCAATAGAGAATTACTGCCCTGACCATAGTCGTAAAGAGCTATCTTACCATCCCAAGAATTAATCTGGGATCCATTTTTAACTTGTAAAAGTTGTTTAGATATATTGTATCTAAAATGTACTCAACTTTACATAGCCTTTTTCCTTTCTCTTTATTCATCCAAGGATATTTCTAGATTTATAAATTTTGATTACCAGTGAAATTATAAAAAAAAAAATCTTCAAAACCACAGAATTTTATCCTAAAAGCAAAAGTTTAAATACTTCTTAGTATCATTCAGGCAAACATTTACCAGCCAATCTTGTACAGCTAATTCTTGGATTTATTATCTGCCTGCATAAGAACCATTTGCCCGTAATATCTATAACATAACTAACATTATTATTTGGGTGTATTTTGAATAATATACATTGCCTGCCACTTGAATAAGGAATCACATTTTTCTAACTTTAATTAAGTATATCTCCTAAACTAAAGTTCAGAAAAAAATAATTTTTTGCGCAACCAAATTTTAAAGTGTTGGCTTTAGTTTCCTGAAGAAATTAAAATATACATATTTTGTTATACTAAAATTATGCATTTATTTAAAGACATGTATTTCTATAGTACTTTTTCGTGTGTCAATTATTTATTTTTAAATTTTAGGTTATAAAAATGAAAGTTATTATCTTCTAGCATTCAATTAATAATGAGTACTGCCACCAGTTTTAGAAATAACCTCAAAAATGCGATTCGGCATCGACTTGTATAATGACTATAAGCAATTTAGCGAAATTGAACTCCATGCTTCTGTTATTGCATCCTTTAAGGATTCTATCGTCTCAAATTGTTTTCCTCCTTCATAAACTTTTCTTGCAAGCCAACCCCAGACATTTTCCATTGGATTCAGGTCTGGTGAATATGGGGGCCTATCCAAAAGTTGAACACCTTGTTGATTAATCCATTGTTTTACTGCTCTGGCGGTATGAATCGGAGCGTTGTCGTTTTGGTACGTCCAAGGTATGGGTCCAAAGAAATCATTAAATTTTAGAAATGCTTCATTTTGTTGGATACAAAAACCAATTCTACGGTACCATAATATGAAATGGCACCCCATACCATTATTCCGCCCTTTCGGCTGTGTCTGCGGCTCAAAATAATTCCTCCTTATTTAAGTCATGGAAGTAATAGTTATACCCGTCGGGACCATCAATATTAAACGTTTTTCATGGGACAATACGACTTTAAACCATTTGTCGGACCATGTCATTGTATTTTTGGCAAACTGTAGACGTTGTGATTTGCGTTTTTTATAAGTGGTGTTTTTTTTACAGTTTTCGTCGGACTATGTGTGGGCACGACTTTAAAATACGGTGCACTATTCTTAGACTTGCACTGACTCCACTTTTTTCACGTATTTTTGATACCGACATGGCAGAATTTGATGCAATTCTAAGAATTTTTCATCTTTCTTTTGTAGTTGTTGCCATTTTCTTCCGCCCTTTCATGTTTTTTCCATATCTTTCCAAGTTATTTAAATAATTGTACACAACTGTCTTTCCTCTATTAATGTTTTCGGTTATTTGGACCGGATTCTGACCCTGAGATTTCAAAATCAGAATTTTTTCTTTTTCAGAGTTATTAAGAGCCTTACCACGTCCCATTTTGAATAAAAACTATTTAAAAACTACTAAATTAAAAATTCTCTAGTCGTTTATATTGAAAGAAATTCAAATCATAGCCTTCCTGATTAATATTAAAAGAATTCCTTGTACAAGTGACACACGAAATAGTACCACAGAAATACATGTCTTTAAATAAATGCATAATTTTAGTATAACAAAATATGTATATTTTTTATTTCTTTAGGAAACTAAAGTCAACACTTTGAAATTTTGTTGCGCAAAAAATTATTTTTTTCTGAACTTTAGTTTAGGAGATATACTTAATTAAAGTTAAAAAATGTGATTCCTTATTCAAGTGGCAGGCAGTGTATTAATACACAAGTACATTTCCCTTTGCTAAGGCAAAAAGTTAATAGACATTTAAGTTTAACTCGTAGTTTAGCACCCTTGTAAAGGAATTCACTCTCGTAACAAGTACAAAAACAAGTTATATATTTTTTCTATTATTCTTATGTTCATCCTGTAGTGACATCTATTCTACATTATCAATTTCAAGCAAAGTGCGTGTACAGAAGGAAGGATGAGTGAGTTTCAAAAAAAAGGAGGGTTTGAATTTAAGTTCAATGTGTTGTTTTGTTTTTCTTTGAATGGTGGTGTATTTGGTGGTTATGGTGCATTGTTGTCTTTAATTCTTTTCGAAAAACAACAAAAAAATAACTAAATACATTCATTATCATTATCATCACAATTTCTTACATTTGTACATTTAACTAAGGGGAGGACTTAGTGATCCTTTATACTGGAATTGGCTGTATTAAAATGTCCAAAAGAAACAAATGCAGGTGTTGTAGATTTATTTTTATGTTTTTTGTAAAATAGAATCTAATTGTTTTGTGTTTAATATGTTACTGATGGGGTTGTTTGGTTTTTAATTTAAAGTTTACTTTTTTTTAATTTTCATTCGTTTGGTTGTAGCTAGTGGTTCGACAGGTTTTGTTGTTTTAACCAATTTACTTGCATGTAGAAATTTGTTGGCCTTAAATGATGAAGAAGGAGTGAGAGTGTGTCGGGGTTGTTTAAATTGTTAGATAATTTATCTGGATTATTCTTATTCGATTTTTATTTTTTTGTTGCGATTGCAATATACATCATTAATTGGAATTTGCAAGACAGTGTTTTTAATAAGAGAATAGTTTTATAATCTACTTTTATTGGAAATTTTATTATATTTAATTTCATTGTAATAAAATGCTGATTAATCGAATATAAATCAATATGCCTTTATTGTAAATTTTGTATTCCAACATTTCACAGCAGTTATTGAAGATTACTTACAAAATATTCGATAATGTTTTAAGTATTAGTACTCATTGATTTATTCATTTAAAAAAATTAATGGAAACTATGTTTTGTTAAGGAAATAAAATAAAAGACTTTTCGTTATTTCATTTTTTATTTTTGTTTTTCTTTAAAAAAAAAAAAAAATATATATATATATATATATATATATATATATATATATATTTTAAATATAATTTTTACTTAAACAAAATTTGGTGAAAAAACGATTTTTTAATGCATTGTTTTATATAATATGGATTTGGTCTGGGGCAGGACGACATATTTATTTTGACTCCTATAGTCTTTATACTATTATAGCCTGGGCTTAACATTTTGAATACTTATTTAAGATTTTTTGTTTTCAATAATTTCAAACTGATTTCTCTAATTTCAAGCAATGATATGGAAATTAACAGTCCTGAAAAATTATTTTACAAAATTTTAAAGTAAAAAATAGTTATTATATCATTACTATAAAAAGACCCCAGACAACTTCTACTTTGTTTATACCCTACACCTTAGACCTTAGCTCCCATATAAATAAGGCACATTTCTGAAAATAACTTTAATTTACATAAATCTCATATAAATATAAGTATAATAATATTTAACGCAAATAAGTTCAATAAAAAAAAAGAATCGTAGTATAACATTTCATGATCGAATTTACCATGGGTATCATATAAGGCTTACTTCCGAAAATATTTAAAATCTCTTTGACGCAAATACATATTGGTATAGGTAGCGACCATAATTTTTTTTTAAAGACTATTTTGAATCTTAAGTATGTACAGCATATTTTTAGTTGCAACCAGGGACCGAAAATAACAAAATTTTTTTTATTTTTAAAGAAATAAAATATAACGCCATATCGGAGAACTGATTAACCTTTATGAAATAAAGGTTATTTTCTGACTATTTTTTTTTTTTTTTTTTTAATAAAAATTGTTATTTTGTGATGCTTTTTTATAAATAAAAATTATTTTGTGACTTATATTTTAAGTAGATTAAATAAAAGTAATTTTCTGATAAGAAAAAACATAATTTTTACGATTTTTTTTTTTTTTTTTTTTTGTGAATATTTTTTTGTTTGGTTGGCCAACGATTTTTACTTTTTGTAACTTTTATCTTTGCTCGAAATACAAAAGTCACAAAATAATTGTTATCGTTTGATTTTTTGTGATAAAAGTCATAACAGTTACGGTATATATAATTTCCTATGCTAAATAAATTAACATTTTCAATCAAAAAGTTATGTTTGCAAATATTTTCTATCAATGAATTTAAAATATAAATTTATTCTTTATTTCCTAAGTAACACATGATTTTATGATCAAATTAAAATAAGAAAAAAAACGCAGAATTGTTTATAAATGGGAATAAGACCAACTGACGCCGAAACTAATGTATAAAAATAATCGCATAAACTATTAATTCAATATGCATACAACATGTACGAGTACGAGTACAAGGGACAAGTTTTATAACAAACCACCATGCCACACCACCCAATAAGTATGCTATTGCAAATATTTAACACAACCACCATTCAATACAACCATTCAATTCCTTCATACCACTATACCACTATAGCGCTATTAATATAAACAAGGATCAAATCAAACACACACAAGAAAACAAAAATGTATGTTTAAAACATTTGCACTTGCTAAATGACAAAAATGTTACTTCTACCGGCCTAGAAACCAACAATCGTTGGTCCATTTCAAAACTGAAATTTAACACGCACTTATTGCACAAATATCGCCCGCATTTTCAGATTAAAACGTGCATTATAATGGATGACTGACTACATAGTCTCATATTCAATATTTATTTCTGTGGCATAAACATATTTAATAAGTAAAATATAAATAATTTTTTTTTTTTTTTTTGTTTCAAAACAATAACGAATACATATTTTTAATGCATGATGATGATTCGATAAGATTTGTATCAAATTAAGCGATTTAGGGTGAGAGAGTGGTTGGTTACTTATGTGTCATGGTGTGGTACAAAATGCCTCAAATTGAGTTGTTGTTAAGTAAACAATTCAAAAAATTTGCACTTGCGTTTTTGTATTTGTGTGTGTGAGTATGGATATTGATAAAGCCAAAAATTCAAATAGTTAAATTTAAATGATAAATTAGCTTGGTGACACTTGGTTAGATGATGACAATCAACAAATATGCTACATTAACATTATATGTATGTGTGTATATGTGTGGAAGTTCCGCTATTACTTTGCATTATGGTTTAATATTGAAAGTTAAGCGTGTGATTGGTAGCACATGTTCAAGGACATTCTATAGTTTACTATTATTAGCTAAGAGTATATATAATTAGTTAACAACGTTTATTAACAGATTAAGATAAAATTAATACACATTGTACGAGTATGTGTATTAAATATTAAGATTCTCTGATTCAATAAATGAAAACTGTACAGAAATATTTGTTATAGGATTTAAATGTGACTACATTACATCTATCCAAATTTGTGCAATCTTATATTATTATAATTCTCTTAGATATCTTTTAGTTAGACTTTTGTGGTCGTTCTAAAATTCCTAAGATTTTCTCATATGTCTATAAAACCGTCTCTAGGTATTCCTCTAGGCATTTCATTTCTCCAAGAGGGACTTTAATTATGAAACCAGGTTTCAAAAATAAAACATTATTATTTTGAAAGTTGTTAAAAATAATAAACTTTAAAAACCTAAATTTAAATCAAGGGATTCCTATAACTTGCTTAAAAATAAAATTTAAAGATTTTTTTTTTTTTTTTTTTTTGATTTAAAAGTGTATAATACAAATTTATTTCTTTTTATTTTCTTATAAAATGTCTTAAAATTTAATAAAAACAATAAGCAATATTATAAATAATTATATTCGACTTTTGAATTAACCTTACAACATGTTGAACGATACTAGAAAATAAGGTAAAAATTTTCTATAATTTAATATGAATAAAATCTTTATTCTTTCAATCCATTTTTCAGTATAAAATTTATCGGATGTTATTGGGCGATCTCCATTATATTTGATAATATGATATTGATTTGTAAAAGGGGAACTTATTAAACCCAAATGAGATTTTCTGGTCTCAAATAGCTGCATACTTGTGTTAATATTTAACAAAAATTTGGAATTTTTAAAGTCATTTTAGAATCCACCTTTAAATTATATTGTAATATTAATCTATTAGTTTTCAATGGGAAACATGACAACCAGACTGACAGTACTTTGATCGTAATTTTGAGAATAAAATTGAAAAACATATTTAATGCCAAATATAATCATGTTTCAAACTTTTGACTTGTCATTTCTTCTTCTTACAGAAAAATTTCGGTGAATCGTTCTTGAATGATTTCCGAAAAGGGGCATGAAGCTGTTGCCTTTGGGAACCCATGCTCTACACACTTTACCCCATTATGGTGACTTTTTTTTCAAAAAATTTACTATTTTTTGAAAAACCTTTTTATTATATTTTTGGATTAAAACTCATCGTTAGAAATTTCTCTTCTAACTCGTTTTATGAAAACTGTTTTTTTTTTTTTTGGGAAAAATTTTGTTTTTTTTTTTTTGCAAAATTTAATTCTTTGTAAATTTGCTTTTTTATTGGGAAAGTTAAATCTAATAGACTCCCAATTTATAAATACCCAGAAACTATAAACAATTTCGAATAAACTGCCAAAACTGTAAGTCCTGTTTGGAAAATGTTCAAAAATGTTTGTAACACACACTTATAGTCCTACGAAGAATTATTTTCTGAGGCGACTAAGCCATGCAATTAAAAAGATCATTTGATGCAATATGGCACATATAAATAAATTAGCGCCGTAACCTATTGAAATTTGTTATGATTAGTTGTAGATCCCATTCAAGTATTCTCCCGGAATAGTCGTTAACGTCCAGAAAAGTCTTAAAATGTCTCTATTTTAATAAAATATGGAGCCAACTTCCAAAAATAATAAATACAACATAAATGTCAATATCATGAAAATATTTGACATAAATATGTTTTGTATAGGCATAAATCATTACAGTACATTACAGATCGGTACATAATTGATCATACGAGTAGGTCTTCTAGAAGACCCTCTTCCGAAAGACTAATTTTAGCGAAAATAACTTTCTTACTTGATTTAAACTTCATTGGGGATGCGATGAATTAGTGCTTTCCAAAAATGCAACTTAATTATGTGCTAATCAATTATTAAAACAGTACTTTTCAGAAAATATATAAAAATATATTTTTTTTTTAACTTTCTTGAATTGCAAGATTTATTACTTTCACATACGATATAAATTACAAAACTTATTCGGTTTTATCTCATATTTTTTTATGTCCTTCAAATAAACTGCAAAAACTTTTCTAACTTTAATGAAATATATAAGAATGGCTTTTTTAATCAATCTAATAAATATGTTATATGAAATGGGCTATTGCGTTTAACTCGCATTATAAATGCTTTTGAAATTTGCCCTTAAAATTTAAAAGTGTACTTGTCAAAATACATTTTTTATTAAATTTTATTTGTTTTTTAATTTATTTTTCAATTGATTTTCTTATTTATTAATTATTTAATTAAGTACTCGCACTTGAAGGAAACGAAAACAAACTTAACCAGCTGTGATTTTTTTAAATTATACCACCATCCAAGTTGTCAGGTTGCTGCTGCCACATGCAAAAAAAATGTTCTGGTTTAAAACAAGCAAACACCAAAATATTCAACGAAGCAACAGCAAACTCATCATCTTTGTCCTTTCAGATACAACAAAAATCAGCTGAATATAACCCTCAATGACTTTTTCAAAACAATTCCATTACTAACGCGTGCCATGTGACCTGAAACACATGTTTTTTTTTGAGGATTTGCACAAATATACTCACTTGTATAAATATAAATCAGATAAGAACATCATCATCAAATCTTAAATGTTTTCCTGTTGATCCTTTTTTTCCTAGTTTTATTATTTTTGTTGTTTTTGCAGCTATTATTGTTTGTAGTTGTTTGATGTTAAACATATTAATTGTGTTAGAAAGAAAAGTGAACCCAAATAGGAGGACAGTGTGGCTGAGGTGAAACAGGGTTAAATATTTAAGGGCCTTTTGTATTTTTAGATATCTTGAATATATCGCTCACTTACTTTATGAACGTCATAACTCAAAAATTTTTGAGTTAATGATGTATCAAGTGTTATCTTTTGTAAAAATATCATGTGAATATCTTTTATGGAAATCTTTTGAGAAGAGAATGTGATGTTAATTTTTCTATTAAGATAAATGACATTTGAAAACTTTGAATGCGATTTCCTCAAATCTAACTATTTGAGTTATGACATTCTTGAAGTAAATGATCGATATGTATTTTGTGAAAAAAGTAACATTTTTTTCAAGATGAAGGCCCCAGATAACAAAATTTTTTAGTTAAAAAAGGGATTCTCATTGTTTTTCTTTTGAATATTGATATTTGATTTTATTCTTAATCGTGTCTTAATCTTATCGATATCATTTATGGCGAAAAACTAAACTTCTCCTTTTTGTCACTTACAAGCTCACAAAATACTTTCAAGCAAAATCTTCACATATAACTCTATCTTATCAAGAACTTCTTCAAACCAATTAACCGCATTGAACCAAAATCAAGGAACATACATTTGTCAAACCTAATATTCAAAAACTAATGACCAATGGAGTCTTTAAGAGAGATAATTAGAAAATCATTTCTACAACATTATCGGTAATCGAAAATACCTTGATTTGAAGCAACTAATGGTTTGTTGCGAACAGATTGGAGCTCAAATATCTTTAGAACTTATTTCTTTATTCGATATTTCGACTTTTCAATTAAAAGTTTGGCGGTACGAGTAACGAGAAAGGAGAGCAACGCTAATAAAATTTGGCGAAAATCGAAAAATAATACCAAGGATTTTGAAACGATGGCATGATAAGTTCTCACTGTTGGACTCTAATACGTGAAACAGATCCCAAATAATACAAAGGATTCAGTTTTACAGATCTTTAATTCCCATTTATCACGTTTTATTGAATAAATTGATTATCAGATCACAAATATAGTAAAAAATATTTTTGTTCATATCTCGAAAACTAAAACCAATTTTGGAAAACTAAGTGAAGATTCAAATTCAGCGTCCTAAATTACCTTAGAAATCACATTTGGTTGTGCAAATCCAAAACCTAAAATACCTGTGGTTTTTTTCAGTCCAAACTATTTATTTCTTTTAAAGGCCCTCGTTGCAAAGGACGAATTTCAAGAGTTTATTTTAAACCACGACCAACCCTAAACCACAAAAACAGAGCTAATAATTAAGGCATTAGTCAATTGTAATGACTGTGGTTTGGGGTGGTTTCAAACGACACAAATAATTTGTAGAAAGGTTTAGGAGGAATTGTAGTGTGTGCGTGTGTATTTATATGCATATCCATTCACGATCGTTTAGATTCAATTAAAAACCTTTTAATGCAAGCACCCAAAAGCCAACTGATTTGGGCGGGCAACCAATTCATTCGCTTTTGTTGTAATGCAATAACAATAATAACAACAAATGCAAAGTACTTATGACAGTGAGACGAATAACGTTAGAGAATTTTTTTCTATTTTGGAAAAAGTACACTTGCTGATGATTCTGAAGCAAAAAAAAAAGAAATAAACATGATGTTGCACTTGCTACAACCATTTCAAAGATGTTGAAACAAACAAACAAAATCAGCAACCACCATTGCTTGCAGCCAAAAAGTAAAGCAAAATTTAAAACATTATAGGCTGGTAGTATGTAGCCGAATGTTGGCTGGCAGGAAGGCTGAGTTAAAGGGCGCGCAAACGCTGGGAATTTTAGCACTTGTTGGCACATGTTGTCATCCTTATCATAGAGTTTAGATGTTTTGACACTGCAAGCCGTAACAAATCGTTTTGTAAATCGCAAATAGTAAAAGCCTTAACACTTCCTAATATTTACAACAAATCGTAATCAGGATATGCGTATAAGGGTTTTTGCACAACATAAAATCACACTCTCCTCTGTCTCTACTCGTTTGAACACGTGGTAATGTAAAATTTTAGTGAGCAACAATGAGATGTGAGATGCGTCATATAAAAGCACAGGACATTTCCAATTAGAGAATCAGATTCAAGTTAGATTTCAAACGAAAAACAACGCAACACTAATTCGAAAAATTAAAAATATTTAAAGTTCGTTTTATATTAAAATATGCTTCCTGTTTTGCCTAAAACGCTGAAAACACAACACAATCAATTAGCGGATATTACAACAAATACCCAAAACTCACCGAGACAAAGTCCCACACAAAGTGTAAATAAACGCAGTCCCAGCATGATATTTCGCATAGAACACTTATTACCTCATACCTCGGCCTCGCCTAGTTCACCACCTAACCCGATCGTTACAAACGAAAGAACTATGGATCCTACGGACTTATCACCTTCCAAAAAATCTAAAGTTATGAGAGCTGGTGTACATGTCTCTCAACTAATACCCAGAGACACAATTTCTGAAGCAATTAATGCACAATCATTGATCAATTATCCAGCAGCAACTGAAACAACAACACGTGCCTATTGTTCATTAATAAAAGAGAGCGGCATATTAAGTATGACTCCCACTACAATGAGAAAAATTAAACTTTCCGAGGATACACATAGCAACAATGCTCTATTTGAAATCAATAAAGGACAAGTGGTATTGCGTGTGCTGCGTGACATACAAAGAGATGACGAAATTGTTGCTTGGTTTGGTGAAGAAGTTATTTTACTTATGTCCATACCATTCTTAACACCACTCAATATACAGGGCAATAATCGTTACACCTGCCACTTGTGCCATTTAACATTTGAAACACCAAATCCTTTGAAAATTCACTTGGCTTTGGGTTGTGGACGTCATAATATTGATATACTATGGATACGTTTATATTATGCCATCAAAGCTTCTCATTATACCCAACAAGTGTTACCACTTTCAATACCCTTAACCAGTACCGCTGCTTCAACATCTAGACTATCACCGGTATTGCCTACATCATCAGCCACCTCCTCTTCAATATCACCATCACATTCACCACAACCACAACCGTCTATATCAAGATTTTCTGCCTTTAAGCCCATTTGTTCATCTGCCTCAATTCATCATCATCACCATCATGTACAAACATCTATGTCATCAGTTATGACCTCGAATCTAAGTGTACCTCCACAACATACTACCGCAGCACCTCTTTCCTTTCTGCCTTCAATATCCAATGTCGCCTTACCCCATATGACTCTTTTACAACCGCCCTCAACAAACCCTCTCAATGCTGCTGCTCAAATCGAAGCTATAGTCAGTAATATGGGTGCCTCGAAGCAGGGACATCTTTGCATCTATTGTGGCAAAGTGTATTCCCGCAAATATGGTCTAAAAATCCACATTCGCACCCATACAGGTTTTAAACCACTAAAATGTAAATTCTGCCTAAGACCTTTTGGCGACCCGAGTAACTTGAATAAACATGTTCGTTTGCATTTACAAAATAGTGCAAACAGCTCATCGATCGAAGGTTATCAGTGCAATTTATGTCACAAGACTTTGGGTCGGCGAAGGGATCTACAAAAACATATGGAAACACGTCATGGTTATACTAGTACGAGTGGTGTGGCGGAAAAGGTTGAAACAACAAATTCCAACTAAGGGTTGAAATGTAAATCGAAGCAAATAGGTGGCTAATCGATAATATTTAGTACAGGGTCTATAAATTTTGTGATATTAGTTATAAGCTAAATTATATTTTTTGTAAATATACATTATTTAAAAGTAATACTTATTTTTATAACTTTAACGAAAAATTTATATACAAATACAGAGAAAAATTATTACCTTATATTTTTCAATTAAAGCAGTTGTTTCATTTTACATAAAAATTTTATTAATATGTTCAAGCAAAAATAAAATAAAAATAAAATTCAAGCAGGTTTTTTTCTCATTTAAATTTAATGTTTAATGCTAATATTTTAAGGAATGCTTTTTTTTATTCTGTAGTGGAACTATCGTTCAAAAAATAAAATAAATACTGCCTAAGTCATTAAAAGTGTAACCAAAAATATGCTCTAAAAAAGTTGTTTTATGCGCTCTAAAAAATTATCTTAAAACTATAAAAATATGCTCTTAAAGTATTATTTTTTCCGGAAAAATTTTAAAATATCTACTATTAATGCTAAAAATAACTTGATTTGCAATTAAAAACATTTAAATCTAATATATTGTATCAAGATATTACAAAATTTTTATCAATTTATAAGATGAAAATTTTTAGGGAATCGGATTTGAAGAACTATGTGACAGTAAAAAGAAAATTTTCACGAATAGCAAATAATGCAAAAAATTTTAATGGACTCAAAATATGCATGATTTTTCTCTTAAGTGTAAAATATGCAAAATTATGATCTCTAGTGTAATAAATGCAAAATTATGGTCTTAAGTAAATAAGCAAAAATATGTCATTTAAATTGCTAAAATATGCTATAAAATAAGGATTTTCTATGAAAATCGGACAAAATATACCATTACGACTAAAATATGCAAAAATTTTCTATGAAAAATCGATGCAAAATGTCTAAAATTGTCTGAGACTGATAAATAAATAACAATTTGGTTCATTTGAAGCTCAAGAAAAAATATGAAAAATCATATTAATCATAAAATATGATTTTTCATATTTTTGGTTGCACTGTCAAAGTAACTTGTTAAGGGAAACTATATTTCCTACTCGTTGATAGCACTACAGATCCAATCGAAAACTTAGCTGGACAAATTAATAAAATTAAAAATAATATATACCTTCAGTTTGGATTGATTTTTCTTCTATAGCTAAAATCGTGCTCTAATCCCACCTAAAATGGTTTTTAAATTCACCATTTTATTTTCATGTGAAAGGTCCGAATACTCGTTCTTATATTTTATAAATTTTGATACAATAAAAGAAATAATTCTTAAATATTCGACGTCGAGCGAAAAATTCGTTTCGTTTCCCATATAATTTGTCAAACGATATTCGATATAAAGGATTTTCCTCATCATCAACGAAACAACTTCTGTAGTTATCTTTTTTCAACGCCCTATGAACCGTCTGGGTTGTGTTATTTCCGTAGCTATTTCGATCCTACAAATACCCTCATACCATGGTACACAGACTGAACTGAGAAATCTAGGCAGAAAGTGAATGCAGTTGAGTAGACATTTATATTTCATCGCATACGAACTCTGCGCCTTAATCACGGAATAACCATAGAAATGAAAGTCGATAGTCCATGCTTCCGAAAAAGGTGCCCTGTCTGTCTAGCAGAAAAAATTCTGGACTCGAATTCTATGGTGCTAAACTTTAAACATTTAGTGACATTACTAGAGTGTTCTACGGAAGTAGATTTGGCATCTCCGATGTCAATGAAATTTACTACATATATTGCCTTTGATAGTATTTCCAAAATTTTTAACTTCTAGACTAAACTCTTTTCCATACTCGTGAAAAATTTCAAGTTGGACACTCCTTTACTTCTTAGTGTTTGTGTAGTGTAAATTAAAAAAAAAATAAAATAATTTCGCTTCAAAAAATTCTAGAATAATTAAATTTTTTATCTAATAAGTTTCAAAAGTACTGTGAAGTTGAAAATAAATCAATTAAAAGGTAAATTGAAATGAGTCATAAAAATTATTAAGTAAAAGATGATATACATTGACTAAATTATATTTAAATTATATTTTTTATGTATTTATCAGTTGCCAACGTTCCTTGAATTTTAAATGTGTGATCATTAATGTTTCCCAAAAGCATGAACTTTCATTAAAAGACAAATCAATTTAAATTCAAAAAAAATTGAAAGTAGAAATTTAATGATTTATATTTCATACAAATTAGAGATGACAAATCAAAGTAATTTTATAGTAAATACAATTTTTATACCCTTCGCCACAGGTGTAAAGGGTATATATCAGTTTGTAATTTCTAAAATATACATCTACGACCCCAAAAAACTCGAAAAAACCTCGTATTAACCTTATATAAGCTAGGGACTTCGGAATCTTTTTTGAAATGTTTTTGCTTCAGAATTCATTTTTGTACAAATTTGTTGTTAATATTTTTTTTTAAATATTCAGTGTTTTGTATTAACCATATCTGTCCGTAAACAACCGAGTTATAGGCAAAACTCTGAAAAAAATATTTAAAATATACACAAGCAAACATATATAAAAAGCAATAACTTTCAGTCTTGTTGTTTTTTGCATAAGCAAGCAGTGGTTGTTGATTTTATATACACATAATCATTTCTTATTTATGTTTGGACATTTTTAGTTGTTGTTGCTATGAAATATAAATTTAATAGTTATCAGAAGCTTGGTGTAACCAGTGAAAGGCGTCATTATAAGATCAACTGATTATTTTTTGCTTCATTTTTAGTGTAAAATTATTCTTAAGTATGAATAATTATATAAGTATAAATGTGAAAATACTTTAAGGCATAAATTTTATTATTTGTTGATAAGATGGTGAAGGGTATAAAAGATTCGGCATAGCCGAACATAGCGGCTCTTGTTTTTTATTAAAATTTTAAAAAATTTAATATTTTAAAGTTTTAAATATTTTAAAAAAATTTAATATTTTAAAATTTTGCACTGGATTCAGCGCACTCTTCTTGTGTTAAACTCGTGGGACAACGCTTTTTCTAATTTTAGACTCGCAGAATTTTATTAACTAAATAATTTTTTTAACCGCTTTAATTTTATATCAGTTATAAAAAAATTATAATAAAATTATCTTTAAAAACAATACCTCAACGAACGGAGCAGTAAATAATCAACAGTTTTTTATTTTATAATTTTATTTAAATCTTTCACATATTTTGAGTATATTATTTTTGTAATAATTTCATTTTCTTTTAACTTAAATTAAAAATAAAATATTTTTTGATGTAATATGTTATCTTTAGATTTTTATATGTATTCGTTTCTGTTAGTTTTTAAGTTTATTTCAATTAAGTACTTTTTTTTCGTCTCAATAATTAACTATTAAAATTTTAGAATTTAATTGAGATAAATAGACACCGATATTTTTTGTTTTTATTGAATTGTTTTATTTTATGTTTGAATTTGTCTCAATAACAATTTACTTAATAATTATTTGTTTGGTTATTTTATATATTTTGTTATTTATTACACCAAATATTTATATTTAATAATTCATTTATGTTTTTATTTTTTTTACATAAATTCTTGTCTCGAAAGAAGCACACTTGGGTTTTTTTTTAATTTTATTTGGAGGGGGAGGTGAAAACTGGATTTATTTTTCTAACCAATTTTACTACAAAAACTTTTAATTACTATTTAATATATTGTTAATTTTGTTTCGTGATACATGTTCATACAAATAAATATGTACAATATTTATGTATTAACAATTTTTTGCTTTTATATATTAATTATGATTTTTTTCTTTTTTTATTTCAAAATACTCAAATATTACAATCGTTGTTGTTCCCATTAAGGTAGATTTATTTATTTGCTTATTGACTAATTTATTACTTATTTATTACAAAACTTAAATTACCAAAAAATAATACATAGTATTTAATTAAGTACACTCGTTTAACAATCTACTTTATTTACTAAGTATTCAAATTTATATTTAAATTTTGTTCAAGTGTCGGTTATTTAAATAATACTTAATTGCGCATCATAAAATTACAACCTGTTATGTTTATAACTTATTTTTTATTTCAAAACTTAGGAAGAAAAATTTTGATCAATCTGTTAACTATATAAATACAAACCTTAAACATATATTTCTATATGTAAATTTGGATTGGGATTTTTACGTTAAAATTTTTTTAAATTATATCTAAAAGTTTTAGTTTGATTAACAGACCTTTGCGAAAAGAAATTAACAATTAAGGAGGGAAATCGGTCCTTTACTCACAATTTCGTTATAATTTACTATTTCTCTGACTTACTCAAGCTTACCGGATTTTAGAATCGAGCATATTAAGAATAATAAAGAAGAATAATAAAACTTGTTAAGAGGTCAACAAATAGTATATAGAAATGCACTAGACATAATGAAATATGGACTTTAGTAGCTTCAGAATAATTTATGTTTTTATGCAGACCACCATTCTTTGACTTATAAAGGTGGTGGATAACCACTCAAATTTTTTGATCGTTGTTGGGTTCGCCTAAGTTATTAGAGAAGAATTCCAGATTAAAAAAAAAAAATATCTTGCTGCAATTCACTAAGAAATTTGAAATATATTATTTTCTAGCCGTCACTCACTCATTCGATTATCATTTGACCAACACGAAACACTAAGTGAATTAAGGAGTGTGCATGAAAAAAGTGGTGCACTCTTTAAGGATTATAACTTATATTATATGTGAAAAAAGTAGTACCGTTAACTTGTAATTGTAATTCAAATCTATAACGAAACCTCATGTCGATCATGTTAAATAGTTGTTAGGAATGCAGGTGTGTTGCGAAATACCGTTTTGGGTCATAAAAAATCGTAAACCATTCGACTTACTTAATAACAAATAAGGAAAACAAGTTACAGATTCCATTTCCGAAAAAGTTGTAAGTTAAATAGATGATGTTTACAGAGAACATCACGGTGGTATGCTTAAGAGTGCTAATGACAGTCATGGCGGACCAGAAAATGCATTCCATTTTGCCAAGTGTCTAGTAAAACTTTTACATTGTATTCATCTACAATTATTCAATAAACTTAAGCCGAACATGCAAAAATTCTAAAAAAACTATATGAAAAAAAATCAACAATAAACTAATTAACCTTAAACACAAGGCACGGTGTAAAGTGTTACTTGATGACTGCCCCTGTTAAGTATTTCTAAAATAGAAAACAAACAGAAGTTAAAATATAAATAACATACAACATTGTTCATTGCTACTTAATAAGTGGCTAAACAATAACAAAACCATACATTGCTGATTTACTACCTAAACTGGTAGCTTTAAGCATATAAACAATAATAATTGAAAAAGGAGAATACAAAATAATTGTAAGCCAAAACGAATGGTTTACGATCTGCCGAGTGTCCAATAAAACTTTTACACTGTATTCTTCTACAATTATTTAATGAACTTAAGCCGAACTTGCAAAAATTCTAAAAAAAAATCCAAAAAGTATTAAAAATTTTATTAGAAACGAAAAAATATTTTTTTCTTTTAAATTTAAAACTTGAATATAACAGTCTTTAATAAAAATCAAATTCCAGAGAGATTCAACTATTGGTTTCCTTTTTATAAGCAGAATTGTATGTTCTAATTTTTTTGTGCGCACTTCTTAGATGTGATCCATCAATCTTAAAATATTTTAATTTTACAAGATATTAAAAATCACTTTCATTTAAATGAAACGGTGGATTTGAATTCTCAAAAATATGCTCACTATACAAAATTAAGGGGTAAATCTTAAAACCCAAACCAGCTTATTACTTAAAAATAAAGATTGAGAAAATGTTTATTTTGTGAAAAATATTATTTTTGGTGATTTAAATTTAAACTAAAAGATCCAAAAGAATGGTAAATTATGACATAAAAATCTTAATATTTATAATATGGCATAATATTGAAATTTAAATAGAAATTTCCCAACAAACATTTCTTTATAATTTCAACGCCTACTTTCAACACCTAAACAAAACATATTACAGTTATGCAATTTTTATGGAATATTTAAATTATCGTGAGTCTTAAACGAATGTTTTGTGTAATAATCGAATGTTTACTTATGTATGTAAGTGTAGAAAATGCATTCAAGTGTATTTATGTGTATATGATTTTGTTTATTTATTTCAAAGATTATATATATATATTTTTATTTAACTATTTATAATACATATGAAATGTTTTAATTAAAGCTTTACTAAATACTTAAATAGAACATTTTCAAACTTGTTTTTTTTTAATACTTATGTAGTTTGATTTGTTTTTCAATACTTATTTAGTCATATAATTAGTAGTTGATTTTATATTATGACATTTGTATGGTTGTATATTAAATAAATACAAAATTTGATCTTAATGATTCTTATGTATTACAAGACACATTTTATATTACTTTGAATTTATATCCTTTTATTTTTGCACATTAATTTAATCAATGATTTAATATTGAATACTTTTCACTGCAATAACAAAATACATATTTATGCAATATGTTGGTTTTATTTTTCTTTTTTTAGATTTTTGACTTTACAAATTAATAAAAATATATTTTAGAGATTCAAACATTGTTAACAATCATATTTCCAAATGGATCTGTTTTGTATTTATATTCGAGGAGGATTTTGTTTATGTATTCAGGAAATAAAAATTAAATAAAATATCACATAATTTGTATGTTTTACCACTTCGTTTTATTTTCACAAATTTATTAGTTTTTCCAAATTCTGGTGACCACTTAACAATATAATTAAGTAGACACTGGAATTTGAATTAGAAAGTTAAGATAAATTACAATTACTACCGCAAGACGTACTCGTAATATATACCATATTCCGACCAGTTTTAAACCGGCTTTTTCGATTTAAGTACTGGCGGTTTTTTCAAAATGTTCATTTTTCGTTTTTAAAATAACATTTTATATCAACAAAACTATGAAATAAATATTAATATTTGAATGGAAATTTAGGAAAAATTTGTTAATTGATTAATATTCATTTTTATAAAAATATTTACAGTCTTATTCATAGTAGTTTTGAACAATTTATAAAAAGCTTTATTAAAGGTTAATAAGAAATTTTGAAAAATTGTTATTAGTAATAACATTGTTGGTGAGAACCTACTTTAACAGTTTAGTAAAAAAAATTTTTGAGAAAATTATTAGTCTTTTTTACAGTTTGAATGCATTTTCAACGTAATTTTGCAATTTTGGACAAACTATTTTATAACTATGTTTTATTACACATTTTTAGAAAGATTGAATTTTAGCTCCCGGAACATCTTTCACACAGACCCAGACAAATTTGGCCAATAAAGGATTTTTGCGAAAAACTTGAATTTCTTTTAGTAACTTAAAGTAAGACCAAACAGACTTGCAATTTACGTTAAAGCGGAAAAAATTTTGTTAGAGCTAATAAAAGAAAAACATTTGTTATAAATTATGTTTACGTAATGCACAATGGACTCCTATATTCATTAGTAAAGTATTCAAAACATTTAATTGGATTTTTAAGTTGTTATTTATATTCCACTAACGAATAATTGCTTTATATATATATATATCTTTTTTTCATGTGTGAAAATAAGTGCTGAAGGGTGTAATATCAAAATGTACTAAATCTGATATGGTGAACGTCATTCATAAAGAAAATTTAATATACAGTCCTGTCAAAGAATTCTCTTGCGATCGAATTTAGAAAAAAAAAATTCAAAAATAGGTCATCTTCGGTATTTTAAGTGCTTTCTATTTCGTTATTGATATCGGTTCATATGAAGCTTTCTCAGAGATCGTACTGTATGAGCACAAGTTGTTATAGATGGGATCTAATCAAACGTTCTCCTATAGAACTTCCAATCGTATCTATTTTTTTGCAGATGACAGCAACATTTGCCATTATTTTCATTAAACTATAGACCAAGTCTGTTGAAAATTGGGGCCGTGAGGCAAATTAGTAATGGGGTTTTGCGAATAGAGGCGATTTTAACGCTCTTAAAACTTTATATTGTATGTTAACACACAAACGTCTGGCAGATCATGTTGTTTCATCTTTTTTTATGGGTGGTATAAATATAAGGCTCTTGAAGTTCTGGGAATGTAAATACAGTGTGATGTTTATTAGAATCAACACATTTTCAATGAGTCTAGGGCTAGTTCATTTCATCTGGTCTTCTTCCCATTTATTACACCTATATCCTCTCGTACAATAAAGCCTATTTTAAAGCTTCTCGATTGAATGAAATGACTATTTGATGTTTAGAATATTGCAAAATTCGAAAACATTAAATTTATATATATATATATATATATATATATATTTAATTCCAAAAAGCCATGATTTTTATTTATATTAACTTTCTGGGCATATGTCCCTTGCTGCCTGTTGGCATAGACCACTAACTTCAAAAACCATACACGAAAAAGTCTAACGTGTTAAATCGTACGTACGTCAATTCATGTCACCTTCGAGAGAGATTTTTAACGGGCACTGCTAAAAATCCCAACGTAAACATCGACAAGTTAAATTCTGAAGTCCAAGATTCTCCTGCATACATTCATAGCGGCTATGTCATCTACCGATCTTGCGTTCCTTTAGCGTATGATATTAAAGTAGCTTGGCATTAGTAATAAAAATAAACAACATTTACCGAGTCAAATAATTGAGCTTTTTTCTTCTTGTACATTCTCCAAAAATCTCCTTCTAAATTTGAATATTGTAAAATTTAAATTTATTAAGTATATTCAAAACTACTTTCAAAAGTATTTTAATATTTTTTAGGAAAAATAACTTTAAATAAAAATCATGTCCACAAAAGAATTGGCTCTAGAAAAATTTTGAAAGCACATTGTTTTTTTTTTTTTTTTATATATATTAAGATTGTGCGTTATTAGAATGTCAATGTTCCTACAAGTTTCAATTAACATTCACCGTCTATTTTTTATGAAATTATAATAAAATTGTCGTGTTTAAGTAGATTTTGCTTTTGGTAGGAGAAACCATTTATTAAATGTTAAGGATATAAAGTTATTATTATTTAATATGTATTTATGAATGTGTATATTAATTATAATTTTCATTTATTTCTAAATATACTTAATAATTTTGTAACATTTATAATTACAAATAATTTCATTTAGTTTAAGAGAAATGCAGTTAATTAGCAATGCATTTCATTATTGCTTATTTATTACAAATTATATATTTTTTATTGGTTTTTGTTTAAATAGTATACACCAGTTTTTGTCTAATTTGAACATTGTTGTTTAAATTATTTTCTGTGTTATCGTGGGTTTTAATTAAAAGTATATGTTGTATTTTATTATTAGAATCTTGTTCGTTCATTTGAAGTAGTAACTAACTATTGCAAAAATTTTTTTAGGAATTTTGAAATTATTTAATTTAAATATTATTTCTTTTTTAACTGCTACTGGGCGGGATTGAGTTTGAAAAAGAGAAATTTTTTTATTATAATTTTATTTAAATTTTTCATTTTGTTTTATTAATGATATGGGGGTATTTGTTTAGTAAATATAAACAATAAATAAATTTTTGTTTAAATGTTCTTGTTTTATTTTTATATTTTCAATACCCTGCAACTACAATTTATGTTTATCACAGTTTTCTATGATTATGGAAATTTTATAAAGGATTCATTCGTTGATGATGATTTTTAAATTTAATTTGCTTTAAAATTTCTTTGTTATTTTTGTTTAAGTTGGACCTGAAATAAAACAATTTAAATAAAATATGATTTTGTTTTGGTATTATTTAAATACAAAACAAATTTGTTTTATTTTTATTTAATTTATAATTATGTATTAAGTGTTTAAGAATGTATGTATATGTAGGTTTTGGATATAATATATTCTATTCTATCATTCTATTTTATTATAATAATTAAAGCTGTCATTTGATTTTATGCGCAAAATTACCAAAAAATACAAATAATTAAATTAAAAACAGAATTTAAATCAAACATTAATTAATTATGTAATTAGTATGTATAAATTTCATTTTATCCTTTTTTTATTTCCTTTTGTTTTTTAGTATAATTTTAATTAATTTTTGTTTTAAGTATTTTTGAGTTTGTTTTATTTTAAGATATGTTTTAAATAAAAATCCTTAAATCAAATGAAACTCTATAATTCTTTAACATTTTAGCCAATTTTTTTAAATTAATGAAAGTATTTAAATTGCTATGTTATTTGTTTAAGTCTTCATTTTTCATATTTTACAAATACATAATATTAAATTATTGTTAGTTTTTTTTTTATAAAAATTAAATTTTAATGCGAATAAAATTTTGTACTTTTTTTTAATAAAATATACATTTATACATTTTATACTTTCTAACCAATTACTTATTGAACAAACAAATGATAATACAATTAATAATAATTATAATTTTTTGTAAATTTTATTGAGACACCACATATTCAAGTAATTAAGGCAGGAAGGCTTACTATAGCCATCAATTTTTAATGTATTACGATGTCAATTTAATAGATAAAACGATTACAATAAGTAAACCAAATGTTTCAAACAAAAATGGTAGTTTTGAAACGTTTCTCATGAAATACAAATTTATAATAAAATTTAAAATTTTTGAATTTGAAAATCACTTTTTCCTTAAAGTGAGTAAAATTGCAAAAATGCTTTTGCGTTCAAAAAACTTTTTTATTCTAAAAAAGTCAATGTAATTACATACTTTATGAGTTTAATATACGAATAAGCAGACAAATTATACAATATTGAACATTTTGCTGGAATCCATCTTTAATTCAATATATTTTTTTTTAAGTTAAAGAATATATTAAATTTTTAAGTAAAGCGATTTTGATTTGAATTAAAATGTTTTTTTTCTCTAAAGAACTGTAATGAAATAAAGTGAAATACAAATATACAACCCTGTCACAGAAAACCATTACGATCAAAAGTGAAATTAATTGCATATTTTGTTCCTTCAGAATACCTAAATGACCAACTAGTTCCAGAACGCATGAAAATAGTCTGTACTCATTCTATTTTGGCGTTACGTCCAATGATTTTTATTCGAAATTATCACCCCCAGAACTAGTTCTGTGGAAGTGTGGAAGCTAGCCAGTACCAATTTTATAAAACGGTTCTGGAACTAGTTCTTTAATTAATGATTTTTCTTCAATTATTATAGGTATTATATCAATTATTTTTGTTTGATTTTATTTTTCATTCACTTTTTAAATCAATTTAATTTTGTTACTCTATTTTTTTAATATTTTGTTTTTTAAGTTTTCAACAGCTTTATGAAGTTATTTTGGAACCGGTAAACCAATTTACAAACACAATACGGTTATACTACATGAGTGTCAGATTTGGTTTCGACACCAATACTTCTAAAGATGTTATCTGAAGTGGTTCAGAATACACCTGTTCTAGAACTAATGATTTTAGAGAAAGTTATAAAATTTCTCGTTTTTTTTTTTTTTTTTTTTTAATTTAAAGTGGAACTGATATTCGCTTATACTTTTGTATTTTTCATTTTTTTAATTAACAAAATTTAACGTATTTTTAAGATGCAAAGGCAAAATCGATCGGATTTTAACTACGGAATTCGGCCTGTGTGACAGGCCTAATAATTCAAAGCTTGACAGTGAGTTCCAGCAAAAATGCTTATTAGGAAAACAATTTTAAGTGTATCTTAAAAACTACTTTCATTTTCCATTTCGTAGTTAATTACAAATTAACCCGCCTAAGAAAACTTTTTTTCAGTAACATTACTTCCGAGAATAAAAGAATAATTAAAAAAGAAATTTTGCTCTAACCCAACAACAGATTTAAAATTATAGTCACAGATAATTTTTTATATTTGATGACACAGTAGAACATACAGAATTATTAATTCCTTAACAAATTCTAGAGTAAAAGCTTGGAGTTGTGAATAATGATTTTGGTTTTCTTCTTCTTTCTACGGAAGATGTTTTCTTTGCAACTTTTTTAAAAACAAGTTCTTTAATTTGTGTTTTAAGTTATCATTCTCAGAGTTTTATGTTTGAAAATTTTAAGCTTTTTTCCCAAAAGTTTGAAGGAAATCCGACAATTGTGTTCGATATTTAGAAAATATTTAACAAAAGTATATGTATATACATTTTTATTATATGTATATACATTTTATTCTTTTTGAATCAAAAATGATTAAAAAAATAGAAAAAATCAATTTTGACGATTTTTAAACTTAATTTTAGTAAATAAAACTTTTCGAGAAAAACTTTGTTTACAACGTTAATTTTTTATGAAAAACATAATTTTTATGCAATTTTATACTTTTTCGACCAAGAGTTTTAGGAAGTCCGTCAAAAAATGAATCCGATATTTAGAAAGAAATGGACAAAATTGCAGATTTTAGTTTTAAATACAATTTTTTCTGTATTAAAATCTCAATTTTAAATAAAAACCTTTTTTTGTCTTAAAACTTGTTTTTTTTTATTAAATATTTGTGTTGTTATTGAGACTTTTTTAATTATTGTAGACAATATCTAAATCCAGGTCTAGGCTTCAAGAAACCGTTTTTTTTATGAAATTCGCAAAATTTAATTTGTTTCGCAGTAAAAAAAAATGATTGTTAATACATAAAACTCGTTAAATAAAGTCTCTCTAAATATAGAGTTGAAAATAAAAAAACATTTCTGGGAAGAAAGGTCTAAACGTATAGCATCTATGACAAATTTCATTCAAATTTAAAGATTCGTATCAGAAATTGGCAATTTTATACTGATGAAGCTTATTTAGGAGGCAAATACGAAACAAATAATGAAAAATATTGGAATTAATTCTTCCGTTCTCTGCCAGGGAATGCTGGTCATGCGTTACTTTTTCATTTTGAAAAAAAAATCTCCCTAAAAAAAATATACTGTTTTTTACTAGAAAAAAATTAATAAAATAACATTAATTTCTGATTTTTTAAGACCAAGCACTTTTTCCAACCATCAAAATAAAAATATTGCTCAAGTTTCTAAAAATAAGCAGTTGTTTTATATTTGTCTTCATTTTTTTTAGAACCTTGGTCATTTTCGAAAACTGTTCACCCGTATAATTTCATTCTTTATACAGCTACTTGGTCTCCGCTGTGTGATAATGGATGCATTCTTAATCCTCCGTTATAAAATTGTACAAAAACCATGTAATTATTTCAAAAAAATAATAATAATAAGATTCTTTCCACACAGAACTGTTTTCAATACAATAATTATGTCTACTTATCTTAAAATGAATGATCACTATCTCAAAACTACCATTACAAATATATGTTAGTTGTTGTGTTAGAGCAAAAATTTGTCTTAAAAAAAATTGCTATACAAACTAATAAAATACAAATTATGCCCAGAAATCTTAAAAAAGAAATTTCTTACTATTTATAAATAAATTTTAAGATTTCATTATTTTTTTTTTTACAATTATTTCTGTTTTAATATAGGTTAAAAAACGACAGAAAAATATATTTTTTACACAAAACTAAAAAGAAACCCTCAACGAAATCTGCTTTTAATTAAGGAGTAAATTAAGGAGTAAACTTATTTTTTAACTCTTTCTCGAATTTCTTGAAAAATATATTGTCTGTCTTTTATAATATTGTTAATAAGAAACTTTTTTACATCAATTTTCTTTAATATCATTTTAATAAATGAAAGAAGGCAGCAAACACAGTTTTTAAACTTTTTTTAAATAAAACATTACATAGATATTGAATTTTGGATTGATTTTTCAATAAATCTTATTTTGTTTTTCTTATTAATTTTTAATTATAGTTAACATATGTTTATTAAAAATTTTTTATGAGTGAATTTTTATTTTATTTTCTCTTTTTTTATTTCTTAATACTTAATATTTATTTTTAGTTTTTTTTTTTTTTTTTTTTGGACGAACACTTGGTGACGTAAAACAAAAATGCGGATTTTTTTCTTCTTACTAATTTTATTGCATTAAATTGTAGATTATTTATTTTCTTTTAAATTTTTGGTGTAAGGAAGTTAACAAAATCATTTTTATATGTATTAAAAAAACAATAGCATTATATCATAATTTTAAATAATCTCTCCAAATAAAAGCTTAAGTTTGAGGTTTTACTTATTTAAGATTTTCGTTTTATTAAACATAATTATTAAATGTAATTTTTCTTTTTAAATTTTTTTTTTATATATTTTTATTTAAATTTAAGTGAGCAGCACATAATTCGCTTTAAGCGTATAAAACATATATAACTAAAATATATGTATATTTAAATATTTATGTATATATATATATATATGTGTATGTACTTGTTTGTATGTTTTTAATTAATTTGTTCAACTAAATAAGAAACAAAATAAAAATACATTACTACAAAAAAATTAAAAAAATAAATTAATAAAAAACCAAAATAAAATATAATTGGCAATAGGAGCGAGGATATTTTGCATAATATACATAACTCTCTTTTTTTAGTTTTTTTAAAAAATAATTTGTTGGATTTTTTGTTTGTTAAATTTTTTCTTGTTATATATACTTTGGGCGGTTATTAATACACAAATTATTTGTTGTACTAAAAAAGCCTAACAAATTATAATTATATTTAATATTAATTATAATCTTAACATTTCCATTTTTAGTTTTTTTTTAATATATTTAAGTATAAAGAGGAAGAATGGGCGGGTTAATAAGTATAAATTGATTATTTAAAAAAACTCTAACTAAACAATATGTTTTCTATACAAGTATTGTTTGTACTACAACGTTTTAACAATTACAGCTATTCATTTCAAAAGATATCATGTATAAAACCTATTTGAATTGCAGCTTTTGTATATGTAAAAAAGTTGAAGAAAAACAAACTACATTGACAATTAATGTGTATTAAAAATTGTTTTCGTTATTCTTGTTTTTTTTTTTTTTTTCTTTGCTCTTTACCTAATGGAGATAGATTTTTCCAATTTCGAATGTGCGATAGTGACTTTTTAATATTGTGTGTTTATTTTATTTGTAGACGTTTTTCTATATGAAAGAAAATCATTTTTTTACGTTGTAGTTGCAGTCGTAGAATCGTCTGATACTTCTTGAGCAGGAATTGCTGCATTAAGATTAGTGGTGATAGTTGTATTGTTAGATTCAGTATCGTTAGTATCAAGTGTATCGAATGGTTTGTGCTTGGACGTTGTTTCTTCTTGCTTCAAATTCAAATCATTGTTGATTTCTTTAGTTTGTTCTTCCACTTTACTTTCAATTGATGTGATGTTGTCTTCAGCGGCTTGTTCAAAAAAAGTGTTATCTTCAATAGAATTATTCCTGGTTAAAGAAAAAAGAAGTTAAAACATTAATGAATTGAAGGTCGTTTTATAAGTTTATGGTTTAAATAAAATTGTTATCAGATCATTAAAAAAAAACTTTTTTAGATGCCAAAATTTGTGGTCAAGTTATGTTTTCGTTTTATTAAAAACTTCCTTCTATAAGAAAATATTAAAAAACATGTTTTGTTAATATTTAAGTTATAGAAAAAGAAAAGCATATTTAATGAATATATAAAGAAAGGAAATAAAAAAGAAGTGAAATGTCGTATAATGTTTGGCATCTAAAGAAGCAATTGAGTAGTAAAAAAAATAAAGTGATTTTTTTTCTTACAGTTGATTCAGTGATGCTTCTTCTTCTTCTGACACAAGTTCACTTTCTTGAGACCTACAAGGGCCATTTGTTAAAGAGTTTGTTTTACTCTCATCCGTTTGGTTTGTCTGTTCGACCGATTGTGTTTCTGACTGTTCAACATCCGTAGTGGTAGCAGAACCTCCCAAAGGTTTTGTCCACATACCTTCATCATCTTCGTAATCATCAACGAAATTGCTGGTATATTGTGTGTCTTTTTTGGGAATTTGGAATGATGGAAAATCGCCACTCCATGATGATGACTTTTCTACGTTAGCATTATTGTCATACTCCTCAGAACTAGTCGGTGTTGTTGTTGCCGCTGCTGCAGCGGCATTGTCTTTTGCTTCAGTTGTGGTGTTATTAGATGATGCATCATTCATGCCGAAGTAGGCCTCAAAATTTGCAAAACCTGTGCCTACATCGGGTTTCTTCATCATATCAAAAACTTCAGACATCATATCATTGACATCGTCATTCCAAGGATCCTCCATAAAAGGATTAACATGGGGTTGAACATAAAACGATAAACCACCGTCGCCCTCAAAAGATGCTGCTGCATTATCGTCTTCGTCGCCCTCTTCATCATCGTTGTTGCGTCCGAACTGAAACAAATTTAGAGCATTTTTCACATCATCGTTGCGTTGGTCTTTTTCTTTGCCGTCATTATTATCATTATCAATATTATTATAATCATCATCACCATCGTCGTCATCATAATCGTGATCATCATGTTGAGTATTGTAATCAAGTGTAAAAATTACATCCTTTTGTTTTACGTTTTAACGCGCACAACAACAACGCACACATTTTATTTTTGCGGCAATGAAATTGTTTATATATATATATTTTGTTTTTTGGTTTGATTGATTATTATTAAAGAGGGATAGAGAAAGAGTTCAAGTTTTGTTTGAATTTAGAATATTTACCAGAACAGAAAGAACGTTTAACAAAAAGAAAAAAAAAAACAACGTTTGTAACAATTTTGGTGGGTCAGATTGGGCACAAGAAAATTGATAGATAAATAGGCCATTTAGAAGGATTTTTAATAATTAAATTTAAATTCATTCCAACTATTTTTAATATTAATCTTTTTCATTTCTCATAATTAAACAAAAGGGAGCATTAATAACGAATCTATGGTAAGCAGGATTAAAATTAGGATGTATTGCAAACAACACTAGATTACAACACACATTATTTCAAAATTACTTACTGCGTCAGATGAGTCCATAAGAGTACACAAACCATTGCTTAAATAAAAGTAAGAAAATAAACGAAAATATAAGTAATATAATCACGTAAGGTATACCAATGAAAACTTACAATGCATCTGATATATTATTATCGGTAAAGAAATCTAATGATACATTATAATCACAGGGTTCATGGTTGGCTAATAATTTACTTTGTGTACTCAAAGCCTTTGTTAAATCACCATCCGTTGTATTGACGATGGATTGCCACAAATCGAGTTCATTATCGTCTTTGAGATTGCTCTCAATTAAGGCACGGATATGTTCCGATTCTGATATACAATTTGTTATATGCTTAAAGATGTTGATTAAATGACCCATGTAACCCAAGCGACGACCTTTCTCAGTAGACCTATAAAAAAAAATTAATTCAATCACAAATAATAATCATTTTATTAATCAACTCACTCAATTTCCTTATTAGTTTGCCAGCATTCAATTAGTTTTGATATTATTTTACAATTGACAATTGCCTGTAAATAAATCATTAAGTTGTAAATCATATGACTATATTTACTCATT
This sequence comes from Protocalliphora azurea, assembly GCA_932274085.1. NCBI lineage: Eukaryota > Metazoa > Arthropoda > Insecta > Diptera > Calliphoridae > Protocalliphora > Protocalliphora azurea. Next base: position 149,862,504 of record OW026522.1, read on the forward strand.
TAATCTATGAACTTACATGAATTTGTATAGCAGACGGAGTACTATCTGGTATTGGTTCAGATAGTTCAGTAACCTCGAACTCTTCTAACAAAATAGCATTCCAGAAGAATTTGATGTCCTCATCAGCCTGTTTTGTGTCTTTGTTATCTTTTGAGCCATCACTTACATGCGTTGAATTGTTGTTGGTATTAGCGTTCTGCACTGAAGTATATGGAAATATAGTCTGAAGAATCTTTTCAACTTCGCTATGCAAGAAATTATTCCAGCAATATTCTTTAAACAGTGAAAGCAAAATATCAAGGAAATCTGTTTCACAAATGCTTGAGGAGACGAAACAAAATTATAAAACCAATATTAAAACCCACAATTGCGAATAGTTAAAATAAACTTACGCTTTGGATATCTCCTCATTTTTGGTTTGTAATAATACAGTAAAAAGACGACAAATTTGCAGACGCGTCATACCAAATGGTGGCGATAAATTAGTTGCCGATGTAAGAATATCTGATTTCTAAAAAAAAAACCATAAACAAGCAATATGTTTTAAGATAGTCTATTAAAACTATTATAATTATAATTATAATTATAATTATTATTATTATTATTATTATTATTATTATAATTATTATTATTATTATTATTATTATTATTATTATTATTATTATTGTTACTATTATTATTATTACTATTATTATTATTATTATTATTATTATTATTATTATTGTTGTTTCTGTTGTTGTTGTTGGTATTATTATTATTATTACTATTATAATTATAATTATCATTATTATTATTATTGAAATGAGTTGCATACTTTGGGCGGGTTCTTAAGCAATTCATTAAATTGTTTTAGTTGAGGTTCAATAACACGAATCACAGTAGTTAAAAATTCATCATGAATTCCTTTCTCACGATCTAGAAAAAATAGCATACGTTCCATATTGCGGTCATCTCTAGAGTATTAGTAAAATATTGAAGAAAAAACATTTAATTATTGAAATATATGTAAATATATGTATAGTATTACATACGTCACTTTTACGGGTTTAATTATTTTAAGGACAACCGTTATGCCCGACACAATAGCACTTTCTACAGCATTTGGTTGTAAAATCACATTAAACAAGGCTAATAAAGTGGTTGCACTTTCAATATTTTTTAATATAGGATTAGAACCCTCAAAAGCAGGTTCAAAACTATCAATATCTTGACGCATTGTACGTCCCTGATGTATAAGATCACAGAGAAAATCAGCAACATTAGCGTGCTTCTCACTTTGTTCAGGATCACCAATAATTTCAATTAGTTTCTCAACCAGTCTTTCCTCATTTAACCACTAAAAGAGATGAACAATTTGAATAAATTTCTAAGTAAAAACATCTCACATAAATGAGAAATCTTTGTACTTACTTCAAATAAATTTCTCTTCAATTGACCGCCCTCGACATTGCGCATCATTTCCATTATGAGATCGGGCACGATGGGAGTAGTGAAGTGTTTGCATATCAAATCCAAAAAATTACTTTTCGTTTTTAAATATTCCAAAAGTTTTAGGCACGTTTGTTGATACAAAAACCAATCTTGATCAGACTTTTTAGTAAAGAGCATGCTAAATGTCTTGCTAAAAAATGATGCTAGCAAGGGATTTAACGGTGGTTCATTTTCCAGATATGAGTATAACATATTTAATGTATCTGTATCGGCGAGTAATTTTTCATCTAAGGACGGTAAACCCCTAAAAAACCGAAATTATATTTATTGTTACAAGTGGTTCATTTATGCTAGAAATTTTCGTAATTTACTTACATTGTTAAAATCTCACAAGCAACATTGGCATGACGAAAACGTTCTGACATGGGAACATCCTCTGGAGGTTCTGTTGTTATTAACTCGATCAAACGTCTTATAACATCAGGACGTGTAAAACTGTATAAATGGAGAAGGTATTTATTTATAATATTTCCTATTTGTTTAAATTTTTCGATTTAGTTAACAATGTTACTTACTAGTTAACAATGTTTTTCTTTTGAGTTTTACATTCTTGTATAATATTGTCTTCATCCAAAAAGACCTCAACTTTGGTATCCTACGATAAAGAAATATATTAAAAATTTTTTAATATTTTTCAAGTACAAAAAATAATAAATATTCCTATGATTAAAAAATATATCAGAAGACACCGCATACATTGTAAGTTATATAAAAAAAATAACTTCGTCGGTGCGCTAACGAAAAGTCCTACATGTTTTTTTTTACTACTTTTCAGGAAAACAAAAAACTGTTTTATTTTGTAAATTCGCAACTTTTTTTAATTTTTAATTTTTGTATTTTTCGTTAGGATATCTTTTGGCGTCCACAAATGGCAAAAGAAATTTAAAAAATCCACACAGGCTTTTTTGTATATGAAACTTTTTTTCCCCCTTCAAGAAGCCATATTTGTAGCGAAAAATCTACACATAGGATTTTTGTAACTTCGAAACCCGTTGGGGTAATGTTAAACGCTTTGGTGGGTGAATATATGACTAATAACAGTACAAAATGCGATAATTAAAAAAATCAAAAAATTAAACATAGGTCTCTCCGTCAGCGCACCGTGGTCTTATTTTTTGTGTAGTATTTATTTATCGAATGTTACCAAATTCGAAGACAATTTTATGAAATTTACACAATGATTAATGAAAATCCAAATTTATGATGAAAAATTAAATTTTTAGTGAAAAAATATAATTTTAACTGAAAATTTGATTTTTTAATAAAAATAAATAGTTGTGAATTTTTAGTAAAAAATCAAATTTAAAAAAATGGAATTTTTATTGAAAAATCGATTTTTCTTTATTTTGTTTTTTGTGAAAAAACGGAAATCAAATTTTTATTGAAAAATCGAATTTTTAGTGAAAAATTAAATTTTCACTGAAGACGAACTTTTAGTGAAATGTCGAATTTTCAGTGAAAATTCCAATTTTAAAGAAAAATAAAATTTTTAGTAAAAATTTGAATTTTTAATGAAAAATTTAATTTTTAATGAAAAAAAATTGGAAAATTAAATTTTTAGTGAAAAATCGGCATTTTTGTGGAAATTTTAATATTTAATAAAAAATCAAATTTTTATTGGAAAATCGAATTTTTTTTTTTTAATGAAAAATTTGATTTTTAATGAAAAAAAATTGGAAAATTAAATTTTTAGTGAAAAATCGGCATTTTTGTGGAAATTTTAATATTTAATAAAAAATAGAATTTTTAGTAAAAAAATCAAATTTTTATTGGAAAATCGAATTTTTAGTTTTAGATTCAGAAATATATAATTTTTAATGAAAACCGAATTTCTAATTTTGAATGACAGGAAAGACTCTTCCAAAGTTCGAACAATTCGGTTAAAAATCAAATTTTTGCTGTGTCATTCTATTCACCATCCAATCGACAACAAATAAATGAGCAATTCTGAATGAAGGTGTATTGTGTAAAAATAGTTCGGAAACGAATTTTTCAATTTTATCAATATAATATCGAGAAAAGAGTGAAACACAGCGCACACATTACGAAAATGATCTAACTCCAAAATACACTTTGAAGCCCCTGTTCATTCATACTTGAAAGTGTTGGTGTATAAATAGTAAAAAGATTCATCTTTTGAAAAAATTCAAGTCACTTCAATATTTCTTTCGACACTTGAAAAATTAGTTCAACCCTTCAGACATCTTATGCCTAGAACATCAAGGATATTAAGAACTTCAAAATCTTTAATATTTAACCACCCATAAATACAGATGAAACAAGTGTTAAATTCGACTCTATTCATGCAAACCCATTCAAAGGTTGTTACTAGATCACGATTAAACCGATTAAATTTAACCTCATGGTTTAAATCTCCAACAGCATTTGTTTCGATCATAAAATTCTAGTTACACTGAACGTTTTGAAAAGTTTACGATATAGTATTGAATCTATATTAGAGTGAAGGAGATGTTTTTTGAATTTCATATAGCAGTAGTGGACGAGTATCTATTCCACTTTAAATTTCCTCGTTTTTCTTTGAAAGATCTCAGATCACATTATGTCTAAAAAAATTTTATCGAAAGTTTTTCAAAATTGTAAATGTGAATTCAAAGCATATAAAAAATTTTGGCGTAAATCAAGATTACCATCACACTTGAATTTTAAATAATTTTGATAATGATTCAGTAGCATTTTTATTTGTGATTAAAGCAATGTAAAAAATTTTGCCCGCTCGCTCTTAGTTTACGAGTTATGGGTACTTGAAGTTATAATATAAAAATGCAATTGAGAAGACCTTTCGATTGATATGTAAAACGCTATACAACATTAACCCATTGCGAGCCAAAATGAAATTTTATTATTTTATGTACTGACTTTTTTTACAAAAGTACCGTTATCTCAAAAATATATCGATATAACGGTACTCTCCTATACATCAAATCATTTAGAGAACATTTCAAGCTTTCATATGATCCCCATGTCACACTCCTAGCCCATTAAATAACAAAAGTATAGCACTTTAAAAATTAATATTTAGAAAAATTAATCGATTTTTGCTAGTAATATATTTGTTAATATCATAATTTAAAAATATATAATAAGTTATCATTTTTACAACTTTGTTAAAAATTAAAAATTATTTAAAAAGAATACCGGTACTTACAAAAATTGTTTGATTTCCAAAAAAAGTTTATTCAGCGAAGCCGGTGTTCGACATACATAGAGGAGAAAGTCCTTTAGCCCGGCCGAAGGCCGGCTACGCAGAAAAACCTTTATTAACATTAAAAAAATACATTTTAATTCCAACTGTGCTGGTAACCTTGATTTGTTCCATATGACTATAGGTTTTTTCAAGACCTTTCTAATGATATCCATATTACATATGTAGTCATAAATTATGGTATTAACAAAAATATTATGAGTAAAAATCGATTCATTTCTCTGAATATTAATTTTTAAAGTGCTATATTTTTGTTATTTAATGGGCTAGGAGTGTAATATGGGGATCATATGAAAGCTTGAAATGTTCTCTAAATGATTTGATGTATAGAAAAGTACCGTTATATCGATATATTTTTGAGAAAACGGTACGTTTGTAAAAAAAGTCAGTACATAAAATAATAAAATATCATTTTGGCTAGTAATGGGTTAATGTTGTATAACGTTTTATATATCAATTGAGAGGTCTTCTCAAGACCTTTCCAATGATACCCATATTGTTCATTTTCATTACAGGAGGAAGGAGAAAATTGCATTTTTATATTATAACTTCAAGTACCCATAACTCGAAAACTAAGAGAGAGCGGAGAAAAATTTGTATGTAACTTTTTTTAACCAAAAATAGTGCTTTTGTCGAAAATAAAATTTGTTAAAAAATCAACTGTGACGGTAATCTTGATTTGTTCCAAAATTTTTCTTGGAAATATTTCTTATCAAATATATCGAAAAATATAAAAAAGAACAAAAATTTTGAATTAGAAAACCATCTAAAACTTGAATATTTTCTGTCGGAAATTTTAGTCCAACATAATTCACTACAGTACGGAAGTAACAGCTAACACAGGAAAAGCCTTCGTGTTGACTGATTATATACTTACTCGCATACAGATCTAATATACCCACACTACACAATATTAATCAATAAATAGTTTCCACTTACCGGTGATTCCAGCAGAATCTCTATGTTATGTGAAGGCGGATCCTTTGTATCCCAAAACATTCTGTCGGATTTTTACTGACAATATTGTTTTTTTCCTTATTATATGTTGTTTGGTATCAGTCACACAATCACTTACTTTTTTCTTCTTTCATACAAATAAAATATAATTGTTGCGTGACGCGTTAGTGGCAACTATCAGCAAGAAGAAAAAAATGTGAAGAAATACTTCGTTCCTTTCTTTTTCTTTTGCAATGACGACTAATTGCAGAATTACTTGTTATATTTTTTCACAACACTAAAACAAATGTAATACGGCAAATTATTATTATTTTAATTACACAAAAAGTTTAGAAATATTACAAAATTTATTTATAAAAAATTGCTGCAGTTCTTCTATTCTTTTATTTCTTTTAGTTTTTCTGTATTGGGGGAGATTATTTTTTTTTTCTTTTTTTTTTTTTGGGTTTGCAACGTTTTCTGAATTATGCACGTTAAAACACTTTAATGTTTATCATTTATTGTGTTAGCACTTGTTTAACAAATTAATATTTTAGTTTTGAAATAAAATTACATTTTTTAGGTGTGTAATATGATTTTTGCGTTGTTAAACTGTATTAAATCAAGAATATTTTTGCGTTTTCTAGTGAACGATTTTTCTTCTTGTCTTGTTTCTTAAACTTCAATATTGAGAAGAAAAAATGTTCATTTTGACAATCGTTTTTAAGCAGAGATGCCGGATTCATGGGTTTCTTCACATAAATAAAAACACATCTCAATAAAATTTTTTCAAATATCAAGGGATGGAAAGATTTAAATTAAAAATTGTTTTTAAACAATTTTTATAATGATTCAGTGGTGCTTTTAAAGTAATGTAAAATTTTTTGCCCGCTCGCTTTTAATTTACGTGTTATGAACCTGAATATCTTTATTAATACACATGCAATTTAAATTATACGAATACCGTTCAAGTACGTTCAAATACCTTTCTAATGATGCATAATATGACCATATTCACTAAATCCTTGACAGGAAAAATTGAATTTGATATACCGGAACCTAGAAATTTTTTTTTACTTTCAGAAAAGTTTATTCAGCGAAGCCAATGTTCGACATACATGGAGGAGAAGGTCTCTTAGCCCGGCCGAAGGTCATCTGAAAAACTGTTATTAACTTAAAAAGAAAATAATTTTATTTCAACTGGGCCGGTGATCTTAATTTGTTTCAATATTTGTTTAAAAAGCTGTAAAAAACGCTTTACAAATAAATCAACCTATGTGGCAGCTTATCATATTCGGTGACACTTCATTATTTCCTTAGTTTTATAGCTTATTACCCACTCTCTTATTGTGCTCTCTTTTGCTAGGTGAGGTGTCATAAGTGGAAAACGTCAAAGATGCCATAAAAACCTCAACAAAACGTACTTGTTGCTTTTTTACATTTCCTTTTTTCCAGATTTTTTTATTTTGGCAAATTCTTAATAAAATCCCAAAATGCTTACGATACACCTTTATATTCATAAGTATTTCCATAAAGTATTCACATTTAAATTTGCAACAATTGTGTTTTTTATTTTATATATCTATTTTACAATTATTCAGACCACACGCACAATTTTCATTTTCCTTCTTCCCTTTTATTTTTTTAGTGCATCTACATGACATTTGCAATTTGTGTGAAGAAAATTTATTCTTCAACTCACCACTTTGTCAAACAACGAAATAATATAAATCTTTCCAAATATTAAAAAAAAATCACAAATTAAGCAAAATATTAATGCAATTCAGAAGAATATGTTGTCTTCTATATAGACCTACGCCGAACGATTGTAACGGTAGCGGCGGATTTTGTAAAAATTATCGCCGACTTAAAATAATTACAGCCGGCTAAAAAGTAAACATATTTTTATTTCCTTGTTTTCGCAATGTCTTATAGAGCAACGGTTCCCAAATGTGGGTCCACGTCCTGGACGTTAACTGTAATGGAGCGATGAATATCGTTTGTTTGAACATAAAATACAGTCAGAATTCAAATATTGTTGTTCAAATATTTTGCAGTCGTTCAAATAAAAAAAAACAAATGTTTTGTTGTTGTAATGCCTAAAATGTTTAGAGTAGATTGTGATCATTTCTGATACAGTGGCGGTATTTATTTCTGATATTAAAAGAAAAGTTTTAAAGTATTTTACATTTTAAAAATAATTACACACATTTTTCAAAATATAAAAATCAATTATTTACATTTAACAGTGCCAAAGATGGTCCAAAATCGTATCTTTAAGATGGTACAAAATCTTGTGATACAAACTCAACTGTAATATGTCGCAAAATTCTAAAAATATTGGCAAAAATCATGAAGCGAGCCTTTTAGAGACAAAATGAGATTTAAAAGGGATTTAAAGGGGTAACTGGTTAAAAAATCCTGCAATCTTTAATACAAAGGATGCCCTATATATGAAAATAGAAACTTTTTAAAAAGTAATTAGTTAAAATCTGATATAAAAATTTAATATTGTTTAAAATATTTGCAAAATTTTCAGTAGTAATGTATTTCTTCAGCGAGAAAGTATGATTTTTATCAAGGTACGATATTCGCATTATAAAATTTTAATTCAATACTTCCATAATCGTTGTTCTGTAGCAAAACTTGCGATTTTAGAAAAAAACAAGGTTGGAAACCGATACCGTTATAAATACCAATACAGATAAAATACCGCTTAAAATGGGTTACCGTAATCGAAAACATTATTGTTCAAAAATACCCGGTACTAAAATACCGTTTAAAATATACTATTATCTATTTAGTATATTTTGTATAAATAATTTCTCATGTATTTTCAATAATAAGAGTATATTTAATGTAATATTTATAGAATCTTGCTTTTAAAGTTCTTTTATTATGTGTTTCTTTGTGCCAATAGATTTCCTAAAACGATCTGTCAAAAACACAAGCAAATTGATTTGTTTTTCCATATATTTTAAAGCCAAAAAACAACACGATTCGAGTTGTGTAATTATTTAACACACTAAAAACATACTAAATTTCCACACAGGGAAGACATTTTTAGTATACAGAAATTTGTTGGAAAAAGAATTTGTAAAAATTATCAAAGAGTTTAAAAACAAAAATTAAAAATTATGAACAAAATTTATATTTGTTGATAAATTTTATTTGCTTAAAAATTTTATTTTTTAATTAGAAACTGTTTGTGTGTGAAATTTTTATTTAAATCAAAAATTTGTGAAAATATTTTGACAATTAAAAGCACGCCAAAAGGAAAAACACAATAAAATTATATGTTTAAACTCATTGTGTTTTTCAAAAAACAAGTCAAAAACTAATTGGTGCGAACATAATATAAAAATCAAGCGCTTAGTATATTTCGTCCAAAAGATGTTAATGTTTTTTTTTTTTTTTTGTCAACAAAGTAGTAGAGAATCGGCGATCATAAATTTTCTACCATAGCGATTTTAAATATGTCAAATGCAAAGTTTAAATTATATCAACTAGTTTCTAAAATTATACTTCTTTAATCCTAACATAGTGTCTACATTAGATAATTTTTTATCAAGACAAACGTCAAACTTAACATAATTTGCCTAATGTAGACACTAGGTAACAGCAACAAAATACGTAAGATTTTTCTGTTAGAGAGTGTCAAATTCGCAGTCTTAGAGAATTATTGCACGTGTAGATTCAAATATTAGTATTAATAGAAGTCTTATGAGACTGTTACCATGAGATTTCTCTAAATAACTATCTTATAAGATGAATTGCCAAAAAAAAAAAACATATACGAAAGTTTGTTTGTGTGCTCGTGTATTTTGGAAGTTACTAAAAAAGCTGCGTTTCTTGTATAATTGTTTTCTTTTAATGATTGTTTTACATTTAAAAAAACATTTTTATAAAAATTGTGCTAAAAAAGTGCGAATTTCTTAAAAATTTTTTTGAGTACGTGTACCCCTATTTAAGATTTTACATAATAATTATAAACAAAATAATTATTCTCTTCTGCCGGAGTTATCTCTTATATTATATAAATAAATTATTTTGTATAAATAATATATAAAAATACAAGTTTTTTTGTACTGTAATATTAGTAGATTCTTTACTTAATTAATAATAATGTAATACTTTTAATTAAATCTTCATAACAATTTAATTAATTAATTATTTTATAAAGGTTTCAATAAAGTCAATAATATTAAAAATATTATGTACATGTTTTTATTTATGTCTTTTATAAAGCAGAAAATATGGCAGTTCTAAATGCATAAACGTTGCGATAAAAGTTAATATAATGTCTACATTGGGCAAATTTTTATCAAGACAAACGTCAAAATCAGTGCCAATGTATACAAGGTAACTGTTTATTATTTTTGGTTTTTACAGCTGTCAAACAGCATATATAAAAAACATTAACGTAGTGTATATACCAGAAAAATGTTTATCAAGATAAACGTTAAATCATTTCGAATCTATACAAGGTAACCTCAGTTAAACAATTGCTTTTGTGTAACTGTTGCCACCTTCCATAAGTTTGAGTAATTTTTGACGTTTGCTTTGATAAAAAATTGTCTAATATAGACACTACAAAATGGTCGGATGTTCTGTTAATAGTAAGTATAGACGGCCTACATTTAATCTTTAAACATGGCTATGCATACAAATGTTTCAAAAACGATGCTTTAACATTATGCTTAAACACCAATTTAAGTCTAAAGTATTTTTCTCTCTACAGTATTTTGGGTACGCGAACGCAAATGCAGTAAAATCTTTTACTGGACATTATAAATTTTTGAGTAAACGAATGCTACTATTGTAAGATTTTAAAAAATGACACATGGCAACACTAAACAATGGTCATCTATTTATAAACATAGAGCAAATTGTGCAAAATGAAAATTTCTACAAATCTATGAAAATATTTTTTAATATGCAGATGACATAAACGTAGTTGAACCAAAAACAACAATATTACATAAAATCAGGAAGCTCAGAGCAATTATAACAAAAATGTACACGGTAACATCGGAAATTTACAAGGAGACCAATTTTAAACCGTCGAAAAGTGAAGATGGAAAAATTGTTTCAAAATTCGAATTCAAATATCCCTCGAAAGAAACGGTCAACTACGACAGCTGTGGTGTAACGGTTGATGACGATGGTGATCTAGTAGTGCGTAGAAAAAGTGACATTGAAAGTAGAGGTGTTATTGAGATTCAACATTCCGAGGCCACCGAAATACGATTGGTTGGTCTACAAGTGTGGAGAGGAGCCCTATTGATGGCTGATTATATATTTCAACAGCGCGAGGCGTTTAAGGATAAACAAATACTTGAATTGGGTGCTGGTGTGGGATTGACCAGTATAGCTGCTGCCATATATATAAGAAAAGTCATCTGTACGGATGTTGATGTTGGGGGTATTTTGGATTTAATACGTGCCAATGTAAAAAGAAATAAGAATTTGTGTAGCAACAAAGAAATAGATGTACTAGAATATGATTTTATGCTGGATTCAAAATGTTACAGTCAACAGCTTTTGAAGGCCATCGATGATAGTGATATAGTTGTAGCAGCTGATGTGATATATGACGATGATTTAACAATTGCCTTTATCAAAGTAATGGAGGCAATTTTTCAAAGAGAAAGTGTTAGCAATAGGAAAAAGATTATTTATGTAGCGCTAGAAAAACGTTATGTTTTTACTACAACAGAATTTGATGCAGTAGCACCTATGTTTGAACATTTCCTTAAATTGACTATGCCAAAGCCTTGGAAATTTGAATATGTTGAAACTAATTTTCCACAGTACTTTAAATATGAACGTTGTAAACATTTGGTGCTGCTTAAAATAACAAGTTGTTAAATAATGTTTAGAAAAAAACATTTTTTGTATGTAAAAAATGTAAAACTTTTTTTGTGTATATATTTATCATAAATATTATTTCGCTATATTAAACACTAACTATTTGTTTTTGTGTATAAAGTTATTGCCACCACCCTAAGATTTTTTCATGTTTACAATTACAAAATAGTTGTTATAGGTCCTGCATGGCCAATATGATGTTTTCCAAAGCAGTTCTAGCATCATTTGCTGGAAAACATTCTAAAACTCGTAGGGCTGCTGTGGTATGTTTACGTTGCAATTCTTTGGTTTTTTCTAAACCGGGACCCTGTAATATGGCTTCATGCACTTTAACAAAATCGACATTTTCAGTGGAAACTTTGCCTTTTTCAATTTCGTCGTACAATTTGGGATCATATTCTAAATGGAAGAGCACTGGTGCACTTACTAAACTGAAGTTGGTGTCTAAAATGGGAAAAAATTATATATATATATATATATGTTTTATATATTAATTAAAATTAATTTTTAAATACCAAAAGGTAAGGTGGGACTTTGAAATGGTTCAGCATCTAAACAGGCCTGCCAAGCCAAAGATAAATGCTTGCCAAAAAGATATGCCTTCTTTTGCATATCTTCGCTTTGTCCGGCCAATTTTAGAGAAGCCTGGCAAGATTTACCCAAAAGACTGCCAGCATTTAAAATATTTCGACATTCCCATTCTTTTTCCGGATTACCCATGACTTTTGCTATGCTCATTGGTATGAGCACGTCGTTTTCGTCAAAGTCGATGTCAGGTGTTGTGGCAGTGCCATTACTTTGCACTGGATTTGAGCCTGGCTTCGATGGTAATGGATTATTTTGTTCATCACGATCACCAATAAATTCGGATTCTGAAAAATCTCTTACAGCTGAGGAGATAAGCTCAACGACTTCTTGATTACGCAAACCAGCCAATTCGGAAGAGGAATGACCCAAGAGATAGTCGCCAATTAATAAACCAATTTTATTGCCAAACGTCATATCATCGTATGTATTAATATCTTGACCGGCTTGTGATGAACGTTGCAAATTTACCAAACTCTATTAAATAAAAAACTATTAAATAACAAATTGTATGGCGAATAAACACAAGCGGAAATGAAAGAGAGTAACACAAAGGATTTTAAACATAATTTAAATATAATTTTTTTTCTGACCCTGAGCTATATAAATAAAACAAATAAAGTAAAACTTACAGTATGCACCAAATGCGCAATACGTATCATTTCGGTAACTTCAACTAAGCCTCGTTGGGAGTGCAATACTCCAGCACTTTTGTCTTGTTCCATATCAGGTACTGTTGGAGCATGACCAGCTGCCTTAGATATCAATAAAACTATTAATCCCCAAGCCTGAGTAGTGTTTTTTCCATTGTACAGCAAATGTCTGATAATAAAGAGATATATGTATATGTAAATATGTGTATGTAAATGACAAAAACAAACAAATATATTGGCTTTTAACATTCCACACACACACTTTTATGTCGCAATCATTATCTTTGTTATTATCATAATAAAGCACATATTTAATCATCATATAAAATATTCGTTTTGTGTGCATATTTCTAACTCACTTGGCTGTTTTTAATAGTGGATGACTACTGCCTACCAGTTTGCGTAAATGTAATGCTACATTGGCTATTTCATCGCTCAATAGCCATCGTAAACTAAGAAACGATGTGGGATAGCCAACTATACGTTCTGCCTCACTAACTGCACGATTCCAGTCGTGTTTTGGTGGAGTTGGCTTTGTGGCTAATTTTTCATTTCCCACTGTATGGGATGGTGATGTTGTTACACTTCTCAACGTTAGTTGTTGTTGCTTTTGATGGGTTTGTTGCAAAGTGAAAGTTGCGTTAGCATTTATAGAAATTGTTGCAGGACCAATCACCCGCCACTGTTTATTTGTCAATCTTCTCCAGAAATTAATTCTGTTCATTTTGTTTCAATTATTTTAAATAAGTTTTACTTAATTTCTTTAAATAAAATAAAATTCTTTATATAAAAAAATTATCTCAATTTATTATTTATAGCTGCTGTTAACTGAAGATGTTCGTTGCTAACACTTTGAAAAGTGAAACTCGACTTAAAGTTCGTTTAAGCTTTTTTGGCTCTTTAACCCAATTATTTTCTCTTAAAATCACCTTCCAAGCCAAGTTTATACATTATTATTTTGATATTACTTGTCTAAATTGTGTGTAACTTTTTGTTTACTTCTCAAAAACCTGTTTCTCCTTCCACAGCTGTTTGATAAAAAATATGTATGAAATGGGCTAAAGTGGCAACGATGTTACGTGTAACGAAGACGTTACACGTAACAGGATATGTAAGATTTTTCTGTCAGAGGTGTAAAATTCGCTCTTTGAGAGAATTATCTACCTGCCTGTTTTTGTAACACGAGCGCAAAAACGACTCGTCTAACTTACATTTAAAACAAAAACAAAATTTCAAAATTTTAAACAGGCAGTATGTGTAGATTCAAATATCAACTATCTTATAAAATCAGTTGTTAAAGAATACACAAATACAAAAGTTTGTTTGTGTGTGTTTTCTGTAACATTTTTACCTTTTAATGATTTTAATGATTGTTTTACAATTTAAAAAACATTTTTATAAAAATTGTGATAAAAAGTGCTAATTTCTTAAATATAAAAAAGACATGTTTACTCTGAGACTGATTGAAAATAATGATATCTTATAGAATTTATTAGAATACGTATACGTTAACAATATATAAACAAACTCTATTCTGCCGTCGTTATTTTACATATTACACCAGCGTTAATCTCAGCTGTAGACCTGGAGTTAGTAATTAACGAAATAATTCGCTATAAAAAAAGAAAAAAATAAAAAAAAAACAATTCCAGTTTAAACAAGTTTGAATACACTACAATTTTTCCATATGTATATATTGTTAGAAGATTTCATTTTATTTGAAGATGGTACTGATAAAATGTGTGTTTTTGAAAAAAATGTTTTATTTTTAAAAGGATACCATAAAATGTATTCACACTTGTGTACATCTAACATCTACCATCTCATTTTGTTTCACTCAACATCTTTCGATTATTTTAGTATCACCACTAGAGAAATGGCATGCAATTGAAAAAAAATCAAGGAAAAATGAAAAAAATATCATGGGAACGCCGCAACAAATCTTGACTAAAAATTTTCAAAAAATACAAATATTGAAACAAATTATGTAAATTGTAGTATTAATAATTGTTTTTTTATATTTTTATGATTGTTTAAAATTTCTCTTTTTTCGTCAAGCATTTCCTTTTGACCATGTGACATTTTCATTAATGAAAGATAGTAAAAGTACGCAAGTGTGAAAACGGCATAAGACGATGCAAAAACAAAGAAATAAAAAGTTCTTTCATCCGGCTAAAAGCTGATTTAGAGCCGTCGTACACAATTTTTACAGCCGCCGCAGCCGTTAAAATTGTTCGGCGCAGGTCTCTGCTTATATAGTTGACAAGATAAAAATAGTCAAAAGTAGAGTTAGATTTTTATTTTTAAATAAATAAATAAATTAATAAATAGCATAAAAAAAGAATTAAAATGAATAGAAGTTTTGAAAATATCTTTGAAAAATATAACATTACATACAAAACACCGAGGAAACGTAAAAAGTTTATCAAATTGCCAACACAGTCAATTGCTATGAACAAAAATAAACAAAGTTTGTTTACAAACAGAAATGAAACCTCTAATTCAAATGTGTTTGGAACTTCAAAAGCAACTTGTAGCAATGTTTCGAACACTACACCACACTTTTATTTCAATACTTCTACCAAAGGAAAATATTTCAGACCTACACGTTATAACACTCTTAACGTTGTTCCAGTTAAAAATTTCCACAATAGCCTTAATTGTTCAGCATCAGAAACCTCTATATTCAGTGATAGTCTCAACAATTCTGCCTGTGAATGGAGTCTTAAACAAAATATACTGTTACAAGCAATGGACAAAGAAAATAAAGTCCAGTGTTGTGTTAATAATACTCTTATTAGCAGCATAGATTGTAAAAGAAAAGCTTTATCTTGTAGTTTTAACTTAGGAAGAAAATGTAAACAAAATAACAAAAATCATAATCAAAGTTCCTACAAGTCACTAAATATTACAGTAATACCAAAAAGAAATAAACCTAATGATACTTTTGAAAATGAGCCATTCCATGATATTCTCAATGAATCATCTACTTCCTTTAAAAGTAGTTTACCGGAACCCTCACAAATTATAGAAACTCCTTCACAAACAGAAGATGATCCTAATAATAAGAACACAGAGTTGGATTTACTTATAGATCTTATAGAGCGAGAGGATAAAATAAAAGCTAATAAAGAAAATATAAACAAAAACTCTGAGAGTAATGATATTTTACCTCTTACTAAAACGTGTCTAAAAGGCGGCTACGAGGAATTATTTGAACGAGCTTTAAAACGTGAAAAGGTTAGAGGAAAATTTTTAAAGCATGACCGGAAAGTCGGCTTACGAGTGGGTAAACCGTTGACTGTAGTTAATCTGGAGACTGCTTATGGTGTCACACTAGCTGTAGTTAAAAGTGAAGATTTAAATAAAAACTTTGGCATTGTTGTTGCACCAGAAATGGTGCCACTACTTCAGTTAGGTACACTAATTGAAGCATTCTTTGATGAAAATAGCCAACCATATATAGTACAAGACAATGAGGATTTTATGGAGATTTATTTGGAGCCTTATAAAATATTAGTAGTGTAATTCGGTTTATAAGCTATTTAAATATTCTTTGTTTGCTTTAATTTTATTTAAGTTTTCAAAATGTATGTTTTTTTGTTTTTTTATTTAAATAAATATAACTATGTCTTAGTTTATTAATTTAATGCCTTTATTTTGTTGAAATGAATAAATTTATTTAATTTTGAATAATTCGTGTTCATTTATTTATTTTTGGTTTTAATCATAACATTTAAATTAAAAAATAAAAAGAAATTGTATTTGCTTTTATAAACTATTTAAATATTTTTTCGCTTTAATTTTATTTAAGTTTTCAAAATATATGTTCTTTCATGTTTTTTTTTTGTTTATTTAGTTAAAAGGAATATAACAATTTAAGTTTAAATAATTTGTTTTTTATTAGTTTAAAGCATTTATTTTGTTGAAATTAATAAATTTACTTAATTTTTGAATAATTCAAAATAATAAAATAAGAAGAAATTGGATTTTCATATATAAGCTATTTAAATATACTTTTTTGCTTTGATTTTATTTAACACGATGTCGAACGAAAAATTCGTTTCAACTAATTATACGGGAAAGAGCAGAAAAATTTGAAATTTATTTGTTGTTTTCCAAATAAATTGTCGAAACGAATTCGTCGTTCGATAACGTGCGACAGGCAGTAAGTTTTCAAAATGTGTGTTCTTTTGTGTTTTTTTTTTCAGTCAAAATTTATGTAACTATTTAATTTTAAATAATTTGTTTTTTATTAATTTATTTTATTGAAATTAATAAATTTATTTAATTTTGAATAATTTGTGTTCATATAAGGTTTTAGTCATAACATTTAAAATAACAAAAAAAAAAAAAAAAAAAAAAAAAAAAAAAATCGTTTACTTCAATTAATGTAATAAAAAAGTTTACAAAAATGATTAGTTTTGGTAGTTGGATTTTGTTAATTTTATGCTTTTTAGTAAAATTAAATTATTTCCAGCCCTAACTATTTTTTAATTCATTTGGTTTCAGTTATCTAAATGCCATAAAAAACTACCAAGCCAAATATTTGTTCATATATGTAAAAGAGAGTACTTAGAATGAATTATTTCACTAAAATTTAATTTCACTCATTATACCCTCACCACCATAGGTGATTGGAGTATTATGCGTTTGTGCTGATGTTTGTAACGCATAGAAAAAATTTTCCAACGCCTGCCTTGAAGTATACCAATCGACTAAGAATCACTTTTTAAATCGATCTAACAATGTCCTTTCCTCCGTCTAGCTGGTTGGCTGTCCATGTAAACCTTGTGCACAAAGTACGGATCGCAATTTTAAAGATAATTCAATGAAATTTGGCATGTGGGGCCTTTATGGTTTAAGGACAAAGCCTATTGAAATTGGTTGTGATCGGTATATTAGCCCCCATACAAATAAATAAGTATCAATTTTTGTACCAAATTTTATGGAGATCTGTTCACATTTGACCATAGCTCCCATATAAACCCCTCTTCCGAAAATCACTTTAACGTGCATAAATCCCATACGAATGTTAGTAACAAGTTAATATTCGTCACAAATAAGTTTATGTCAATAGAAACAACATTGCCAAATTTTTTGAGAATCGATCCATAATTTACCATATATAAACCCACTTATAGGAATCGCCCTAAAGTGCATTTCATAATCGGCCTTGACCGACTATATCTTTTTTTCTCGTTAATATTTCAAATGTTATCAGTAAAAATTAACAATCGTCGATACTTTATACACAATTTTATTTATCTTTAAGTTTTGTACTCAGTTGAGTGAAAAACAATTGAAGGTTTAATAATTTTATAAAATGTTTAAATTGATAAACAAAAACTATTCGAAGATGTCGTATAAAAAATTCAGTAATAATTTGTTAAACAAATAAAACGTTATTAAATAATACTGCTTTTATTAGTTATTTTCATGTGCAAAAATAAATTATTAAATTGTTCAAATAATCAAAGAAATATTTTTTTTATCAAAGTAAGTTTTTGGCACAACAGTAAAAAAATGTGTTCATTGAAATTGTGTTAAAAATTTTTAATTTTCTTTAATTATTTATTTTTACACAAGAATACGTAACGTTTTTAGATATTATTGTTAATTATGAAAAATGTAATAAAAGTGCGATATGAAAAAATTATAATAATCATAATAATAATACATCGTCGGTGAGTTGACGATCACTTAGTGTATTTGTTAACAACTTTTCAGGAGATCGAAAAAACAATTTATTTAATGAAATTTTTAAGATCGTGAACTTACTTTTGATTCAACGATCTTGCGTATATAACAGCCCATATACACGTAACAGCCCGTCTAGACGTAACATAATATGTAAGATTTTTGTGTCAGAGTGTGTCAAATTCGCTCTCTGAGAAAATTATTTCACGTGTAGATTCAAATATTAGTATTATAAGATGTATTATGAGACTATTGTGATGAGATTTCTCTACACAAACCTGCAAACATTTTCTATCGAAAGCGTAACTATATCGACACACCAGGAAGTTGATATGCGTCGCTTTTACTATCGAATTCTGATCTACTTAGTAACACCGTTCGGGAAGAACTGTGCCACTAAGCGATAGTTCCTTTTGAGTAACGCTTTAGTCAGTATTGAATGTCACTAATTCGAATCTTCAAATCCCCACTAAAGCGTTACTCAAAAGAAACTATCTCTTAGTGGCACATTTCTTCCAGAACGGTGTTACTAAGTATACCGCAGTAAAAAGTGTCTAATAAAAAATCCTAATTCGAATCTTTCAATCCCCACTAAAGCGTTACTCAAAAGATGCTATCTCTAACTATATGAGAATTCGAAAGTAAAAGCGAAACATATCAACTTCCCGGTGAGCCGACATAGTTACACTTTCGTTAGAAAAGATTTGCAGAAAAAACTATTTTGCATAAAAGTTTTAAAATAATAATGTCAGTAATACTTACATTTTAAAATGTAAATAATATAAACAAAATGTTTACTCTCCTCTGACATAGTGTCTACATTAGAGATTTTTTTTATCAAGATAAACGTCAAACTTAATGCGTATTTGTGGAAGGTGGCAACAGTTGCACAAAAACAACTGTAACAACCAAAATAATAATCAACTGTTTAACTAAGGTTACCTTGTATATATTCGCACTGATTTTGACGTTTGTTTTGATATAAATTTGCATAATGTAGACACTAGGTGATGGCGTTAACTCACATATTATATCAGCGTTAATCTCAGTTGTAGACCTGGGGTAACAGAATATGTAAGATTTTTCTGTTAGAGAGTGTCAAATTTGTGAGAATTAACTCACGTGTAGATTCAAACATTAGTATTATAAGATGTGTTGTGAGACTTCTGTAATGAGATTTCTCTACACAACTATCTTATAAGTTAAGCTGTCAAAAATGTACATATACGAAAGTTTGTTTGTGTGTGTGCATGTGTATTTTATAAATTGCTAAAAAAACAACGTTTTTTGTAAAATTGCTTCCTTTTAATGATTGTTTTACATTTTAGAAAACATTTTTATAAAAATTGTGCTAAAAAGAGGGATTTCTTAAATAAAAAGGACATGTTTACTTTGTCACTTATTAAAAAAAATCATATCTTATAAGATTTATTAGAGTACGTGTATCCGTTATTTAAAATGGTTACTCTCTTCTCCCGGCGTTATCTTTCATATTATATCAACGTTAATCTCAGTTGTAGACCTGGGGTAAATTATTGTATTTCAATAAATTACACTGGCCGGGAAAGAAATTCTCTTTTGAATAAAAATAGGTGGACTAAATGGAATTTTTTTCTTTCACTGTCTGACTTTTTTTGGGTACGACCCCCCTAAAAAGTAGATTACAAAAGTATAACTCGAGAACGGTTTGCCTTACCTTCAAGTTATCTTAACACAGTTTTTTTATCCGCTCTATAGTTTCGGAGTAATTCGGACATTTTGTTGACGAAAAAACCTAATGTAATAAGAAGAATATAAACGAAGAAGTTGTAAATTTCGCTCTAGTTAACGTAGTTAAGAATTAACAATATTGTAATTAGAATAAAATTGAAGCTTAAAATTAACATTAAAAAGGCGAGAAGAATGCTGAAGATGGTTCGTAGCGGGCCTGAAAATACCTTCCGTTCAGACTAGTGTCGAATATTCAATAATTATTACATTAATAAAATGAACTTAAGTCTGAATAAAATTAAAATTAAATTTGAAGAAATCAATTTTTCAAGCAAAATTGAAAAAATGTACTTAATAGTTATTAAAAAGTTATAAATTTGCGAAATTTTTTGTTTTTAATATTTTGTCATAAAGCTAGGTATACTACGAATAAAATAACCCATATACCATGATGAAAAAAATAGAAATTTTATTCATATTTAACCCTCTAACGGTCTAGGCCTCTGCCCATCTTTTTTTTTTGTTTGATTTATATTTGAACTTCTTTTCGTAATCATTTGGTTAATTATTAGACATAATAACCTAAATATCTAGATCTTAGATCCTTCAAAAATTTTGCTCTAATTATATTTTTAATCTGTAAATTGATTTTATACACTATAGGGTTAACATTCCTATAGTGTTTTCATTTCATGCAAATTGTGAACGTATACGTAATATTTTTTATTTGGCATCTAAAAATTGAAATGGCGTAGCTAATAAGCTAACAAATTTTAAGGGTCAGAAAACTAGAGTTTCTGAATTCAGCTCCCCGAGTTTAATGGTCTACACAAATATCAATTTGAGTTTTGTATGGTACTCCATCATAAATTTACTCTTGTAAAAGTAGGGATATCCAAAGCGGCGATTGCTTGTGACAAATGCAATTACTCCGAAAAATTTTAACACATACAGTTAGGCGACACCAAACATTTAATCAAAGCGGGAGAGCTATTTTGCGAATGTACGTAATACTTATAATATTTTCTATACGTAACATTTTCAATACATATAAGTGTCTTCATGTAATTAATTGTGAATAAAATCAAGATATGTGCCATAATTTTGGTGATACATGGCTATAGATGGGAAATGGGTAAATACCCGGTAAAACGGGCAAATTGGGTAAATATGGGTAAATATCTGGGTATCTATGGGAAAGGTGGGTATAAACTATTTTGTAGAAAATTGAACAAATGCATTATGTATAAAAACATTTAGCACGAAAAATTAGTTATTATCGGTCCATTATTTCAACTAGCCCCATACAAATATACTCTTGGAATAGGGGTTTAAGTTTAATGAATGTATTTTAATAATATTCGCCATAAATAAGTTTTATCTAAATAAAAATCACTATGACAAATTTGTCGAAGGTAATTGCGCTCCACTTTCAGAATTTATTTTAACCTATATAAACTCCATATGGGCCATTATCAAAAAATTTTTATTTTATGCCTTCAAAAAAAATATTTTTTTTTATGGCACATTAAAACCCATTTGTATAAATATAAAGTGAAAGCATGTAGAATTAGTTCGCATTAATCTTTTCGTGCAGGGGCGCGAAAATTATAGCGGTTTTAAGTTGAACATATAAACATTTTTATAAACTAGAAGTTTATGTAAAATTCTGTTAAAAATTAAACGTAATATTAAAACCTACTGACATATTTAAATTAAATTTATATTCCTAGTAAAATTTAAAATAATTTCATTATACTCAAAATTGCGATGTAATCTAAAGTTATTTCTCCATATATTATACGAAAATACATTTTATTACAAAGAAATTGTATTTAATATTGTGATCCTTTTTTAACCCAAATTAATTTTTTTGATCCATAAAATTTTTATCTTTCGAAATTTCCGTTAAGGATTTCAAATTCCAACTATTTACGACATTTGGCTTAAAATTATGTTCCCGATCAATTATATTTATCGCCTTTCCTATATCTATATATGCAAGATTTGTACAATTGCAATTTTCTATATAGAAATACAAAAACAAAAGTGCAATTTTGTGAAAATTTAAAAAAATCCATAATGTATACGCGTTAGTATCAAAATAATATTTGAGACAAATAAGTTTTATATATGTAGAAAACACAGTACCCACCTTTATAAAGGTAGGCCAATAGATTTGCACAGCTCCCATAGAAGACCCAATTCCAAAAATCATTTAGCGTATATAAATGCCATATAAATATTAGTATAAAGGTCGTATTTTACATGAAATAGTTTCATAGAATTACAAATCGCAATTCTACATTTCACCAGAGTTGGTCCGAAAATGACTGCAGGTCCCGTATAGTTAAATCCTCTCTCAAAATCTTTAAAATCATTTTGGCGCAGATTATGGCCAGGTACGACCTGCTATAACTTTATTACTTTTTTCTTAGTGTTTTAGCGATATATATATATATGTATTGTGACTGATGTTGCTTTATAACTAATTATGCTAATGAAAACAACAAAAATAATCCAGGGGGGTCAATTGACACCCCCTTTTAGACAGTAAAGTTCATTCGTATCACTGCACACTTAAATGTGTTAATTTTTTTCATTACGCTCTTTCGTACATTTTGTGAACGATCGTTAAACAAATTAAAACTTTTCCGACCCTTTGTAAGCGTGGAGATGGCGATTAACACTTTACTGATCGGGAAGAAGTCGAAAAGAAGATAACAAAAAATTTTTACTAGCTCATTGTAAGCAATAAAGTGATTTTGGGAGCTCTAAAGTGCCACTTCGTAGCCCAGGAGGTGTGACACCACACAGTCGTGGAGGTGGCAATAGACTTCCTCCTAGGACATGCCCATGATAAATTGACTAGTCACGTAGTTAATAAAGTAATTAGTGGTGCCCTAATGTTGTCAGTAAAGTAACTAGTTCGGGATAGCCACCTGAAACTGCTGGGTTTATGTTTATGATGAAAACGTTTTTTTTTTGTCATATCTATGCATTTCTAATGCCTCCAAATAAATTCCCAAAAAGGTAAATGCCCAATATTTAAAAGGTATGTTTACCTTCTTTACGGGTAATTACCGGGTAGAATTCCATCTATATACATGGCTTATTTTATTCGTAGCATTACGATTGAATATAAAAAATGTTTATCGTTTTCATATTTTAAAAAACATTTTAGAAAAAAAAAAAATAATTTTATACAAAAAAAAAAAAAAAATAATAATATTAAGGTGACTTGAAGGCAATTTTGGTATTTCATTTATCTAATTAGAACAAACCCTACGCGAGTTATGGTGAAATATACTCGTATAAACATTTTATTGATGTTAAAAAATTTTGGAAAATTGACAAATTTTGGATGGGGCTTAGGGGGAAACCAAAACCAAAACGTGAAGATTTCTTTTGAAGATATTAAAAAAATTCTATAGTCCGGAATAATATATAGATATAGATATAGATATAGATATAGATATAGATATAGATATAGATATAGATATAGATATAGATATAGATATAGATATAGATATAGATATAGATATAGATATAGATATAGATATAGATATAGATATAGATATAGATATAGATATAGATATAGATATAGATATAGATATAGATATAGATATAGATATAGATATAGATATAGATATAGATATAGATATAGATATAGATATAGATATAGATATAGATATAGATATAGATATAGATATAGATATAGATATATATATATATATATATATTTTTTTTTTTTTTAAAGTTTCAACTTCAGATTAATATAATTTTTATCTAATCAATATATTTATATGATTCTTGCAGCAACATTATTTAGAATTTTGGTAAAAAAAACTAGTAAATATTTCGAAAACATTGTAGGACCCAAATTAAGGTCCCCAAGTTAAAACAATAAACTTTAAAATAACTAGGCCAAAAATCAGGGTAAATTTGCTTCGACCTAAATATTTCTTAAGCCAAAAGCATGTTTTTTGTAGTGGTTCATAAGGACTACCTATATTTAAGATTTTTTACATTTAAATCATAAATGAATTTTTGGCGAATTAAAAAAAAAAAAAAAATTACAGACCAACTTTGGAGGTTTGTAACGGGGGCTTATGCTTCTCCAAATCAACTCGAAAATACCTCAGTTCTGATCATGTGCATTTTTATTTAGACATCCCTAACGGTTCCCAAGTTACAGAATTATTTTTAATATATATTTTTGATATTTTTTAACAAATTACGATTTTAGTTTTTATTAAAAAGTGAATTTTCGACAAATTTAAGACATGTATTAAATTTAGAAACTTCATATTTAAAAAAAAGTACTGTAAGAAACATGAAAGGTACCAAAATGACCTCACTATCTTGGTACTTTCAAATGTTTTCTATTTCATTACTTTAAAAATGTTATTTTAAGCATCCATAAAATGTAAATAAATTCAATAACATTAGAATCATAAAAAAGTCCTGAAAATAGAAAAAGAAGTATTGATTTTAATTTAGCTTTAAAAAATTCAATTTAATTGAAATTAACCTACATTTTTGGGTCAAAAATTTTTTTCCTTAATTTATAATTTTTTTTTTTTTGGAATTTTACATAAAACACATGTGTTTTCAATGCGCAAGTTTAAATAATACAACACTGTCACAACTACTGTCTACTTTCCTTCCTGTCGTTTCTTTAGCTTTCCAAATGTCAATTTTATGAATGAAAAACATTACAATACTAGGAAAACTTTTTATTTACATGCTTGAAAAATCCACCCCCTTACGTTGTTCAGCTGGCGAAAACGACGACACAAAATAAAACACTGGAAAATTACGCTCACGCAATTTTTGGGGCTCAACTCAGCAATTCCAGTTAAAAACCAAATGTTAAGAGCCACAAAAAGAATACCAACTTTTCAATAGCAGACAGAAATTTTTTCCACCAACATCGACAACCAAATCGATACGTAAGAAAGAAAATTTTTTTTGTGAATACTTTTTTCACACAAAGTGAAAAATTTATATTTAAATTTTGAAATTGAAGAAAAAGTGTAAAAGTATTTTAATTGTGGCAATTTTAAAGAAAACTCAATGGCTAAAAAGGAATCCACGTCCAAGAAAAGTGTTAGTTAAACATTTTCAACAAATTTATGTATATCTTTAAAATATATAATATCTACTAAAACTATATTACCAACAAAAACGCATTAAGAATCAATTAAATAAAAAAAGGTTAAACTAGAAGAAAATTGTTATAAATTGCTATAAAAAAGTGTTAAAATTATTAATTAATGAATTTGTATTCGCAGGAAAGAATTTATCGAAAAAATATCTATTCGTTTAAATAATAATTCGTATTTTATTTTCTAAAGACCTTTTTTCGAAAGAAAAAAAAAAGTATCCTTCCTTTTTCTCACATACATTTATACATACTTATAATACAAGCGACTATTACATAAGTGTAAATAATACAAATTCATATAATTTGACATAAAAACTCACATACACAAACACACATACTTAAACCTTAATTTGCTATATTTTGCCTTTAAGAGCTTTAAGTCTTGTTAATTATTTATTTTGATTTTTGTTTTGTTACTTATTATTGTAATAACTTTTTTATTTCTTGTATTGCTAAATCTCTACTGAATTTTGTATTTTGTGATTTTAAATTTTTTTTTAGATGGAAAACAATTTGATTTTTTTCGAGATTTAAATTAAAAATCAATCGATACGTAAAAGTGTTAAGCGAAAATATAAATTACTATTAATAGACAGACAACAAAAATACACAAATAATTTGGAAACCAATCATAATACACAAAAACACTAACACACCTTTCCCCTAAAAGTGTGCTATACAAAAAAAAAAATACACAGAAAAACAAAAACAATTAACAAACCAAAATTAAAGCATAGAGTAGAGGCTAAAGTAAAAGTAAATTTATAAACAAGAAAATATGCAGCCCCCACCGCGTAAGGTAAGCAACCAAATAAACAAAATACAAGAACTATTAGATCAGGGAAAAAGTAATTTCGTACAGTGTTAAATACATTTAGCGAATTGATAAATTTTTTTTTATTAATTTGATGGTATTGTGAAGTCTTAAAACCTTTAAGTTTACTTTTTTCACGTAGTTTCATTGTAGTGTTTGAATGTATAAAAAGAAAAATTTTGCAAATATAGGGGTTTTTATCCATAGCGAAATGAAACAGGTGGCAATAGTTCTACAGAAACAAAAATACAGCGAATTAATAAATTTTTTTTACATGGAGTTTGCAAAAATTGTGCTTATATGGTTGTGCTTATATTGTGTGGTTGTGCTAATATTATGTGGTTGTGCTTATATTTTGACAGAACTAAAAAAATGATCAACTGATTAAATGAGGTCATCTGTTTGAATTCGCCATGGATTTACCTAAGAATAAACTGGATTTTATGAATTTAAACTAAAAAATTACCTAAAATACATAGCGCTCATTTGCTGCAACAACGTCATAACTCAAAAAATAAATTTTTCAGGAGACGCATTTTCAGTTTTTCATGTTACATACTTTTAATGATATTACCATCAAATTTAATCACTTTTTTATGAAACTGTTGACTATACAATAGCCGATGCATAAATAAGATAATACTCAGAATATACAATAGATTATAAAATTTGGACAAAAATGCTTTTATCGTGATTCTGCATGAATTATAAAAAGCTTATACACAAGACAATCATAAAAGAAAATATAAATGTTAGAAAATCGCCTGTATATGATTCAATAACACCATCTATGATTAAAAATCTACCGAATGTGGCAATTTCAACGCGATCTTGAAACTAGGAGCCTTTAAAAAAATTTGGAAAACTCCTCTGATTAAAATACCACGAAAAGATTCTACTATGACATCTTCATATAGACCTACCAGGTTACTTTCCTGCTTGTCGAAGCTGTTCGAAAAAGTATTTCAAAAGTAAATTCTACCATTCTTGAACGATGGAAATATCGTCCAAATTCATCAGTTTGATTTTCGTGAAAAACACAGAATCATAGATCAAGTGAATCGTCTCACAGGAGAAATAAGGAAATGTTTCGAACTAAAGAAGTATTGTTCAGCTATTTTCTTAGTTGTCGCACAAGCATTCGACAAAGTTTGGCACAAGGGTAGCCTCAAATTGATGGAATCCTATCTATCTGACCGTATAGTTAGGGTAAAGTATTATGAAATTGTGACAGAAGAATTTGGAATAAAAGCCGGCGTTCCACAGGGAAATATTCTTAGACCTACTCTAAACCTAATTTACAACTCTGATTTGACTACATGCGATTGCTGATACTTAGTTCTCATGAAAAACTACAAATAGCATCTATCCAAATAGATATTTACTTCCGACGGGTGGAGAAATGGTTGAAAAACTGGCGTATTCTCTTAAATAAAATGAAAAGTAACCATGTTACATTCACTCTGAGAAGAGGTAACTGTATTCCAGTTACACTTAATGATATAAGTGTACCACAGTCAGATCTTGTTACATACCTTGATATTCATTTAGGTAGGCGACAAACTTAGCGTCGTCATATAGAAGTCAAGAGACTTCATATGAAGTTAAAATCTTCCAACCTTCACTAAAACTAAACCTTGACAATGAAGTCATCTTGTATAAAACCATTTTAAAGCCAATTTGAATATACGGCATCCAAATATGTGGAACAAACAGTAATACGAGTATCGACATTATACAGAGTGTCTAATCAAAAATTCTTAGGACCATGACGGGTGCACAATGATACATAAGAAATGAGAATAGCCATAGGGACTTAGAGGTACCATTTGTAAGAGATGAGTTTAGGAAGCTCAATGAAAAATACATTCTCAAACTAGAGACTCACTTCAACCCACTCGCAACCTTTCTTGCTGAAGATCAAAGAGATACAAGGCTTCGCAGAGCCGGATTTCCACCCCGTTAATAGTAGGACCATGGAAGAACCAATGTGTTTAATTTTTAGATTTTACGATTAAAAAAAAAAAAAAACAAAACTTATTTACTATGCATTAGAGATATTAACTCGAAATTGGGGTTTTTGAATTATGACGTTGTTGCAGCAAATGAGTGATATTTGGATAGTATGTATTACAAACAAAGATTATGTAATTTTTCATATCCAATTAAAAAAACTACGAATTAAATGACAAAAAAAAAATATTTAATGTGATTATAACTTTCAGGTCCTACTGCAATTTTAAAAGTGTTTTTTTTCGGGTACAAATTAAGTTTTTTACAAAATAAAAACTAATTTAAAATATTATATTCGGTTTTTCAAATCTTACATATTCTACACATCATTATGGTAACAATATTCGATTTTTGGTGTAATTTCGATCTTTTAAAATTTTTTTGTCGACGATTTCTTGCGCAAGTTCGGTTTAGGGTAAATAACTGCGTTAACACTAAAATACAGTTTTTAATGAAAATTAGAATTTTTGTTTAAAAGCATATTTTTTTTAATGAAAATTTTGCTTTTAAGTGAAAATTCAATTTTTTGATGAAAACAATATTTTTCGGATGGAATTCGATTTTGGTAAAAAATTAATATTGAGGTTCAAATTCAGGTTTTTAGTGGTTACTCGGTTCTAGGTAAAATGTAGTTTTCAATTAAAATTTTTGTTTATTTTTAAACATTATTTTTTTTAAATAAATATTTTTTGAATATTCTACTTATGATGAAAATGCTGTTGCTTGTAAAATCTCGTTTATTTTGTTCCAATCATAGCTGTTATTTGTGAATAAAATTAAAAATGAAAATACTTTTTATTTTATTACTAATTTGAAATATTTTTTAATTAATTTATTAATTTGTAATAAAAACTAATAATTTATATTTATACTAAATCAAACAAAATTACATAAAATTTTGTATCTGATTGAACAAAAAAAAAAAAAAAAAAAAAAAGAAAATATTTTAATCAAAAGTAAAGCATATATTTTTTACAAGAAGATAATTACATTTTTTATATTTGAATATTCCAACCTTGAAAAATATTTAAATAAAAATACATATATTTTATTTAAATATAAAAAAGTTTAACAAGTTTTTAGGATTTTTATTTGAAAACAATATATTCAAATAGAAAATTTTCAAATAAATATTTTGATATCTTTATTCAAAAAAAAAAAAAAAAATCCAAAGAAATAAAATTATTTAGCCAAAAAGATTTGAATAAATCATGTAATTTTTTCAATTACTTAGATTAAAAAGAATAACGTAGCGATTGTTTCAGAAGCCTTTTTAGCAAATAATCTTCCTTGTGGTTTCTCCGACTGCCCAAGTTAATAACGCGATCAATAATCATCGAAATAAACTTATTTAAACGTATTAAATAATTGCAGTATTAAAAAAAAAAAAAATTATTACTATTTTTATTTTTTCTAAACTAATCTGACTTGTTAACAAATGGAATAATATTTAAATAAGAGCTGTGCTTTGTTGCTACCGCTGAGTGTTAACGTTGACTGTTAACAAAAAAAAAAAAAAAAAAAAAAAAACAAAAAAAAAAAAAAACGACTTTAACCCGATTTGGGAGCAGTTTATATTTATTTGTAAATTGCACTACGAAATTTACACGTTTTTCTTTGCAACATTAAAAATTAATAAATTTTTTATTAATTTGAATTTAATTTTGTTTTTATATTTTTTTCAATTCTTTCCATTCTCATATTCATAATTATATTTTTCTTCATAAATTGGAAACACTTTCACGTCGAGTCTATGCTATATTAGGGAAACTTTTATCAAGACAAACGTCAAATTTTTGTTTGAATTGCAGATAATTTTTTATCTCCATCAAGTATATCATATAACGTGTATCAAAATAAACCATGTAAAAAGTACCAACAAAAATCAAGTCAATCAAGCAACGTAAATTTTGATTTAATAGTACTGACAAATTTAGTCTACATTAGGAAAATTTTTATCTTGATAAAAATTTCTATAGTATAGACTCGGCGTCTATACTATATCTATAATTCTATACTTTAACTCCTACCGTATATAAATTTAAATTTTGTATGAAATTGCGTTTGCAACAAAACATAGCTAATTTTATTCCAAATTAATTTAAAGTAACTGAAAATTGTATTAAAAAGAGTACAAAATGATTTGAAAATATTTTATTTCTAAAAATATAAATTGAATATAAAAATAATTTATTTTTAACAAATATTTTGAATTGAAGTATTTACAAGGAACTGCTATGTTGCAAATTCGGTGTTTTGGTTATTGTTTAAAACTCGGATCTTAATAAAAGCTCGTGTTTTAGTAGAAAATCTTTCTTTTGTGAAACATATTTATTTTTTTTAATAAAAATTTATTTTTGGGTGAAAATTCGACTTCTTGGTGAAAGCTCGTTTCTTTTAAATAAAATTTGGTTTTTTGAGAAAATTCAGATCATTTGTGAAAACCCAGATTTTTATGGAACGTTAGGTTTTTGTCAAAATTCAGGTTCTGGGTTTGCTTTATAACATTTTGATAAAAACTTATTTTTTTTGATAAAAACCTGGATTTTTCATGAATATTTGCTTTTTTATAAAAAAACACGGTATTTGTGCAAATTCTTGTTTTTATTGAAAATATGATTTTTCTATTAAAAAGGGTTTTGAGCAAAAATTATATTTTTTTTAAATAAAATTGTGTGGCAATTTTTTTTAATTCGATTTCTGGATGAAAACTTAGTTTTTTGGTTCAAATTCGGTTTTTTTTTAATTTTTTTCTGAATAGTTTTTTTTTTTTGGTGGAAATGCTTTTCAGAATGAAAACTTCACACAGCTTATAATTTGTCTGAAAAAACAATAACGTTTTGGTTTTTGCCTCTAAGTTTTTGAGGGCATTTGAAATATTGATTTCAACAGATAAGCAAACAGATGGATATCGCTAATAGCAAGGAAATTTCCTTTTTATATTCTAATTTTATTGATTTCCAACAAAAAAGGATCTTATCTGGTATATATTCTCTAAGTTAAAGGAAATTCAGTTTAAAATCGTTAATAGTACACAACGATTTTTTATAACGATATTGTGACCATTCAAATTACGTAAGTCAATTAATTTTAATCCTACTGGAAAAGAAACTTATTTAAATTAAAATAAACATTGTAATTTTAAAATATTTTCCTCTGATTCAAAGTCTATAATAATCTACCGATTTTATTGCTTTAAGAAATTTTTGTTTTTCAACTAAATATTTAAAATTACAAATTCCTTTTGAAAATGATTATTAATATTTTTTAATACCAAAAATTTATATTTATAATGATTTAACATTTAGAAATATTTTTAGGGTGAAAAGTTAGTTATAGTATTTTTTAAATAGGATAACACAGGTTGACACTAAAAAAAAATATATATATATATCCAAAAATTGTGTTGTGGATTTCACAGGAATACTAATTCTAACTACCAGACAAATTTTAGTTTTAATATATCACTTCTCAAATTTAACCCATTGACAGCCAAGGAGATTTTAGATTTTATATAATTGTCTAGGTAAGAGCTAAAACAAATATGTCAATTGTGTTTTGTAGAGGAGAAATAGCTGTACAAAAATGTAGTATCCTAATTTGTCCCATTTACCCCTCTAGGAGTTTTTAAAGTTGAAAAGTTTAAAATTTTTCATTATAACTCACACAAAACCGTAACAGAGATGGTGCTGGGAGAAAATTTGCAAATAGTATAACTAATTTCTGATCACAGATTACAAAACCTTCAAAATTGGACGGTCAAATAGAAAAAGTTTTTAAAAATATTAAAACGTACATAAAAGGGTTAATGATGCACCCTAGGGTGCCAAGTTAAGTTCTTTTGGTACAACTATCATATATATAATATGTAGTACAAGGAACATGAATTAATTAAAATTATTTGCTATTTTTTTATTCTGTTCTTGACTTGTGTAAATTGTCCTATGAAAAATGGTTGCGTGATAATAAAATCAAGGTTATGTCTAGAGTTTAAAATTTATTTATTTTATTAAAAAAAAAAAAAAAAAATTAAACTGCTGAACGAATATTAAGTTCTAAATATATGAGATTTTGAATCTGTGCTAAATTATGAATTTGAAACGAATGAATGTTTTAGTATAATTCAATATTATTATTTCTTAATTAAACTATTTTCTCTATTTATGACTTGTGAATTTTCGATTTTTCAAAATAAATTATTTTATTTAAGCAGCTGGCTAACTACTTACTAATTCTAAACTTCAAAGAATTTTGTTTTGAAATTACTTTTTCCCTTATCGAATACTTTTAGTTAAATGTTCATTATAAAACAAAATATGTTTAGCTTTTATATTTTCATCATCATCATCATCATACAACAATAATATTTATTTTTTCACCTGTACATACATTCATCATTATACATTTACATTCAAACTAAAACAAGTACCAGAACATTGTTTATAAATATTTGTTACTGTTGTTGTTATTTCCGTTTCCTTCATTTTATAAAATACATATATAAGTTATTGTTGCTATTCTAATCCTGTTTACTTTTTCTTACTGTTTTCTGCTGTTTGCACGTCGTTTGTCGTTGTTTGCATCTTCTATTACTTTTCCAACTCATTAGGGCAACTATGTGAAGTTCTTGAAAAATTTACACACGGAACAAGTGGCCAAGTTGCAGCTGAAGAATCAACATGAGTGCGATTTGCTGGAGGATATACGCCAATTTACTATTAAGAGGTCTGCCATTGAGAAATCTTATAGTGAGGCATTGCTTAAGATATCATCACAATATTTAAATAAGAAAATTCCCAATATACCAGACATTAAAATGGAGGGAATGGAGGAGAGGTGGTAAGTAAATATTTAAATATTAAAAAGTAGATATCCCATAATGTTGAATTAAGTTATAAAAATCCGCTGACTAGAAAACTTACATATGTATTGTTAGTAGAAATCTAAATTTCTTAGGAACTTTTTAAAAAGTGGGTGTAATTTTAACATTTTTAGGGGTGGATATATTTAATTTTATTGTCATAAAAAATAAAGAAATATTAAATATTTTGTTTTTAAAAATTAATGATAACATGTATCTATATCTAAAATACACCCCTTAAATATACATTTTTTTATTTTGATTCCCTAAATTAATACATTTTTGTGTTTTTAGGAACATGTGGAGTGTTTGGCGCACAGTTTTGGAGGAAAACGAAAAATTGGCTCGAGCTCGTTTGGCCGCCATTGAAGTATTTCAACAACAAATCGCCGATGAAGCAAAAGTTTTGCGAGATTACAAGCTGGCCATAGCGAAAAGGGCACTTTCGCAAATCGTGAATGTCCAAAAAGAGTTGCATTTGAGCGTTGGTGATTTGGATAAAACAAAAAAACAATATTTCGATGAAGAACATTGCGCTCATGATGTACGCGATAAGGCACGAGATATTGAAGAGAAATTGAAAAAGAAAAAGGGTTCATTTTTTCAATCGATTACCTCGCTACAAAAGAATAGTGCTCGTGTGACATCACGGAAAGAGTTATTGGAAGAGAAATCTACTGGAGCTCGTAATGATTATATCTTAAGTTTGGCGGCGGCTAATGCTCATCAGAATCGTTATTTTACGGTAGATCTTCAGACTACAATGACTACTATGGAAAATTATGTATTTGAACGTGTGGCAGAATATTTGACCCTAATGGGCCGTACCGAATTGTTGACATGTTCTGCTACACAGAATTCTTTTGGAAAAATTCGAGATCACGCTCAACAGTTGACCCGGGAATACAATTTGCAATGTTGTTATTTATTCTATCCGGTGCTAAAGCAACATATTCAATACGAGTTTGAACCATGCGATAATGATCCTGTACGTAAGGTTACCACAGAACATGAATCGGCTGTGGAAACTCTTACCAAAGAGGCTAAGAATTTGGCAGGTAGAGTAGTCAAGGAGAATGTATCTATTAGGGAAAATGCTAAGAAATTGG
This sequence comes from Protocalliphora azurea, assembly GCA_932274085.1. Lineage (NCBI taxonomy): Eukaryota > Metazoa > Arthropoda > Insecta > Diptera > Calliphoridae > Protocalliphora > Protocalliphora azurea. The sequence continues at coordinate 149,896,640 of OW026522.1, forward strand.
CAGTTTGTGTTGCTTTACGTGATTCGGGTCAACGCTCCGATCCTAATGATCCCAATGGTCCTGATCTTGATACAAAGATTGAAGAATTCCGCGATTTAATTAGAAGATCGGAAACAGAAAAAGCTAAAGCAGAGGCTTGTTTGCAATGTTTGCGTGAGGGTGGTATAAATGTTGATGAATGGGTACAAGAGGCTGAAATAATGGGAGCTCAAGAGTTGACTCGCTCAGCCAGTTCTATTTCAATGCGTACTGATGCTTCTGGTCAAGGAGTAAGTTTGAAATGTTGTTAAATTAAAGACAATTTTATTAAATTTTGTTTTGCTGTTTTCTTTAGGAAAATCCTAGTTCAGATTCTTTCTATGATAGCGATAAAGAAGAAGCTGCTGGAGGTGGTCCCGTAGCAAGTAAACCCAAAGAGGAAGCACAACTTTCAAGAGATAAAACATTTAGCGATAGTGATGAAGGTAAGAATTAAAAATAATTTTTATATAGGAACTTACGAGATAATATTTTCATTCTAATGTGTAATAAAGCTTTCGGTTGCAACTTGAGACTTTATAGGTCAAAGTACCGTGTAATGAACCTCCGGTTATCCGGGTTTGCAGCTGGGGTAAACTCAGTCGCGTTCAAGGCTCTTTCATAAAATATTAAAACTTTTATCTTTAAATTCTATTTTTCTTTACTTTATTTATTATTTTTTTTTACTTGATTTTACAAACCTTTATTTATTGAGACACTTGCAATTGAAAGTTTCTTCATTAATAACTGCGCTGTTCTGTGAAGCGTCAGTGTTTTCTTGCGCGTTTTACATATTTTTACGTTTAACTAAAAAAAAATATTATCTTAGGGTCTATGTGAAACGGTAATAAATTTTAGACTAGTATAATTTTTGACTAAAGTATATACATTTTCGACATTTTAAAATTGATAACAAAAATTCATTATTGTAAGGTATTTAGAATATTAACATTAAATTTTTTATAACTTATGATTTCATGACATTACATTATTTAAAATACTTCAAAATCATTGATAAATGTCCATTTCCCAAATGAAGTGTGGCTTTTACAATGTATTTAAAATGCAATCAAAACATTTAAAATTTTTTCATTCATTACTCATGATTTTTCTGTTTACACATTTTTAATTTTTTTTTATTATAAAATTTTAATTTGTCAATATTTTATAAAGTATTCATTTCACTTAACAAAAAGAAAAAAATTTCTCACCAGAAGAAAAAACACTTTCTCCGTAAAGCATTATTATTATTTTTACTAATTTTCTAGTTCATCAAAAACTAAAATGATTTTGTCATTTTCATTTCGAAATGCTAAAATATACCTTCAGAATTCTTTTGTTAAAGTAGTCGTATGAGGAGCCTATTCGTTTTCCCAATCTCATCGAATAAAGGATTTATTAGCAATTTTCCAAATTCTTCCAAACACGTTTCTATTGGAATTGCCTTTTATGAAAAAAAATTCTTGAAAAAATCTGTTATGAATCTGGAATTTTAAATGTACATAAAATTTTACCGTTTGCTGCTTTACAAATTTAAAATTTGATTTCAAATATAATTCATTATTTCTGCTGAACTTTAAATATTAAAAAAAAAAATAACAAATATGGACCTTGTTAGTAACGGCCCATCTACACGTAACAGAATGTGTAAAATTTTTCTGTCAGAGAGTGTCAAATTAGTTCTCTGAGAGAATTATCTCACATGTAGATTCAAATATTAGTATTATAAGAAGTATTACGAGACTGTTGTGATGAGATTTCTCTACACAACTATCCTATAAGATGAACTGTTAAAAAATGCACATATATGAAAGCTTGCTTGTGTGTGCGCATGTGTATTTTGGAAATTACTAAAAAAACAATGTTTCTTGTAAAATTGTTTCCTCTTAATTATTGTTTTACATTTTAAATAACATTTTTATAAAAATTGTGCTAAAAAGCGTGAATTTTTTAAATAGAAAAGTCATGTTTACTCCGTGACTGATTGAAAATAATGATATCTTATAGGATTTATTAGAATAAATATACTCCTTATTTAATATTTAACATAATATAAACAAAATGTTTACTCCCTTCTGCCGGCGTTATCTTACATACTATATCAGCGCTAATCTCGGTTGTAGACCTGGGATAATATGTACATAGAAAACATATAAATAACACTAAATAAAGTACTTAATCTATTGAAATAAATAAGTTGTTTAGAAATATAATGTAGATAACAAAGGGTTCATCATATTAGTTCTTTTTCCCATTTGTATGACTAATACTACAAAATAATCTCATAATTTAGCTTTATTGAATAAATCAGATCTTTTTTAATATAACTCTCTTTATTTTTTGTCTGATAATGATTTTTTGTCATAAAAGTAAGAATTGATATCGATATTATTACGTAAATTTTGTTGATGAAATTAAAATATTTATTACTTATATAACTTTGAATTTACATTATTCAAAAATATGTTTTCACAATTTCTATTGTTACAAGTTCAAATATTTATGAAGTTATAACCATAGAATACAACTAGAAGTTTATGTTAGAGGCAGTTCAAACTAAATTTTCAAAAAATTTACTCATTTTTTTCAAAACACAAAAACAAAATATATATCACTACATGTATTTTGCTGTTGCATGAATTAGGTTTTTTGACAACTGATTTATGTTTTTGTCTCTCACATAAACTTCTAGTTGTATTCTATGGTTATAACATTACAATCATTTCGTGTCGCTATTTCCCATTACTTCCAAAGTATCAATAAGTATACGTTTCCTTGTGCTTAATACAAAACGTTGAGAATGGGTTCATGTTTTTAAAAATACTTGCTACTAAATAATAAAACAGTTGAAACAAATGAAAAATATTCTTATGCATATTTTTTTTATTAAAAAATAACACAAGAGAATAAAATTAAACTTTTTTGTGCGGCCTGGAACTTTAATGCAATTTTTTACTAATTTGAGGTCGCTGATTTCAAATCTAATCTTCATTTTTCTCTCTCAGCTTGACTTTTCGAGATATACCGTTATGACCAAAACTAAGGCACTTTCACTAGATATATTGGAATAACTTGAAAACAATTTCATCATATTCAGTTAAAAAAATAATCCGAAACTCGGCAACAATATTATCTTTAAGCCATGCTTACATTATTTTTAAATTTGCCCAGTAATTTCAGAGATATCGTTGAAGTTTTGAAAAAAATAACAATTTAAAAAAAATTTTTTTGTTCTTTAAAAAATAATAAAAAATAAAAATTTGGCAAAAATCACAGTTTTGGTCTAAAAACATTTAGTTAAACATATTTCGCATGAAATGAGCTTTATTTTAATTTACTGAGAAAACTGAATTTATAAAAATCGCCATTTCCATTAAAAAAAAAAAAAAAAAAAATAAAACATTTTTTAATGTGTATGTTGGAACAAAATTGAACTTTTTTTGTGTTAACTGGAACTTTGTAGCAATTTTTTACTATTCCATTTTTTGTCTATCACCTTAACTTTTCGCTATATACTGTTATGTCCAAAATGAAGGCACTTCTACTACATATATTACACTGGGGAACAGTCATTTTGCGGCATGGTATCTTAAAGTTAATTCTGTATAAGACTAGTGTGCCGAATATTAGAAAATTACTAGGTTTGTCAAATTGGCTCTAGTTTTTGAGATAAAGACTCTTAGCTATTTCACTGAAAACCCCAAAATAAAAATATCAATATGTATTGGAAAAATTTTTTGCAACATATATAACAAAAACTGTTGGTGTTGTTAGCACAAGGTTTTCGTACCGAGCTCATATTTTTAAAGACAAAAAGCACTTACAATATACGGAAACTAGAATTCAACTGAACTGTTAATCTAGGATTCAACTGAACTGTTAATTTAGGTGATTGATTGCAAAACAAAAACAGTTATAAATATATATTTATAACTGTCTTGACAATAAAAGGAATTTAGGAAAAACAGAGGCAAAAATCTTAGTAAACTAAAAAAAAACATTTCTCATTCAGGTGTTTTGAGCATAAAAAATTATTTTAACTGCTCAGGTCAATAACTTTATTCATTCTTAAACATAAAAAATCGGTTAAATGCTCAGGTCATAAAACTTTATTCTTTTTTAAAATGAACTCAATTCGTGACTTTTTCATTAAGGTCAATTAGTAGTCCACAGGTAATAAAATTGGAGCACAGGTCATATAACTTTTTTGGTTAATTTTTTTACTATTAGGTCATAAATTGTAAGTGTGTGCATATATATACAGTCAACATAAAAAAAGTCCAATTTTGTTCCAACATACACATTAAAAAACGTTTTTTTTTTATGGAAATCGCGATTTTTATCAATTTAGTTTTCTCACTAAATTGTGACCAAATTCAAAAGTTGTGCACCGATTGCAATGAAATAAAGCTTATTTTATTCAAAATATGTTTAACTAAATGCTTTTGGACCAAAAATGTGATTTTTGTCGCATTTTTATTTTTTATGAATTTTTAAAGAACAAAATTTTTTTTCATTTTTTTGAAAATTGTGATTTTTTTCCAAACTTCAACGATATCTCTGAAACTACTGGGCGAGCTTAAAAATAATGTAATCATGGCTTAAAGATAATATTGTTGCCGAGTTTCGGATTTTTTTTTAACTGAATATGTTAAACCGTTTTCAAGTTATTCCAATATATGTAGTAAAAGTGCCTTAATTTTGGACATAACGGTATATCTCGAAAATTCGAGCTAACAGAGAAAAACGGAGAAATTAGTAAAAATTTGCAATAAAGTGCCAAGCCGCACAATGACTGGTTTATATAAAAAATAAAAGTAATTTTCTTGTACTGAGAAACAAAAAAGTAACATCCAAAAAAAAAAAATCAATTTTGAATGACATCGTAAACACGACTTCTTACTCAGCGAATAGGTATCAAAAAAGAAAACATCTTCCAATGACAAGCCTATATTAAATTCAATAGAAATGATCCGAATTTGCACTACTTTTGGATTACAAATTCAGGATCTTATTGAATTCTTTGGATGTTTTTTGCTGGATTATAAAATGTTCTATTCCAACATATATATAACGGACATTAAAAAAAGATGTCGTTATTCGACACAAATTATTATGTTTACTCGTTATTCGAAAATAGACAATTTTAAATTATTCGAACAGTTAACTAACCAAAATTAATCGTATAACCGAATGACGATTAACTCGCCTGCTCAGCTGTGACGATGTAGGCATTGGCGTCTTCACTTCAGCTTATGCCTGTTGTTTTTTCGTTAATCCTTAAATGGCTATAACGGCTATTTCAGAAAAAACCCACCACGTGCCCCCTGCTTCACTTTTCCTCCTGTGTACCCCATCGACCTCCGGAACATCTGAAACCAAAAGAGGGAAATAGGAAGATGTACTCCGCACCCAAATGGGTGGATGTAATTCATTCCCCTACCTATAAAACGGGAATGAATTTTTTATTCTACTTTACCTAGGTTTAATAAATCACAAATGTTAAATAAGTACGTTGGCCAAAGATTCCAGGAATTTTGGTCCTCACATTCTAAATGATGTCTATGGTTTTTCCTTAACCATAACCTGGCATGGTAAATATAAAAGCTGAATAAAATATTATTTGGGTCACGGTGTTTGCAGCCTTTCCATTCTATCTCTTCATATCAATCCATGATTGATACTAGATCTCAATTAAGATCCATTCTATTCCTCATATCCTTCTACTTCAGTACAGAAAATTTAAAAATAAAGCCTTTTTTTCTTTTTAGAAACCGAAGAACGTGTACCAGAGCCCGTAACTCATATGCAAATGATGTCATCGAATACTGGTTGGGATGATCCGACTGAAGTTAATTGGGATAACGAGCAAGAGGAGGAAGAGGAAAAAGAAGAACCTATTGTTCCTGAACCCAAAGAGGCCATATTTAAATGCACTGCTTTATATAGTTATACTGTAAGTATTTTTAAGTCGTTTACACATTTTTTGAATAAATTTACATTACTTTCATTTCTAATAAACAGGCTCAAAATCCTGATGAATTGACCATAGTTGAAAACGAACAATTGGAGGTTATTGGCGAAGGAGATGGTGACGGTTGGCTGCGTGCTCGTAATTATCGTGGTGAAGAAGGTTATGTACCACACAACTATTTGGATATCGAACAGGAAACACCTGCAAATGGTAGTTCTGCCAATCAATTGCGTTCTCAAATTTCCTTTTCATCTGTTGATTATACTGTTGATAATGAAGATCAAACTGTGGACTCGATGCAATCACCGGATCAAGTGTCAGTCATTATGGCTCCTCAGAAAAAGAAATTAGAAGTTATGTATTGTATTGCTTTATACGATTACGATGCTACTGCCGAAGATGAACTTACCTTTGAGGAGGGTCAAATTATAAAGATAATTACCAAAACAGCTCATGGTGTTGACGATGGTTGGTGGGAAGGTGAATTGGATGGTAAATTTGGTAATTTCCCCTCGTTGGTGGTGGAGGAATGCGATGAAAATGGAGAACCCTTAACAGATGGTGGTGAAGAATCTCCACCACCTACAGCACCACCCAGTTTTGCCCTACCCCCAGCCCCTGCTTTGCCACCAGAGTACGCTCATGAGCTAACTGAAGATATGTTTGGCTCACAAGATACAGCTGGTAAGTGACTTTACTAAAATATATCAAATTGGAAATATCTAATATTTATATTCCCTACCTAGATGATGACAGTGGCTATATACCAAATGGTTCAGTACCCAGTATGCCTCCACCAGGTAATTTTCTATTTACTTAATTTCTGATTTAACTTACGTTCATCATTATATTACTTTTTGATTATGTGTACATTCATGTCTCTCACTATATTCCTTTAGAATCTCTACCATTTGATTACTACTTCTTTTTTTTAATATGATTTTCTTTAAAAAAAATATCCATATTGATACATTTCTCTTGAGTTTTCTTTAATAATAATTAAATATTTTTCAAACATATTGTGTTACAAAATTATAAATAACTTTTGTAATCCTGCTTCTTCATCGTTAGAGGTAAAAAAATCAAACTAAAGAATATAAAATAGTAAAAAAAAAACAAATTCTTCTAATGTCACTTCCAACTCTACACATCGCTATGTGGAACCAAGATCAAAAATTTAAAGAAACCAAATTCAACGATATTTATTCCGAAATCTTCTGTTTTCCTAACTTGTTTTTCTCAATCTAAGAATATTGTTTTTTTCTTTCTTTTTGTATATATGTGTGTGCGTGTATTTTCTTCCCACTTGCTTTTTTAATCCATTGCAGCCTTTGAAATTTTCTTTAAAAAAAAATATATATATTTTGAAATTGACAGCTGCATGTTTTTTGTTTAATTACCCCATTTTTAAGTTTTTTTTTTGCATATTTTTCCAAAAAATCTCAGTGTACATTATTACCAACAATTATTATTAAGAACCAACAATGCTTTTCTTCCTGTCGCCGTGTATTTGTTGTTTACAAAACAATTTTTCTTTCATTTGAATTTAAGCACTGAAAAAAACTACTGCCAAAAAGGGTAACGTTTTTGTTAAATAGTTTGTAAATATTATTTTTAATTTTTTTTAAATTTTTTTCCTTCTTATTTTTTATATTTAAATTGTGTTAATTTCAATTGTTTTAAACAAGAATAGACTGATTTTGTGTTTATACGTATTTAGTAGGGTGATCGATTTAGTAGGGTGGAGAAGCTGGTTTTCGAATAGTTCGAATTAGTTGGAATTTTGAAAAAAAACGGTTGCTTTTTTAAATTCCCAAAAACCGGTTAACCGGGCTTTTTTGCAGACGTAAATATTTCCATCAAAAGACTGTATTTCTCTAAAAAAAACTCAACAAATCTTGTAATATTAAAGTTAAAATTTATTAAATATAATAATTTTAAGAAACAAATTTTAATTAAAGTAAGAAAATAGTCATCAAAAAGGAGACCAATTTTTATATATTTTATAGTAAATACCCAGCAAAAGCTTTTTGGTTCTCGGTAATGGCAACTACTTATTAAAGTAGTTTCTTGGTAATGAGGCGTCATTATTATTTGCCTACTCTATATTACATAAACAAGTACTCAAGAGTATAATAGCATAGTAATATTGCAATCACATGGATCAGTTGGCTAGAGCGTTTGATTAACAACCAGAAGGTTTTTGGTGCTAATTTTTTTTTAACAAAATATCTAAAAATATATTTTAGGAAAGTAAGTGCGGGATAGTGTACTGAGTAAGATGATAGTCATTAAAAACGAATGGTTAATTTGTGTCCAAGTTCATATCTCACTGACGACAAAATTTCTTTTCTTTTTATTTTCGTTTAGGTACATATTTTTGAGTACCCCTAAAGTCTAAAAATGACTACATAAATTTGTGGACAACTCGAACAAAAATATTCATTATTCAGACAAAATATAAGTAGTTTATTTTCGTTTCCAATTATATTACAGAATCTATGGCTTAATATGGAAAATGTTTATCTCAATTTTTTCGAAATCGATTTAAACTATTATGTCTATTCGTTTTCATGGTGTTTTTATTAGTTTTACTATTTTTGCAAGTATTTTACTCGAAAAGCGTTTCTGTGCACATAAACATTTCAAGAGAAAATATTATTCTCTTTTGCCATATTTGATATTTTGATATTTTGTATGAGCAAATCTAGTAAAAAAATTATTTTCAAATTCCTATTGAATTTTATTTTGAAAAAGAATAAATAGAAAATATATTTAATTTTTTCAACGATTTTTGTTGCCATCTGTGGTAAATTTTGAATGAAGTCTTGATCATTTCGGAATTATGATTTATACTCTTATAAAATTTACTTGTAAAAAAAAATGAGTTGTGATACCAATTTATGCACCTTCAAGTAATTTTCAAAAAGGGCCTTTTATGGACTGATATTTTTGAAATTTGGTACATTGATTTGTATTTAAATAAGATGTGCCACATCGTTTACATTTGCGTACATATTGACATTTTTGCCTGATTAATATACGTTTAAGTAGACTTATGGTCTATTATAGACTAATACTAAAAAAATTAATGTGGTGGTTTAAGGTTACAAAAGATTTTATTTGTGTTGAATTCTGCCACATTTAAGAGATTTATAGCAGTCAAACTCTATTCTGGGAAGACATTTGTATCAGTTAACATATTTTTCCTAAATTTCCATTTAAATATTTGTATTTAGTGACTGTATTTAAACAAAATTTTATTTCTAAAACCGGTTGTTTGTGTTTAAAAAAAACCTGTTTAAAAAAACCTGTTTATTCGAGATTCGAAAAATAAACATTTTGTAAAAACCGGTTGGAAAACCCAATCGATCACCCTAGTATTTAGGCACTTGATATTAAAAAAATTTAATATAAAACTCATATCTGTTCTCTATTTTGAATTCACAGCAGATTTCTGAAAATATCTATGATTGATTTAAGTGAATTCAACAATTTGGAACTGATATAATTTATATTATCCCTAGTAAATTAACAAACAAGATTAGTTCAATATTTAAAATTTAACAGAATTTTTGACGAAATTGAAGAAAAAATTCGTAGTAAAGATTTTTTAAGTTTCTTTAATTAAATATCAATTATTTTATTATGAGTATCAAGTTTTGTCATTTTTCTTTTTATTAAGTGACAAATTTATTTATAAAATTTACTGTTATATCAATATTTTATACTTTGTTAAATCAAATTTTCTTAGAAGAAATTAGTTGTAGTTATATTTAAATAGGTGATATTAAGTAGAATTTTTCTTTATATTTTCTATTATTATTTATTGGTGGTATCCTCCACAAAAATTCGTACACAAGATAAGTTAAGTTCGCTCACATTATTGTGTGTAGAACATAAGTAAAATACATGTTAATCTTTTAGTAGACGAATAAACTAAAAATCATTTTCTAAATTGAAGTAATAATATCGGTCCGCCTAACATTCGGAAAACAGTTTAGATGTTGCCCGTGCTTTATTCTATAAATCAGAGAATTTATAGAATAAATGGATTGCGAAAAATTAAATTTTTCCAATAAAAATTTAACAAATCAAATAACAAAGATTTACGAGACAATTTACAATGATTTTTTAATTTATATATAATTTGTTATATACATATATATATATATATATATATATATATATATATATATATATATACATATATATTGTCATTTTTCGAATTGCCTTCTTGAGGATATCATAAATTAAAAAATTTTCAATGCATTCTCGAAATGTTGAATTGAAAATGAAAATAATGATATTTTACTTGTTTTGGAAAGTAGAAGGCTTTCTAGACTTTTGAATTTAAATATGCTCTAAAAAAAGTGTTTTATGCACATCAAAATGCTTTTAAAATTGGAAAATATGCCCTTAAAATTAAAATATATGGTAATGAAATATTATTTTTTTCTGGATAAATTTTAAATTATACTAAAAATAACTTTATTTTGATTAAATATTTTTTAGTTTGCACTTATAAAACTTCCAAAGCTAATGCATATTGGATCAGGAAATAACAAAATTTCTATCAATTTATAAAATGAAAATTATTAGTTAATCGGATTTGAAAAATATATGTGACAGTAATAAGAAAACTTCACTAATGGCAAATTATGTAAAACTAGCTTAACCCGGTGCGCTTCGCTGCACTGTTAAAATAAAATAAGTGCGAAAAAATACAAATATATTTTTTTTATGATTTAATTTATTTATTTACATCCATATTGTATTTCAACTTGTTTTGTAAATGGTTCGCAGGATGCTTTTGTAAAAATGTATTGCTCGCCATGCACCTACCCCCTTAATTTTTTTTGAAAGGTGTAGTTTATCATAAGAGTGGGTTCTATAAAAGCTGAAGAATTTTGTGTTAAGATATGTGGTATTTAATATTTTCTATCTATGGGGGAGGGCTATAGCTCCTCCTCTGTCCACCCAGCTCATTTTTATTTTGAAATTTATAGTTTTCCATTATAGTGGCTTTAACCACGTTCTTTAATATATTTAATATGTGCGCCTACCCCCTTTATTTTAATTTTCAAAGGTGTAGTTTATCATAAGAGTAACTCCTACCAAGTTTGAAGAAACTCACTATAACAGTTCTAAAAATATGCGATATTAAACATTGGCGTCCTATGGGGGGTACCACTCACCCCGCAGGTGCAGCGGTTCTTAAGATATCCGATATTTAATATTGGTATTCTATGGGGGTACCACTTCTCCTGCGCTTTTAAAAATAATAAGTAGCCCATTTTATTTTCGGGGCTCATGTGATGGTACTGTAAAAATTTCAGGAAAATCGGTTCAGTCGATTAGGAGTCTATAAGCCAACAAACAGACAAACATATTTCATTTTTATATATATACACTGCCTGCCACTTGAATAAGGAATCACATTTTTTTAACTTTAATTAAGTATATCTCATATATATATATATATATATATATATAATATATTTGTATTTTTAATAAAATCCGGTTAACTGTTTTTTTTTAAGTAAATCCTTATTCGAATCCGGTTTTTTAAAAATGTCGGTTTTTTTTTAATACACTAGCCCTAATCATAAATTAAAACCGAAGTTTTGAACAAAGTAAAAAAATAAGATTCTTCAGTTTTTTAAGTTTAACTGCTATTTACTGCATATTTTTCTATAAAAACACGTACAAAAAAACTGTACAAATTAATTAAAATTAATTTAAATCTCATAACTTACAAAAACTTTCGATTTATCTTTCATTTATATCCCAGAAAGTATGCTCCAAATAAAACACTAAATAAAATAAATTTTTTTATAAACTTTAGAAAAGGTTTAATAATTTTTTTTTGATTTTCTAAGCAATTTAAAAGACTGATTGATATTTGATTTTAATCTAAAGATATAAAACTATATACATAAATATTCAAAATATGTTTAGTTTTAAAGAAAACTTTAAAAAATTTTAAAGAAACCTTAAAAAAATTTTGAAAACAATTTAAATGAAAATAAAGTTTACACTGACTTATTTCGAATATATGTATATATAAAAGATTTTAATATTTATGCACTATTCTAATTTCCAAATCAATTTGAAAATCTAAAATTTATTTAAAATTTTGGAAGCTGGGAAATGCTTTTAATAATATCACAAAATTTAGAGTTTAGTTTTGGATTTTTTGAAGTTCTGTTGTATCCACAAGAAGTTCTGCCAAATTAATTTTCCCAATGAAAATAAAATGCTTAATTTTTAGCAGAGTGTTATAATATAATATTATTATATAATATTATAATATTATATTGAAACTAATTTTGAAATGTTTAAACTTTTATTTACAATTCAAAAGAATATAATTTAAAATATTTAAATTTTCGAAAATTTAATTAACAAAATCGATTATTAGCTGTGTTTTGTTGCTCCAGTTAATAGTTAGATATGCTAATTCTTAACGTATATAATTTTAATATTTATATGAAATTCTCCATGATTGCACAGTGTGGTCATTGCAAAAATTTTGGTAATAAATCTGTATCTGCTAAAATACTGGAGAAAGATCTAAGCTTTCAGAAAAATCATCATATGGTTATCCTGTAATAATACAAGATAAGCTACAGGGTTTTAAAGTCGTAACTTCTACAAATCAAGTACGATTTTAAAGATTTAAAAACTTTTGTAAAGAACTGGATGAGATGAAGAAAAAATATGCCTATGATATCTTTTATGGTTACAAAGATATTTGCGCTGAATTTAGAAATTTTGATTTCTTGCCTTGACTTTTTTGGATTTTCTCAAATAAATTCCGTAATATAGAAATGAAAATATTCTAAGACTCCTAATACATTCTAAAATAATAAGTTAAATTTTTTTGAATTATCTCAATTTGTCTAGCTGTGAAAAATTATAAAAGTCAAGACTTTAAAATGAGTGCGAAAAAATTGCTGTTTTTTTCATTACAAAAAGTGGTCTGATTCTTTCGCTTTTTTCTAAAAATTTAATCAAGAAAAGAATTGCTTTTTATCAAATTTCAAAAGACAAGAATTGATAATAAAGATTAAAAGTTGCTCCTTACTTTCAGCATTGGTCGAAAGTTTAACAAAATTTCAAGTTCATCGGGCTTTTAAAATCGAAAAACATAGTTTTGATAATTACATTATATAGGCTGATTTGACTCTAAATTAATTTTCATCCGCTCAAAAGTTTAGAAAGGAGAGCATATTTTATGAAAGTAATAAATTCTTTAGAATTATATTTTTTAAGTGCATTTTGTGCACATATTAAAACTATTTTTTATAATTTATTTTTATTTATAGTATAAGACAGATATCGATCTTTTTGTGTGCTAGAAATAATTTTAATACCTTTAGCGGGTAGTTTTGTATACATTTTCAAATCTCAACAAATTTTTCTTAATAATAATAAATACTAAAATTTAAAATTTTTTTAAGCAAAACTTCTTCCAATTTTTATATATGTAAAAGCATAAATATAATATAAAAATAGACATATCTGAATGGGTATCCAAATAAAACAAATATAACGATCTCAATCCAGATACCTTGACCAGAATTTCACTGTGAAACGTTGGCAACCAAATACAGCTATTTTTAAATTTAATATCAATATTTATTTTTTTGTTTTAAAATATTCTTTTTATTTAAAAAGATTTTTATAAATTTTATCTAAGTTTAATATGTTTATATATATATTTTTAACAAATTACACAATGAAAATAAAATTGTAAATTGCAATTCATTTCTTACAATTTATTTTCTAAAATAAATATTTTTTTTCTTAAATAACACCAAAATACTGAAATCATCAAAAGATTAGGGTTAATAAAATCGAAATTTGAACCAACTTTGCGTTGAAATTATTGAGACAATTTAAAATTTTTAAATTAATTAGTTTTATTCCTCTTTTATTTTGTACATGTATTTCCATGAAAATTTTAAATTTATAATTTTAATAAATGTTTTTGAAGATACATATGGAATGCCACTGAACGTGTTAATCCTCTAAATAGTATTTTCCCACTTATTTTGGTTTAATTGATTTGGTTTGGTTATATGAAGCACGATACCAAGGCATGCTTTTTATTCACACTGTAAAAATATATATTTTTATTTCAATCAAAACTTTGTTTTATTTCCAAGTAATTTTAGTGAATCGTAATTATTATAACCCAACACTTAAATCAATAAATTTAAATATTTATTTATGAAATATATAAAAAAAAACTTATTTAACAACGTGTATTTTAATTAATATTTTTTCTCAATTTTATTCATTACTTACATGCAGTTCTTATACAAGAACCTGGAGAAGAGGTAATTAATTTTAATGATATTTATATTTAAATATATAAAAATTTTTAGCATTATGTATATAAAAGGTTAAAGGTCAACAATGTTATAGGGTAAAATAACTATAAACGATATTTGTAAACTTTTTTTGTACTAAAGACTTAGATATGTTGGCTTTAGTCACGTTTATTTTATAAGAATTTTTGTCGTGACCAAAAACGGCGAAACCACTCCAACCTTTGGGGTAAATTCGTCAAGTGACAGGAGCGAATCGCTTGCCTATACATGAAGTTTTTGTATTTTGTTTTAATAGTGCAATTGAAAAAAAAAACAAAAATTAATATATTTTATTGAATTTTATTAAAAATAATTACAAATTCAATTAATAATACAGATCAAAAATCAGTGAATTGCGAATACCACTAAATATTCTTTTGCTTAAATTCTGCTAACACTAGAGAGTTTACACTGGTGCATATTCTTATAAACGCATTTAAAATTTTTGTTTTTCTTTGAGGTATATTCGTTTCTCTTAACCAAAAACAATGTTGTGTTGTTACAATAACTCGCGCTATAACGGTACTTTTTTATGTAAAAAATATTTGTTTCTTGCTTTTGTTGTTTTCTTTAATTTAGCAATCAGAACATATTGGTGATCACTTTAGTGTAATATTCCTATAAACGCAGTCGAAAAAAATTTGTCTAAAATTTCTTGCAAAAACAAAAAAAAAAAAAAAAAAAAAATAAAGTTTTAGTTGTTTGTTTCACTTAAGGTAAGTTTCTGATGACAACATCTATGTTTACTGGAAACATTTTTTGTTTGTTTTAAATGGGAAATTTCATCAGCTTAAAAGATGCCCGAAAGAACTTTTCTTAAAGATTAGGAAAAAATTCAAATTAAAGTTTTTCGTGATCAAGGCTGTTCTAACAGAGAAATTGGATGAAAAATTAACTATTTGAAAGAATTTATTTGGGGCTTTCTTAAGAAAGGGCAACAAAAGATTAATTAATAAGCAAATTAATAAAATAAAAGAAGAAACCATCCGCAATAAATTAAATGTTTCACAAATAACAAATAAATTTGACTTTTCACATAAAATGGAGGAAACCAAAATGTAAACCAATGTTAAAATAGCAAAATAAGGAAAATCATTTAAAATTTGCGCGCAAATGCATAAAATGGACAGATAAAAAGAAATTCAATTTGGACGGTTCCGATTCATATCCTTACTATTGGCATGATTTGAGGTCGAACAAAATTTTTATGTCGAAACGCAATTTCGGTGGAGGCAGTGTTATGGTTTAGGCAGCCTTTTCTGCCGCAGGAAAATCAAAAATATATTTTATTCCAACTAAAATGAACAGTACAATTTATAATGAATTGTTGAAAGATGCTCTTGTCTCATTTATGGATGAAAAAATGGATGAAGATTGTATATTCCAAAAAGATAACGCTGCAATCCATGTCTCCAATCTAAATCGTGGTGTAATGAACATGGTATTCCACTATTGGACTGGTCAGTTTGTAGTCCGGATTGAAATCTAATGGAGAATCTGTGAGGGTACAGTAAAGTTTACACAATAAATGCACAGAATAAAACCATAATGACAACAACGAAGTTAAAACTAAAAACTAAGCGAGGCTAGGAAGCAATCGATAGTGATTTTCTTCAAAAATTAGTCCAATCAATGTCAAACTGAATTTTTAAATTTATCCGAAACAAAGGTTCATCAATATATTATTAATAATGCTAACTTGGTTCATTGGTTTAAGTGAATATATAGGAAAATGCCGTAAAAATGTATTAAACTACTAAAATTACAATGAAAAAAAATTTAATATAAATTTTAAGTTTTTTGTTACTAATTTTTTTTGTGGTCAATAAATAATTTAAAAAAATTAATTTGTAGTACCTTAATTATTTTTTAGCTCCTTTTTTGATAAGTTGATTAAAAAAATTGATGTGCGTTTATATTAATATGCACCAGTATATATGTACCGTAAAATAACTACAGCTAGTAAGTACAGATGACCGCGATATTCCTGGAGTCGGCCTACAGCAGTAGTCTGGCAAATGCTCCCCAGAGGAGTTTTATGCACTTTAAATGAGTTTATTAAAACTTGTCATCAATTCTTGTTTGTTACTATTAAGTTTATAACTCGGAACAAAATTTTTAATAAATTTCAAAAAACGAAAAAAGTTATCACGGAAAATGTCCACAGTGAAATATTTGGGAAATTATTGAAAAAACAATATAACTCCGATCAAATGTAAATTGAAAATAACAAAATTTGATGGATGATAGATCTGCTGAAAGGATAAAGAAAATCAATCAGCGCCACAAAAGTTAATACTTAGTTTTCAAGATAATTAGCAATGACAGATGTGACCCTATAATGAATGCTCCACCTTTTATCCTACATGAAATATTTAGTTTTATTAATTAATAAAAAAAATAGGGATCAAGGGTTTTCGGAGTACAAGAAAACCTTGTACTCCGATTTGAAATATGTACATATTTACGATATTTTAGGGGAGAAAAAAAAATAAGATATCTTCACTAAATTGTCGGTAGAGTCGACATCTATGTATGTATGCCTCAATTTTTTTAATATCTCTAAAACTATTGAAAAGATTAAAAATAGTGTAGGTATAACTTGGAGGTAATTTGATTTGGGTCTATGTATTATAAGATAAATTATTAATTATATATAAATAATTAAAGCAAATTTTTTTCTTTGAAATTAACATTCTTTCTGCATTTGATTCTAGGACGATATGGACGAAGATGGTAGTAGTATGCCACCTCCATCGCAGCCACCACCGGCTTTACATGCAACAGCAACAACAACTAATGCTGGTAAGGAAACCAAGGATGCTGGAAATAATTTAAATTTAGGTATGGCACAAATTATTGTTACCGCTGCAACCCCAATGGTTGAAGACGGATCCGATAAATCTTTCCCTCCAATAGGAGAGAGAGGAAGTGGTGATAATAAGGATGATAATGATGATGACTCTAGGGAATCTGGTAGCCAAGGAAATGCTAAAGTAACAAGTGCTTCCGCTAAGGACGAAAATGTGACCAAGACGGTGGCAGGGGAAGCCAAACAAACGGATAAGTCCAAAATTATTGAAGGTAGGCAACAAGTTATGGAAGCACCAAGTGTAACTATAACCCTAACCTCGCCCACACCCAATCCAGAGGATTTACCATCTTCCGATCAAGATTCATCCGAAGTACAACCATTAGAAGAAGCTGAAGATCCATTTAATGAAAAGGCAACAGCAGCAGCCGCTAACGAGGCCAGTGCTGGTTTTGAGGCAAATTTTGAAGCCAATTTTGATGCAAACTTTGATGATGCTTTTGCTAGCAGAGGAGGAGGTCCACAGAGTATGGATGAGACGAAACAGGAAGATGTTGATGTTGGTGCACCCAAACAGGTGGTAGGTGGAAGAGCTAGTATACCCGAGGAATTGGATTCAAATCAATTGGAAAGATTACAAAACCTAAAAGAATCGAATGCTTAATTTTGTACTTTGAAACATACATAAATAAACTATAAATTACTTACATATATAGGAAACTTACAAAACTATTAATCATATTTATACATACACATTCACGTATATACACAAAATTATAATGATAAATACAAAAAAGACCCCATTTCCCAAAAGCAATCAGGCACAATATTATTTGAAAAGAATATAAGAAAATAGTTTATAATAGTATATATAACAACGATCTCTTTTTTCAATACTCAAAAATATTTACTCACAAAACCACAAATTGTGTCTTAATAAGTAAAAAAGATATTCGGCTAAGTCGAATATTTTATAGCCGTCATTCCAAATAAATCTGTTAATAGACAGGCAAAGAAATAAACATATGTATAAGCATTTATAGTGCAGCAGTTCTAAAGTCTATGGCTTAAATTTATGCTTTAAGCTTCTATAATATATCTAAAATCTATGTATGTATTCCGACTTTGCTGATTTTTAAAATGGAAAAATTCCTAAACTACTCTACCCATCTAGAGCTGTTAAATGTTTCTTGAATACTTGGTGAAGGTTATAAAAGCAAAATTATATTGGACAAACAAATTAAAGTATGAACTATACAGTATTAAATATTCCAATATATTTATTCTTTCTTGAAAATTACCTGGGGACCAGGTCACAGGGCGAATAATATGTTTTAATTTAAATCTATACACTTATAATTCATATGCTTTCAATTAATTTATATTAATCCTAATTAATATAATTGTGTGACCACTAGTTTTATAAAAATATTGTTTGTTTTGATTTTGATATATCTGACAAGTCTGAATCTTTACCTTTACCTGTACATTTACGATGTATGGGTCTCTGGATCTGTCTAGAATTTACTTTCTTTTTATTAAATTGTTTTCTTTCAGTGAAAATAATTATATATTTTCGAAATTAATTATATAATTTGAGATTAAAAATTCACATAAATGTAAATTTTTCACATTTACACTTATAATTTTATAAAAAAAAAATCAATGAATACACTTACAACAAAGCTATACTATATTAGGGAATTATAAAGAAAATTAATAATCATATAATTATATTTATTCCTAATATAAATAATTTTAATATAATTTATTATTTAGTCAAATAATTTAGTGTAAATAATACTTATTGAAAAAAAAAGAAACAAAATATGAATGTATTTCACAATTGTGCTTAGTAATTAATTATAACAAACAAATAAATAAAAAAAAATAAAACCAGAATTTAAGGTTAAATTTCACATAAAAAACCCCATACTTTTTGACAAAATAAAAAAATTACAGAATTTGACCACACTTTATTTAAAACATGTGGCAGTGCCTCACAACAATTATCGAACACTTAAAAAAAGCTGCCTTCAAAATTAACACAGACTTCATAGGTATTGAGATTGAGATTGTATACATTAAAAAGGCAGTAAGTACAGTGTACTATATTCATTAAATAAAATAAAAATGAGCACCATTGTAAAATTGTGCTTAATTTAATACATATTGTCAATTGTTTATAAACAGAATTAAAACAATAATTAAATAGCAAAACCTGTTTAATCAGACACCAGTTTGCCATGAACTAAAAATAAATTCCTTTAAAATCCTGTAATGCCAACTTAGTTCAATTTTTGTTACTAAACGTAAAGAAATCATAACTATACATAAAATATTTAAATATTTATATAAATAAAAATTATATAAACAATTAAACAAGAAATATGTATAGTACCTATAATTTTGCCAATAGTATTTTATTATATTAATATAATCAATATACAATTAATAAATTAAATTAACTACCTATAAATGTTTATAAAAGAAATGCCTACCAGTGAAAACAAATCTTAATTTTTTATTTATTAAATAATTTTTTATTACATTTCTAACAAAAAAAATATATATTTATTTTGAAAAATAATCACTTGAAATTCTAGCTAAATTTAAAATAAACATATTTAATAAACATACATATTTATTTGTTTGTTTTTTAATTACATATTTTAATTGAATTAATTAATATACTTGTTTGTTTTTAACTGCTGTTTAGTAAGTTGATCATATTAATTTGTTAACTGTTTTCTATATAATATATATTCCTAAATAAGTATATAAATTAATGTATATGTTAAACTATTCTGAATAATTATTTATTAGAAAATATTTTTAGTTTTTATTCTCCAGTAAGGTAAAAAAAAACAATAAAACAGAAAAAACAGAATTAAAATAAAGGATAAAAGAAACACAAATGTCAAATACTTTCTCCGCCATATATGTCATGTATGAACCTCTGTTCCATTATTAATATTAATTAATAACAGAAATAATAAACAGAAAAACTATAACATAATATTACCATATTATTAACAAGGTGTTTGATTTGTAATTACTCGTATACTTACCAAGGAGCCACAAATATAACTTCATTTATGGAATACGAAATTTGATTTCCTCTCTTCTCTTTTCAAGGTAAACAAGTTTTAAATTTATATTAACTAAAATATCAGTAATAATATTTATTACCAAATTTTATTTTTGTCTATTAAAAAAAAAAAACAAGATTGCTGATTGTGGTAAATAGATTCAGGCTCATATACATCCACGATCTTACAGTTTTCTTTCAGAGTTATTACTACCGAATATTTTTTGACTTCAACTATAAAACTAATCTTGTTTACAAACTTTCCTAAAAGTAAATCCATATTTTGACTAGGATTTAACCAAAGTGTGTAAAACTTATAAAATTTTGTTTCCCAAATTTTGGTCTTCAATACTAATGATCAATACATACTACACCCGAGATTTTTAATCGCTGATAGGGACCTAACTGAAGACCTTAATACGCATTGTTTGTGTGCATTCAAATGAAACATAATATGTTTTTTTCATAAAAGTTGAACGGAATATGTTATGATTAAAACTAAATCAGCTACTTCTCAGCGAAAACTTTGTTTTCCTAATAAACTTGAAGGTATAATTGGAAACAAAAATAAACTACTAATTTTTTGCCTGAATAAATAGTTATTTGTGTTCGAGTTGTCCACAAATTCATATAGTTATTTTTAGACTCTCGGGATGCTCACAAATATGTAACTAAACAAAAATAAAAAAAAAAAGAACAAAATTTGGTCACAAATTAACCATTCGTTTTTAATGACTAACGTCTTACTCAGTACACCATCTCGCACTTCATTTTTTAAGCGACAAAACTTTTTTTAGTATAAAACATCTTTTTAGACATTTTGTTAAAAAAAAAAAAAAACTAATAGCATCATAATGGGGTTGAACCAACAATCTTCTGGTTGTTAATGCAGCGCTCTAGCCAACTGATCCACGTGATTGCAATATTACTGTGCTATTATGCTATTGAGTACTTATTTATGTAATGTAGAGTAGACAAATAATAATGACGCCTCATTACCAAGAAACTACTTTAATAAGTAGATAACATTACCGAGAACCAAAAAGTTTTTGCTGGAGTATTAAATATATATATATATAACATAAAAAAAAAAAATATGGACTTAGTTCTACTTTGGAAGAGGTGAAAATGTTATATATATATATATATATATATATATAACATTAAACTATCTAAACAAAAATATGCTCTTAGTTCTAATTTTGAAGTGGTGAAAATGTTATATTATATATATATATATATATATATATATATATATATATATTTATTTATTTATATAATAATATATATATATATATATATATATAATATAACTTTTTTTTCTCGGTAATGTTATCTACTTATTAAAGTAGTTTCAATATATTTTTAGCAAAAACAAGGTCAATTATTTCTAAGAAAATTAAAATTTCATAAATTTAATAGTATTTTTAATATTTTTAAATAAGGTTAAAAAGGAATTTTTATTAAAAAAAATGATAAACATGGTTTTAATTAAAGTACTTCAAAAGCAATGAACAAGAAGCATAAAAGAAGAACGTCCTACCAATGAGAAAAGAATTTCTGAAGCTCTTTTTAATGACTACACAATATCAAAATCATAACTTTTTTAATTCTCTTTCAGTTCTTTATTTGCGTGATATTAAAAAATATTTTTATTTACATACATTGATAGAGAGAGAGAGAGAGATTTTGCTCTTTATTTTGTAATGTAAAATTTAACCTATTTGACATTAATAGATGTGATAAGTGCATCTTTAAATGATTTTGATTATATTTTGTCTTCATCCGAATCTAAAATTGTAACAATTATGTTGGCAACAAACTTATTTCGATGACTGTTGTTTCCATGACTGATTAATTTTTCTAAAATAATATTAAGTTCTATACAGCTTATTGTTTTCTCAGACAGAATATTTTAATAGGTAGCTTCTTTAAAAAATTAATGAAGGCATGGTTGTTTTATAAAAATAGACGACCACGGAAACAAATGGTTCAAATGCCTATATGAACGTATTTGACATTTTCATTAAAAATAAATATGTTCTTAATTGATATTTATGTGTATATGCAATAAATTTATATCAAAAGTTTTAACAAACAAGAGAAAACGTAATTATTAATTTTGCGGTATTTTGACATCTTAACTCTATAACGACATCTTAACTCAATAGCGCATCGCTTACAATAATCATCGTTCTTCTCTGATTGTTAGTTTTTGATATATAGCTTAGCAAAAATGAACTCTTCTATAGTATTTTTCAATATTTTAAAATTTTTGGAAAATAAATTTGAGTCGCTTTATCAAAAGTTGACAGATTTTTTTTTCTAAAAAAAAAGTTATTTTAAATTACAAAAAATATGCTTTTATGGCAAAATATGCAAAAACATTTATTTTCAATAAAATATGCAGAAATCGATGCCATTTTAAAGCAAATTCCCTGATTACTAAATCTGATTACTAAAATCGACATTTTTAACAAAACTTATTTTCTTCGGACTTTTATAGGGGATGAAGAGAAATAGGTAACTGATTATTTAACTAAATTTAATGAAATTGCTACCTGTAGTTTAATCACAACAACAAACAAATAAAAAAAGTATTCTAGGGCTAGACAGATATCTATACTATTTGGTCAAATACTTCAGTAATGAGACCTTATCAAATTTATTTAATTCATAACAAACTTCTTGACCTTCATTGAAAATGAAATCTAACAAAAACTCACTTTTTACACTTTTCATATAAAAAGTATGTCGGTTGTTATAGCGTTTATGAAGCCCTTTGATATCTTAGATATACGATATATATAACAAAATTTTGGCAAAGCTAACGAGAATTTTGTTATACCCAAAATCTGTCCATAAGTGTAAGAGATATCGCCAAAATTGTGTATTTTTTGTATTCTTCTACATTTTAAAGTGCTTGTGGTTAATTATAAGCTATGGAATTTGCTCCTTCACAGATCTATTAGAAATTATTTGCATATTTTTCTTTTCTGAAGAAATCATAAACTGATAAAACTTTTTATTGTTGTTTCGTTTATTATGCTTTTGTGCTAATATTTGTATACACAGAAAAAATCTTCGGACCCCGACCTTAAAGTATATAAATTAACTGTGTCGACTAGCCAGCTGGCTGCCTGTCCATGAAGGTTTGGATAAAGTACAGATGGCAATTTTAAAGATATTATAATGAAATTTGGCACGAATAATTATTAGTACAATAACATAGCTTATTGAAATTGGTTTCCCCCTGGAATGTTTAACGACACTGACATTGAATTGAAAATTTATGTTTTTTACTTAACAAAAGTTAAAAAAAATAAGTGCATATTTTATTTGGTTTTTTGAGGCATTTTTAGTGCATGTTTTTAGTGCATTTTTTAAGCGCCTAAAACACGCTTTTTAAGTGCATGAACTTCCTGTGTTTAATTATAAATAATGAAATATGCTCATTTCATAAAATATTTGCTTAATGAGACCTAGGCTTAATATTTAGTGTGCCTTCTCATCCCTTTTTGAATCCAAACCTGGAAAAGTAAAAGAAATAAAACAATTGTAATTTTAAATTTTTATACAAGTTTTCATTTTTTTATTCATTTCACTTGAATTTTGTTATCAATTTTATAATATTTTTTTTTTTTGGTTTTTTCGTACTTTTTTTTTTTTTTTGGTTTGTTCTTGGTAAATAACTTAATTATATTATAATTTGTTTTTCTTTAATTCATTTACTTATTTCATTTATTTTTCTTTTTTCATCATATTAATTTCTGTGTGTAACGTTTTATGACATTTTTCTTTTGTCTTTTGCTAGATTTTTTTTAATCTTCTTATTTTTAAATTAATTCTTTTCAGGATTATTAAGTTTTGTGTTGTTTAATTTAGAATATTTTATTATTATTTAATAATAATAATTTGTTATATTATTTTTTTTTGGTTTTTTATATTTTTAATTTATATAATGAAAATTAACACAGTCAAATATTTATGATCAAAAATAAATGATCATTATATAATTACATCCTACAATACGCAAATATTATTAATATTATTTACTATTATTTTTTTATTATTTATTATATTTTATTATTGTAATAAATTTTATTTATGTAACTTTCATTATTGTTGTGTTTTGGTTTCATTTTATTAATTTCTTTATTTAATTGCTCTATATAAATAATTTTTTTATATTCGTTTTATAAAGGTTTTATTTGGGGGTTTTTGAAAAGGATTTTTTTTACTTCTCACAAACAATTGTTCTCTATAGTGGTAATATATTGGGTGATCATTTTTTTTTCTAATTTGTTATTAACATCTAATATTTAGTGCAAAATTAAAATCTGTAAAAAAAAACACATTATGCCTATTTATGATTAGGAAATAAGTACTTAAGAGTGTTTATCAAAAGGGTGAGTTTTTAATATTGGGTTTTTTAAAATAAGTGTTTTAATTAATTATGTTTTTGTTATGAAAAGAAAATGTTTTTTTTTTATTAGTAAATTTAAAATTTGACATTCCTGGCTTGCTTTAGTTGTAAAAATATTTAATAAAAACCAATTATTGTACATAAAATTTTTTAAATGTTTAAGTTAGGAACTTTTATGAGATTTTCTTTTGTTTATTTATGGACGGATAAAAATAAAGTATATTAAAGAAATAAGAATGAAATTATAAATATTGTATATAAAATAATTTTTTAATTGGAATTTATTTCTTTTCAAATAATAGTCTGTATTAGGCTGTTTTAGGGGAAAATTGTGTTTTAGTTTGAATAGATTTTTTTTTTGTCAATATGTTTTTTAAACATAAACCCGAAACATTTTTTTGGTAAAACTTTTATTAAACTAAGTTAAAGAAAATTGTATAAACATCTCTAAACATAACTCTTAAAAATATGATTAGATTTTAATAAAAATCTTTTGTAAAAGTCCCTTAAATTACTAGATTGTGTGTCAGCAGTTTTTTTTTCAATTTGCGATTGTCAACCCAAAATTGAGCAGGAAGCGTTTTCTCGATAATTTGTCCAACAAACGATAAATACATAACTATAGATGGATAGTATAATCCTTGGCTCCAAAATTGATATTTCTTCATAAAAATGAACTTCAACAAAATTGTAGAAAATTTTCTAATCTATAAATCTTTTAATGACATTAAAAACGTAGCCTACACGTGATTATCGTTGACTTTTAACAGAATGCATGAGACACTAAGACGAAGCTATATGGCAAAAATAGATAAATCAAACTCCAAGTTTGAACCCTCATTTGATTGGACTATGATATCCATTTTCAAATTCATGAACAGCAAAATCTCTTCAATAACGTTTAAATCTCATTTAAAGATTTCGTTTTTAAGCCTATTGATACAGCTTGCAATATTGAAGCTTTTTTTTTTGAAGACATTTTAAATATAAGACTCTTCGTTTGAGATTCATTTTTGTTATTGTTTTCTCAATTTTTCTTCTCCCAATAATGAGAAAAAAATTATAATATTAGAATTTAAAACAGGCATCACATTATTAAATATGGTAACGATTAGTCGAAACGTATGCCATTTATAAAACTAAAGACCATGTTTTTTTTTGTTATTAAAACAGTCTGGAAATCGATCTAAAGAAGAGTATGTTGAAGATTTTATGATCAAATAAAAAAATTCTAAAATATCTTGATTTAAGAATTGACTGTATTGTAATTAATTGAAATCAATTAAAATTCTCAGCTTTTTTCCTCAAAATGTTCAACTTATAAGGAAAAATTTGAGTGTTAGAAATTAAAAACAGACAGCACATTATTAAATATCGTAATGATAGGTTCATACTTATGAACTATAAATTAAAACCTCATTTTGAAAGTTATTGAATTAGATCTTGCAATCGAGATCATTTGATCAAATTTGAAATATAAGACTATCTATCTTTTATTAATTGAAATCGGTTCGTGTTTTCATTTTGTCTGTTAGAAATGTTCTATTTATGAAAAAAAAAACATTCTAATATTAGAAATGAAAATCTATTTTATATTATTAAATATTGTTACAATCGGTCCATATACATCTGAGGTCAAAAATTTATAGTTATAGGCTTCAGATATTCAATTAAAATTAATTTGTAAATAGTATCAAATCAAATGGTCATAAAATACAATTTTGATTTAACTTTTAAAAGTTTTTAAGAGTTTTTCGGTCAACTGATCGTTTTTATTTTCTTTTCTTAATAAAAGTATTTAATATAATATTCGTAAACTTTATACATAATACAAAACAGCCTAATTTTAAATATAATTTGAAATAAATTTCATAATAAAATTTTAGAAACTTTTTTTATTTAAAATCATTCTAAAAATTATTAAACTTTGGATTAAAAAAAAAATTAAAAAAATAATTTATTAATTGTTCCTCGATGTTGAACAAAAGTCGTTTAAAATAAATTTGAAATTTATTTGTTATTTTTTTTTTCTTATAAATTGTCAAAACGAACTTTTATCTCATTTTTGTTTGATATCGAGATTAAGCAGTAAAATTAAGAAAAAAAAAAAAAAAATGTTTGCATAATTCCATTAGTAAAACTAAGTCCAATAATTATATATTTTTTTTCCAAACACCAGGAATGCCTTTTTCTTATCAGTTAACTTAAGAAAAAGAAAAATAAACGAATTTAAAAATAATATTAATATTTTAAAATATTTTATTACTTATTTAATTATTTTTTAAAAAATATAATTTTTACAAATAAAAGACCAAGTCACTAAAGATTATGTGGTATTTATAACAATATTTAAATAAATTTATTTATATAAAAAACAATATTTAGAATAGAAGAAGTTTTATTAACAAATATTTACTAAACAGAAAAGCAAAACAAAAAATCTAACTAGTTTTTGATTAAAAGCAATCATTATATGTTTAGTTTTTAATAAATTATAATGATTTTTTGTTTAATAAAATTATTATTAATAACATACAACCATAAGTTTATTTTAATTTGCCTTATTATTCTTTTGTTAACTAATTTATTTGGTTTAGTTTTTTTTTTTTAACAACACTGTGTTAAGGGAAATGGTGTTGGGGAAGAAATAATTATTGAGTAGATTTTCGAATTAGAATGTTGTTATATAGTTGATCAATTTAATAGAAAGTTCTTCTTTTGTTATAATTCGTATTCATTGAACTAGAAGCTGTACTTTTAATATAATTTAAGAATTATTTTTGAATATTATTTATCACATGATGCATTCTTATTTGTTCTTATTGTAATCTGTTGAGGGGTTAATTGCCACTTTATAGAACATTGGGTGTGAAAAGATATTTCTGCGATTATTTTTGTATTTTAATGTTGAAACACATTTACTGTGTTATATTTTATATTGTTCACTTGGGGCAAAGATATTCCACAGTATGCAATGATTTTTGAATTGTTTAAGTTTCTAAGAACTGGTGAAATAACTGTCTCTATATTATCCAAGTCAGAGACTTTTACCTCCGCCTATTACTGTCCCAAATTCAATTAACTTGTTACCTAGCTATGAAGATTAATGTTCCTTGGACAAGCGACTAAAAAACATGTCATGTGAATTTACTTTTGAAAAAATATATTATATTAAATAAAACAATTTTAAAAAAATCTAAAGAAGTTTTCAAAAATGTTTGTAATATTTATAAAGCAATTTTAAATTACAAATTTGAACAACTTTTCCATAGTGTTGATAATAAAATTTAATTAAACCAAACAAATTATTTATTTTTTGTTAAAAAATCATTTAACATTAAATGTTTCTGTTGTTATGAAAAACTATGTATTTGTAAAAAAAAAAGAAAAAAATTAAGATTTGAAATCTTATGTTATTTGTTTTTCTGTTAAATGTAAGAGTAACTATGTATTTTAATTTAAATTGGAGCATTTAATGTGTGTATTTTTTATTTGATTGAATTCTTGATTTTATTTTTATACTAAAATGTTTGTGCTGTTTTAGTTATTATTATTTTTTGTGTTTTTTTTTCTTTTTTTTTTAATTAGCTTTTGTATTATAAATGATTTTATTTTTATTTTTTATTTGACTAAATTTACTTAACACTTAAATTATACGTGGTTCAATAATTGTCTTAACTGTTTTTATTTTATTTTTAGTTTATACTTATTTTTTATTTCTGTTATATTATTTAATAATATTAGTTTTTAATTTATGTACAGTTTGTTACTTAATTTTATAAAATATTTTTTTTTATAAATTTCCTTTATTTGGGGTTTATTTGGAGCTTATTTAAATATTTATTTTCAATAAAAATCCTAAATTTTGT
Organism: Protocalliphora azurea; assembly: GCA_932274085.1. Taxonomy (NCBI): domain Eukaryota; kingdom Metazoa; phylum Arthropoda; class Insecta; order Diptera; family Calliphoridae; genus Protocalliphora; species Protocalliphora azurea. Next base: position 149,925,211 of record OW026522.1, read on the forward strand.
GTTGGTTTTTTTTTATTGTTTAAAGGACTCCAAAATTGTTTCTTATTTTTTGTAAGTAAAAAATCCGTTTTCTTTTTTAAAATTTATTCAAAATATTTGTTTTCATAAAACTCAAAAATAAAATTTGCTATTGTTACAAAAAAACGCATAAAATAAAAGCTTTCTTTTCATTTTTATTTTAATAATTTGAAGTAGGTATGCTAGAAATACGCTCCGAAACCGTTGAGCATTTGGTTTATTTTTTTAAAATTTTCGTTTCTTTTAATTTTCTCTTTTACTACTTTTTTTATTTAAATGGAAAATTTTTAGAATTTATTTGGGTTTTTTAAATTATTTTTTGTATCACTTGATTTTGTTTTTATTTATTTATTACCTAAATTGTTTTTCCTTTTTTGGGGTTATTAAACATTTAACTTTTAATTGCATTTAAATAATACGAGTATTTTTTCGGTTTTGGATTTTTATGTTTTTTTTTTTATTTTTTTTTATTTTTTATAAATTTCAACTACAGCTTTGTCTTCTTATTATTGTTGTTTTATACGTTTTTAAAATTTATTTAAAAAAGAAACACAACTGTATAGAATTTTCGTTATTTCCCTATAAATTTCAATACTTTGAAGTATCAAAAAAAAAAAAAAAAAAAAAAAAAATATGAGCTATTTTCAGAGCTTTTTAGTTAATGGATACTTTGGCTTGTGTTCCTTTAATCCTTTGAAAATTTCCCAATTTTTATATTTTTATTTAAAACTTGTGTTTCAGCACTTAACAGATAAGGTTCTTACGATCATAAAATAATTAATTGCAGCTCTTTTTAATATCAATTAAGAATGTAGACTCACAAAGATATTTGAAATCATGAGGCATTAAGTCTTGGATAACTTTTAAAATAAATAGTGTAAAAACTTTATTATTTTACAGTTATTTTGTCAAATATTTTGAATTGGAATTTCCTAAATACTTTTCGCTTCAAGTAAGTATTTTAAATAAGTTAAGAATTGTCCTTCTGTTTTAATAAATATTTATCGAATTAGAAGATGTTAAATTATAGTAAGATTAATTAGATGCGTAAGGATTTCAAAATTATTTCACTTGCAACATTATTTTTTGCCCACTTGCGACAATGAAACTCTATGCTATGTAATGATCAGGGCAACCAAAAATATTCAATATGATATTTTTCTTGGTATTTAAGTGAATCAAACTGTCGGGTGTTTATCCATTTCACATAATTTTAAGAAATTTTCCCTCAATTTTTTATAGTATATTTTGTGCATAGTTTGATCATATCAGCATATTTTTGCATATTTTGGGACTAGAAGCGTATTTTTCATATTTTCATATAAAATCCTTATTTTAGAGCATATTTTAGCAATTTAAATTGCATATTTTTACATATTTTAAACTTAAGAGCATAATTTTGCATATATTACTCTAAAGAGCATAATTTGGCATGTTTTGCACTTAAGAAAAAAGTTTTGTACATTTTCCAGCTAATCACATTTTTCAAATAATTTGCAAATAGTGAAAATGTGTACTGTCTCTGATGGATCTCCACGGCGGCTTGTCTTCTTGGAGTAAATATTTCCTTGATGTATAGCTCATACATGGTAGAGAAAATCCTGTCATGTTACACTCTAGGATACCTTCGGTCCTAGAGAGCGTAACAGTTTGGCAGGTATAAAAAGATGCACCATTGCCTGGGCTTGTCTGTGGGCCTATAATGGGAGAAAAGGACCTTCAGGGCCTGACCAGAGACTTAACACAATCTGGTACCATGGGAGTCAGTAGCCACTGGTACGGCAACACTGACTCGTCGGTGTTGTCGTACTGGGCTGGCTGTTGGAGAAGCCCTTCGGGGAGTCACGTGGTGGTTGTGGTTTGGACCTAAACCGCAGGTAGGGGTTTATAATCCCGATGTGGTGTTGCATAGCAACACAAGTCGCCAATAGTGCGGCAGGAGGTTAGATAGCTCCAACTCCTAAGCAAGGGGGAGTGGACTTATCCAGGCAATGAGTCTCTCGAATTGCCACCTGTGTGTTCTTAACAGGCACATGGGGGCGTTGGTTGGCGCATTGTACCTCACCCAGTGGTAAGACCAGTGGTAAGGCCGTCATGGCAGGTGCCCAAGTTAATCTTGACCACACCTGTCTCTGATGGAAATTTTTTAATTTCCTGATACAATGTAACAGCTTTTAGTATTTTAGATGCACCAGAAAATTTACATTTAGGAGCACATTTTTTTTTAAATTTTAATGGCTTTTTAAGATTTTAGGAGCATTTTTTATGCACATAAAACACTGGTTTTAGAGCTATTTTTGCTGGTAAGGACCATTGAATTTTGATGGTCAATTGTAACTGCCCATATTTTATTTTTAATCCTTTTTTATTTTAAGTGGATAATCTCTACTTTAACGTAAAAATAAAAGTTATACCGTAAGTGCAAATGTAAATATAACGTATTAGTTTTTTAAAAAACACTTACTTACGTTGATAGAAATCTAGAAAACGTAATTTAGTTTCAAGATTACGAACTATTTGATTAATGTTAGCAAAGCGTTGCAATATTTGAAAAAAATTTATCTCTTATCATATTTTATGTAATTATACCAAAAGCATTTAAAAAATATCTTTGTAGCATTGTGTGCACTTTTTTATTTTTTAAGAGTATATTTTTCTGAAAGATCCTACGTATTTTTTATTATTTTGCCGTAATAGAATTAAAAGAGAATTATTAAATCTGTTTATTTTTAAGAGCACATTTTTGAATATAAATTTTATGCAAATTTCTTACTTCAAAACATATTTAACTCTTAAGAGTAAATTTTGTCTTAAGAGTAAATTATAGTTGGAAAGAATTGTGAACTTAACAGAATATTTTTCTCACATTTCTTCATTAAGAGATATATTTATAGAAAACTAGAATATTTTTTTACAGATCTCTTAATATTGGTAAAATCGAATCACTCTTACATCATATTTCTTTTAGGAGAATATTATTCTGTAATATCACATGAAAATTGATAAGAAGCACGTAACAATTTTGAAAAAAAAAATTGGACACGAATTTTTGTATTTATATTTATTTTATTAAATTATTTTTCTATATTTTAAAGATTGTAATTTATCTTAAAATTAGTTTCAAGACAACAGGTTTAACTTTAATTTTTTTAAATTCATATATCATGACTTGTTTTTTTTATCGGAGCTTTCGGGGGTTTAAGACAAAACAAAAATTTTTAGATTCATATTAAAATTCACTTTATTTCTATCTATTTAGAGTGCTAGAGCTGGATAACTGAAACAAAGTACAAGCACTGAAAAGGGGGAGTTAAAGACTGTTTCAAATCCTGTTTATATGTATGTATTATTAGTACACGGTTGTGTTTTTAAATGTGTTTCAGTTTTAATTTGTCGCTTTTATTTGTTATTTCTTTTTTTAGAAGTTTATTTTTGTTTTTGATAGTATAAAATCGTTAGTAGTAAAAGATATTGCTTTTCCATTTTTTTTTTTTTTTGGTTTAATTTTCCTAAAGTTTTTTGTTTTTTGGTTTAAATATTTAGTTTTAGTTTTCCATATTTCCTTCATTGTGTTTAGACACTTTGATAAAGTAATTTCTCATGTTGGTTTTAGTTTAGTTTTAATATTGTAAGTATGTTTTTTATATTTTATTTTCTTATATTTATTTAATTACTTTTTTTTTGGTTTTGTAATAAGAGTATAGAACATTTAAATAAATTTATGTGTTAACATAATTTTTAATCAGTGTTTAAAATTAAACATTTATTATTTTTTCTTTTTGTTAATTTTTTTTTTATTAATTGTCTGGTCTTGTGGAGAAATTTCCATTGAAAACATTTTGGGAAAATTGACAAACTTACATTTAAAGATTAAATTATTTAGAATATGATCTCAAATTTTCTTAAAATGTTTTCAATTGAAATTTATTTTATTTTTTTATTGGTTGTTAGCAAAATTTAAAAAACATAAATGTTTGTTTTGAAAGTAAATATATAATTTTGTTTTAAATATATATTTTTTGTTTATTTTGGGTTTTTAATAAATTTATAAATATTTTGTTTCTTTTTTAAAAAAGTTCATCCTACTTGCTATAAAAGTATATATCTGTATTTGAGAATGTATGAGAGTGTTGGGGAGAGAAGGGAAGAGGAAATGTATTTGTATATGGGAAAAAACTCAGCGGAAAATTATTTTAGTTTTTCACCGTTCGGGACTTTGTAAATGCTTCTACCCTGCTTTCCAAAATAATTCAAAACACATGCTACTTTGCCTTCCATGAAAGTTCCTTAAAAATACTAATTTTTCTAAACGATACATTTTTGTTTCTCTTTATAATGCGACTACTCGATGCAAAGCTTATAGAAAAGTCCTTTTCCACGCTTTTCCCACTGAAAATCTTATAATTTTTTTTTTAATTTTTGAAAATTTTGTACTATTTTTAAAATGATTTAGAAAATGCTTAAAATGTTCCTTGTAAAAAATTAAAATTTTTTGTTTTGTTGAAAATATGAACCATTGCACAGTGGGAAATTTTTTTCATTTTCTAAGTTTGTAACTTTTTAACCTTTGAAATCCACTCGCAATTTAACTTAACCAGACAATATACTGTTTGGTATTATATTCAACAGTCTTATACAAAATTTCGTGATAATAACTTAATTAGTTACAGAGATATTAGTAAAAACGTAAAAATTTTAATATTTTGTATGAAATGCGTGAGCCACTACATTTTTAATAATACTTTTGATATCGACCAAATAATTCCATTGAAAATTTATTGAGATATGGTATATACAATAGTGAATCACATGTAGCTTTTCACTATGTCATTATAAATATTCATGATGATATAAGTACGTCTATCCATCGGCACAAAGACAAATTTATGTCAATATTTTTTTATCCTATGACCACTTCCGCAGATATCTGCTGACAAAATTTGATAAATCGTATATACAATGAATCAAACTTTCATCTTCTATTAATTAAAGTCTTCTATTAATTCAAGTTCATCTAAAATGATAAAAATTATTTTTTGCACAAAGTTAAAGGTGCGAAAAAACGACCTTGAAAATGTTATTTAAAATGTAGTAAATTTGTCCAATATTTTAGAATTTTTGTGCAACATATTCAACGATTATTTAGTTTCAAAAATGCCAAAAAAATATTTACTGTGCATTGGCTTCCTATAAAAACGCAAAACAGCAAATTACCCAAACTAAATGCTTTCCTCTCTTTAGTTTACTCTTATTTTCTTTACAACTACTGAGAACATTTTTGAAAAAAGTAAAAAAGTAGAGTATTTCAGGTTTATACCAAGGCATATTTACAAGGTGATATCACTAGCCCAGCTGAATATTTGTTTTGATTTGTTAAACTGTCAAACTCCATATAAAATAATAAATATCTCTCTTTTAGTAATTTGTTTGAACTGCTGTTACCTTGTTAAATATGCTTTGATTTATACTTTGTAGCAGTTTTCTCCAAATTGAATCATATTTACTATGACGAGTATATCCCAAATACTAAATATCTAGTCTGAACGTCTTTGAAACCGATGAGTCATTGGAACACATAATTATTAGAAATTCTGATAAAATTCAAAACGTGCCTTCGGTCTAGAGAGGAATTCTCTCAGCAATAATACTTAAAAGTGTAAAGAGAACAATTGATCGGAAATTTAAAATACTTCTTAAGATTGATATATGAAGCCTTCATTAGTTTCTATTATTCATCTTTTAAGTCGATGGCTTTATATGGATACAGTATAGAACCCAAAAAGGAGCTAACAAAGTGACTAAAATGTATGTTTTTATATGAAATAAATACAAAAATATTTTCGACTTGCCCATTAGTAACTAGTGATGTTAGTCCCAGGAAATCTAGGTATTGTAAAGTTTGAAAAAGTATAAAAATTTCCAAATGTTTTCAAACATTTTAAAGGAATTATTCTAATAACACTTATATAGCAAGGCTCATGATATAAATAGTTACTCACTTACATTTATATATCGTGAAATGTTTTAAAGGATATTGTTTGGTAGAAAATATCTCTTTCTACGATGGTTTGGCGGATGATGGTTTATATATGTTTATTTATTAAATAATATTTAGTAGTTTGTTTTTATTTTAAATTGTAGTTGTTGTTGTTTTTGTTTTGTTTTGTTTTGTTATCGTAGTAATAGTAACAGTAGTACGAAACAAACTAAATTAAAAATAGTTTGTATTTTGCATTATAATTTATTTTGCATTTATTTTTAGTATGATTGCGAAGTTTTATTCCTACTTTCACTTTGCTTTATTTATTCAGTTTTTTTTTATTTATTTATTTTTATTTATATTTTTTGTAATTCATTTAATATTTAAAACATATACAAACATATAAATATGTATGTATGTCATTAAACATACAATTTGTTTGATTTTTGTTCTTTAAGTTTTTTTAAATATATTTTTTTTTACGTTAATATATACACTTATATAAATAGCTAATTTTAAACTCATTCTGTACAATTTTTTTCTTAATATTTGGTTAATATTATTAATATATTTTTTTTATATTTACATTTTATAGTTTAATTTTTCAAGTACGTTTCATTTAAATTTAATTTTGTTTTTTCTTGTCTTTGTTTTTTTAATAATTATTTTTTATTTAGGCAGTATATTTTTTCACTTAATTTTATATATTTTTTGTTTTTTCTTTTTGGTTAATTCAACTTTTTTTTTATTTTAAGTATTACCTAAAATTTCGTTTTAGTTTATTTATTAATTGTTTTGTTTTTAAAAAAAAAATCATAAACAACGTGTGCTTAAAAATTTATTTTTTTTTAATAGATTTTTTTTTAATTTTTTGTTTTTTCTTTGGTTTTAGGTGTTTTTTAAGAAATAAAAAAATAATTTTTTTGTTTTTTATTATTACGTGCAAAAAAATATGTTGTTTTTTTCCTGTTTAAGTGCAAAAATAAATAAAATTTTTAATAATTTCTTTTATATGTTTTAATTTTTTCTTCTTCTAAATTTCTGTTGTTGTTTTTTAGAAACCCGATGCTGATTTAGTTAGAATAATTAATAAAATTTTTTTATTGTTTGTTACTTAAATTACTTGTTTTTTCTTTTCACTAAAAACTTATTACTTATTTAGTATTTTTCTTGCTTTTTTACGTCTTTTATTTAGTTTTCTTTACATTTTCATTTGTCTTGTTGTTGTTTTTTTCTTTTGGGTTTAAAGTTCAAATGCCTAAAATATAAATTTGGCAATTTATTATGGAAGCGCTTACTTTAAAGAAAAAAAATTAAAATTTTGTTCTAGTTAAATTATATAAGAAATTAAAATTATTTAAAATATATATTTTTGGATTTGTTTTTGCTATTTGTTGTTAAAGGCGCTATTCCATAAAAGAAATAAATGTAAAATTAAAAAAGGACGTTTATTCGATACAGTTTTTAAATTATTATTTTTGCACTCTAATGTGCTAAATAAATAAAATAATAATTAATTTTATTACTTCTTTTTAAATTAATTAAACTAAAAATCGTTACGCTATAAAGTATTCAGCTTAATGTTTGAAATTCCCCTGAAATACTGTTGCATAGTGAAATAATAATAAAATTTGTTTTGAATGGGATATACTTTTTAAACAGGAAGTTTATTTTTTAAATTTGAATGTAACTAAAAACTATTTTTATTAAAGGAAGAGTACTATCTTGGTTTACTTAGGGTACTTTCTAGATAACGTATTGGTGGAATCTCTAAAAAACAACCGTTGTCCATAACTTAATTCGTATTCTTTTTTAACTAGTAAGAATTTATTTTGTAAGCAAGGCATATCAACACGATAAGAAGATTATTTGTCTAATTGTTTTTAGATCACTGATAGGCATTTACAGCCCTCAGACATTTTTACATACCTAGCCTGAGATATAAAAATTCGGAGCAAAGAAACTTATAGATACAGAAAAAATCGTTGTTTTAATTTTAAAAAAGACACATCAATATATTTTAATAAAATCCCGACACACTCATACATTTACATTTTGTATTTGTATATGTTTTCTATAACTCTCCTGATCTGTAATTGTACACAGAAAAAATCACTTCATATCAATAATTTAATATCTTTTTATAACCAAAAATATAAAGAGGAGTTAAAATAATTTTCTTAAAAAAAGCAATGTAAATGCATGTAAAATTTATGCCATAATTATTCCACCATATCGTTGAACATTTCCTTCAATATTTTTTTGAAAATCATGCGATAGCACAACCGTGGCATAATTATTTATAGGGTAGCTTTAAAAAAATTTGCTGATTCTTTTTTACCAGTTAAAACTGTCAAACTCTATATAAAAAAAATCTCTCCCTTAACAGCTGCTAATAATGTCAAACTACATATATAAAAATGTGAGTAAAAATCCTCTCTGAACTGCCAATACTTTTTTTAATATGTTTTGAGCACAACCTTACTGTTCGAATGTTTTAGCGAGATTAAGTAATTTTATTAAATCTTATAGAGTAATAAGAAAGTGACTTCGTAAGCCAAGCTAATTTACAATTTTTTCATGTACTACCACAAATTGTTTTTGTATTCATATGTATTATATTTTGCCGCGTTTATTTACTCTTCTTCTTCATTTTCTCATTTTTTGTTCACAACATTTTGACATTATGTGCAGTGGTTTTACACTAACAAAACACAAGCTATTGTTGTTTTTGTAAATGTGTGGTCACTTTATAATTACATTATGATTAAATCTGATTTAAATTTAAATTAATTATTAATTTTTAATTTAAATATAATCTCTTTGCACAAATCTGTCTTTTGTATTTGGAACATTATTTGCTGGACCCTTACGAAATTTAAAATATAGTTAATGCCCCACAAAACTAATTAAAACAGATAATTCTGTTTTAAAACGAACACGGTTTCAGTTATTACTGACCCGTTCGACTCGACATGTTCGTTTTGCCAATTAAAAACTAACATTATAGCTGCACATCGGGGGATATTGATCAATAATATTTATATAATCTAAGCTTTCAGTTTACGTGTTGAATTTAATTACTTGAATTCACTTTTTGACCTGTAAAAAGCATCACTGTGTCATCACTGTATCATGTTAGGATAGGTCTCAGGTCATGCGAGTAATTGGATAAATAATTTAATTAAAGAGTTTGCTAGAATTTAATCGGCTTCTAACAGAAATCAAATCAATATTCTCTTAATTGGTTGAATGTGTGCTCAGAAATAAGGAACAGAAAAAGTCTGCATTTCTCATAATATTTCTACATTTTCGGGAACCTCATGTTTTTGACCCACCAACTTCTTGAAGAAATTCAATTACATTTCGCATTATTAAAGGAAATTGTGTAAAAAATATTACAATTTTCTTTTGCCGCAACTTTTTTGACTTTCTCTGAAATATATTAAAAAATAATATACTTATACGAGGGGTGCTTTTTATGTTTTTCGAATTGGCAAATTTGCACAGAATATGTTACATCTGATACCGGAGTCATAAAGTTTTTAAGTCTTATGTTTTTTGATTTGTCCTAAAGAGCCTTAAAAAATTGACTTCGTGCACCTATGAAATTCAATTTTGTGAAGGCCATCGGTTGTTTTGTTAGAAAACATTGATGCTGTGCATGAAGGGATTGTGCAACACCTACATATGATGTATCGTAATATTAAGGCATTTCTCCAGAATTCTAATTACTTTGATATGTAAATGCTACATCATTACTTGTTTGCTGAACAGTGATGAAAAATTCAGTACTTTAGTACTTTTTTCAGTACTATTTAAATATTAAAATAGTTGAGTTTGCGATTGTCATTTTTTGCATTCTTAAAATGTTATTTTTATAAAAATTTAAAAACTCAAATTCATTAGTATATGTTCTCCATCTCTCAACATGTGTTTGAATATAAAGAATTATCCCTTCTCTTCCGACATTATTGTTTATCTTAAGATCGAGTGATTTTCTTTTCTAAACGTCAAATCCTCCAAAAACAATTTCTAGAATCAGAAAGCATTTTTTTAAAATTCTTCAAAAAAAAAAAAAAAAAAAAAAAAAATCTTCTTTAGATCAGTCTACATGTATTTATCACATAAATACATCTGTAATTAATTATAAATCATTCAGACAATTTATAATCATAATTTCTATTTTCCATCCCAGTTGTTGAATGTCCCAATGAGGTAAGGAAAATTAATTTCTAGAACTAGATCCTTCTTCACTATGATAATGCTAGCCCTTGGTCCATTATAATTGGTCAAAACATCAAATTGATGGGTTATATGCCACTAAAACCTGCTTTATTGTATACCCTCATGTACAAATTAATAGCGTGGTTAAGATGTTTCGTCATCTGAGAAATCGGTTATTGTAATACAAATACATATTTCTGAAGTGCTTTAATCAAAGAGGAAAAACTGTCATAAAAATTGGTACAAACATATCGGAAAGTGTATTGATTATCATGTAGAGTCTTTGGGAACAAAATAATGCCATTTTTCAAAAATAAATATTTTTGCTTTGTTTTTTGCAAAACATAAAAGGCAGTCTCGTAAGGATTGTACCAAAATTACTTTTGCGATCACCAAAAACTTAGTGAAATCCACGTCTGTTCGCATGTTAACTGTAATTGATGCTCATAATTATTTTCGTAATATTTTTATAACTATATGTAGAAAAAAGTAAGAAAATTAGTAGAAATTGTAGAAAAAAAAACTCTCAGGAAGGAATATCTACAATCAGTTTTGGTGTTTCTTTGGCTCGTTATAATTATAAAAATTGTTATCTATTCATCTTTTATAAGAATTGTGCTTACTCTTTAATTAGATAAGCAGATAAGAATGGGACCTTAAGTTGAATCTGCAGCTTCAGATAGCTGGGTGATCCTCTGAAATACATCTAGGGCAAATGGATAAAATATACAGTGGCTAATCAAATACGTAAAATGTGTTAACATTTTTTTTTGTAAATATTTAAACAAAATTTTTTTTAACTGGATAAAATTTCACTGAAATTGTTCAACATTAGTAACGATTTAAAATGAATTTTTTGTGGCAAAAAAATAAAATTAATGATCATAGAACTATAAATTAATTGACATTATTTCTGTTAATACTTATTAGTATTAATATTTTTAAGATTCAATCAAAAAATTTAAAAAACAACAAAAAAAAAATAAAGTAAATTATTTAAGGATGTGTTAATTACTTTCTTCTCTCGTTAAAATATCTTAAGGAAGACTATGTATTTGAGTGTAAAGTGTGTGTGACGGAGAGTGAGAAAGTGAGTGAGAGAGTATGCCTAGAGTAGAAGAAAGTAAATATTAAGGAAGTGTTAGTAAATAGAATAAAGTGCCAAGTATCAAGGTGCATTTATTTTTTACATTATAAAACGATAATGTTTAGATTTGTTCTTTTCTGTTTTAGAGTGTAAAAAGGGGTGTAATTATATTTTAATATTTGTTTTGATTATGGGTTTATGTTTCTTTTTCTTTAAATTTATTTCATTATAAATTTTAAATTAAGGAAGCCTGATATAATTATACAGAGAGAGAGAGAGAGAGAGTGTCTAAAAAAGCATCGGGTTTTGTTTTGTGTTTTTGTCTTTTCCTTTTATTTTTACATTTAATTATTTTGTTTTTATTTTAGTCTTGATGTTTATTTTTTTTGCTTTGTTGAGTGTGTGTGTTGTGTGTAAGTATGAAAGTATAGGTTTTGTTTTTTTCTTTTTACTTAGATATAAAAATGTTTTACATTGTCAGTAAATAATTTTGATTTGTTTTTCTTGTTGTTGTTTACTCATCTTTTAAGTTGTTTTTGTTTGTTTGTTTATGCTTTTAACTCTGGTAATTAACAAGTGTTTTTTGTTGTCGTTATTTAGTTTGTTTATAAGTATGTTTTTTACGGCTTTTCGTTTTTACTTTTCCTTTTTGTTTTGTTTATATTATAAATAATAAATTTTTATTAATTTAATTTTGTCTAAAATTATATTTAATATGTATTAAATTTCACTTAACTACAGCTAATGGGAATGTGAGTGTGTGTATTTCCGTTTCCTTGGTTTGCTTTCATTAGTATATGATTTTAATGAGCTGCTCTTGTTAGCTGTTTATTTAATTTCCTTGTAGCTTTAGTAGGAGTTTTAGATGAGTAAAGTGATGTTTCCTTTTGTTGATGTTTAGTTTTCGAGTTGTAATTTTTTTATTCTTCGCCCAATAATACTAAATCATCGGCTACCACATCACTGACATGTAGATAAATAATCCAGTACATAAGATTGAAGCAAACAAAACATACCGGAAATACTATACGCGAATATTTATCAATATCCGAGGGTGTTATACCCAAAAGCTTATTAATGTCCTAGATTTTTGATAAATAATAATAGTAGAAGTGATAAAAATAAACATGAGCATGAAGGAGGGAATTTTTTGAGGAATGGTAACGAAATGGTGAAGAGGTAAGTTTTTAAAAAAGAAAGAGAAAAGTAAATATTATTAGTCAAGTCTCTATTCATAGGGGGGTAAACAAGTGTAGACATAAAATTACTTTTTTTACCTTGCCCGGGTGTAATAAGTGTGCTGGTACGGCAGCCTCAGCATCACCACCTTCGGGCGGTGCTCCTCCTCCGCCTCCTCCACCACCACCTCCGCCTGGTGGTCCTCCACCACCACCACCACCTTGGGGTCCGGGGCCATGGGGTCCTACGGGTGGTCCTCCTCGTCCACCATTAACCGTATTCTCCAGAGTTCCTCCCTTGGAATGGGCCTTGGGATCGTGCACTTTGAATCTCACCTCCTGGAACAAGGGTCCCACTATCGAGCAACCGCGCGCACCAACATTTTGTTGCATATTTTGAAAGCCAATTGGGCGGTTACTCACTGTTTGTTTGGGTACATGAGGATGACCATGGCTGTGATGGCCATGACCATGCCCATGTCCACCATGATCCACCCCCGTATTTGGATTGGGATTGGGCGGCTGTTGCACCCCATCAAGTTGTTGTTGCTTTTTTTGCTCAGCCATCTTCTGAATCGTCATAAATCTTTGTTTTCGCATTTGAATTCGTTTTGCCATATAGCCGACGGTGGCATATTCTATTCAGATCAAGTCAAATCAATCAATTTTATGTTTGATTTTTAATTTGATTTTGTTTTTGATTTTTTTTTTTGGAAAATTGTGAATTTAAATTTTTGCATTTTGTTTTTTTATATTGAATTAATTTATTTTTAATTTTCGTTAAACAAAAATTAGGATGTAAGGTATTAAGGCAGCATAATTTTCATTTTAGGACCAATTGTTTTTTTTTATAGTTTTGGTTGAGAGGAGAGTTTTAAGAGCAAAAATTTTGAATTTTGTTTTCAACGTTTATATTGCAACAGTTTGAATTCCAATTAAAAATTTAGGTGTGTGAATTTGGTTTTAGATTTTGATTTTGGTTATGGTTTAATTTGTGAAGTTTTGCGGGTAAAGCCAACGGATTTGATTTTTAGTTATATTTTTTTTTTGGTAAAAACATATGTGGAAAGACAAAAAATGAACAAGAAAATATAAAATAATAATAATAATCACATAATTTGATCATTTTGATTGTCTATATTAGCGAAATTATAAAAATGCAAATAATGAATTTATGTGAAAATGAAAATTTTAAAAAATCACAGCGTTTATATTTTATGGGATAGATTTAACTTTATTGTCTACTATCAAAATTTTGAATAGATTTTTAGTTACCTTCGCCCATATATATTTTATTTTCAATTATTTACAAAAGTCCTTCATATATGTATTTTAAATTGAGCCGATTTGTTAATAAAATTATAAAAAATAATATAATAGCTGAAAAATTGTTTTATTTTTAGTAAAAGTAATAGAAAATATAAATTTTAAACATTCGATTAATTGATACAAATAAAAAAGTAATTGAAACAATTTTTAATCATTCATAAATTATTTAATTCTCTGCGAAATAGACAGGTCAAAATATTAAAAATTCTATTTATTTCTGGTTATTAAATTTCTGAATTATTTAAATAAATAATTAGATTTTTGAAAGAAGTTTTTGTTTAAAATTATATGCCATACAATTAGGAAGAATATAATCATAAACATTTTAATTTAAAAAAATCTTCTAATATTTGTTGCTATATAAAAAATTTTAATCATAACTTTACAACTAATAATATTTATTCATTTCTAAACGTCTTATGTGTATTTTAAAATTTTCATTTCTGGCAACAAAATAAAATTTTAAATCAAATAAATTTAAGTAAAACTAAAACTTAAAAATGTTTTGTTTTTAATAAACAATTTTAATTTTTAAATTAAAATAAAAAAACATTTATTTACAATTACTAAATTTTATTAACGTTTTTATTTTTGTTTTGCAAAATTAAGTGTTTGAAATAAAAAAGCTTTCATGTATTTTTTTCCTTTATAAATTAATTTATTTATAATATTTTGCTTTTTTTTACAAAAAATAAAGCGTTTTGAGTATGAAAATAAAAAAGGTAAGAAAATTTATGGAAAATAAAAAAAAGAAATACATATACATATGTATATATTTATACATGTCTATGAAATAAAATAAGATAAAATAAAAACGAGAAAATAAACAAATGAATGATCGAACGAACAAGTGAATGACTGAAGCCATGAATGAATGAATGCATGATAAGGTGGGGTGGCAGGATTTTAACAAATAAAAAAATCTACTTATTGTTAGATTGAAAATTTCTACAGAAGTACAAACAAAAGAAATTATAAAAAGGAAATGTATTCAATAGAGAGTGAGAGAGGTTTTTCTTTTTTTGTTGTTATTGAATAAAACATTGTTGGTGGTTGGTTGGTGGCAATAAAGAAATAAGAGGTGGAAATCTGATTTTAATTAAAAATATTGAACTTGTTTTCCCTCAGCGTTTATTCTTTTTGATTTTATTTTTGCAAGCAGGATTTTTTTTGTTTAAAAAATGTATATAAATATGAATATATATATTTTTTTTTAAATTTATTTATTTATTTGTTTTCTTCATTCTATCATTTTAAGAAAATTGTTATTGCCGTTTGTGCACTTTAATACAAACTCATCGCACAAGCACTTTTTCATTGTTAAGAGTTCAAAAAGTATAAAAAAATATTTAAACATATTTTCATATGCATTAATGTTTACAAGAATTTTTGTTTACTTTTGGATTAAAAATATAAATATTTTATAAATTATAAATTTTTTAAACGAATGTTCTGAATATTCCTAGTCTTTGCAATAACTAATTCTATCAGTTGGGAATTTTGCATGTTATACCGTTTTTATATTTTAAGAAAACGATTTATCTATTTAACTGTTTAGTTCTTTTGAAAATATAAGTTTTCTTTTTAACAAATGAATAGTTAAATCAGTGACGAAATTCTGTAACTTTTTAACAACAAAAAAATCGAAAATTCGTTTGTTAATAAATTTTGTAGTTAAACGCTAATCTGTAATAAATATTTAAGAGATATTTAGATCGAAGGAAATGTTACTGTAATTTTTGGCATAGTTTTTTTTAAGTGTTTTAACTTGTGGACCTTAATTTGGGCTGTAATATTTTTTGAAAACATCCACTAGATCTCCTACAAAATTCTAAATAATATTGCTGCAAGAATTATATGAATATATCCATTCAATATAAAGTTATAAAAAAATGTCATATTTTTGGAGTTATTTTCCCAAAATGGTGGGAAAAATTCATCAACTTCTAAAATATTTTTTTGTTCCGGATTTTAAAATGTTTGTAATGGTTTCAGAAGAAATCTTAACGTAAATGCATGCAAAGCCAAATCGAAGGCTCTTTGGGATACTGTTTCCCCCCAAGCCCTATCCAAACTTTGGCAATTTCAAAAAAGTTTTTTAATTTTATTTGTTAAACTTTAAAATATCAAAGACGAGATCAACAAAAAAATATATTGGCTATATACCTTCATATGTTGGTTAAACACTCAAAAATTATTTTTTGAGGCTTGGTGATCATTTTACCATTGATAAAGCGCCTGCGGTTTTGCTTTACACGCATTTATGTTAAGATTTCTTTTGAAACCATTACAAAAATACTGTAGTCCGGAAAAATATCTCTTAAACTAAAAAAGATAACCTATAAATGTAAGCATTTTTTTGTATAGACTTATAAGAACTACCCCTATGTAATTTTTTTACATTCAAGTCATAAATAAATTTAAATTTAATAAAATTTAATAAAATAAATTTAAATAAATTTTTGGAAGAGCACAGGTCCCTAGTGGGTCACGCGAGTACCCACTAGGGACCTGTGCTCCTCCAAATAAACTCGAAATACCTCAACTCTTACAATGTGGAATTTTATTTAGATATCTCCAACAGTTCACCGTTCTGTTCACCAAAAAAAAGAAGTTTTGGAACCACTGCTCATCGCTAATTAATGATAAGTTTTGGTAAGCTAATTTCAAAAAAAAAAAAAAAAACTCGTAAAACCATAACGGTAATTGCAATGTTGTTAAGTTTCTGAAAATGTAAAAAAGGATGATTTTGGATCTTATATAACATTATAAATATTTTAATTGGAAAAATTAAGAATAAATGCATTTTATTAAATTTTCGTTTACTAAAAGGGCGAATAAAGTCAGATTTCATTACTCAGTATTTACGTTTTTAAAAGATTTTCATGGTGAAAATTGTTATTTAGTGAAAAACTCAACTTTAGTGGAAAATTGAATTTGGTGTAATTTAATTTTTATAATAAACTAAATTTTGAGTGAAAATTCAGAATTTTTTTTTAAATTTTGATTTTTTGGTAAAAATTTAATGAAATAAAAATTATCATAATTTAATTTTTTTAAGTCAAAATTTGTATTTATATTGAAAAATTGGATTATTTAGTACATATACCGAATTTTGAATTAAAAAAAATCGAGAAAATAGTATTCTTTTAAATAAAAATCATTTTCTTGTTTTTGGAAATAATTCTGTAACTTGTGATTCCTTTAAGATTTCTAAATAAAATTCCACATTGCCAGAGCTGGGATGTTTTCGAGTTAATTTGAAGGAGTACATGTTCCTAGCGAGCGACGAGGGCACAGTGGGGCCGATCGCAACATTTTGGTAATAAACCTGTAATAATACGAGATAAGTTTCAAGGTGTCAAACTTGACCACTTCGAGTATGAAAAAGTTTCAAAGAGGGTTTAAAAACCTTTGTAAAGAAGTTGATGAGGTGAAATATATATATATATTTATGAAATTTTTTTTTGCATTATCTCAATTCGTTTAGCCGTGAAGAATTATCAAAGTCAAGACTTAAGAAAAGTGGCCCAATTCTTTCACTTCTTTCTCAAAAATTAACTATTCAAAAAATATTTTCTTTCACATATTTCCACAAAAAAGAGCGTCAAGAATGGATAGTAAAGAAATTTTTATTCGATTGAGAGTTTCACGCTACATTAATCGAAATTTGTGAAATTTTAAACGAAGTTTCAAGTTCATCCAGCTAGAAAAAAGTCTCAAGAGATTTTTCAAATCTAAAAAAATTGTTTTTATAATTACTTATATATAGATTGATATGACACTAAAAATAATAGGTATTGGTAGTATTAGAAAATGTAGACATGAGAGAATTTTTTATGAAAATAGTAAAACTTTTGGAATTATATTTTTAAAGTGCATAAAAAACTTGTATAAATTTATTTTTAACGTAATGTATTATAAAGATTATGATATTTTCGTCTACAGAAATTCATTTTGATAGCATTAGCGATTATTTTTTTTAAATTTTCAAATCTAAATAATTTTTTTTTTTTTAAATTATGCATGCAGTATAATTTTAATAATTCGGATAAATGATTGCATACTCTTATCTGGATTATCGGAGTTTGTTTCCTGCTGCTTTTTTGTAAAGAAAAACATTAAAATATATTGACTATTTAGTATATGAAACAGTTAATGTATCTAGTTAGAATTTCATCTATAAATCTTCCATATTTAAAGTTTTTCAAGAGTTTTATTTTAGTAATGAGAGTGCAACTCTTTTCTATTGAAATTTTTTTTGCAACAATAGTTCACCGAAAATGAAAGAATTAAACTATAATCACTTCTTACATCATAATTCCAATTTTATTTTTAAGCTATATTAAAATTTGAATAAAATAATTACTTTTTATATGCAATCCAGATTGTAAAGTTGCAAATAATTCGGTTTATTATGTTATGAGTTGGGAAACGCATAACATATCCATATTATCGACTTTACACTGTACCAATATTTAATTTTTTTTTAAGCTAAATATAAGAACAGACATATTTGTCTATCCACTGGTATATATAATGTCTATTTTGATTCTTTGAAATCGGACTTGATTTGTAGGTTACGATTTTTGAAACTTTCTCATGCTCGATTTAGTCAACTTTGTCACCCTATAGCTTATCTAGTATTATTACTGGGTGACTAAAGGATGATTTTTCTATGCTTAAGTCCTCCTCTTTAACTCTGCATTATATTTCAATTCGATCAAGCCAGTTGTTAAGAAGATACAAATTTATTACGAAAATTTTTGCGATAGGAACAATTAAATTTTTTAAACTCGTTTTTCTCGGATTGGATTTTTGGGTATTTTCCCAGCAAAGACTTTTTGGTTTTCGGTAATAACAACTACTTATTAAAGTAGTTTCTTGGTAATGAGGCGTCATTATTATTTGCCTACTCTGTATTACATTAATAAGTACTCAATAGTATAATAGCGCAGTAATACTGCAATCACGGATTAACAAACAGAAGGTTGTTGGTTCAACCCCATTCTGAAGACGTTAGTTTTTCATAACAAAATGTCTAAAAAGATATTTTAAACTAAATATAGTTTTTGTCGCTTAGGATGCTATGTGCGAGATGGTGTATTGAGTAAGACGTTAGTCAGCAAAAACGAATGGTTAGTGTGTGCCCAAGTTCGAGTCTCACCGATGGCAACATTTTTTTGTTTTTTTTTTATTTTTGTTTTCGTTAGGTACATATTTTTAAGTAACCCTAGAGTCAAAAAATAACTACATGAATTTGTGGACAAGTCGAACAAAAATAACTAGTTTTTCAGGCAAAAAATAAGTAGTTTATTTTTGTTTCCAATTATACCTGCTAGCTTACCAGGAAAGCAAAGTTTTTGCTGGGTTGTTACAAATAAGCCAAAAATAACAATATGATCATTCGTTTAAGTTTTATTACTGTTCAAATATTAACATTATTTCGCAAACAAATACTTAAAATCTAAATTTTAAGTTTTTTCATGGTCTGAAGAAATTTAAGAGCATTTAGTTTATTTTTATTAATCATAATTCTCCTTTATTTTACAGAACTGTTAAAAAAAAACGTTTTTGAACCACCTACCATTTCTATAATTCATTGTTAAAATAAACTTTCAAAAAAAAAAAAATCTTTAATTTAAATAACGATATCATTATTAAGTTAAAAAAGTTACGTAATTACGGAACAAGAGGTCGAACCTTGTTCTGTGTATTTTTTTTCTATGTTAGAAATATTTTCATTTCAAAGAAATTTTTCATTTCATTTTATTCTTTTGAGCTATTCTAATTCAAATTATGAAAAAAAAAATGTTTAGAAAATTATGTCAGTGTTGCTTCATTTCAATAATTATATTTAGGCAATTTTATAAAAAAAATTAAATTTATATACGTTAGGGTTTAACCTGTTGTATTATCCAGAGCAAAAATTTACTGTTTCTAAAGTTAGGTGAGAAAATAACGAAAATCTGAGATCACCTATAATCTTCATCAAAATATCCATTCTTGTTTCTGAATTAGGGGACCTTACTTAAAATACAATACAATTACAAATTATATTCTAACCAAATTAAATCGAACTTGCAACCTCCAAACTGATAGAATAGCTTATTAGTCTAACTTACTACCGGATGATCAACTATCCTTGGTAGTTTTTTATAATATTATTTTTTTTTCTAATTACTTAGAAAAAATATTTTTTATATCAAAACGTACAGATATATTCATTTTTAGTTTAATTCGACATATCTTAAATTTGATGTTTAAGTCCATTCCATCCAGCTAAAAAATTTTTTGACATACATACCTTTAAAGAAGCGTCGAAAAGTGCGTTAGCAATACATAGAAGTAGTGCAGTAGTAGTAGTAGTAGTAGTAGCAGTAGTAGTAGTAATTTTAGTAGTTTTTATCGGAAGCTGGGCGTATATGATATCAGGGTATCATTTTAGGTTATATCGTGTTTTTCCTTAATGTCATATTTTAGGTGTATTTACAAATTTCAAAATTTTGCTAGAAAATTGAGAAATATTGTGTGTGCAGTTTGTATAAGAAAAACATGATATAACCTTAAATATTTGAATAATTTTTAATTGTTTTTTTTTCATTTCTTTGCCTTTTGTAGAATGTTAAAATGCTGCTTTTTAATATGTTGTTTATATAGTTTTAACAAAACTTATATAAAATCAAAATTGAAATTAAGAAAAAAAAAAAAAAACAAACAAACAAATCTAAGTGATAATATTTCAATAAAGTTTTATTTTAATTTGATCATTTTTTATACAAAATTGAAACTCTTTTGCAATAGAATTTACGCATAACAATGAGTTTGTATTTATTTTCTTCAAATGATAGTTTTTACTTTTTGTTTTGTCAAAGTAACAAAAATATTTAACAAGAACATACAAATACGAAAAAAGAGATTTCTTGTGTTTTATATTCTTCTTATCTTGTTCATTTTTTCTATTGGTTTTTTTTTTTGGTTTGTTTTTCTAGAAGAATTCGTTTAATTTTTTTTAGCTTGTTTATTGTTGTTGTGGTTTTGATTATCAGATTAATAAAATTTTCTTTAACAAATGAATAACTTTTGAATTTTATTGAGATTTGTAAAGATTTGTCGAGTAAAATAATATTTGAAATTATAATTTGGAAATTGATAGTTTTTTTTCGAGTTTAATAAAAATGAAATACATATTCAAGAAAAATATTTAAAAATCAAATAATTTATTTGATATTTTATGACCTTTATATTTGGTTTGAAAATAAAGGTCATTTATTACAGTATTAACAACACTGTGCAACACAATCAAGTCAAGTCATTGAACTAAGTTATCAAGAGGACAACATATTGGGCTAAAATTTATTTTTTAACTATTTGATATCACTTTGTATAAAATTGCATGTTGCCCAGTGTAACAATTGCCAAAAATTCTTTACAAAAAATATTCAGTAAGTTCGAATATTTAGTTATAATTGAACACCAATAGTATCAAGAGTTTGTTTGTTAAAGAAAACTTCATATTTCATTTGAATTTAAAGTGTAGTTAGTACGTTTTGTTTTTGAAGTGCTCTTTGGTGATAGGGTGTTTGTTATTATTTTTTTTATTTCTGTTTATATTTAATTTTTATTTTATTTTTTTGAGTGGTGAGTGTTTTACTTTTGGAAACAATAAATTGAATTTGGTTTTGTATTCAAAATATTGTTTCTAAAATTTTAATAAAATTTGTAAAAGAAAAAAAGTATTTATGTTAAGTTTAATTAAGAAAAAAATATATAAAAATATTTGTTTTGTTAATTTGTACAAAGAATGTGTCAAAATAACATGTACCAAATTTAGAGCAGTACATGTTTTCAAAATTTGCTGTAGCATTTTGTTAGAAAAGTTAAATTTCTTTTAAATAATAATAAAAAGTTTAAAAAAATTTACCAAAAACACTTTAAAAAATGACAGAAATTTCATAATAATAACTTAAGCCTCGCTGTCATTTAATAAATATGTTTTTGTTCAACTACAAATTTACAGTAGAACAAAAAAAAAAAAAAAAAGTTAAAACAAAAAAACTTATATAAGAAGAAAAGTGACAGAAAAATATAAAATAAGAAAAATTGTGAGCAAGTTTTCATTTGTTTACCCAATAAACTGGCAAAGACCATCACGAAACATGTTCCCAGATAAACGTCAATCGACTTAACGTATGAAATTTTTGGCAGCGCAGCATTTGTTGATGACATCAACGTAGTCATAGTCAACACAGTGGTGACACCTAAAGCTACACGCGCAGGCGTAGCATTACGATTAAGCCAAAATGATACCCATGATATAATAACGATCAGTCCAGAGGGTATATAAATTTGTATAAGATAATAACCCATCGAACGCACAAATTGTATCTCGCATGCCAAACGAGAATAGTTTCCTGTTTATTTTTTATTTTTATTTTATTTTTTTGTATTACGATTTGTTTGATGTTGTTGGTATCAAACAACATTGTGTTTTTTTTTATTTTGTTTGGGGGGGAAAGAGAAAAAATATTATATTAGAGAATTTTATAATAAAATTTATATTTAATTTAACTATAATTTATTGAAAGAAAAATTTATAAGTAAAAATAAAATTTTATAAGTAAAACATTTAACATTACAAATAAAAATTTCTTTTTAATTAAAAATCTTAATCAATAAAAAATATAACAACATCAACAAATTTTTTTTTTTTTATAAAAAAGAAAAATAATATATTTATTAGTGATTTATAAATATAATAATTATATTAATTTATATTTATATAAATATGTATATTTTAAAATGAAAGTAATAATTTAAAAATTTGTTTAGAACAGAACAAAAAAACAAGACCAACAAAAAAATATGATATTTTATTAAATAAAAAATTAAGTTAACTGAAATTTTTTTTAAACAAACTTTACTAGTGGCAAACATTTACTATGAAAATTATGAAAAGAAAATATAATAAATAACTATTTGATATTTTTTTCATTTTATTTTAAAAATTAAAAAGGGCATTTCGAAAAAAGTGCGAAATGAAAAATATTTGAATGTAAAAGTAAGAAGAACGCAGACACACACACATTTTCGAAATGGGCTGTTAATAAGCGTTTGTATTTATTTAAAAAGCTGAAAGCATAAAAATAAATTAATTAGTTCAAAACTTTAAAAACGTTAATTAATACATTCATTTTGCTTTTTATAACGCGTACTTGATTTGCAAAAACGAATGAAAGAATGGAAATGGATTTGGGTTATCCTAGGAGGTTACTTAAAGCAAGTTACAAAATTTATATTTCATTGGAGATCTAAAGATTATATTATTTAGCAGCGGAAAAATAAGATTGTTATTTAAGTTTAGGAGTAGGAACTTTAGATTTTTATATAAATAATTTTAGATTCTATTTGTAAAAGCTCTCAAACTATAGAGAGGGAGATATACATACATCGTAAGTTTTGTTGCTGTCTCTTTCACGTTTTTCTGTTTTAAAAGTCGAAAATGTAAAATTTGCTATTCGTTCCAAATGTTAGTGCAAATATTTAATTTTTTTATTGAATTTTTCAAATTTTACCAAGTTATACTTCTCTTTAATAATTTATTTAGTATTTTTAGTTATTTTAATTTTAGAATGTTATGATCCAGTTCAAATTGAAGTATTTTTAAAATTCGACCGAAGTAACGACATTTACGTTTTTACTGAAAAGATCAGGAGTCATTTCATAAAATTTGGATATCTATAATATTTTTGAAAGATTTGAATATTACGTATATTTAGGTTTAAATATGATTTTTCACAATAAAGGAAGTAGACTAAAATAATGCCGAAAAAGTAATTATATATTATATATATATATTATATATAATATATATATATATATATATATATATATTATTATATTTATATATATACATATATATATATATATATATATATATATATATATATATATATATATACATGTACATACAATTTTAAAATTTTTTGTTATTTTAAATTTAGCATTTTTTAAATTAGTATTATTTTCTTAAAAGTATGTATTTTTTTTTGTAGAATTGTTATTTTAATGGGAGCTGTGAAAA
Organism: Protocalliphora azurea; assembly: GCA_932274085.1. NCBI lineage: Eukaryota > Metazoa > Arthropoda > Insecta > Diptera > Calliphoridae > Protocalliphora > Protocalliphora azurea. The sequence goes on from OW026522.1 coordinate 149,949,114, forward strand.
ATTTTCATTTAAAAATGTTGAACTTTTTGGATATCTCATTTTTATACCCACCATCAAAAAATTATAGGGAAGTATATTGAATTTGTCATTCCGTATGAAGTATATATATTCTGGGTCCTTGTGAAAATCTAAAACGACATCCTAGAGGAACGAAATTTGTCTCAAATATTTGTCATATATAAGGTTTGAATCATGTACTCGATGTACATGATTTCTATTTTGCACAAAGAGTTAAAGGATCGTTGTAAAATGCGCGTGGTCCACCATAAAAAAGTTCAGCCAAGTCGAATATATAATATTCTCACTTGTTTTTTTACAAAATAAGTTTTATGTGAAAATTTAAAAAATTTTTGCAAATTAGACCTTTTTAAGAAAATTGGTGTTATTTTTTTTTAAATCTTACTTTTTTGAAAGCTGGAACTCTATTTAAAAATAGTATTTTCTCCAGTTTGGTATATTTTCTTAAAACTCAGAAATTGGCCAATTTTTTTCTTTAAAAAATAAGTGTAGATTTCTACGTAGTTTATTTATTTTTTAATTAATATTTTTTATAAAATTCAGAAATTTTTGAATTTGTTTAATTTCGGAAAGTTTTTACTTCTTTGAAAATTGTTATTTTCTGCAGTTTTGTATTTTCTTTTGTTTTTTTTTTTTGCAAAATCGATTTATTATTTTTTATACTCTTCACCATAAAAGTTTGTCCTTCCGTTTGTATTTTCCTTAAAAAGTTAACATTTTCTGGATCCTTATAAGAAACGTTATTTCGTTTATGAAGTTTCTCGATAACTTATATATAACTAATATAAAATTTTTGCTATTGCAATTCAGAAATTCGAAAAAAATTTTTTTGAAGATTTTTTGACTTCGCTCTTTCACAGAAAATTTGGAAACATTTTTATTTTTGTGTTCAAGAAATGTGTTTCACATTGCCTATAAATAACTGAGATATCGACTAAAACATATTTTTTTTTTTTTTTACTTTTTGACCCTATGTCATAAGACTCTATATACGCTAAAGACTTCGTTGAAATGAACCAAATCGCCCCACAATTAACTGGTCAGAATACATTTTTAAATTTTGAATCATCTACATAGCAAAATATATTGCTTACAAATACATTTTTAAAATTTCCATTTTTTGAATCATTCTAAATCGGTCCATAAACAACCGAATTATTGGCAAATATTTTTTTATTTATTTAAAAGCTGCTTTTCTTACAGTTGTTGTTTTTATGGGAACTGAAGAACAGCAACAACAATAAACTAAATTATAATTTTTTCAACTTTTTAAAGCACTTATATGTATAAGTTAGTGACTACTTTATTTACTTTTTTGATTCTTCTAAACTGTGAGATGTTTTTTTTTTTAATTTCGAATTGTTTAATTTTGTTTATTAATGTTGTCTTCATTTGATATTGTAGTTTTTTCGTCGATTTAATTAAACAGGTACATTCGTTATATCGAACATGAACTTTTTGATATGTTTTTATTCAACTTTTACAAAAATCTTTTTTCGAATTAAATTTTGATGAGTTCTAATTTAGCAACTTAAAGGAGATATTTATAATATTTTAGTAACTAAAGGAAAGCTTTTCAACCAGTTCGTTATAGTGGCAGTAAAATCGTTCAGAATTCGTTATATATATAGAGTACATCTTCAATGTAAAAATTTGCTATTTCCTTATATCGGTATTTGTTATACTGAGCTTTGGCTGTATATTACAAATTCATATAACATCTCTACATGGATAAAGGAAAAATACAGACGAATATAGCGCTCTAGCTTACATATTTTTAATTTGGTGCTTTTAGCTAAATCCAATAAAGTATTGGTCAGCAGAAGAGTATCATTTGGCATTTTTACATACAATAAAGAGAGTAAAAATGCAAAGCATATAAACAATACACACAGCAAGGAGTGTAAGCCTCCATAGCTTTATTACTTTTCCATATTTCAACTGTTTATAGACCGAATTTGATGATTTATTTTAAAAAAAATTTCTAAAGAAGTGCGCATGAAAAGGTTAGTACCAAGTTAACTATATAAAGTATACGTGGTCTCTGAAAACAAACTTGGTAGCAGAAGAAAAAGTGCTTTATTAGATTGTAGGACCGCTTAATTTTAATTTAATTTGACCTATAAAATATAAAAAGTTAAATATATGAACGACGAAAAAAATGTGAGGGCAAAAGAGAGGACATTCATCACTAATGATTTTAATACCATAAAAATATACGTGAAAGAGTACGTTAAATATTTTAATAAAAACTAATATTTTTAATTTAAAACTAGAATATAACAATCTTTAATATATAACCAGATCGTACGTAATTTTAGTTAATGATTTTCAATAACAAAATTTACAAAAATTTTGTCTAACAAATTTATAGAAAGTTTGTAATTTCATGTACAAAAAAAAAAAAAAAAAAAAAACATATTTTTAGCAATTACTAGTAAAAATCAAGTTGTTGTTCTTACGAATAGTGGATGATTTAAATTTTAGTCATAAGAAACAAAAATTTTTTAATTTTAGGGGCATATTCCGATTTTAAAAGAAATTTGTATGAGCACAAAACACCTTTTTCAGAGCATATTATGATTGAGGCTCTGTTTTGATATCCCTGCTTAAAGGAACCTAGAATATGCATATAATTTTTACAGACCTTAATGTTTTTTTTTTTCTAAGTTTACTACTTATTTTAATGTGATATGTAAACTTTGAAAAATATTGTTATTATTTTTTTTAACTTGGGTAGAAGTTTCTCAATTATAATTTTGTTTAAATAAATTTTGATAATCACCTTTATTTTTCTTGATTTATTTACTTAAAATTTGACATCAATGTTAAAAGTGTTCGAGACGTCAAATTATTATTTATACCGATCTGTAAAGGTTTTTTTTTCGCTGTCATTCAAATCCATTTCTTGATTACAACCGAAGATTCATTATTTTACATTATGATTTTCATTGTTCATGACAAATAGTATAAATAGCAAAAAAATTAAATGTTAATTTAATTTATTTTTATGATTTTTGCTTAAATAAAAATAAATGTGTTGGTTAGTAAACAGAAGAAATATAAATAAATAACGAATTTACGATATTGTCTGGATTGCTATAAAAAACTGGATTTTACAAATAAAAATACAATTTTAAGTAAAATTTTGCATAAAACTCAAATAATTTAAATAATGAAAATGAAAATCCAGCATAATAAAATTAAAAATAAAAATTGAAAAATATGAAATAAAATAAAATGAGAGAAAAAAATAAAAAATAAAAAAAGAATTTGTAGCATAGTTAATGTAGGTTAATGACATTTATGACAATTTTGAGTTAGAAAATTAAATAGTATCTTTTTGATTAATTAATTATTATTTGTTATAAAATTTTAAATGTTTATTTTGTTAATGATATTTTGATTTGTTTATTTTCTAAAGGCAGCTGCTGGCGTTCTAAGAAATAAAATTTCTCAAATAAATTTTAGCATAATTTGTAGAAATTTTTAGTTTGATTGATTGTTTGGCTGATTGGTTAATTGATTGTATGATTATTTTTTTTTAACGATATTTGTTGTTTTGTTTTGTTTTTGGAAAATACATACATTTACATATATATATAGTATAGCATAAATATATCTATATATGTACTAAAAAAATTTATTTATTTATTTTGTTTTTTCAATTATTTTTTTTAATTTTAGATGAGTGCATGCTTGGGAGGGCGTTTATTTATTATTAATATAAGTTAGTTATTAGATTTATATATTAAATTAAATTTTGTTTTGTTGTATATATTTTGCAAAATATAAGTTGAATAGTAAGTAAGTAGTTTTAATATTGAATTTAGTTTTTCAGCTATTAAAAAAAGGAATAAGTAATAATAAAAAAAATCTCTAATATTTAGGTGGTGATATAAAAATGCTATTTTTTATTTGTTGGTTAATTATTTAAATGTCAAATTATACCCTCCACCTTAAGGTAACGAATTTATAGATAGATAAATAAATACATACATATATACATAGGGAGAGTGGTTGGTTAGAGCGTCTGTAATTTTTAGAGAATTTATTTTTTTTTTATTTTTTTAAAGGTCCAAGTCTAGATATAACGATTAAATTGTTTAGTTTTTTTTTTAACAATTCATAGAAGGTGTTGTATATAACAATATACTACCTTCTGTGAATTGTTTGGTTGTTGTTGTCGTTGCTACATATACATACATACAACATATGTATATATGTAGTCATAAGCTGGTACGAGTAATTAATAGAGAATGAGCCAAATTGGAGCTGAAATGTCAAAGTTGTTAATATTTTTATTTTCTAAATACAAAATACACAAATATTTCATATTATTGTTGTTGCTGTTGTTGTTATTTAGAATTCAAATATTTAATTAAATATTTTTTTTAAGTAACGCTTTTTTTACAATTCTTACTTGCTGGATTGTTGTTTCTTTATAGGTTGGTGTTGTTGTTATTGTTGTTGGTGTTTTGGTGTTGTTATATAGATAGAAAGAGAGCTTGTGTAATATTCCTTAATTAACTGGGCTTTAGTTTAATTCGTTTTAGAGTATTTAAAATGTTATTCCAAAAAAAAGTTTAAATAAAATTGGTTTTGTTTTAATGTTTTACGTTTCGTTTTCTTGTTGCTTTTTTCTTCAGGAATATTTTTTATATTTATTGCAAAATGGAACAAAATAAGGTCAGCATTCAAATCGCGTAGTAATTGTATACACATATACATATATATATATATATATAAAATATGTATGTATATAGAATTACTGTTTATTCAGGAGTACGTCAGGGCTACGTCTTATCAGAACTACGTTTCAACAATGTAAATATTATACATATAGATACACATACATACAATAATGAATAAAAGGCTATGAAAATGGATATTATGGGGGCATTACATGGTAAGGGGCTCTGAAGGATAGTTTAAGCGACTTGTTGGACAATGCTGATTGATGATATTTGTTTCTATATAAATATTTATTATGATTTAGAGTTGTAATGATATGTTTAACCAATCTACAACGGTTATCATTTGAAAACAAACATCCTTAAAATGTGTATATTATAAAAAAATAGAGAAATCCTAAAAAATTGCGGGCGGCTTAAGGCAGCAGGATTATAATAAATACACAACACATGCAAGAAATTTTTTTTGTCAATTTTTATGGCAGCAATACGACCATGACAAATGGCAAACAAAATGAAAAAAAAAACAAAGCTAAAAATAAAAATTATATAAATGAGTTGTCTTTAAGTTATTTCTATTTATGTTTATAAACTAATTGTATGGTTAATTTGGAATTAAACTAAAAAGAAATATTTTAAATATTAAGAGACATTTTAGATGCTGACATTAACAAAAGTTGCAGCGTTAGGAAACTTAAAGGCTTGATGTAAATCTGTTTATACATTTTTGACATTTTTTAGCAGCTTAGTGTGGATCTCATTTGTAGCAGTTCAATATTTTAATAGACCTTTAGAAAGACCATATTTTTTACAAAAATTATAAGACTTTTGTGAGAATTTCTTTTTAAATTTTAGAAATTAAGCTTAAAAGTTAAACAAAAAATATTTCAAAACTCTCAGTAGTCTTTAAATTATTGCATATAATTTGAGGCTTATATGTTCATTACTTTAAAGGGGTCAAAGGTCGATTTTATATATTACTTACAAATCCCATATATTGAACTCGAATTAGTTTTAAATTTTTAAGAAATATTTGTGAAACCTTAGCAGGTGGGTTTGAAATAAATGGGATTGAGTTTGAAAAATATTTCTTCAGAATTTTTATATATAATTCGAAATAAAATGACTTATGATTAAAAAAGTAAATATTTAGATTTTGAAAGAAATTTTTGCGTACATATAAGATATTTTATTTTAAAACACGAAATTAGGATGTGATAAATAATTCTCTCAATTATCTCATTGTTATAAATTGTATGTTTTATTCACATATTAGGTATTATGTACGATATACGATTCCGTGTATTAAAAAGTTATTACCAATGTTACTATAATATTTGAGGATTTTACAACGTCATTTTTCCTTCAATATATGAATCAAAAATAAATTTTTATTTGAATCTCCCGATATAGCTGCTTTAATTAGTTTTATTTTTGGGACGAAAACCTAAAGCAATTTTGCCAAAAGCCCGCAATTAAAAGGATTCTAATGATTCAATTGTAAACCGCTTTTAACTGGTATAAAATGTTTTTCAACATTTCAAACCTTTCAAAACCAATTTCCTGTCTTATTGTCGTAAACAAAAATAGACCGATCTATTTAAACCAATTTATATGAATATATTTTACTGTAAACATAAATTTTTTGAAAGAAATTTTAAAATAAGAAGATGTTGCTGTATAAAGAGAAAATAAATTTTGTTGTGGCAAACAAATATGTAGTCGATACAATATTTTATAAAAAAATGTTTTAATTTAATTAAAAAAAGTTAAGCTAATTTAATTTAATTTCCAATAAATTTGTTTGTCATAACAAACTTTATATTTCTCTAAGTATTATGTTAATTGTGCCAAATGTAAGTTTTGTTGCGGCAAGGTTGGTTACCTTTAATAAATAACAATAAAAATAAAAATATTATAAACAAATATTTAAAAGGAAAAAAATTATATTAAAAATTATAAAAAGGAAGGATTTTTTATTTATCATTTAATATTTAGTTGAGATAACCAACCTTGCTTTTAAGTGTTTTTAGGTAGTTTTAAAATCTCAATTTTCTCTTAATTAAATTATTCTATTCTTTTTGTGATTTCGACCAATTTCTCATTATCATTTAATACTCATACCAATGTTAATTTGTTGTTTTCATTTTTGTTTTTATTTTTATTTTTATTTTAATGTTTTTTTTTTTATTATTTTTACGTCAAGTTGTCATAAATTTAACGGTTTGTGTGTTTCTTTTTTTATTTTAGTGTATTTTTGGGTGAATTTGAATTTAGTTGAAAATAAACTTAATCGTTGATTTAATATTTATGTTATAAAATGCTTTATTTCTATGGGGTGGAGGGTATTTATGATTCGACTAGGGCCGAACTTAGGACTCTCGTTTTATAATAAAATCTAAGTGATTAAAAGCTTGAATAGTTTTGTTTGTTTTTTTAATGTTTTAATTATTTAGTTATTTTCTAAAAAATATTTTATAGAAATATATATATATAGAGAGAGAGAGAGAAAGACAGAGAGATTTTTATATATAGAAATTAAAAAAAAAATGTATGATACATTCCTTTACACTGGATTAATGTTGGCAACTACTGGCATATAGTTAGAACTACTGGTTATTAAAAAGTTTGATTTTAATTTTTATTAATGTCTCTAAAATTAAATCGATTGGTGTCATTTTTTTCATTGTATTTTTTATTTTATTTTTTGAGATATTCTTTGTTATGAAACCATGAAAGCTGATTTAGAACTGAGGTGTTTGAAAAAACGTAGGAAACTAAAAAGGTTTTTGATTTAAAAAAAACAATAATAATAAAATTATTTTTAATCAAATTAAAGAAAACTATAAGGAAATTTGTAATGAAAGTATAAAATAAATAAATTAATAACTCTAAATATTTAAATGCTAGCGTTTTCATGCTTTATTTAATTTAATTCAATTAAATTTAAATTAATTATTTGTTTTTATATTTTCATTGTATTTTTTTTATATAACTAAAATGAGAAAGCTGTTTTTTTTGCTAAATTTATTCTTTTGGCTTAAGTTAATTCTTTAAAATATTAATATAATTATTAATAATTTTAAACAATTTTAAATTAAAAATTAAAAATTTTATAAACAAAATTTCCATAGAAATTTAAATTAAATTTAAGGGCTTGTTTCAGTAAAATAATCAAATTGTTTGAAAATAAAATTACATTCTTTTTTAATATTTCTTGAGTACTTTTCATAATTTTTTTAAACAATTTGCTTATTGTACTAAATGTGGCCCTAAAATATTTATTTAAATATAAAATAAAATCAAATATTTTTTGTTAAATTTTTTGCAAGGAACTGCTTTTGGAATTTAATAAAATTTAAATTAATTTTTGAGAATTTAGTTTCATTATTTCCCGTTTTTTTTGATTATTTATAAAATAATGTTTTATTTTTGTTGCCAATAATTTATAAAAATTTTAATTTTTTAATTAAAAAATTGTAATTAATATATTTTTTCTTTTATAAATTTTGACTATTATTTTTATATCTGCACCAATTTTTTTAATTTTTTTTTCAGAAATATTAACAATTAATTTTCAATAAAGTTCTTAACACATTAACCCGTTTAAAGCTTTCTCAATTTGTTTGTTTTATTATTTGTTGTATTCGATTTTTAATCGAATTAACAAATTTATTTAAATAATATTATTTATTTCTTTTTTTTTGGTTGATTTGAAAAGAAAAATAAAAGGAAAAAAATTATATAGTAAATTCATATATATAATAAAGTTAAGTAAATTAAAAAACAAAGTTAAGGGGGGGGGGGGGTAGGAGAAAAAAGTAAGTTTAAAAGTATAATTATTAAAATTCGGTAACCGTCTACAGGTACCTGTGGTAAGACTGATTTCCATAGCTCTCTGACGATGGCCCAAGACCTTAAATTGTGGTAGCGAAACCTCATTCGAGACACCAACCGAGTTTGGTCCTTCATTCCATTTATAACGTATATCACGCATCGTATAGCCGACTTTTGGGGTTCAAATTTTGTTTGTACGTTTTTAAAGTTTTTTTGTTTTATTTTAAATGTTTTTTTTTTTTAATATTTTTTATTTATATTGATTTAATGTGGTTTTAAAAAAGAATTGTATGTACAGTTTTTTTATATTTTTTTAAATTTGTTAAAAATTTAAAAAAGTCAAAGTTGAGTTGAAGTTGCATTTAAAGGAATTTTTGTATTTTTTGCATAAAATGTTGTTTTCATATGATTTCAAAAATTGAAAGTAGTTTTTGTTTTGGATTTTTTTTTTTTTTTTTTTTGGTTTAATAAATTCATTTTAAGTTAATGGTTAAATATAGAAAAAATGTTTATATAAACAAAGAAAAAGAAATATTTGTTGTATATTTTGTATATTGTATTTATAAATATTAAAAAATGAACTAAATATTATGAGACTATTATTAAATACTAAATAAATTTATGATCATAGTTATTAAAAACGTTTACGTTTACTCTAAATAAATTCCTTTGTTTTAAATAAAATTTTGCTGTTTTTCAATTTTTAATAGTCTCATTCAGAATTTGGTGGTATTAAATAAAAACATAAAAGAGTGTTGTTAAAATGAAAATAAATTTATATATTATTTTTGCCGTTTTTATAATACATTGCTTTTGTTTTTGTATAAATAAATATTTATTGTTTATACAAATATAATAGATATATTTTTAAAGCGTTTGTTATATATAATAGATAATTATTTTTTTAAATAAAATTCACTATTTATTTATAAAAAATAAATAAATTTGTAAAATTTTTTTAAGCTACTGTTTGTTCATATAGGCAGTAGTAAATTGGTGGTAGTACGTTTTTTATTTTTGGTTAAAAATTTAAAATTTTATTTTAATAAAAGTGTTCTAAATTATTAATGAATTCTTAATTTTATTTAAGTTTTTCTTATTTTGTTTATAACCATTTTTATATGTATTTTTTTATGATATTTATATAGCGTTAAGTTGTTGCTAGATGTTATATTAATATTTTATGTCTTTTTTTTTTTGTTTATTGGGTATATAAAAAGCAAATTCAGGTGCTCTTGTGTTAAATGTTTTTCATTTCTATTTGAATTTCAATTAGAATTTATATTTGGGATATTCTTGAGCTAAAGTATTTTTAAATTTTGAATTTTAATTAAGAAATTTAGAACATATGTAAAAACAGGATATTTCTCTATTATTAAAATATTTTTTTGTGTTTATCTAAATATATATATATATATATATATATATATATATATATATATAAATGCTTGAGCTATTGAATACCCCTTTTAAATAATTTTGTTTATTTATGATGTTATTTCAAAAAATGCTAACTAGTTTTTCTAAATGCATTAAAAAAAAAAACGAAACCCTCCAGAGCATTTTTTTTAAATATTTTTTATATGCAAAAATGTATATTTTTTGATATTTTTTTTCGTTAGTTTTTGGGTTCAAGTGTTGTTAATAAAATTATTAAAAACAAAATGTAAATGCATAAAATGGGTTTGTTTTTTTTTTAGAAAACATTTCATTTAGCCTACCCAAGCAAAAAATTTGGAAAAGGTGTATTTTATTTAAAATTATTTATTTTTTATTATTTTTTTTTTAATTTATACACCTTTTCAATTTAACTCTCTATCATAGGTGGGGAGAAAGATTTAAAGAACGTTGGCACTTTGTTTTTGAAGAGGTTTAAAAAGTATTTGCATACAAAATCTCAGATATTAATGAGTTTTAAGTAGTTGTTTTTGTTATTATTTTTTATATTCATTTGAATGTTTTTTTTTTTTTGGTTTGTTTAAATCTTTGCTACAATTTGTTGTTATTTGTAAAAAAAAAACAAAAATCAAATAAATTTAAATAACAAAGAAATATACAAAACTGAAAATAAACAAATTAAGGTGCTTGAATAATGTTAAAAATTATTGAAATTATAAATTTAGTATTTACAAAACATATAAAACGACAAATGTTAGAGAAGTAGAGAGAGATGAAGAGTGAAGAAACAATCACATATCACCCATGAAATTTAAATAATAATTTTGATATTTAAAATTATTTTTTTTTCAGAATTATATTGTCAAATAAAAAGTAAGTAGTACATTTTAAGCAGAATTCTGTTCTAGGATTTAAGTATAATCCAATAATATTTAAATTTTTTTCAATTCCAAATTTTGTTGTAATTTTAGTTAGCACTTTATAAGTATTCAAACAATAATACTATAATATTTAAAATGTACCCTGAAAGGTATTTTTTTTTTTAATCAAGTTGTAGCGTTTTTCTCTTCCAAAGAAAGATGTAGCCTTGTTACTGTGTAACATTATTTTTGATTACAAAAAAAAAAAAAAAAAAAAAAAAAAAAAATGTGTGACCAATTCTGTAATTGTGTTATCTTTTAAAGTATTTAAAAGAAAACAGTTAATCGAAGGAAGTTCGATTTTTAGGTAAATTTGGAAATTTTGATGAATTTTAATATTTTTCGCGAAATTTCGGATTTTTAGTAAAATTTCGGACTAATGGTGAAATATAAAATTTTTAGTGAAATTTTGGATTATTGTTAAAATTTAAAATTTTTTGGTGAAATTTAAAATTGTTGATAAAATTTTGGATTTTTGAAGAAATTTCAAAAGTTTAGGGAAATTTTGAATTTTTGGTGAATTTTCGGCTTTTCGATAAAATTTTGATTTATTTGGTGAAATTTCGGAATTTTTTTGAAATTGTCATAATTTGTTGGAACATTAATTTTAAAGCACTAACTATATAATTCCAAGATAAAACATGTAACATTTTTTTTTAATTTAAGGGCAACATTATTAGAAAACAACATCATCAATTATATTGTTTTACAAAAGAGGGTAAAAAGGCAACATTTTAGTTAGAATACAGAGAGAATTTCTTGTTTAAAACTTTTATATGCAGAGTTTGACAATATAAAAAATTATATGAAAGAAATTTATTTAGTTTTACAACTTAGTAATCCCAAATTAATAATCAACTGTTCTTATAATGATAGCACTTTAATAAATGTTGATAGGCATCCATAAGAACAAAGAGTGTAAAAAAGAGAATTTCATTTTGATGTACGTTGGCTTTCAACCAATTTTGGGGGAACTGGCAAGAACTTGCTTTTAAATAAAACATTTTTGTTATGTTTCATGCTATTTAAAAAATGTCTGGAGTTTTATTCTATTTAACAAATATGTAGACTATCACCTATAATGATACTTAATTTATATAAGACTCAAAAATAATGAAAAGTTTATATGGTAATTTCAAACATACAACCACATTTATTTTGATTTATTTTCAAAAGAAATAAATATGTCTATAAATGAGTGTAAGATATCCAAAAGACCGCAGTAGCATAAAGAAATTCTAAAGAACATTTCGAAAATACCATATTACACTTTTATTTTACAGACAGAAAACTTCCTCATACCATTGCATACTCATTTCCATTTATACAGTGTGTCATTGAAGGCAATGGTTTGCCTTCTCCTTACCAAAGGAAGAAAGTAGACAACTGCATGCTTTTAAATAAATCGGCTCTTTTATATCCAATGGTATTTAAAATAATCCGGAATTCTTTAATTTGAGATTCAGTGATTTTGAGTGCAAAGAGAAATTTAAGTAGTTTACTATATCATTCATACGTCTTCTACTTAGCAGTCATGATGTTTTCTTCTTTTTTTTAAAGGCAAAGTGGAATGCAAGAAGGAGCCTTTTATAAAGGCCAAAACATTGTAGAACTGTCATAATTTTCCGCTCGAATAATAAGCATGAAAGAAATTCTCTTAAAAAACACTTTTTTATTTTGAGTTTTCTCTTTATGCCTTTCTGTATAAAAACACCTTTCTCTGAAGAGTAAAACAATACGATATTTTATCAATTATTAAATAATTTAAGTCTAGCGGATAATATAATCGATCCTACCTGTATGATCTCGTTGTCAAGTTTTAGTATGATATCTGATCAGTTTATGTTGTGTTCTTGTTCGTAATATTCAACACAATTCGTTTATGATTGCTGTTGTTTGCGAAAGAGTAAAAGATAAAAGATTAAGAGACAAATATTACAAGATTCCTTTAAATTAGGGATTCTAAAGTACAATCATATACTTCCTTTCTAAATATGTATTAGGATTTTTACGGAAATTTAATTAAATTCAATTCAAATTTAAGTAAAAACTTTATTTCTCTATTAAGACATTTGACTTGAGATTGACATTATTGTCAAGACACTTACACAAACGATCTCTTTGGTATTTTCGGTATTTTAATTTAATTTAATAGTTCTTTGTTTTGAAATAAGAATATTGGAACAGAATCTGCGACAGACTTTATAGTACTGTAAGTGATTATAGATAAAAATGTATGTATTTTGGAGTTCTCAACAAATGTTTTCTTGTGGAAACGATCGATGCAATTTGTAATCTTGTAATAATGAAAGTCTTATGTGTCACGATTATTATTTTAATACCAAACAAGAGGAAGATCAACTCTTGTTCGCTCAATGAAACAAATAGAAAGCTCTTTTCGTACGTATAAATTATTTTATAGGAAATTCTACCAATACATACAAAGAGTTTGGTTTTTTTTTGTGAGAGAGAGAGAGGGAGATTTGGTCTTCCAATTGTTGTTCTATATTTATAATGTTGTTCTCTTAAATTCTAATATTAATGGAAATGTTAGTAATGAAGTTCATTTGCTTTCTCTAAAATTAAACAGAAACAAGAATCATTCTGCATTTGACAATATATCTTTACATATTAGCAATTACGAGTATTTAGCATTAATTAGAAAATTATATGTGATTGAAACTTTTCTTCATTCTTATTTTGATATCACAAAAATTGAGTTAGATATAAAATTGATTGATTGTTTGTAGTTTTGTTTTATTTTTAATAATTCTTAAAATATTTAAAGTGTTAGTTGGTGTTAGATGGCATTTTGTTATGAAACTTTACAAAAAGGTAAAAAAAAAATATTTGAAAATTAAATATAAAATAACTTAAAGTGTATTTAGTTTATAAAAATGAAACAACATTTAGAAAAGTGAACTGAAATTAAGAGAAATCAAAATATATAACAAAAAGAGAAAATGAACCGAAAAATAGAAATCATAAAAATGATTTTATTTTATACAAAAATAAAAACGAAAAGAAAAAAAAAACAGAAAATGAAAAGCTTTGTTTGGAAATTGTTTTCAATGGAGGGTACCTGTGGTTAGGTTTATTTCGGTCGCCCTCTGCCTGTGTCCCAAGACGCGGAACTGCGGTAGTTCGACCTCACTGCTCATGCCAACACTACTCAGTCCATCTCTCCAGAAGTAACGGATATCTCTCATCGTGTAACCGACTTAATAATTCAAATGTTTTAATGAGGTTTAGTTTTTTGGTTTGATTTGGTTTGATTTGGTTTGATTTCGTTTCAATTCGATTCGTTTGATTTTGGTTTGATTTGATTTGTCAATTCATGGTTTCATTGTTTCATTTGAATTTGATAAAAATTTGTAACATTGTTTGATTTGGTTTGATTTGTCATTGGGTGATTGATTAATTGATTGTTTGATTGATTGTTTGATCGATTGATTGATTGATGATTTGATCGAGTGATTTGTTTTGATTTCATACGATACGTTAACATACACATACATACAAAAGAAATATATATTTATTTATATATTTTAAAAAGTATAACAATATAATAAAAATGACATTTAATCCCAATTTGTGTTAAAAATTGTTTTTTTTTTTCTAAATTTAAATTATTATTTTTTTTGTTTTTTTCTTTGCTTTGCAATAATGATAAATGATTAACTTAAATATGATAAGAAATAAAAAAAATATAATTATTATGAGAATATATTTTAAACATTAGTTTAATGTTTACAAAATAAAATTTAAAATAAAACTTTTAAACTTACTAAATTAAAAATATAAGAAAGATTATTTTATTTATAAACAAATAAATTTATAAATAATAATTATGCAAATGTGTTATGAAGTGTTTTAGTTGAAAGAAATGTTTGATAAATATGTTTTTTCTTTTTGGTTTAATGATACTTAATTTTTTCTTTAGTGTTGGAAATAATATTTTCTTTTTATATATAATTTTTTTCTATATAAAATTAATCTTTTACTCTAACAATGACACAAAATATTATTGGTGATAGTAGTGGTGTATGGGTGCTGGGTTAAGTTTAAGTTTTTTTTTTGATTTTTATTTAAAATTAATTGGAATTTGTTTTGTAAAATATTTTATGTTTATTTAGTTTTTGTTTAAAACAAATTGAGCGGGGAATGTTTTGGTTGGTACCAGATTATTGCAAATTTTCCAAAAAAGCAAAAAACAATTGCAACTGGTTTTTTATTTAAATGTAGAAACGAACAAACTTAAATTGAAACTAAAGAATTGAAGAAAATAATAAGTATTTTTACTAGAGGAAAAGTATTCTAAGAGGCCATAAAATGTTTGAATGAAAAATGCATTTTTAATCAAATTAAAAACCAAAAATGTATAACAACCGTTTTCGAATGTTTAATTTGTATTTTGTTTTATTATTTTTTTTTTTTTAATTCTACTAATGACTTTAATTAGTTTTCAACTATTTAATACAAATATTAATAATTTTATTTTTTTTATTCATTTTGGTTTTGTAATTTGTAATTTTCATATTGGTATTTTTTGTAAATAATTTATAAAATACACTTGATTGTTAAGAATCAACCTTCTGCGGTTGCTGTATTAGAGAAGGCGACCGAAAACCAACCAATTTTATCTAAACCGAAAATGTTTTTCTACTTTTTTGTTTTGTTGTTGTTTGTCCTTAAGGAATTTAGAATTTCTATTCAAGAAATTTATTTATTTAATTGTTTTTTTTTTTTAATTGTTAGTGATGAAAAAGTGGATTCAAAAATATTTTTCCTTTCTGTTTGAATAATTTTTTTTAAGAAGGATTTTAGTTTATTATTTTTTCTATAAATTAGTTTTTGTTAAAAGTAAATGAAACCAAAAAAGAAAAATAAATAAAAATCCAATAAAACTATAAAAAATTAAATAAATTTATAATGTATTAATTAAAAGAATTCTCGAATTATTTTCCTAAATTTTCCAATGTGTTAAAATGTTTAACTTATTATTTTTTCTTTAAATAGAAATTTAATTATTTTTTTGTTCAACTTCTTGAAACATTTTCGGCTATTTTTATTAACAAAAATAATAAATAACAAATTTATAAGGCAAAACTTAAGATAAAAACTTATTTTTAGAAAAAAAATTATAAAAATAATATCGTATATTTTAGTTATTAACTTGATTTTTATTATAGTATTTTTTCTTTTTTTTCAAAATGGTAGTAGCTTTTTCATTTCTTTATATTTAATTATTTGGTTTTAATTCGGGTTTATTTTTTATTGGAATTTTTATAAAAAAAGCAAGTGGTATTTAGTGCCAGTTTAGAAAAAGAAATAATTTTTCATTTTTTTTGTTTAAAGTTACTTATTTGATTTTTTTTTTTGTGAAAATAAAACTAATTTTTTTCTTATATTTCAATTTGTATTGAGTTGCTTTTTTGTAGTTGTGGTCTTTAGTTGTTTTATTTGATTTCTAATGTGTTGAAAAACGTATATAAATATTTTTTTTTAACGAACAAACAGCGCGAGTTATTTTTATGGCTTTTAGAAAAGAATAAAAATTGTTTAAATAGAATGAAGTTTTTATGTTTTTTTTTTTTTTGATGAATTTTAAATAAAAGCAATTATATTGTGTAGAGCTAGTAACGTTTTAAATTTATTTTTGCAAATATTTAAAACAAGCAGGCATCAGATCTGTTGATATCTGAGATTTATTTTTTGTCAGTTTCTACCATTTTGTCCTTAACCCTTAACAAAAATATCATTTGTGAGTTTTCTGTTAAAAAAGAAAGCTTCGCTTTAAAATTTTGTTCAATGAAGGGTACACAGGTACTTCAGGTATTTCAGTTGCCCTCTGCCTTTAGCTCAATTCACTAAACTATGTTAGTTTGTCCTCATCTCATCTCACATCATCTCTCCAGAAGTAATTTATTTATATCTTTCATCAATATCTTAATAATTTAAATATTTTTAACAGATTTGGTTTTAGTTTAGATTAAGTTTGTTTTACTTTAATCCATAAAATACTTCAAAAAATATTATAACAACAACCTGCTGATATTATTGATTTCTTTAGGAGACAGAAATCCTATTGTGAGGAATGTTTCTTACATTAGTGGTGAATGCACTGGAGGCTTCCAAGTTTGAATAACTGCTATGATAATTGGTTCCTGGTAAAGTAATAAACCATGCTATAAATTGGACTTATTTTATTGAAGCCAAAATGCATTTTGATATGAACAATTATTGAAAATTTGAGGGTTCAAAAGGTCTTCGTATGAGAAGAAGTTGCATTTCCTATTAGTCGCTTTTATAGGTGAGATTATATTTTATATTATAGACCAAACGATAGAAGGTAGAGGCACGAAATTTACACTTAAGGTTTGCCCACCACCGTAGACATTCACTAAGGGCAAATTTTTCAAAACTAGGATATTAAGGGGTGGAAAAGAGTAAAACGCTTTTGTATACATTGTGGTTAACATTCTTCAACGACAAACTAATTGAACACAAATTGTCTTATTTCTACAAGTGTTTGTAGTTTACTTTTGAGGAATTGGACGCATATGCTAAAATCCGCGATTAGAGCAATCAAAAAAAAGAAAAATAAAATTTCTATTTTCAAACATTTTTTTTGATCTTTTAAATTTTACTGCTTGCTGGTACCACATGGAACCACTTCTGATCTTCAAATTTTGCTGTTTTACTCCACATAATTGCATCAAAACTAAATTAAAAAAATGTCGGTTTCTTAAAGTTAAATATAAAACTAGAATTCCCCATATGTTGTTAATAATAATTTACAAAATATAACTTAAACGTCATCGCACACTATATAATTGCTCCGAACATATATGTTGGGAAATAAGTTTGCTTCTTTTAATTTCTTTTAATTTTTCCATAAAAACTTCTTTCTCTAGTACGAATTTTTTTTTATTCTGAATGAGTTCATTTGATTTTAATTTTTCTTTTTTTCTTCATAAAACTTAATTTTGTTTAGAGTGTAATGTTCTATTTATTTTTTCTTCTTTCTTGGTAAATTGTTTTTACGTATTATTAATAATTTTTATAGTTATAAAATAGTAATAAAATTAATAAAAACAGGTACTTACAACTTTCAATTTCAATGTGACACAATTGACGATCCATAGGAAAGTATTGTAGATTCATTGGACATGATGCAGTAATAGTCAATCTAAGAGAAATATTTTTATATGTTATGATAACAAAATTTGTTGTAAAAAAGAGGAAGAAATAGAGAAAGAGAAATTAAATATTAATAAAATTTTTTTTGTTTTTTTATAAATAAAAAAGATGACATTTAAAGCTTTAAGTAAATTGGTAAATAATTTATATATTTAATAAATTTATGTTTATTTTTTTTTATTAATATTTAAGAGCAACAGTTACTTCAAAAAGAGCATAATTTTTAGTTTTTTTTTCTTTTTGTACTAAAGACAATTTGTTGTGATATTTAGCGAGTTCAATTGGATGAAATTAATATTTTATTTAATAAAACTAAAAAAAGTGATGTAGGAAATTAGATAGTTTGAGAGAGAGAGAGAGAGAGAGACAGATAGTTATAGGGAGATAATTAAATATAGATAATTTGTTAAAGTATGTGAGAAAGAATTAATAAATAAAAAGTTTAACTAAGTTGATTTCATTACAACATTCATACATGTGTTTTTTAGTTCTTAATTCTTGTTTAACTAAAGGGGAACTAATTAATATATTATCTGTTTGTTTGATTAGTTGTTTTTGTTTGAATCATTGCGTTAAGAAGTACTTTACATAACTTAGCTGCTTTATTTGTTGTTTTATTTATGTATTAATAAGTTTGAAATTGCTTTTGCATAAAGGTATTTGTTGGTTATTATATTTTATACGTTATAAATATTTTATAGACTTTAGATTATTTTATGGCAATACTTACGTTTTTTTTATGGACCTTTATAAATTATTATGCTTCTATGCTTAAAAGAAAACTTACAATTTCACAGCACTTTGATTCCTTTTTTTTCTCTCTCTTAATTTTCTCTTAAGAGCTAAGTATTCGTTAGCTTCGTTAAGTCTTCTTTTTTTTTTTTGTTGAAGAAGGTTTTTTTTTTTTGTTTTGGACAGATTCTTGTTTTAAGGTAGTAGAAAAATTAAAAGTGGAGAAATTCCCTTTAATGTTTTTTATAGCATTTTTGTTTTGTTAGTAGAAATTTCTCCATTAGTCAAACCTTTATATGGTGTAGTAAAACACACTTTTATTAAGTTTTCTTTTATTTGATTGTTGCTTTGGATTTTATATTTATATAAAAAATGTTAACGTATTTGCTGTATTTGTAAATAGTTGATAAATAATAATATAATGAAATAAAATTATAAGTTATGAACAACATGCTTTGAAGTAGAGATGAAAAATGATGATAAAGGAAATATTTAAACAAATATTTTATTTTCAGATTGGAATTAAATATTATTCTATTAGATCTGCAACAATTTTCCAAAAACTATTCACAATTGAAGGAATAAATATATACAAGAAACTAGAGACCTACACAGTAAAACTGTTTACTCCGTTTTTCTCCATCATGTCTAATTTCCTCTCAAATGGACTTTAAAATTTCAAAGATTACACAATTAAAAAAAATATATATTTATGAAGATTATATCATCCCGATATGTAAATATAATAAATTTTTGTATTTAAAAATTGCAGCATATAAAGTTAGTATAGATAGTATTAAATACATAGGTATACAAAGTTTTGGGCCTGAGGAACAAATATTTGTTTCTAAAGTTATTTGGAACACTGAATTCAAATCAGTCCACCGTTTTTTTTAAGTTGGTTCTAGTTTTAACACAAAAGTTAATTTTACAGGAACGGGAGACATTCTAGCTCTAATCTTGTGATACTTTTGCAATAAATTCTTTACAGTTTTTCCGGGGATCTTCGTTTACTAAGAAAGTTATGAGCAACATTTTCGAATGATGCTCAGGTTGCTGCTTCTTCTTGGAGTTAAACATTTTGTAAACTTTTTATCAGCCATTAGTTTAGAGATCATGAAATTATGTGTATTTTTTATATGTTGAAATCACTTCCACTATAATTGAGTGATGAAATTAAAGTTTACATGAAATTTTCATATATATATATATATATATATTTTTTTTTTTTGGACAAATTGGCAAGAGATCATTACTTGAATGTGGAACTGGCTTGGGCACTGATGATAGTTTTCTTGCATTTATACCTACGATGTTCTCTGAGTAAAAGTAGTCACATGATTTTTAGGCTCTCTCCATAACATTGGTAAAGTTAATGAAAAGTATACTCTTTCATCACGTGATCACTTGTATCGTGTTGTTCCACATACACTATAAAAGAAAGAAAAATATGCATCTTTGAATGAATTTGACACCACTTTGCCATTTTTTCCGAGTATCAAATATCCACAAAAAATATAACGAATCGGGATTGATTTTGTAATGTTGCGTCTCCAATTTGAATAAATTTCAACCTTCAGAATATCATTCGCGACGCCAACATATAAATGTCGTTATAACTGTGCAGTGCAGCCAATATGCAAGAACTCGAAAACTAGAACCAAGAGACGTATTACATAAAGATTTGTTCTCATCTTCTCAGATCCAAAAGTTGACCCGAATTTGTAAACTTGTGATATTAAAAATATTTAATATTTGTTTGAAAACAATAAACGCAATAATTTTGGTAACCTGATTTGAAAATCTATAAAATATTGACTGCTAAAGCTATGAAAATAATTTTTAGTACACGAAAAGTTCGTAATCTAACAAAGTAAATTTAATATATTTTTTGTACACTTAAAAAAATATGATTATAAAAATAACTCCTCCTATCTAAATTTTAAAGCGGACAGGAACCGATTTAGTGTCAAATTAAGCTACATATATGTCGTTATTAAAACTAATTTTTAGATTTGAAAATCTCGCGTGACTTTTTTCCCCTTGTCCCATGAACTTGCAATTTTCTTAAAAATGTTACCATTTTCGAGTAATTCTGGATATAAGGTTCAACTTTCAATAAAATAACTTTTTTTACCCATTCTTAAAGCCTTGCCTTTTGAAATATAAGAAAAAAAAACATATTTTTATTAATTAAATTTTAAGAAAAAACAAAGAAAATATATTTTTTTATACTCATTTTAATGCTTTAACTTTGATATTTTCTTTTACAGCTAGACGAATTTCGATAGTTCGAAAATATTTTTAGCATATTATTTTGGAATATATTGGGAGTTTTTGGATATTAAAAAAAAAAAAAATTTTCAATCCTTTATTACAAATATTTTTTTTAACTTTTTCGTACGCGATGTGGTCATCTTAGAGACTCTGTGGCTTATCTCATATTTTAAGATGTGACAAAAGGACAATTTTTCTGAAAGCTTAGGTGATCCTCTATATATCTTCTATACATTTGAATTCAATTCGATCAATAGTTTAGGTGCAGATTTATAACTAAAAATTCTTGCGATTGGTCCCACTGTGCAACATTTAAATACAAAATGTATTCTATTTCCGGAATTCTTACCTTGCATACCTTTCTCTGTTATATTTCAACAATTTAAATATGTTTATTTTTTATTTTTTTGAAGTTTATTTGAGAGGAAATTTTACATGATGGATGATGTCTATTTGGATGTATTTTATATGCCAATTTTTTCATGTCTAAAAATTACTGTTGCAGAGTGTTATTAGTTCTTGTTATAGTAGCATTTTTTAATTCCAAATTATAAATATTTTTCATTTCCCTTTTGTATTCAAATGATTTAATTAATAAAATTTCAAGTGATTTTGAGCGAGCCAGACAAAGAGATGTATAGATAGAGAGAGAGAGAGAGATATTGTGAGATTTTGGGGGAGAGTATTAGATTAAATATGAAGTGATGTTTTAATGATTTATGTTAAGATTTTTGAAACAAGCTAAATTTCTGTTTTTAAAAACAATAATGCCAATTGAACTCACTTATAGAAAAAAAAAAATCATTTTCACTTTTAAACATCAACAAAAGTTTCAAAAAATTTTAATTATTTTTAAAGCAAATTTAAAGTGAAAATGATTTCTGTTATAGCTTACAATAATTAATTTTCAAAATAAAAGTAAGTAAGTAATTAACCACATCAATATATTTATATTTATTAATTTTTTTATTTAATATTAAAATTAATTATTAAATTTAAAAAAAATTTTTAATACTCAATAAATTTAATAAATATTAATCTTTCTTTTTGGTTAAACAAAATCAAATTTATTGCAGAAAAAACACATACACACAGTTAGAGTTTAAAAAGTTTAAAACCAAACTTATAAAAAAAAGTAAAATAAAATTAATTAAACAAAAATAAAAATGGAAATTTGTTAACAAGAAATTTACGACATTTATTATAGTTAATAATATTTATTTTTATTTAATTAATAAAATAAAAAAGTTAACTTAAAAATTGATTAAATTGAATTTAGTTAGAAAATTTAGTTTAAATGTTTTTTAGTTTCTTTGCAGTTTTTTTTATAATTTTGTGAATCTTTATTTTTTTTACCTAATACTTCTTGTTATTGATCCAGAATGGTGAACACGTATGAATTCATTGCTGGTTGTGGCAATATGAAAATATGATTGTTTTTCATTTACGAAAAAGGTGTCAGGTACCCAGATATTTTTAATGAACTCTGATCCCACCGATAGTGTTTCTACACCAGGTCGTTTTCTATACGCTAAACGAGGATCGGTCCAAAATTGACGAAAGTAAAAATCCAATGTAAAGTCCTTTAGATTGTTTCATTTTCAAAAGAAAATAAACAATTTTGCGTTTTTTTTTGTTTAACATTTTTGTTTTGCAGATAATAAAAGTTTTATTTTTTATGTTTGATTTTGTTATTTATGGCATTTGTGTAACAAATAATTTAATTATTTGTTTTAAATTTGGTTTTTTTTTTATTGATATATAATTAGGGAGGGAAAAAAGGCAAAAAAGTAGAAAAAAATATATATAAAATATATTAGTTATGTTATGTACTAAAATTCTATTCAAATACTAATTTATGTTATTAAATTATATGAAAATTATAAATAAATTATAAATTTTAATTATAAGAAAATTAAAACGTGCTTTTGATTTATTTATTTATTTTTTTTTCAACATGCAATTTTTTTTTTACAATTATTAACAAGCATTATAAAATATTTTTATTTAAGCTTAAAAAAGCATTTTTATAAAGAAAGAAATAATAAAATGAAAAATATTTACTATAGACAGCCATAGTGTTTTATTAATAAATTAATTTTTTCCCATTAGTAAAGAGTATTTTTAAATAATATTTGTTTTACATATTTAAATGATTAAATTAAAATAAATAAATAAATATTTACAATATTCAATTGCATATATTATATATATTATAATGATTTTTTTATATTGTTTTTATAGTTAGTATTAGTAGTTTAATATTTAATATTTATTTACAAATTAATAAAAAAAAATTATACAGAATCCTCTCACAAATACTTGTTATATAAAGTACTTAATCATGTTTGTATTCGTTACGTTTTGTTTCGTTTTTATGTTTCCGTTTCCTTTTATTAAAAATATTTGTTTGTTTTGTCTCTTTAAGCAAAAGAAACAACTACAACAACTACAGTTTCTAGGGGGAGTCATTTTGGTTTTATGACACTTTGCTACATAGATTAATTTGAAATTTTAACACACACAATTTGATTATGATTTCAAGGTTTTTGTTAATAATATTTTTCTTTTTTTCTTTTGTACAATAAAATAAAAATCCACATTTCTGATATAAATTTTAGTTTTTAATGAAATATTCAGGTTTTGATGGAAAGCCCAATTTAAGTGAAAAATTAAGTTTTTAGTGAAAAACTCAGTTTTTAGTTATAAATTCGATTTTTGGTGAAAAAATCGATTTCAAGTGGTTTTTAAGTGAAAAAATTCATTTCGGATTTTCTAGGAAACTGAACTTGCAATTTCCAGGCAATTTTTTACACAAACAAACAAAAATTCAAAACCTCTTAAAAATTCTTTAATCTGTGTAGCTTAGTGTTATTTGTACCTTTAAATTAATTTTTAGTATATTATGTATTAATGTGAGTTAAAATGAGCAATAAATAGAGGGGAGTTTGAAACTATTTAAAAAAAATCTCAGGTTAGGGAAAGGTTGTTATTAAAATAAAATAAATATTTATAATAATAAATAAAATATAATAAAAGTTAGTTAACAGTAAAATATTTATAGAATATAATATATTTCTTTTAATAATTAGTTTAATTAATCACGTTTTGTAGTGATATTTATTTCCAGGCCCTTTAAAATTCTCTACTAGAATTCGCCTGAGACTGTACGAGTCTTTTTTGGTGTTTAACTACAACAAAAGATTTTCTTTTTATTTATTTTCTTTGATGGTTTTACTAAATGTATTGATTTGGTTTCCATTCAGGTTAGTTTTATTTGATTATTATCTATTTTTTTTGTATTTCCTTTAAAGCAAAAGTTGAAACTATAAAAGTATGAAAATAAATAACTTAGTATTTATATATGTGTGTAAATGTATATGTTTCAATGTGTTTGTACAATTTTGTTAAATTATTGAGATTAAATATAAAGCTATACTTAAAAGCTGGATTTCATAGATAAAAATATATAAATTAAGGATAGATACACTTTTGGAGCTAAATGTAACTCTTTAAATATTTTTAATTTAAATCTAGAATAATTATAATATTATGTAATGTAAAAAATACAAAATATTAAATTTATTTACTTTTATTATTTTTTTTTTTTTTTGAAAAATAAAACTTTTTTTGAAATATTTTCTCTTTTGGAAACACAGAGAAAAATATCATATATTTGATTTTCTTTTTCATATCATGAATTGTACATGACTTTTTTTCCCAAACTTTTTTCATAAAAAATAAAATTTTATTAATAGATATTATTAAATTGTACTTAACGACAATTTTACGAATTTTGTAAAAATGCTGCTAAAATTTTAATTTAGTTTTATTAGATTTGATTCAAATGCTAAATAAAAATGAAAATATTAATAATAAATTCCTTTAAATTGCAATTTTCTCATAAAAATCTCTTAAAAAGTAATGTTTAGAAATTTGCTTAAATTTGTTACCATTCTATAGCACATGCACCATTGTAATAAAACGTGCTTCTGTTATATTTTTCTGCTCCCAAAATGTGTCCAAAAAATCATTAAAAACCGAAAATTCTCTAAAGAAAATTTTAAACATGAATTTACAAATTGAAAATATAAATGAAAATTTAAACAATTTGTTTAAGTCTTCTTGACTTTTCATTCATTTCAAAAAATTTAAAAAAGTCTTATTATTTAAGACATTATTCATAAATATTATGAACTAAAATCAATGAAAGTAAATTTTTATATTTATGAACAAACTTTTTTCTGTGAGTTTATACTTTTTAAAATTTTGATCTTTTTTTTACATTTGTATAAATTGTTTAATTTGTATAAATTGTTATAAAAACAAAATCGGTAGCCCAATCAAACAATGCGTATTGATATGCCGGAACCGAAAATGTAGTAAAAAATATTTTCTAGTTACCTACCAGCGATTTTGAATTACGAATGTAGTAAGTTTTGACAAAAAATTTTTTTCTTAAAACAAGTCCTAAACTTGTTAGTTTTTTCCACGAGCATTTCTATACATTATGGTAAAATATTTATTTTCAAAATGAAAGCGTGAAGATTCGTAGCTTTTTTGTAAGCAATAAAAACTTTTTTCCCATAACCTACAGCCAAAAAAATATCGACAATATACATATATGTACAAAGTCACCGTATACATACAAATTGTATATTAACGAAAATTGATACCGTAATGGTATCAACTTAACACCATTAACGTATCATTAAATAACATTAAGTAGTCGATTCTGTGTGTTCAAAATTTATTTAATATTTTTTTGGCGAACTCAAAATTCCAAATCTTTTGAGATATATTTTGATAAAAAAACTCGATTTTTTTTTGGTTAAAATTAGGTATGGAAAATATGATACGATCGCACTTTTTTCTGATACTATTTAATATTCACATGATTGGACAGAGAAGAGTAACCTGAACATATTTTTGAAGGAAAACATTTTCAAACGATAATGCAGGGGTTTTCACGATATCTCACTTGGCGGAACCTTTCATGAATTTTTAAGATCTCTACACATATTTGAATTTTTTAGTAATACAAATGCAAAATGAGCAAAAAATGTTTGTAAGGTATCTAAGAAAATATATTGGTATAAGCGTTAATTCCCATTTATGTTATATTCTAACTTAACCCATCGGTGTTAAAAATACAGTCTATGACAGTAGTTGAACCGGCAAATTAGTGCTTTAAACGCAACTCTGGTAATTAAAGTTATAAAAACATAATAACATTTCTTTAGTTTTACTTGTAAGTATTACTAATCATTATCATATATGTATATAAATTTCTATGAAATCCGGCTTTAATGCTATTTTGTTAGGTGTGTATGTAAAGTATTATGTGCTTTTAATACATATACAGTGTATTAAGTGCATATTGCCACTGACTAGATTTCATTTATTATTCAAAAGGAGAATCAAAAATTTTTTTAAACAGTATTTTAATTTCCCGAAACTTTTGTATAATAATTCATTTGATTCTCCTGTTAATATTTAATTTTATATCTATTTATATTTTTATTTATATTTACTAATTATAGTTTTTTTTTTTTTTAGTTTTAACGTGAAGAGTGTGTGTGTATATTTAAATATTGTAGTCACATGGTTGATTTTAAACTGAAATAAACTAAAACAAAGCAAAAGAAATTAATAATTTTAATTATAGATTTTGAAAAAAAAAAACGTTAACGTTTCTCTTGATTAAACTGCTCTTAAAGTTAAGAGATATTAATCCCTTAATATTTAAGTAATATTGGTTAAATAACTCGTTAAAAATTGTCTTTCTTTTGGGTTTAGTGAAAACAGATATCAAATAGAAAGACAGAGGTCACAAAGTGTTTAATTATAATGTAATAATGTAATTGTCATAAGGTCTATGTTATTTTTAGCTAGTAATTATTGCTTCAATTTAATCTAAAAATTTGTATTTTTGAAGATTTTTAATATTTTTGGGCAGAAAAATTTCATTTTAGCTCTTTCTGAACATCAGGGCCTGTAAGTATTAAATTATTAAACAAAGGTCTGTAGTCTAAATACTAATAATAAAATTTAACAAAAATTAAAAAGAATTTTTGAAAAACGCAATAAAAATTAAATTAAAAATTTAACTAAATTCAAATAATTGAATTCGAATAAGCCCTTTTGATTAATAAGTTACATTTACTAAAGCTACCATCACATTAAACATATATGAGACAAAATATGCTTAATCTCTATATTAAACCTATATAAATTTTGTGAGAACAAACAACATCCTTTATACAAAAGAAGAATAGCCAAATTTTTCGTGTGACCTTATTTTAAAAAAATTCATAAAAAACTATATTTTTAAAAATTAAAAATAACTGAAATAATTTCAATACACCTATAGTTCCTAATTGAACTTA
Source organism: Protocalliphora azurea (assembly GCA_932274085.1). NCBI lineage: Eukaryota > Metazoa > Arthropoda > Insecta > Diptera > Calliphoridae > Protocalliphora > Protocalliphora azurea. The sequence goes on from OW026522.1 coordinate 149,976,582, forward strand.
TATCTAAAAACTATATATTTTTTTCAGTCTGTCGCTAGTTCTACTAAGTATTTAATATTCCCCCTTTTTATTGAATTAACTTTTCCATTTGTGTTTTTTTTTTCTCTTTTTTTATATTTGTGGGCATGCGGGCAGTCAAAGTATTTAAGACTGCTATGAATGTACAATATATAGACAAAAATATATATATAAATGAAAACTTTTATACACACACACAAATAATTGTTGTTGTGATTATTGTAATAATAGACACCAATTATAAAAAAAAAAAACACTTGTCAATCATTTAAAAGATCAATAAAATTATTATAAAATATTTGTATGCAATAGATCGTTGTATTTTAGTAGTAGAAGTAAATTTTAATAAAGTGTTAGTATGATCTATGAGAATGAGAGCGAGTGAGAGAGTAATATAAAAAATATAATAAAATAATAACAATATAAAAGTGTAGCACGTTTATTGGCAAATTTTGAAATTTCTATACACAATTCTTTTCATAATTGTTTATATTTTAAGCGAATTGATCGTGCAATGAATACTTTTGAACTTTAAAAAATAATAAAAATGTAGATGAAAATGTTAAAAAAACTAAAAATTTTATGAAATTGGACCTTGAAGCATTAAGAGAGAGTTTTTTTCGAATCATTTGAGTTATTAAGGTAAAACTCTTCTTAAGGCTCTTTTCTTTGAGAACAATGAAAACTAAAATATTTAGTTTAAAAATGTTAAAAGTAAAGAGTTTGTTTGTAAACACTGAAAGTAATACAGTTATGTAGAAAGAGCGAGAGAGTATGAATGAAATAAGGAATAGAAAGAGAAATAGACAAAGAGAGAGAGAGTGTAGAAAAAGCTATAGGTTAGTAGTTAGTGATATATACTTAGTTTTCAAAAAAAAAAAAAAAAAAGTTTTGAATTGAATATTTATATATAAATGTAGGTAAATGAATGTAGTATATAGACATCGATTTATTGAAACTGTTAGTAAATTAACGCATATGAATATTGTTGAAACAACAATAATAACAACAACTATAATGCCTTATGTATTTAAATTACAATCTTATTTAAATATTTGAATTAAATAATTCAAACTTAAATTTATATTTTGAAGTTTGAACTCAAAACACAATAAGACGAAAAACAGAGAGACAGCGAGAGAGAAAAACAAGATCAAGCATTGAAAATTTTGATAATTTGTGAATGCAAAAATTATTTTTTTAATTTTGCTTAATATTTTTTTGCAAAATTATATATTTTTGAATTATTGTGTTTTTTTTATTCAAAAAGAAAAACGAATACGTTTGAAATGCTCAAAAGCGCTAAAATGTATTGTACATATTAAAGTGTTAACAACAACACAAAGTAAACTTTTATGAAAAAAAAAAAAAAATAAAATTAAAAATAAAAAATAAAAAAGAAAATAAAAATAAAAAAATATGCAATTGAATTAAAAATTACATCGATTAAGGCGTGTTATTGAAAAAAATAAAAGATTAATTAAAAATTAACAGAATTTACATGAAATAATTTATTTATTTCTGTGTTATAATTTATTAAACTTTCTTGTATTATCTTTTATTAATTGCTTCTTTTAAAAGTGAAAAATTTAAACTTAAAGTGTTACAAAAATTATAAAAAATAATTAAAATGAAATAAAATAAAAATAACAGTATTTTTTTTATAAAAATTTTATTTAAAATTTCTTTTTATGAACAAAAACAAAATCCAATTATTAATAATATTTTTGTTAATATGTATGTAGAGTTAGGAAAAAAAGTTGATAAATTGTTGTTACATATGTACCATTAGAACTTCCGAAACCGAACTGATACTGAGAACATACATTGTGACGCCAACCTCCACAGGGGGACCTGTAACATATACACACACACGTTTGTTTGGTTTTGTAGTTTATTTGTTTTATTTTTTTTTTGTTTCAGCTTTTTTGTTAATTAATTTGTAATTTGCTTATTTAATTAGATTTGTTGTTGTACTGTTTAAATGTCTTAAATATTTCTTAAAGATTTTCATGAGTAATTACTATGTTAATGGAGTCTTTAGGGAAAAAACTAAAGTTTTTTTGTTATAAATCTAAATCCTGTTACAATTTTGTGTTTTAATTAATTAAAAATGTTGGTATAACTATTGGCATAATGAACATACATATATACATACATACATTATATACTTTTATACTTAAAATAATTAAATTTGTATTTGATTTTGGTTTCCTTTTAGTTGTAATGTGTTTGTTTTTTTTTTATTTATTTTTATGTTTAAGTTTATGTGTTTAACTAATAGGCATCCTTTCTTAATGTGTTCAAGTACTTTATTTTCAGGATAAAGTACTCAAATAGTTTATATTATTTTTTCTTTTTGCTTCTTTTTATGATTAAAATCTCGTGGCTTTATTTTCATTTAACAAAACTATTTAGTGAATACATTAATCTAGAAAATTTAGTTGTATCATTTATTTTTTAAGGATTTAGATAATATGAACTTAAGAAGTTATGGTAGAGGAAGAAGTGCTAATATATTTTTGTTATAGGTTATTAAAGATTAATGTTATGAACTGTTTGTAGTCAACTCATTTTTGTGTATTCTACACAATTTGGTATCAAAGAGTACCTTATGTCTTAACATACGTCATTAAAAATATTGATAAAATATAGAGCTGAGATGTCTTTCTTATTAAGATTCCTATAAGTAGAATAGAAGAACTTTTGCATAATTTAATAAAATCCTTCAGTGAGACATCTTGAAGCCAAATACATATCCAGATATCTCCATATGTCAGAAGATATTGTAACGGTTCTTTTCCTCTTCATAAAAACAACTTCCACAACTGATATGCACTAGGAAATGAAATCCCGAAAATCCTAGAATATTTCGGGATTAAAAACTCTTAAATCCCGGAATTGGATGAAACAATTCCGGGATTTAAATTTCGAGATTTAAGAAAAAAAACATTAAAATTTTTGCATAAAATTTTCTAACATTTTTATAAATTCAACAACATAAATAAGAAAGTTATATTTTATATTTGTCAAAATATCGATCTGGACATTATTTAGTATTGTAGTTGATAGATTATGATATTGTCTTTTCTTTGATGTATCATTTACCGAAATTGTTATTGATACAAACTTTTTTTGACTTAAAGTTACTTGATGTAGGGTTAAAAAAATGCGCCCAAAATTTTTTTAATGTTTAAGTTTAAAAATGAACGGTTTATGTTTAATAAAATAAGGTAAAATGTTTATAATCGACGGACTTCCCAGAGTATCCAATCTATATCCTATTACTTACAAGGACTTAAAAAATTACGTTTTAAAATGTAAAAAATGCTCAATTACACATGTTTTAAAGAAATTTGTGTAATTTTCTTTTGCCCTTTTGCAATTCTAAATAGTAAATATAAAGTATATATATATATAATATTTGATTTAACATTGAAAATGTAAAAATTTTTCCGTGAGCATGCTTTAAATATGTTTTATTGCATTTTTTATTTTAATTTATTTTTTGTCTTCAGACATCTGCAAAACTCATAATACTTTCTCTATGTATGGTGTAGGTTATAAAACATTATTCACAATTGAATATTATATTTATAAAAGATTAATTTTGGGATGAACATTTTTTAAATATGAATATAGATCCCGAATCCCCAAAAATTCGGGGATTCCGAAAAATTTCGGGATCACGGGATTTGAAATTATAAAATCTTTTAGAGAAGTTGTATGTAGTTCTGTAATCTATATATATTCTGCATACCTAATGTGAATATGTCCTGATAGTCATTTTAATTCTATATGGTGAGGTTTCGAAAGGAATGAAATAAGGAATTATTGGTTTTAGGAGAGTTGTCGGCCCAACAGTTATGTATATCTATGACGTATATGTATTTTCACTTGTAAGGTTGAATGAGTAATAATCATCTTTTGTTACTAGTGAATTCTGCGATCGCATGGTTCCGAAGGTCAACTTCTGAATCTTAGATCGAACACATTATGGATTAATCATAGTGCTGTGATGCAAAGTAGCAAATTTTTATTACTTTGTGTTTTTAAGTCTGTAAATATTTAATCTTTGAATATATGTATATTCACGCGAGTTTACCAATAAACTTGAGAATATTGAATATTAAACTTGGAGATAGTTTTCATAATATTTTTGAAAATAGCCAAATCGGATGGATATTTGAACGGACATGATAAAATTAAATCCCCATAAATTTTTATAATGTTGAAATATTTACAATTGAAATATTTATTTAGAGATTTTTATTTAGATTTTTTTAGATCAAAATATTAACATTATTTCTCAAAAATATACTAAAAATCAAAATTTGAAGTTTTTTTTTCCATCATGATCTGGAAAAATTTCACCACATTTAATTTATTTCTATTATTAGTAATTTTTCACAATATTACAAATTCAGTGATACTAAACACTTAAATATACAGTTTACATCTGAACAAAAAAAAAAACAAAAAAAAAAAAATAATATATACCCCCCTAAAATAGCCAAGACTCCAGTTCGGGGAAAACTTTTCAAAAATTTACTTTTTTCATTAAAATTATTATAAAAGGCGTGCCTCGGACGGTATTTTTGGTGTATTTGACCAACATATGGCGGTATAATCAAATATATATTTTTTGTTGATCTCGGCTTTGACACTTGAGAATTTTACCAAAAAAATTTAAAAAATTTTCAAAATTAAAGTTTGGATAGGGCTCTATAGTCCGGAGTAAAAAAAAAATATTTTATAAGTAAAAAATTATTACCCCTTTTTGGAAAACAACCCCCAAAATATGAAATTCTTTTAAAGTTTCAATTTAAAATAATATAACTGTTTATCGGATGGATATATTCATATGAAATTTGTAAGAAATCCTGTCGATATTTTCAAAAGATTTTAGGATCAAAATTAAGGCTCTAATTTCAAAAAACTTAAAAAACAGGCAACATGAAGGTAAAATTTGCTTCGAAGTAAATATCTCTCAAACTAAAGCCTCAAGTTCGAATAAGACAGGAATTTTCTTGAACATAAAAGTGATAAACTATACATGTAAGCATATTTTTTCATAGAGATTTACAAGGACTATCTATATGTAAGTTTTTTTTTACATTCAAATCAGAAATAAATTTTTGGACAATTTTACCATAAATTACATACCCGAGGTTACCTACTTTGGAGATATGCCCTCTAAACCCCGTGAACCAATAGGGATCTGTGTTCCTCCAAATCAACTCGTAAGTACCCCAGCTCTGACTAAGTGAAATCTTATTTAGATATCTCCAACGTTTTACAAGTTACAGAATTATTAAAAAAAAAATGTTTTGGGACCACTGTGCATAAGCTTACATTGCCGAGCACATGAAGGCTAAACAAAAGAGTGGTAATGCTGCCCTATATTAATAATATCCTTTTTTTATTTGTGACATAAATTTTTTTACATTTCTAAAATGCTGAATTAGACCAAGATAATTACTTCCGGTACATCGGTAAACTCACAAATGTATGTAAAAATTTCTAGATACCTACCTATATCCGCAAAGATCTCTATGAGAATTATAGCAAGAGGTTGGAAGAATTCCAGTATTTAAAAAAATATTAGCCCTCCAAATTCTCTTTAAGATTTAAGTGATTTAAAGCCTTCAACAAGATGCTTTTGAAGTGAATATTCCGTTATAAAGTTTTTATTAAAAAATATTTTCTTTATGGAAAGAAAATTTTCTTTTCCAAATCAAAGATTCCATAAATTATTAAAAACTTATCATCTCATAGATGCTATATAATTCTTGTTCAAGAAATTCCTCTTATCTTTACTATTATAATTTTTTTTGTCCTAGCTCTTACACAATAATTTCCTCGAAAATATTCAGAAAAAGGATTTCCACTAAATAAGTATGTATTTTAAAAATTGTTTAATTATCGACCGATTTTCTTTGCAAATGCTTTGAATTTCTGGAATAGAATCTTTAGAGTGTGTAGTCATCAATTTATATATTGTATTACATTATTTATAACTGATGATCAGTGTAGGCTGGTCTTAGTAAATTATTATTTTTATCTTCCCAAGTGAAAATGGTCATATATTTTTATATATGAACGACGTATGACGATATATTGTTATATATGGTTTTATATATGAAAGTGTGTGAATTCATACATGGAATATTTGGTAACATATATGGTAAAATAATAAAATATATGAATTCTTCTGTCCTATATGGAAATATACTTGTAAAATTTTTAATACATATCAAATATTAAATCAAACATAAAATGCAATATAACTCTTAAAGAAATAATGATACATGAAAGTGTACTGCAGGACATTTGTAGGATATTTTATTGTCTATAAATATTATAATAACATTAAAACACCTATGATCTTTATTAGCGAGTTATATGCAAAAAACTGTTATTTTTATTTAATTTTACTGTTTTAAAAGTTCTTTGAAGAAAAGTTTTCATTTCTTGACATTTTAAAATAAATTGAAAAATAAAAATTCAAACAATTACAATTTTATCAAAAATTTAATAATTAAGGAATTTAATTCAATTAAGAAGTCGTTATGTCAATTAACAGCAAAGGTAAGTGTGCGAATATTATTGATAAACATGATCCCATTTTTAATTTTCTTATATTAAATTAATCTAAGGAGTCAGGCAGTTAGTAGGAGGCTCCAATACTAAGAAATCCAAATGCAGATAAAAAAAAATTTAAATTAACTTTTTATTGAATATTTAAAGGATGAAAACACGTTTTTAGACAAGTCTACAAGGCGTAATAGTGAAGACGTTTTAAGAAGGATGTTATAGCTAAGTGCTATTTAAAAAGACAAGTCCACTGATGCTTTGACAAAAAGTATGTATTTAGTTTCTTTTTTAATATAAGTGTTAAACGAAATAATTTAATATATATATCACGCTTTAATTTTACCGTTTTTATTAATTCAATTAAAGAATTAATTAAAAAGAAAACAGTTTAATTACCACTCAAAATAAAGTTTCTGACATATGTATGAATATATATGGCCATATATTCTCAATTTTCTGATCCCAAACATATATGATATACCAGATATACATTTTCAGCTGGCTTATTATTTTTTTTTTTATTGGAGTATATATGTATGATATATTCTAGTGATATATAGTGCCTTTTCTATTTAAAATACTATTATTAAATATTTATTATATAATTGTTCTCAAACTTGCTGCCAATTAAAGTGATATTGAGTAAAGTAATAGAAAAGAAACTATGAAGTAATAGAAAAAAAGTGTAGAAAAATTAAGTAGAATTAAATGTAGCAGGCCAATTACTTGTATAGAATTTGCATAATTTTGGTAATATGTATGTAAATAAGTAAGTACGGCAAAAAGGACAAATGACACAAGTGAATATTTTATTGTTTGACAAATTGATTGGCTGATTGTTTGACAAATGGATGAAATGATTTATTGACTAACTGATTGATTGATTGATTGATTTTTTAATTGATAAATTGTTGATGGATTGCTTATGGTAAACCAAGACGAATGAAAACCAAATCAAACTCTTAGCCTTGTTTTTTTTTTTTAATTTTAATTATTTTTTACTTTCTTATTTATGTTATGTAAAATGGTGTAAAGACCAAATGTTTTATAGTGTAGACTCTTAAAATGCTTTTATTTTGGCTTTTTCTGCTTTAAGCTTTTTCCCAAATAGAAAAGCAATTATATTATCTTAATAAGAATAAATTTAACTAATAAAATACCTAAAAAATTGTTGGAAATAAAAAATGATGAAATATTTATAAAAACGAAATCATAAAATATCAAGCTAAATTAAAACAGAACACGAAAAAGTCTGGCAAGGAGTATAGAAATTAAATAAAGATAAATAAAATGATTATAAGTATTGATTTGTTACAATTGAATAGCGCCAATGAGCAGTAATTTTTCTTTTCTTTTTCTTTTGCTTTTGTATTGTAATTTTGTATCAAAAGGAAGATAAGGATAGATAAATTATCGGTTTATGGTATTATAAGTATTTAATGGTTAATGGTTTTAATGGTTTTTATTTTTATTTTTCTTTCAAGGAAATTTTTTTGGATCTATGGTTTTTTATCTTTTGTTTGTTTGTTGGTTTGTTGGTTTGTTTGTTTTCAGTTTTCTTTTCCTTTGTCTACTAACTAACAAAACAAAATATGAAGGTGTAAAACTAATTTATTGGCTAAGGTGATTTTGGTAGTAGTAGTTCAGTAAGTGGTAGTGGAGGAAGAGGAGGTGTTCAAAACTAAAACATTCTAATAAAAGAGTGCTGGAGAATGTTTAACAATGATTTTATGTTTTTTATTTCTTTTTTTATTAAATATGTTAAAATTTTTATTTTCTTAATGAAGAAATCATTGATTTTTTTATTGTTGTTTTAAAAAGTTAGAAAAGTTTTGTGGCAACATAATATTAATATTAATAAATAGCTAAAAGCCCTAATTAATTAAAACTTATTTTTGTTTTTAGATTTTAAAACAAAATTCTTGGTCCATACGGAAGATGTAACTAATTGCAAAACAATTCCATTTATTTATAAGAGGAATTCCGTAAATTGTAAAGAGAAATAAATAAAAAAAAAAACTATAAATCAAAAAAGACGTTTACAAGATCAATTTATTAGAAATACACAAATGGAAAATAAATTAAACAAGACGGCCGTTTCTTCTTTTTGTTAAGTAAATTAAAAATTTGCATTAAAGTTAATAAAAGTGTTGTTAGTTTTTTTTCTTATTTCTTCATTATTAAGAATTTTAAAACACTAAAACACAAACTAGTTTTATTTTAGTAATTAAAAAAAATTGAGCTTAAAAAAATATAAAAAAATTAATACTAAATAGTTTAAAGTAAAACTAAATATGAAAAAAAAAAAAAAATATATAAAAATTACCAAAACAAAAATAACAAGTTTTAAATTTTATATTCGAAAATAAATATTGAAACGAAAGAAAAAACAAAAACGATAACAAGGTACATTTATTTTAAATTATGTACCATTTTAACTTCTGATAGCGAGCTGATCGATAGCACATACATGGTCACACCAACTTCAACAGGAGGTCCTGAAATCATGTATCAATCAATAACATTTCTTAAAAAAAAACACAAAATTTAAATTTAAAAAAAAACCTCAATTATAATTTAAAAATTCTTTTAAAAAGTCATTATCTTCTAGAGAAAATAAAAATTCATATTTTATAGAGTCCAAATATATTAAGTGAAAATTTTAAGCATTTTAACCCTAAATCCTGTCATTATTATTATAACTATATATATGTTTTTTTTTCTACTTAAATTTTCTCCAAGTATATTTTTAATGATTTTATAAAAAATATTTAGAATGTTATGTTTTAAGTATTTTGTGTATTATTTTGTTCTTTTATTGTAATTATTTGATAAAAGAAGTGTTTGTTCATTTGTTGTTGTATTTAGGTTGATGAACATTTGAGTGTGGCCATGTTTAATACTTAAATGTACTTACCACCATAGTTGGGTCTTACTCTTTTGTCATAACTGACACTAAAGGAATCCAATATAGCGGATATATTTACATCGCCCAGCATACTACCGCCAGCGGTTCTAAAAGTATTTAATTAAAAGAAAAATAAACATTTATAAGTAATTTTGTTCAATTGTTGTATTTATTTTATAAATGTTTCTTTAGTAGATTATTTGTATTAATTACTTGTCATTAACTTGTTTTTTTTATTTAATCTCTAATTAATTATAGTAAATAGTTTGGCCTACAAAGATTGTTTTTTTATTATTATTTTTTGATTCAAAACACTCAATACTTATTTTTAGGTGTTATATTATACAGTGCAAGCTCGATATTCGCGGCTATCTATTATCGCGACTGCTTAATTTTTAAAATTAAAATCTATAATCGCAATAGTTTTATGAAAAACGGGTTCTATTTTTATCTGTTTTTTTTTAATTTGATTACAATGTCTATAACCAAAAAAGGGAAAACACTGTCTTTTGGTATATTAATCTTTTTGAATGATTTTGATCTTTAATTTTGTCAGTTATTCGTGTCTTAATATGAAACAACATATTTCAAAGCCAACGATTTCTCCTATAATTCAGGAAGAAAACGAAGGATTTTCAACTATTGGTACACTTGTAGCTCAAATTGGTACGGAATATCTTTTCACGAATGCTGACATAAACAACTGGTTTCAAGAGGAATTTCATGTGTAAAGTAATGTGGAACAAATGGAATTATGAAATACGGAATTGAAGGATTTATACGATAGTGGTCATGAAGAAAACAACATTAAAATTGACGATTATATAACATCGATAAACATATGCATACAATGGACTTTTGAACAACAGCACTATATGAACTACGTGTTTTAGCTGTTATTTTAAAAAATAATTTGCCAGAAAAACAACTCAAAATCTCCAATTTCTTTAAAAATGTTTAAAATGTAAATATGTATATCAATAAAAACAATTCAAATTTTAAAAATTACATAAAATTTTTCAATAAAATTTTGGGTTCTGTTATCGCGAAAATTCAGTTTTCGCTACAGATCTGGTTTTTAATTAGTCGCGAAAATCGAGCTTGCACTCTACTAGCTTTTAAATATGTACGCATATAGATACTTTGAAGTTGAAGTTGTTAAAATAAAAATAAAAGAAGTAAAGAAGTTATAGTCGGTCTAGGCCGACGGTCAGACAGAATGACGGATATGGTTAAGCTGATTGGTATACTATAAAATCCATTAAGATGAATCTTAGGCCAATATCTTTAGGCAATCGAAAATATTATCAGCACAAAGGTATCACTTATGGTATAGGGTATAAAAATGTTATTAAAGTTATTTAATTAAACTTCATTATTAAGTTAAAGTATCACTTCAAAACTAATATACAGATAACAAGTGTTATGTTATGTTCACAAGTGTTATGTTCACAAGTTACCAAATTATTTCCATTAAAGTGTTTTGGGACCATTGTATACTGTTGCTTTCATTTGCTTCGATGAAGTGTATTTGCAGCAATTGGGAGTAATTAAAGGTTTGAGTATTTAACTTTGATTAGTATTTTTTTTCGAATTTTTCTAATAAAATCACGAGTATTCTTCTTTGTTTTAAAAAAACACATTAAAGCATCTTAAGAATATATTTCTTACAATTATTCATCTGTAAGACCCTAGAACTTTATTATTTTCAATAGATAAATCGTAAATCTCAAAAAATTTAATTTCGAATCTTGAAATTCTTATCATTTGATGTAAATTCTGTTTTTAATTTTTAAAATAAATTATTTAATTTTTTTTTCGCATTAGGCAACTCATTGTGACACGATTTTTATAAATACAAATATGAGTTTTTAATTTTTACAATTTTCATCTGATATTATAAAATATATACTGGTTGTCTATAGAGTGATTCTATATTGGACCAAAAACAGAAATTTTTGGATTGGATATCTCCGAACTTTCAGACTGAAGACCGTATTCGGTTTAAAAATATGACATTTTAAAAATTTAAAAAAAAAAAACTGTCGAACTTTTTCCAAAAGTCTACATACTTTATAGTTCATAACTTTCAAATTGTACACGGTAGAATTCTTAGTTCTATTTCATTTAATAGAAAATGATATGACTTTAAAATGGCATGCATAAAATTTATTTGCTTCGAAAGTTCAAAGGTCAAAATCGATAATATATATATCAAAGCTAAATATCTCAAAAACGACTATTTTAAAATTCTTAGAAAAATTATATATTGATAACTTAACTCTATTCTATACTCGTTGGTTTAGGAGTTATGGTGCAAGATATGGTAAAAAACAAATATTTTGCATTTAAAATATTTACAAAAAGTATTTTTTATGAGATCATATGTACAAAAAAAAAAAAAAAAAAAAAAAAATGAAATTTTGTATACAAAATTTGATTAAAGTTTATATTTTGTTACATAACTTATAAATTAAATGAGTGTAAAATATGAAATTTCTCACAAGCATGGAAAAGAGCTGTGTTAACATTTATATAATCTTTTGACAATTGTAAAAATATAGTTTTTGAAGATATAATGATTTAATTTTTATAAGTCTAATTTTGAACTTTCGAATTAAATTAACTTACTACATATTATTTTTAAGGCAATTTGTTTATCTTTAAAATGATACTAAAATTGAAATTTTATTTTGTTATTAGTAATTAGATTATATTTTGTTCCATAACTTCTAAACTAAATGACAGTCCATTTTGAAATTTTACATGAGTAGATAGAAGAGTTATGTGAACATTGTATAACTTTTTTTAAAATTTTAAAAATACTTCTTTTTTTTTTTTTTTTGTTTAGATATAATGGTTTGATTTTCACATGTCTAACTCTGAACCTTGAATAATTGATGGAAAAAAACTTTACACATGTCGTTATAAAGATAATATCTTTTACTTTAATATGAAACAAAAACTAGAGATCTGCCATGTATAGTTTAGAAGTTAAACAAACAAGTACATCTTTAGAAAGTTTTTAGCTCGTTTTTTAAATCATCATATTTTTGGAGCGGAAAGGGATATGAGTCTAAAATATTATGATTTGGAAAAAACTTCTAATAGCCAATATCTGTAGTGAATTTTACTGATATTGGTGATATAAACTCTTAATGATATCCGTTTTGACATGAAATCACTTTATAGGCAGGGGACTGTATATAAATAGCACATGAAAAAAAAAAAAAATAAATAAATAATAAAAAATTGGTCTTCAGTCCCCTATGTACTAGTGATTGTAAAATTACGGGTCTCATACATTTAGGACTACAAAAATATTTACTTTTTTCGAGCCTGTTGTGGGAAAAATATTTTTAGATTTTTACCCATGGAATTTTGATCTACGAGAGGCTTTTTAGTGCATTTTTATGAACAGTTTTTTAAAACTTCTTTAAGATGGTTCATCTTATTACCATATACACTAAAGATTTTCATTCAAGTCTGTTATTTGACATAACGAAATAGTTTTTTTTAGCCTCAAATACAGATATTTTGCATTTTAAAGGTAAATACCTTAATTTCACTTATTTTACCATTCAAGAGGTCTGCTTAAATTGCGATCGAAGACTTCAAAATAATATGGGCGGAATTGTGCTTATTTTTCAAATGTAATAATAATTTGAATATAATTTAATGAATAAAATATTAAAGTTGAGCATTTTTTAAGCATATACCTTCCATTTGATATCAATAAATTCGCAAATTGGAAGCCAAATTAAAGTGTCACTTTATTTTGTCGAATAAAATAAACGACCAACAGAACACATTTAACCCAAACATGAAATGCAAATAATTCCAAAAATTCTTTTGTTTATTAAATTAAACAATATAAAATAACAAATACCTGGAGACCAAGAAAGTAGCCCATAATGCACCAAGAAGACAATTGTGATAAAATAAATAATAAGAGTAGGAAACCGCACTCTATTTTGTCTGACAGTGTAAACACCTTTTTAATGTTTTACTTATAAAGGAATAAAAGTAAGGAATTTTCATATATTTTGCACAAAAAATATTTAAATTTCTTTCCCATGATGTAGTAAAATAATCACTTATGAATCGAAATTCTAAATTTTTTTTGTCCGAAAAAGACTCGAAAATTTCTTTGGACAAAATATACTAGGCCAGTGATTTTCAATTGCTGTAGAGTGAGTTGAGCGGCAACCTTTTTTGCGCTTAATTAAATTCTCAACAAAATATGGATCAATATGGATCTGTTCATAACGAAGTTTTTTACTTTATTCCGGATAGTTTGCACATTTGACACTTCGATCTCAATTTGTCTTCGCCATATATGAGCTGGTCGACCTCTTCTATAGCTGCCTTGAGGTATCCACTTGATCGCTGTTCTGGTAATATCTGACCAATCTAGTTGCATTTTCTCCTTTGTATTTCAGTAGTTATGGGGGACTGGTTCGTTTGATACCATAATCTCTTGTTTGATATTTTACTATTTAAGTATCTGGTTCTTCATCATCGACAATAAAAACTTAAAGTATCATGGATATCATTCATCACAGCCAAAGGACATTTTTTAAGAAACCATAAATAGGCATGGGTTCGAAAATAATTTTTTTGAAACCTCACTTGGAACCCGATCGATTTTTCCAAAACATAAAAGTAATATTTTTTCAGTCTTAGATATAAAAAATTAATGTGTAAAAATTGTTAAAGGTGAAAGGTCAAAAAAAAAAAAAAAAATCAAAATTGTTTTAAAAGTAGTGATCTTTTAAAAATTTAAGTAGTTTTGTCATTTCAGTATTTCTTTGTTCCGAACTTATTTTTTCTCTTTACAGTTAATTACGTTGAACTGGGTAAAGAGCAATGCAATTATCTAACCATTCATCTGCTTTATTATGGTCAGTCTACATTTTCTATAGAATATTTGATTAATTGATTAGTAGCTTTTATTTTGTGGGATTCCCGACAAAAAATTCCGGAAATCGGGAGGTGCAAAAATTGGCAAAATTCCCGGGAATTTTCGGGATAAAAACCCTAGTTTTAATTGATTAATATTCCTAAAGTCTACTTGTTTTGTGTTTTATGAATTTAGTTTATGGTTCCATTAATATTGATTTTGTAAGCCCCAGTAAAAAGTCGAGCATCGAACGAAGTAATTTTGTAAGGGAATAAAGTAAAATAGCGCTTCCACATTCTCTTACGAATGGCATGATTTTTTCTGGCTAGAACTCCCAGTGGGAAGCAATAAATTTTTAACATAATTGCTAAAAACGAAGCAAATACTTTTTTATAATAAAGACCTAGATTGGTTTCACGTATTATTATTTTCTTCCTTAAAATTTTGAACTTATTCGTTTAGTGTATCGTAGTAGGGCTTACTTTGAAGCGCGTGAAAATGCATTTTTTTCACTTTAGTGATATGCAGGAGGAGTGCTATAGATACTCATAATGGTTTATCTAAAAAAACTAATACACATAGAGCTTTCAAACTTTATGGAAACTTTCTTATCATATAGCATTGATGAACTGAAAATGAACGGATAGATCCAAGGGCCCATACAAAACAAATATTAATTTTCGCTAAAAGAGTCTAAAAGAGTATTTCAGTGAAGGACTTAAAAAGTTGTAGAAATAATTTTTATACCAAATTTCTAATAAGACGGATAGGACCAGGGGCAGCAGTAGCCTCCATATGAAATAAGTGTTAGTTACAGCATTAAAAGTCGTAGCGAAGCAAATCGGTAAAAGCTAATAATATATAAAACTTGGCCTCAATTTTGATGATTATTACTTTTATCTTAATTACAAGTTGTCATTAAGCCCATATTTATGTATGGAGCGATAATATGGTGGAAGGCTATGGAGAAATCCGCCTATATCGGAATCTTTGATAGGATTCTGCGTAGGTCAGCGCTACACATAGCAGGAGCACTTCATACAACTGAACTGGCTACAGTTGGATCTTATGGCCAAACAGATCGCCATTATGAAGGCGGCTAGGCTTAAGACTATATGTGCATAGAATGATAGTGCGGCCGTTCTGGGTCTCCTTAAGAGCATTTCTTGCAATATTGATTATTGTATTGTCCCATACCTTTCAATCTCAACTGCTCCGGAATTAAGAGCTGGTACAGTTAAGGATTATACTACGGGTCCAAATCTGCTGAAGGGTTTGGGGGGGTGTCTATATTCCCGTTTATAGGAAAAACATTTACTTTAAATCGGCAGATCACTGCAGTATTCTTCAAGCAGAGATCTTGGCTATAAAGATAGCGGTGAACTGGTTAATGTACTATAGGGTATTCGTACTATAGGTATTCCAAATCTATATATATATAGTCAAGCCGCTATTAAATCGTTCTCGGGTGTATGTAGCGAGCAATGGATCCCTTCTTCGATGTGAAGATACGAACCAACTGGTTGGAGTACCGCTTTCGACCTGCAGATCAATAATTCTGCGCAACTTATCGAGGATTGCACAGGATAGATGGACAAATGAGTCCA
This sequence comes from Protocalliphora azurea, assembly GCA_932274085.1. Lineage (NCBI taxonomy): Eukaryota > Metazoa > Arthropoda > Insecta > Diptera > Calliphoridae > Protocalliphora > Protocalliphora azurea. The sequence goes on from OW026522.1 coordinate 149,992,615, forward strand.
CATGCTCAATCTCGAGGCAAATATGGATCAATTATCATAAATCTCGATCTAACTTCATCGTGGGGCTACCGAGACATCGGCTACGATTTCTGGTAGTCGTCGTCATAGCCATCGTCCCTTTTAACGACATTTGTGGAAGTTGTCGAGACGAGGAAGAGGAGGAAACGGTAGAGCATCTTTTATGCTACTATCTCACTCTTATTGAGATTAGCACTACTAATTTTGGCAGTCAGTTTGTGCATGTATTATCAGATTTCTCTGATATTCACATCAGATAGATAAATTCATTCATACATGCGTCGGGCTGGTTCTATTCGAATGCTGTTATGGACAAGTAAGTTAGCAACACATGATCCCTCAGGGTTTCACAACGGGATCAAATTGGACCCAAGTGAGCTGTCTCTTATTAATTAGACAGCTGCCTACTGAACGTAACCTAACCTAACCATTACAAGTTGTTTTCCATAATATTTTTTTAAATAAATTTTAACTTGATTGTTATAGGATTTATTGAGGTTTTGTTATGAAATATAGTTTTTTGATGGTAATATTAACTTCTACATAAAAACCGGTTAAACGTTTTTTTTTCGGAATTTCAAAATTTTCAATATTCCAACTATACTGAAAACCTATTTTTACAGAACAATCGATCACTCTAATTATGCAATCTATAGGGATCCAAGATGAATAAGATAAAAAAGAATTTACAAATCCATTAAAGCCTTTTTATTAAAATTTCTTTCCCATTTGTTTGTGCTATAAGTAAGTATTTTAAATTTCTTAAACAGTTGCTGCTTCTTTTATTTTTCATAGCAAAACTATTTTCAAACTTTACAATATTGATGAGCAATATTATTAAAATAATACCAAAAGAGAGAACGAAAATTGCTATAAAATAATTTTAAAAATAACAAACTGTAATGCACTTTAACAAACACTGTCAATAAATTTTGACAAGCTGTGCCTTGTTGTAAGTCATTTTGTTAGTTCTTCCTTCCTTTCGTTCGTTTGTAGGTTCATTTATTTGTTTTGTTGTTGCTGTTGTTTTCTGTTCCACTTCTTATACTTAAAAATATTATTGGCAACTGTTTCCGTCTTATGGCAACTTATTTTCCATAACTTTGACTATTTTTCTTTTTTACTACGTTGGGCTGTTGGTTGGGTTTGTAAATTTTTTATTGCTTTCGTGAGTTTCTTTTTGTTTTTATAGATAAGGTGGTAAACTGAAAAGTTCTTTTAATATTTTTTTGTAAGGTTATAAATTATACAGAAATTCATTTATATTTAGATTTTACCTTTGAAAAATGGTTTACGAATTGTTTTTCTACTGAACATAAACATGGTTATAACAAATCAAAATTCTTAAGAGTTTTTGCAAGATTCTAGTTTTGTTTTAACCAATGAATAGTAAGAGTAATAAAACACATTGTTTATCACAGAAAAGTTAAATGATTATATGTATGTTTTCTAAAATAACTTTTCATTCTGCCTTCGTATTATAAAAATAAAACAAAAACACTAAAGTTTATAACATGTTTTAAATTACCAAACAAGCGAAATTTAATACAAGAAAAAATAAACTGGGTCATATAGTGATAAATTATAGGAAGTATTCACAGTTTGTTTTTTTAATAAGAAAAAAACATTGTTTAGTGTTTAGGTTTGTATTTTTCTGCTACAAAACCCTTTTTAGTTTATATTTAAAGTTGTAGGGAAAAATTCAAAAAAGCTTTATGCTGAAAACAAATGATTTATTTATTACAATTGACTCAGCTAACTTTAGTTGCTTCAACAAAAAAAAAAAAAAAAAAAAAAAAAATTAATAAATTAGATAAACAGTTTTAGATAATTTAAATTCAACAAAAGAAAAAAAAAATATTAAATTAGATAAACACTTTTAACTTAAAAAAAAAAAATATAAATTAGATAAACAGTTTTAGATAATTTAACTTCAACACAAAAAGAAAAAAAAAACACTATAGCGCGCATTTAATATTAAATAAATTTATGTTAATCATATGCCTGAGTGTTAAGAAAGATATTTATACATAAGAAGATATTTTTATGTATTAGTATATAACTAATTTCATTATAAATTAGAAATAGTACTTATAAAGCTGTAATAGAAGAAATATTTATGGGCCACTATCAAAAATTTTTGATTTTAGGCCTTAAGAAAAAAACTTTTTGATGCCATTTGTATAAATAAAAAGTGACTCGACCACACATAGAATCAGTCCGTCTTAATAATTTGCAGGAAACGCGAATTTTATGGCAGTTTTATGCATAATTCTGGTAAAATTACGCGGAGTATCAAAACCTACTGAGCTATTCAAATAATGTTTATGGTATTTTTATATGTTTGATGGTATTAGTGCAGCATATTTTAGGCTTTACTAGTAAAATTTAAAAAATGTTCTTTATACTGAAAATTGAGATATTTAAAAATTTTTGAGAAAAATGGGATTCGAATCTAAGTTATTTCTTCACATAATATACGAAAATACACTTTATTCAAGTTTATTTTAAACAAATGCTGTTTAGTACTACTGAGTTTATTTTTAACCAAAGTAAATAGTTTTTGGTCTATAAAATTTGTATCTTTCGAAATTTTTTTATGCGCCTCCACTTTTTCTTTAAGCTTTACAAACACCAACCAATTATGCCATTTATGGTCAATTTCATGCTTTGCAAAGTCTGTTTTAAAAGAAAAGTGTTTCTTCTTCAACTATCAACAACATTTGACTTAAATTTATTGTCACAATCAATTATCTTTATTGCCACTTTTATATCTATGTATCCAAGATTTTTACAAATTGCAATTTGCTATATAAAAATACAAAAACAAAACCTGCAATTTTTGCATAATTTTAAAAAAGTCCATCAATTTTTATACTCTACACCTCCATAGGTATTTGGGATATTATGCGTTTCTGCTGATGTTTATAACGCACAGAAAAAATCAACGGACCCCATCTTAAAGTATACCGTTTGACTTGGAATCGCTTCCTGAATCGATTTAACGATGTCTGTCCGTCCGTCCGTATGGCTATCTGTCCATGTAAAACTTTTAAAAAAGTAAAGGCCGTAATTTTAAAGATATTGTAATAAAGTTTGGCACAAATAACTATTTCAATACAGGGACGAAGCCTATTGGAATTGGTTATGATCTGTGCATTATTTTACCTAGCTCCCTTACTAATGTCCTCCCAGAATAGGAGTTTTGCGCTCATAAATGCCTCAATTATATAAATAATTTTTCTTATAAGTACAAATATGTGCACCAAATTTTATGAAGATCGCTCCATATAAACTCCTCTACCGAAAATCACTTTAACGTGCATAAATCTCATAGAAATATTTGTATCAATTATATATTAGTATCAATATTTGACACATATTAGTTCCATATAAGTAGTTGGGTTTCTACCAAGTGTTATGAGAATCGGCCCATAATTGTCCCATAAAAGTCCCTCTTCCGGGAGTCACCCATAACTATATAAATCTGATTTAAATATTTATATCAACACATTATAATGCATATGTATGTTTAATAGAAAAATGCTTTACATTTAATCGGTCCACAATTGGATATAGGTCCCATATAAGATCCCTTTCCAAAATTCTGATGCACATACATATTGGTGTAGTTTGGGTTTAATCGACTATATCTTTCGCGAAAAACTTTTTTTCTTTGAGGCTATCTACTACGTTGACTATTTAGGGCACATCAACAGGATATAGCGCAGAATACGCATAATTACAACAAGTATCAATATCTGTTCTAAAATTTGTAGTCCGTTGAGGGACGCACAGACGCCGCCAAAAAAAAAAATTACAAAAATCTTGTCATCAAGCTTTAACTGTTGAAAGTCTACACAATAATAAAGAACAAAAAGTCTAGAAGAATGGATACAAGTTAAGTAATTTTAAGCTCTTTTTCCAAGTTTTTGAAATTTAAACAATAATCATGACTATAAAATGAAACCTATGGTGCTAAAATTTTGCATCCTATTAGTTTTGTGTCTTGTGAGTTCAAATTTGTGTATGACCCGTTTGTTTAAAAGACTATTATTACAAAACTTATTGTAGATTAAAGTCAGTTTCAGCCAGGTTAAATGTTTGATGTTGCCCTATATTACAATGTTCATTCGTTTATCTATCCTCATGTGATTTGCAATCAAACAATAGATAATAATTTTAAAGAAAATTCAATATAATTTTAAACTTAATACTCCATAATTTAAAGTAAAATTTCGCTTAAAGACTAAAGATTTATCCTAATTGCCATATAAATGGTTTAATAGAATAAAGCCTCATAATTAAATTTGATAATTTATATAACCCAGGCTCTTATATAATCACTTTTTTTGAAAATAACTTAAATGCTCATAAATCTTTTATAAATGTTGTTATCGTTTTATATACCTATGTATATAGATATAATTCCTACATTATCTTTTTTACCCAATACCTTCTTTAAATTCGTTTTAACCAAGTTCAATAGTAATATAAATTTCTTGTGTATAACAATATAATCTATGCCGTATTGACGCCACTTGACATAAACAAGTTTGTTTGTGTATGCGTCTGTCAGTATCTGTATTATTACATAAATTTTACTACTAATTCAAACATAATATTAGTTTCTGTTAACTGCACTCAACAACTTAAGGCTCATTTGCATTAAGTGTCCTTCAATTTTACAATTCTATATACATACACATTTATGTATGTATGTATGTATGTATGTATATTTTCCATTACCCACACATGTATTGTGTTTAGTACTCGTATACAAACATTAATATATTTTTGTATGTGTTCAAACTACATACTCTATATATTAAATGGAATTTTATTGCCAAGGAAGAGAATATAAAACATACATAAAAACACACAAATACATAAACCAGCCTTAAGGAATTTATTTATTTCTTCAAATAGAAAATAAATAAAATGAATGCTTCTAAATGAAATAAATATAAGAAAAATTACAACAATTTTATTTCAAAGAAGTTTAAATTTGATTTATTTTTAGACTTAAAAAATGTACATTTTTTTTAATAGTTTTTAGAAAAACTAATAAAAGCATTATATAAATTTGAAATTAATTTCATTTAAATTATATTGAATTTATTTTCTTTTAAGAAATATTTATAAAATTTAAATCTATTCAACTCTTCAATCCTTGAATGAATTTTGTTTGTTATGTTAAAGTATTTGAAATTATTATTGAATTTTAAGAACATTATAAAATATACATCAGTATAATGATAATTTTAATTAGTTTGCAAACTAATTATTATTTTAAAAGAGCTAAAAATTTTAAATTAAATTTTAATAGAAAAATTGTGGATGGGAAATTTTAAGATTTAAGTTTAATAAATCTTTTAAATGGGATTTTAAGTCTTGGTTTGAATTGCTTGATCAAGGATTAGTTTTGGAGTAGGGTATTCAGACGGACATGATTAAATCATAATTATCTGTATTAGTCTGAGATGTTAGTCAGTCAAAAAGTGTTTATAATAACAAAAAAGTATCTTCTAAATTTCGTTATTAAAATATTAATAAGAAATTAATTAAATAATTTGCTCACGAAGTTTTATGTTAAATTTAAATTTTATTGAGAAAAAAATTATAAAAAATATATTTTAACTCAAAAAGTTAAAAAAAAAATCCTTTTAATTATTTTTATAATTGAATAATTTTCTCAAAAACTAAGTTTTGTAATATATTAAATTCAAATTCTATGCAGAAGAATTTAAAACCACATTTTAATTGTAAAAAATTCATATTGAATCTTTTTATTAATTGAAATTCAACCTATTAAAGAAATATATTATTACTTTATTAATTAACTGCAAAAGAAAAATAATTGAAAGTCGTTAAATTGTATAATTTTTAGTAAAAAGTATTAGACAATTCGAATTTTGAGCATTTGAATAATTTATACAATTAAAAAGGTAATTGGAATAATTTTTATCTTTGACAGAAAGTTTAACTGACCATATTCTTTTTCTGTGTACTGAAAAAAATCTAAAATCATATTTCAGTTACGAAAAGTTCATATTAAGTTATTTTATTGATTGAATATTGAATAAAAATTATTTAAAAATACGGTACGGAGGAAGCTATGGTGAATGTGGTTAACAATATATGCCAAGGCTTAGATGGTGGTTGTAGTGATGTTGCCGGAATTTTTTATGATCTTTCAAAGGCGTTTGATTTAGTAGATCGTAATATCTTAGTCCTGAAGTTGAAATATTATGGAGTTAATGAAGAAGCATTAAGACTTTTAAACAATTACTTAACAAACCGTAAGCAATATGTTACAATAGAAGATTGCAAAAGTAAAACCGAACAGGTTGATTATGGAGTACCTCAAGGAAGCATTTTAGGACCATTGCTTTTCATTGCCTATCTAAATGACATGCAGAACATTGGATTATCTGGTAAACTGTCTATGTATGCAGATGACATATGTCTTTTTTAGCCTTATAAGCATGAAGCAGTTGTGAAAGCCTATATGAAGAAGGATACGTCTTTAATTGTAGAGTTCATAAGACTAAATAAGCTTGTGTTAAATACTGATAAAACAAGTCTACTAAGATTTCGTCCATATCTAATAAACAATATAAATTTTAGCATATTTGCTGGTGGAAGAGAAATTTTTGAAAGCGATTCAATAAAATATCTTGGAGTTTATTTTCAAAATAATCTGACATGGAATCTACATACTCAAAATCTTAAAAATAAAATAGTATGTGCTCTGGGATTAATTTACAAATAGGTTTAATGAGCAAACGAAACTAATACTTTATCAAACTTTAATACATAGCCAGCTAAATTATTTTCCTATGGTATATGCAAGTTGAAAGATTAATGAATTTAAAATGCTGCAAAGGACTCAAAATAAAACTTTAAAAGCTGTTTACAATTTGCCTTTAACGTATTCTACAATGTCATTGTACAAGAATATTTCTACAACAATTTTACCCGTAAACGGACTCTATAAGTTACAGTTACTTCTTTACGTTTTTAAACCTATCCATAATATGGTCACCATACAATTTATTTTCAACGAAACCAAACAAGATTTAACACCAGGAATAACATGAATCTTAGGATAGCAAGATGTTGGTTGGAAGCTACAAAACAACGCGTGGAATATATGAGTACTTTTGAATTTAATAATATCTCTCAAGATATAAAAAATGTTGAAGAAGTTTCTGTCTTTAAAAATAGAGTAAAAAACTAGTTGGTTTGTAATTTGGAAACACTTCTCATATAATTTATGTGAAGTAAATAATTTTATTAAAGTTATGTACAAAAAAAAAAAAAAAAAAAATCTTTTTTATTTATTTTTTTATATAATTTTTTATTTTATTTTTTTATTTCTTTTTTCTCTTTTGATATATTAAAATTAATTGTTAAAAGTTAAAGAATGTAATGCATAAACCTTAGACTTTACATATCAACACACAAAAAGTCTAACGGTGTGATATCACACGATCGTGGTGGCCAATCGATCGGCGCAAAACGTGAAATTATGTCCTCACCGAAGTGTTCTCTCAATAAATCCATTGATTGATGCGATGTGTGGGAAGTGGCGTCGTCTTGCTGAAACCAACTGTCGCCGAGATCACGAGCTTCAATTTCAGGCATCAAATAGTCGGTTACCATGGCACGATAACGGTCGCCATTGATGGTTGCGTTCGCACTGGCATCATTTTTAAAGAAATATGGACTGATTATTCCACCGGCCCACAAACCACACCAAACCCTTGTTTTTTCTGGGTAAAGTGGCAGTTCTTGAATCTCTTCAGGTTGCTCTTCGTCTCAAATGCAGCAATTTTGTTTTTTTACATACCCATTGAGCCAGAAATGGGCCTCATCGCTGAACAAAATTTGCCTTGAAAACGTCGGATCTTCTTGGAACTTTTCAAGAGCCCATAGAGCGAAGCAATGGCGCTTGGGAAGGTCGAGCGGCTTCAGTTGTTGCACAAGCTGTATTTGGTACGCTTTAAATTTAAGATCTTGACGTAAAATGCGCCAAGTCGTTCCATACGTCAGTCCGAGTTGCTGCGAACGGCGCCGAATCGACTCTCCACGGTCTTCGTATGCACTCTCAGCTACGGCCGCTATATTTTCTTAACAGCGTGGTGGACGTGGTCTATTCGGTCGAATATTATCCAATAATGAATGCTGGGTCTCAAAATGGGTGATGGTGATAAGTTGAGCGAAGTGCACGAAACACATTCCTCACATAACGTGAATTTTCGTAATAAATTTGAACGATTTGTAAACGATGTTCAGGCGTAAGTCTTTCCATTATGAAATGCCGAATAATACTAAACAAAAATAACATGACAGCATGACACGACTCACACGTGATCTGTCAAAAAAGGCTATTCTCTACTTGAATCACCCTTTATATCTGTACAAACTGAACAATAACCCGTTGCAAAAATACTGACTTCAACATTTTAGAAATTATAAATATAGTAACAAAAAAAAAATAATGATTCATATATGAGTAATTCCATTTTAAATTTAAAAATTTTGACCCCTCTGAAATTTTCTCTGTAGCAAGTATACCGATAAGGCTTCTTACCAAAAAAATATAAAAAAATTAAAGATAGACTTTTTCAGATACACGTCATTAAAGAAAATTCTTACAAAAAATATGTTAATTAATTTTAAAATATGAACTTGACAAATTCACTGCAAAAAAATAAAAAAAATATTTTGATAACTTTTATATAACAAAAGTTGTGGTCATTTAAATAAATATGTTATTCACTTTCTAAGCTGTAGAGTTGCTATAGTTCTCAAAATAAAAATTAGAAAAATTAATTTAACATGGCTCTGTATCCTCCTCTACAAATGCACAAAATTTTATCTAAATCGGTAAACAAGCGTCAAAATTGTTTAATTTTAAAATGAAATTACTCATATGCATCACGACGCAAATATATATTCACACAGAAAATATTATTACCCTATATTTTTCAATTAATACACTTGTTTCATTTTACAGCAAAATTTAATTAATATATTCATGCAAAAATAAAATAAATAGTAAAAAATAATTTCAAATGAGTTTTTTTCTCATTTAAATTTTTAATTCATTCAGTCATCTTGAGTGCTTAATAATTTTTTTAATTTTTAATTTAATTTTTCTGTTTTTAATTTTTACATTTATTAGTAACTGATATAATAATTTTGGTGAGAGATGCAAATTTAAACAACTTTTAATTAAATGAATTACTTTGATGATTGGTGACATTTTTCTGTGCAATGATTTAAATGATCAGTTACTCTTTATTTTTACATGATTTATCAATTAATATAAGAAAAGAAATAATTGAAATTGTAATTGTTTTATTTTTAGTAAAAAATATTCGAAAATTTGAGTTTTGAATATTTGATACAATTGAAAAAATAATTGGAATAATTTTTCTTTGATAAATCGTTTAATTTAAATATGAAAAAATGTAAATATTTTGTATGAAAAATAATTACATACACAAACACATTTTTATTAGTAACTAAGAGACCAATTGATTAATCACAAAGAAAACTTTTTATAATATGACAATTATAATATTATGTTATATATTTTTTTCCTATTTCTTTAGTAACCTTCGTGATGATTTATGCCCGTATTCTCTATCTCGACGTTATGGAAATAATTTTTTCGCCTGAGTTACATGGCTTAGGTCTATGATATACGTTACTTTCAAATGGGATATTGCCAATATTCAAAATATTATAAATTTAGTCTATAAGTTTACTTTTTTTAATATAGAAGAACTGACTAAAAAAAGGTAATTAAAAAAAAAAAAAAAAAACAAAATAAAATAAAAAAAAAAAATTATTTCTAAATGAATATTTATTTTGGACGTGTTTATATATTTGAAGACCCTGTTTCCATGGATAATCATTTTTATAAAAAAATATCTTTCCTTATGGATATACTTACGTATCTAAAAATGAAATGAAATCATGCTGGATTTTCTTCATTAGCGTCCTTCGGCATGTTGAAAAGCGATTTCGTGAAAGAAAATTTTCGCCTAGAATGATTTCGTCTGGGGGAAAAGGCTAAATGCCGGTTTCGTTAAATATAGTTTTTGGTTATATTATCAACTTATGCAAATTTTGCAATTTATTTGATATTTAAAACCTCTACACAAAATGTTCGTCCAAATGATGACATTGGATTTGATTACAATATGCTGCTCATTTTATTTAAATATGTTTAGTCAACTGACCATTTCATCTGTTTTGTACCCATTTTAGCATTATTTCTTGAAATATGGTCACAGAACTAACCATGTTAAAATTTGTCTATTTATTTCCTTCCATGGAAAGGAAGGAAAGGACTTTACGAGTTTAGTAAGTTTCTTTGTGTAGGCCAGTACACGAAAAATATTTAATAATTTCATTTAAGGACTACAAACCCTCTTCCGACTTACAAGAAATAATTGATAGCAATTTACAGTTTAATAACTAAAAATCACTTTGAATCACTTACACCATGCTCATCTTAAAATTAATTTAGCAAATATCGAATTAGCCCTTTTTATGTTTGACTCCAACATAGTCTCCTTCTGGAACATAATATCTGTGCACAATTTTTATTTTACTTGTTATTAAAGAATAACTAACATATTTTATATAAATGTTTAAAAAAATACACATTTTTTATTTTACCATGATTAAGGCAGTAAGAAAATAAAAGTTGACTATTTTGGGATTTCAATCGAATAATATCGACTTACAGAATAATAAATTTTGAGCCAAATAACACAACAAATTGTTATTATCACAGAAAAAACCCAAACAATCGAAATTGAGATAGAGATTATGAAAATAAAAGCTCAATAGAATTTTAGTCGGAAAACGACAAATATCGACATAGAGAATTGAGGCTTTAATTACTTTCGTGCTTAAGTCTAGAACAAAGAAAAATGTATGTCAATGTTTTGTTATTTCCTGACTAGATACGCTTTCATTTTAGAGGGTTAAAAACAATTTCAATTGATGTCCTAATTTTATAAATCACCTACACTTCATTTTCAGCCACCAACTTTTGACTCAAAAAATGTAATTTTATAAATTACTACGACTTTGCGTTTTATGTTTTACATACATTTTAAAGTGTTACAACTTCAATTAATGTCATTTTTGCGCCAACAATTTAAGATTTTGGTTATTGAATTTGAAGTTAAAAGTGATAAATTTTCTAACGCGATGATTTACAAAATTCTATTTCAATACATTTTTATTTGAAATAACGTAACTTCAAAATTCTGGTGATCTACAAAATACGCAATTCGTGAAAGTGAACAAAAGTGAGGTGATTTAAAATGGCATGAATTATATTTTTCATCTAATATATCTATATATGTAATATATCTAATCTAATATCTATAATATATCTAATATATAATATGAATGTAATCTCTACAAGAATTTAAACTCAGCTTACATTACTTATGAAACTTATGACAGAAAACGAAATCTTCACTAAATTCGTCATTTAAAATTGTATGAAATATTTTTCGCAAAAATAATTTCCTTTAAAATGTTGCAGTTTTACTTAAAAAAATTAATACTAAAAATTAATACTAAAATTTTCTACATTTGGTCAATATTTTGAGATATTTATACTTTAATTTGCGACTTTGTAATTGTGGGTAAAAATATTTGAATACCCATCTTGAGGTACTGCTCGACTCAAAGTTACTTTCAGAATCGATTTAATGATGTCCGTCCATCTGTCTGGCCAGTTGACAGGTTGTCTCTTAGAGTGCATCGGGAAACTGCTCTTTTGCAATTCTGATATAGAAAGATTACTCAAACAATGTGTATTAATGAACTAAATACAGGAAAATATTTTTTTTTAATATTTGTCTTCAGTTCCCTAACAGCGATTGAAAATCATGGGTTTTGTAAATTTTGCACAAAAGGAAGTCGCGAATTTTTTTTGGGAATAGGTCTCAAAAACTCATAATTTTCAGCTTATGATGGATAAAGTATTTTTGAATTTTTGCCAATGAGACTTTTTTACTTTTTAGTGTATTCTATAAAACAGCTTTTCAACATAATACTCACAAAAAGAACAAAAGTATGATTTTTTCAATTTTCCAAAACATAAATGACGATTTTAACGAAATTATTTTTTTTACGAAAAGTTCAAAATTAAGAATTTTTTGATATCCAATACGAATTTCTAAACTTTTTTTCAGTAGATGGTAATTTTCAGTCACTGTTAAGAAACTGAGGATCTATTTTTAAATTATTTTCCTGTATTTTGCTCATTAGTATGCATCATTTGACTGGTCTTCCTACAGTCAAATGATGCAGACAGAATACTGTCTCTACTGTCCATGTAAATCTTGAAATCTAGGTGAAAAATGTTATTTAATGAACTTTCTGTATTCACTTTAGTTTCCTTAATTCAGAAAATTTGTAGAAAAATCTGTACTATTTATAAACTTAAGAAAAATCTTGATATGATAAACTTTGACCATTAAAAAAAGATTGTAAATTTTGAACAATATAAGTTGCAGTGAAGGGAAAAATGGAAGAAATTTTAATTTTTTCTAAAATAAAGGGTATTTTGAAAAATTAATTTTTTTTCTCAAAATACGATCAAAAATAGGAGTAGAAAAAGAAAATTCCAATATTATTTATTTTAATAATATTTTAATAGAAGATTTTATTTGAATATAAAAATATGTTTTTGTGTTCCTATTATTCTCGTTTTTAGATAGATTTTTTTTAAACTGATTTACAAAGAAAAACAACCTTTTTGTTAATTTTATTATTAAAAACAGCAACTTTAAGGAGCAGCGAAAATTTAAGGTAAAACATTTATTGAAAATATGGAATAAAGCTTTTTGTATTCAAAAACAGAAAAATTTTTCCTTAATTTTATCTAGCATCACTGTTTTTTGCAGCTCTCATATGAAAACAAATGGTAAATTTGAAAACAGCTTTAAATGGGATCAGAGCAACGTCTTAGCTATTGAGAAAAAAAAAACCAATAATGATAATTTTCAGAGTCGATTTATTGATGTCCGTCCGTCTGTCTGTCTGGTAGGCTAGCCGAATTATTTTTAATAAATCATTATTTTGGTATAAGGATGTGGAAAGGAAATATGACAAAAATACGCTTTGGATTATGTTTTAATAATTATTAAACTCTAATTTTGGATACAAGTTTGAACTTTTGCATTTTAATAAATTTATTTCTAAAATCACTTTATGCTTGCTGTTAAACCAATTTAGTAGATTTAATTTCAAATGCGAACCATTATCATCTTGTTGAAGTATCATTTATAAATCATTTAATTTTGTTCTTGGTTTTTAATTTTTTAAGATTTGTTTTTATAGAAGCAAATAAATTTCTTTAAGTGTTTATTAAAAAATATTTATTAATTTTTTAATATTCATATTTGGTCCACCTCCTTAATTTAAAAAATGTAAAAAAAATATGAAATTAAATTTTTAGGTTAAGTGAAGGGTTACAAAGTGACAAGCTTTTGGCATGTCATTGAAATTATCACAACAGCAAAACATTTTATTAAAAAAAAAAGAAACAGAAAAAGAGAACAAGAACGAAATAAAATAACATGCCAAATATGATGATGATGAAAGGAAACACTTTAACCCAGCAAAGAGGTTAAGGCAACAATGAACGAATGAATGAACAACTGAAAAAACAAAATGTTAAATAAATAAAGGAAATATATGACACAGTACAACAGTTAGGTACAACATAGAAAAACTTATATATATACATACATACATATGTCACAAGTAACAACAAAGAACATATCTTAAGTTTAAATAAAGTTCAACTAAATATAAAAAATAAAATAGAATAAAACTATAAAAACATACTTTTTGGACATTTACAAAACAAAAAAGATAAAAATAGAATAGATGAGGGTGAAAGGCTCATAAAAAAAAAGAGTTTGGGAAAACTGGCAAAAAAATACATCTACAACAATAATAAATGATAACCGCAACAATAACTTTGCAAACGCCCAAAAGATATGTTTATTTACCGTTATATAACAGCAAAACTAGTGGATACATGTATGTATTTGAGTGTGTGTCTTTGTGTAAATGTTTAACAAAATACAATAATATATAGATGTAAGTGTATTGGATATATGTAACTATTTGTATGTATGTTAGTTTGGTTGAGAGTATGACTTGTGTCCATTACGTTCAAGTAAGCGAACGAATAAACGGATGGATGCTTCACTTACTTTGTTTTGCAAAAAGCAGAAAAAAAAGAAAGAAAAACATTTTAAACATCTTTGCCATGTTTTTGGCAAACAGCTGCTGTATAAGGATCCCGGAGTGTATGTATATATAATTATTTTATGCTAAGAATAAGAGTATCTGTGTGTGTATAAAAGTGCTAGGAGTTTGTGAGGCTGTGCGTTGCCGTTTTGTAATTGTGTATGTTAAACGTGTTAAAAAATACGTGGCGACGCCCTTAATAAGAAAATCTAAATGGCAAACATTTCTTATAAGATGTAACAACAACGACAGCAACAAAATATATCTAAAATTGTAGGTTTTTGTATATTTAGGTTCCTTTTTTCATATTAAAAAAGTGTAAGATAAAAAAATAAATAAAAAATTAAAAAACAAGAAATGAGAAAAAAAGCTTAAAAATGTTGTATTTATTTAAATAAAAGCATTTTCAATGACCCTCATAGGACCGTGCAATCAGTATCACTATCATCATCATCATCATCTTCAGCATCACTATCGTCATTAAGAACATTAGCTCTGCATGTTCTGGACATGTTGTTCAGATGTTTTTCTTTTTTTTTTTTTTTTAATGTACATATGTAGGTGTTTGTATATGTTTTTAGTGTATGCGTACTTGTTCTTATTTCGCTTTTTTTCTGTAAACATGTTACAGTTCCATTTTGTTATTTTTTTCCCTTAAAGTTTTTTCCCGTTAAAATAAGAAATTACAAAAATAAAAAGTAATATCAAAGTATAATGCATAATGTAATATAATGGCTAATGGCACTTAAAATAACAACACATTAAAGAAATTACAAATATCTATTTATGTATATATTATTTTAGTTGTATGTGTACTAGACCACCCATGAAATGTAATGAATTTATAAAAGTTTTGATTTTGCTTGCTCCACGCCAGTTTCTGGTAGATGAGGATAAAAAAATAATATGTGTGCAAAAATTGGGTTGATCGGTATATAAGCTTTTTTATACAGAATAAAAATCAGAATTTTTTGACATACTTTTTTAGCCAACCATGATTTGTTGTGATGTTATAAGCAATCAAAGTAAAAATTTATACATGGACTTTTTTTTAAAGGCCCTAGTTTTAATATGAATCTAGCCCCTTAGCAATGGTTTTTACTACTTTATAGAGTAAGATTTGTAGTTTTTATAAATCAATACATTATGCCACATATGCAAACTATTCTAGCGCAAATGGACCAAAATCGGACTTTGAAGTATCGATTTTATATTTGTTACACAAATATTTCATCAAATGTAGGGTATAGCATGACTTTTTGAATCCCTATAGCGAGTGCTTTTGGATTATTGTTAGAATAAATAGTCATTCGAGATTTAAGTGTTGCCGATTAACCAAAAATTATAAAAGTTGACACGTAAATATTGTTGCATATAAACAACAGTTTTACCTTAAAAATCGGCGAGATGTATTGAATATAAACATTTTTATACAATAGCACACTAGTGAATAAATATGTGCAATATTAATGAAAAAAAAAAAAAAATCAAACTAAAATAGCAGTGAAATATAAGATGATGTGGAACCGAAGTAACTTATTTGAGAATTTTGGTATTTCAATAAATAAATACAAAAGTTTTCTTGATAAAGCTGTAGAATCTGAAAAGAACAAATTTTATTTTATGTATTCAAAGCAAGCCATTACGGAAATAAAATATTTTATCTTTAATTAACCTTGATAATGTCATAAATTGGCGCTAGGGGTAAATTATTGAATAAATTGCAAACATGTTCCTTTTTAAAAGAATACCAAATCAACAGAAAAAATAAGGTGGAATCGAAACAAAACAAATTTCACAATTCTATGAATTTTACTCATATAAATGAATTTTATAGTTATTCTGAAAATATATATTTATTTAAATATTTTCAAACTGTTGTGAAATATCTGTTATCAGTTTTCAATATATTACGTGGACTTTTAAAGTAAAAGAAGTGAAAAGGTATTTATCCGTAAAAATATTGACATATCATTTAAATTCTGAGTGCCCGTTTGATTTTATAATTAAAAAATACTCGTTATAGTGATAAAAAATAGTCAAGCAACATTTCGCATTTTATGCCAATACCTTAGTACCTTAAAATCGGATTATGATCTGCGCTAGAATAGTTTGCATGTGTGTCAATATTTATTCTTTTATAAAACCTATTGATCTTATTTTATAAAATATTAAAAACTTCTTCTAACGGGCTAGATTCATATTAAAACTAGGGCCTTTTTTTTTAAATTTATATACATAATATTTATATAAATAATATCACAACAAGTCATAGGCTTAAAAACATTAAAAAATTTTAGATTTGTATTCTGAGTAAAAGAGCTTATAATATAGTTTTTTTCGCAAAATGTTACTTTTAAGACCCTTTTTGGGACAAAAGTCAAAGTCGACAAGCTGGTTTATACTGAGTGGTTCAATTTTTGCACACATATTATTTTTTTAGTCCCATCTACCAGAAATTACCGGTGGAGCAAGCAAAATAAAAAAATTTGTATTCATGGGTAGCCTAGTGTGTACATTAAAGATCCCTACGAAAAAAGTTGCAAATGTACCCCTTTGGTAGTGAAGATTGGTCTGTTCTTATATGATTCACAAAATATTATGTCGGAATGTTTAAATTTCTTTCAGCATCATTATCAAAATTTTTGTTAAAAGAAAATTAACTTCAAATTCTAATAGAGCCATACTAAGGCCTGGTATATTCATTTAAATAATTGTTATGTTTCTTTCCAGTCGCAAAATATTAAGATTTTGCTAACTTTTTTGTGATATTTTCTTTATTCAAAAATATAAGTTTATATATGACGGACATTTTTCGACATAAAAAACCCTATAAATTTTATGCATTTAGTTCCTAAAAGGTTAAATTAGTAATTTTTGCAAATAAGTCACATGAAAGCATTTGCTACACTTAAATAAAATATGGGAGTATTTACTATACTTAAATAAAAATGAATTTATGGAAAATATAATAAGTTCCTTTAAAACTGCGATAATTATGGAATTAAATAGACTTTTGAAATTTAGTCACCATTTTATACAAACTTTTTTTTTATGAAAAATGTCATTTATTTTCTTAACTAACCATTTATTTGACTTAAGAATTAACTTAACCAATTATGGAGCGGAAATATCAAAATATTAAATAAACCAAAGTATTAAATGAATACATATATCAATAGTATTGAACGAGACTTTTCCAATGATGCCCTAAAATATAAATTACATTGGAAAATGTCCAAGATATTAAAATTTTAATAAAATAGTATTTAAAATAAAATCATAATTAAAATTTAAAATTTTAATTTCACGAAAATTGAAACTAATTTTAAAAATGTTTTTATTAAAATTATGTATTAAACGTTATTTTTTTTATCATATATTGTAATAATTATATATATATAATTATATATGCATCTGAACAAAAACCACTTTATTTAAAGTATTTTAGAAAGTGATCCAGCTCATGTGATTATGTGCGTTTCTGGGGATAAAACATATCAATCTTTAATTCTAGGGGGGTACATTTTTCAACATTATTTGTCTTCATACAAATCAGGGCACTTTGGTGTACATTATATTTCCCAATTTTCTAAATAACAAAAAGAATTTTGTTGTTTGTTTTTTTACCCATTTAGAGAAATGACACAAAAAATCTACAAAAAAAAAAAAAATAAATAAAATCATGTCAATGTTTTTTTATATCTTAAAACTAATGTTTTTCTATGTTTTTTTTTTGTATTTGTTTTATTTAAAAAGAAAACTTAAATAAATATTTAGTTAAAACTTTTATTATACTTAAAAGCTTTTATTTAGTTGTTTTTTTTCTACAGCAAACCCTTAATTCTATCTCACACTGAGAGAGAAAATAGAAAAAAATTATATTAAATTATTTCTCTCTTTTCTTCTTTTTGCCAAATTGCTCATTTCCAGGTTAAACTGTTCTCAGTTTTGTTTTTGTTTTCGTTTTTTTTTTTGTATTTCTGCTTAACATTGTAAAAATTGTGCGTCTTTTGCTAAAAGTTATTTGTGCCACACAACTTATTTGTTGTTTGTTTTTATATTTTAGCTTTACACTTACACATACATATGGGTAGAAATACTTTTTCGTTAATTTTGAGATAGGAAAATAGAATTGTAACTCAATATTTTAGCTTGGCAAAGGAGAGCAAAAGTTAAGGTTGAAAATTATTAAAATAATAATTGACTTGTAGCTGAAGTAATTTTTATTGGGTGTCCATTAAATAGAAAAATATAGACATTTTCAAACGCCCTTAATGATTTGTAATGACCTGAAAAAAATAGGGGTCATAAACTTATATATCGTCCTACTAATAATTTTATAATAATAAAAAAGAACTGAAAATTAAATAATTATTTTTTTTAGTTCTTTAAATAGAACTTTTAAGGCTTTACTCTGGACTTTAGATATATTTAAATATTATAACCCGCCGAACAAAATTAACGAAGAAATAATGAAAATATACATATATATATTTTTTTTGTTTATTAATTTTTTCTTTAGTGAATATGAAAGTTTATAAATATATTTTTATTGTTTAATAATTAAAAAAGGGTATAAATACAAAAATTATACTATTCTGAAGTTTATTCAACAAATTATGAAATTTGGGATAATATATATTTTTATATATATTATCCCTTTGGTGCCACTGTTTCCGATATTCAAATTATTATGTAATTATGTACTTTTAAGTTAATTTGGGTAAGGTCTTCATGTGAACACTATGGTGAAATTCTCATGAAATGTAATAGAACAATTTATGGTTACCCAAAAAGCAACATTGCAAAGTTGTATCAAAATCTTACCGCATTTATGCCATTTTTAAACGTTAAACCGGGAAAATTTTTGGCTGCTGAAATAACTAACTTCAGCAGTCATTTTTTTTTATATAAAAGAAAACTATGGATACTAAATTTCATTAAACTATTTTCATAATTGTGAGCTGTAATTCAAATAAATTTAAAAAATACATTAAAATTTTTAAAGTCGAAATTTACAAAAACAAGAAAAAATCACAAAATCTTAAAACAGAATTTATAATTGAATATTCTTTATTTTAGCTTTATATTAAAACTATGGAGAATAATGTAGATATCTGCTATTTTCTTTCTTTTCAAATTTCTAAATCTTTTATATATATATATATATATATATATATATATTATAATTCTATTAATTATACTATATAGATAAATAATCAATTTGATTTGTATAAAAATTTAGATACTAGTTCTTATCAAAATTTGCCATCATAAGTTGTAAAAATTATTTACTTTTATTGTAACGTCAGATAATAATCTAACTCTAATGCTGGTTAAAAATCCCATTTTTTTTTGCAGAAATTCCAAAATAATAGTTTAAAAAATTGTAAAAAGTGAATATATTTTATAAATGGTAATAAACCAAGTCATCAAGAACATATATTAAAAAATATAATTTAGCAAGTTGACAGTCTGACAAGGTATTAAAGTTGGTAGCTTAATATTACTTTTTACATTTTTAATAAAATAGAGCTAGTATTTTAAAAGCTGTACAGCAATACTAGAAAAATATATAAGAATGTTGTATAATGTAAATTGCAGCCTAGTAGATGCATTTTAAGACCTTTGTTTTAAATTTTAGTGAGTTTAGTGGTCATATGGGTTACTTGAAAATGTAACCTATAATATTAAAAGACGTAAAGTTAAGTTTGGGCATGAACTTGCACAAATATAAAAATGTGCCTATTTTATATAACAATTAAAACATCGCCAGCATTTTTTGGGAAACTCTTGCCATAGTCAATTTTCTTTTAGTTAAGTTATGGTAAATCTAAACTGAAATATCCGAAAATATTATATTCTAATCTATTGAACGGTTTCACCAATCTATCTCTGATATATTATAAAAACCGTTATGAAAATTAAGAGCCTTTCTTTCTACAAAAGACAAGAGAGATAATGATTTGCAAAGCAAGAATTTTTAATTTTTCTGATTTGTTGCTTTTTGTCAAAATTTTTTTGAAAATTTACACATTACAAATTTAAATATAAAAACCTGAGAGGGTATGTAAATTAACTTTTATACATTTTAATTTAAATAAAATACATAATTTTTAAATAATTTTTTTTTAAATAAAATGTGTGAGTATTTTGTATTAAAAAGTATTAATAACTCAATATTTTTACTAATAACCGATCAATTTATCATAAAATTTATTAAGAAGTCTAGGTAATAATTGTGTGTAATATATGAGTATTTTTAAGTTCCGTTGTGAACATTTATTAGAATATAATCACGTACATTTGGCTTAAAAATAAATGTATGTATTTTTTTTTGTAAGTATAGCCTGACGTCCGCAGATACAATTTTGAACATCAGAATAATTTTTATTTTAATTTAAAAATTATTAGCAATTAATTAGTTTTTCCAAAATATTTTCGTCGTAAGTAAAAAAAAATTAATGTCCGTTTGCATAGACTTTGAAATGAATGGTGAAAAACTAAATTTCTATATAATTCTCCAGCCAACGTTTTATAAATTACTTTTCGCAAAAATGTTAATGATGCACAAATAACACTCTTGAATATGTTGTAGTTTTGTAATAAAACATTCCGGACAATATGGCATATACTCGTTAAATTTAGTTAATTTATATTAATCATACGATTAGTTGATCAGCGCAAAATTTACTCGAGCATAAACAAATTATTGATTAAAAATCTGTATCTAATAAACTACTCTTTATATCGAGTTGAAGTGAATAGAGGAATTGTATACGCAGACTTTCCCTCCTGTTGTAAATCATTTCACCTCAATGAAATTTTTTCAAAACAAATTTTTGAAAAACAATAACAATTTATATAAACAATTTCTACAAAGCGGGGGGAAGTATTACAAAATTAGCACCTAAAGTTTTCAGAAAAATGCCACATTTGGCAGTTTTGGAACGTGAAAAATGCAGTTTTGGAGATATTGAACTGAATTGTTATATTCTGTTACTAGATAAGGCCGTAAATTTTCCTACCAAAAATAGGCGGGTAGAATCACTGCTACTTCCATACTAAGAAAAAAACATGAATTTCTGACATATTTAAAAAAATTTTATTTAAGGCAGGCGTGGCACGATCAAACAAGACCTCTTTTATTGTACTGTTTGCATGTGCTACCGTAAATTTTTTCTAATATTTTAAAAGATCGCAAAAAGTCGCAGCTAACATTCTTCATCGTATGTTTAAATTGGAACTCGATGAAACTTTTTAGTTCCAGTCTATTCAAATAGAATTACCAAAAAATGTATGTCTTTTAATACTAGGATTTCTTTTAAATAAAAAATAGCTTCAGTATTGAATTTTTTGCCTAAAAATGTAGAGTGAAATAATTTTGATACATTTATTCTTACATACAAAAACATAGTATCAATATCTGCAGTAGTTACTTAGATATATGTACTTAAATTGAATAATATATTTCTTCACAAAAATTTTAAATAAAAATATTTTTTTAAAGTTAACAATTTTGAAAATACATAATTCGCGCTATAGATATTTTACAATATCGTAAGTACTTTTCCATAATATTACTTCAATTCTAAGCTTTTATTTTCATATTTTTGTTGTTCTAATTTGACTAAGTGTGACACTGTGCTATCAAAGATTAAAAGAAATGGAAAATTTAACAAAAGAAAATATAGATTAAGATCTAGTGTTTTGGATGGGACACTGTGCACTATTTTAATACAGGATGAGCTACAGGGTCTCAAAGTTCACAAACCTTGACTATGAAAAAGAGGCCGATTTCAATGATTTCGAAACTTTGAGACTATTTTTGATATTGGCCCTACTGTGGCGATAATAAGTCGGAGTAAAACTAAGCAATTTTTACGACCACAGATTAAAATTATTCAATTAAATTGTTAATGCCATTTAGCAAATATTGAAAAAAGTATTTACAAATTATTTAGTTATACGAATGTTGGATTTTTATTAGTTTTGCTTCTTATTACTAAAATTAAGTAAAAAATTATAACAAAATATAATTAAGGACTTCACACGAAAAAATTAGTGCGCATAATTTAGCTTGTAAAAATTAAACCAATAGATCATTCTTTTTTGGTAATTTGTTTTATTAAAGACCGTTATATTCTAGTTTTAAATTGCAAAGAAAAAATAATTTTCTATTAGTTTTCAATAAAATATTTAATATTTTCTGGAACACCCTAAATAAAAACTTTATTGAATTTTATGCTATTTTATTGTTGAAATATGTCCACTTATTTTTAAACTTTATTTCATTTTCTACTCAAATTTAATTGGTTTTTAAATAATTTTTTACTATTACATATTGCATTTCAAATACACTGAGTTTTAGACAGTTTAGTTGTTTTGTTTGGTATATAGCAGCACCATTTGTTTGATACCATTTAGGCTCTTTTTTGTTGTAAGGATGAGATTCGAAATTAGGCCAGAAAAATTTGAATTCATTTTGATTTCTAATGATAAAAAGCAATATTTTCTAATAGCACTCATTTGCCTTCACTTTTTGTGTTAAAAGTTCCAGTTGTTTTGAATAAAGGGCTTATTTCTCCACCAAAAACTAGTTCGATAATTTTGACCTTTTTACGTGATATATATCTGTTATATTACCCGTAACTATCAAAGATGTTAGAATTCCTAATCAGAATGTTGTAGAAAGTTCGACAGTATGTACTTTTTATCGCCCTTTAGGTAGAATTCATATTAAACAAAAAAAAAAAAAAAAATTCTCGCACATTTTTTCTAGCGTTCTTATTACGAACTTTTTTTTACTTCTTGGTTCTTAAGGCCAGCTTTTTCTTAACTCTTTTTATAAAAAATAAAGCTAAATTTAAAGAATGAGTAACATTCCATCCAGAGATGTAGAAATTTTTTATTAAAATTCGTATTATTTTATCTTGGATCCTGCAGTCTAAAAAAAATTTTGTTCTTCTGTTATCATAGATCTTTCCGATGACCATGAACTATTTGTATTTTTTTAGGACTAAAAACACTGAATTTCCCAACTCACTTCACACTCGTAGCAATTGTTTTATATAAATTTGAATTATGCATTTGCATGAATTTTGTTAAGTGTTCATTTCAAGAAAAACTGATACAACAAAATATAGTCCATAATAGTGACGAGTTCCAGTTTTTTTACGCATATTAAAATTTATTAGCCTGAAAGTGTGCACGGTTTTTTTGTGCGCAGTCCTTATTTTTTAATTTTGCTCATTAACTTAGCTGCTTTAAGAAGAAATAACTGTGGTAAATAATTTAACCTTAAGAGAAAATAACTGTGATAGCTAATTTAACTTTGATTTGGGAAAAATTAAAAAGAACGAAAATTATTGAAGCCAGTGAAACCAGTGGAGCTCCCCTTATTTTTTGCTATTTACCAAATATTAACAGTTTTTAAATAATTTCCATTAATTCCTCTAAAATATTTTATGCGCATTTTCTTCTAATTTAAATAAATTAAAAAACAAACCTTTCTACTAACTATCCTGCTTGTGTTTCTTTACCTACCTCTTTTAAAAAGGGGTAATATTTGTTACCAAATTCTTGTTAATATGCATTTTATTTTGTTCATTTTCATTTACTAATACTTAAGTTTTTTTTTTGCTTTTTTCTCATAATTTTCACTTTAAAGATAATCAAACATCTTGAACATTTTCAATCATACTCATTGTAAAACAACAATTTTAACACAATGACACTTAAGACGTCAAGAGTTGTGGGTTTCATTTTTGCATTAAATTGTGACTGACAATGCCAACAGGGAAAATATAAGATGATGACTTTCGAAGCAAAAGAAAGCTATGGTGAAAAAAAATATACAAAAAAACCAAGGAAAAAAAAATGAAAGAAATAATATATAATAATAAATAAAAACAACAAAAATAGCACTCGTAAATGTATAAAATTTTAAAACAACTAAGCAGCCAGTAGAGCAAAAATCAAAAAGAGGCTACAACTTGAAGAGAAAAAAAAAAAACAGCAGCAAAAGATGATGATGTTGATGATGTTTTCAAAAAGATACCAGCACTTCACCGCTGGGTGTATTATAAAGGAAAATTTGAAAAAAATAAATTATACAAGCACTGATAGATTCACACACAGCTGGATATGAAATGGTATCATTTATCAATAATTTTTCAGGGCAACATGTCCTCTAATACGAGTATGAAAATATTTTGAATATTATACTGAACAGACAGACAGATATTATGAGGAAGCAAGGAATTTGCAGTTTTTCTTTGCTTTCAATCTGTATGTACATAAAAATTGCTTTTATTACATATTAAGATATTTATTTCTATTAAGATATTTATTTTATATTTTCATATGTATGAATCTAATTTAATCTTATTTACTGTAGAAATAATCCAACCACATATAAATTAATTTTTGCTTGGGTGTAATTTTATTAAAAACTCTCTTGATTAGTTCCAAAAAATAAATTTCATTTTTGGATTTTTTTTGCATCATTTTATATTTGTTTAAGTGCATATTAAGGTGTAAGTGTGTTTGAGTATGTGTTGGTAATTGCACAATATAATGGATTTTGTTCTTGTTATGTTAGTTTGTGTTGCTCTTTAACCTTTTGACATTGTAGATATATTTCAAGTATAGTCGTTTATTTTACTTTTTTTTTTGATATTGTGTGGCAAAATGTTAAAGGTTTCTCTGACATGTAAATTCTAAAACCTCATAATCGTCATCACTAAATTTTTGTGCCTGTTTGCCCTTTGCTATATGTATATATGCAACTAGGTTGCTGCATATTCAACTTGTACATACATAGGTAAAGGAAAATTATATACATACGATAATTGCGTGCAGAAATCTTAATTATAATCGAACTACTCTACGAACTATTCAAAGGTAAACTTTTTATGTTTTTGCTGAAGAAGATACACGAATGAATTTATCCTAAAAATTAAAATCGCTTTATTTTTACTACACTAAAAGTAAATAATTTTATCTTTACATGTCACAAACCTTAAAGAAAATATTGAAAAATGTCTGAAAATGTTCAAATTGCAAGAAGAGATCCCAAACATCTGAAGTATTGCCAGAAATATTTTAAAATTCGATCTCACTGAAAATCCCCAATTTAAAACATAAATCTGATATTTTATACCAAAAATATTGTAATAAAAATTTTACTTAAAATTTTAGATATTTTTTAGTTCCATTAGTACTTCAATTTTTATATAGAAATAAAATATGAATCAAAATTATAAATAGAAGATAATCATTAAAGATAAAGGGAAGATTTAGCGAACATCCTTTTTAAAATAAATTTTATAAAAAAATTGTCGAAAATTTCTTATGAAAGGCACATTTATCAAAAACATTTTTAAAAAATTATTTAAAATGTTCTAAATATAAAAAAAATAAAAATTTCATATAAAAGAAAGTTTATTCAAAAATTCCTTATAAAAAGAAAATTTATCATATAACACTAAAATTGCTGGAAAAAGTCCTAAAAAAATTTTCGATAATTTTTCTTTCTTCTTACGAAATTTTCCAATAAAAGGAATAGTTTTCAAAAATTTCCCTTAGAAATATAATTTTTTGCAAATAGTATATAAAAAAATTTCCTAAAATAAGAAAATGTATAAAAGATTTTCTTAAAAAAAGGTGCAAAGAACTTTTTTATCGAAATTTATTTAAAAAATTTTCTTTGAAAAGAAAATTTACGTAAAAAATTTGCTTCAAAAAAAAAAAAAAAAAAAAAAAAAAAATTCCTTAAAAGGAAAATTTATCGAAAATTTCTTATAAAAATTAAAATCATCGAAAATTGTCTAAAATAAGAAATTTATTCTATAAAATGGAAATTTTTCCAAAATATTATAGAAAATTTCCTTAAAAAAAATTTTTATATAAAATTTTCTTAAAAAAAACTTTTTTTTAGAAAAAAAAATTTCTGTGAAAAGGCAAATTTATCGAAAATTTCCCTTAAAAAGAAAATTTATATCAAATTTCCCTTAAAAGTGAAATTTATATAAAATTTCTAATAAAAGGAAATTTATATAAAATTTTTAAAATGAAATATAAAGCTTATCTAGCTTAGAAAAAAGAGTTACGTAAGATTTTTCAAAACTTAAAGATAGTTTTTATAACCACCAATTGATTGATTTAAATTTCCCCTAAAATGAAAATTTAAAGAAAATTTCCCTTAAGAAAAAAATTTATATAAAATTTCCCTTAAAAGAGAAATTTATATAAAATTTCTAACAAAGAGATTTCATATAAAATTTCCCTTAAAAAGGAAATTTATATAAAATTTCCCTTAAATAGAAAATTTATGCAAAATTTCCCTTAAAAGCAAAATTTATCGAAAATTTCCCTTAAAATGAAAATTTATAAAAGATTTCCCTTAAAAAGGAAATTTATATGAAATAGCCTTAAGAAAAAATATCAAGAATTTTCCTCAAAAAGAAAATTTATAAAAAATTTCCCTTAAAAAGAAAATTTATAGAAAATTTCCCTTAAAAAGAAAATTTCCCTTAAAATGAAAATTTACAGAAAATTTCAGTTAGAAAAAATGTATCGAAAATTTTCCTAAAAAATTATCTAAAATTTCCCTTAAAAAATTTATGCAGAATTTCACTTAAAATGAAAATTTATCAAAAATTTCCCTTAAAAAATTTTTCCTTAAAAGAAAATTTATAGCAATTTTACTTTAAAAGGAAAATTTCTCTTAAATTTTTATTCTAAAGAAAATTATTGAAATTTTCTATCAAAAGAAAATTCATAGAATCTGTCTGCATATTCAAAATTTATCGCAATTTTTTCATAAATTAAAAATTTAAAATTTCCTATCGAAAAAAAATTAGCAAAATTTTTTATAAATACTACATTTGACAAGCATTTTTTACCAATTAAAATTTGTTTTAAATTACATATTAAAAATAAAATTTATTTAAAATCTTTGAATAAAATATGTTTCAAAATTTTATATAAATATGAAATTGATTGAAAATTATTTACATTTTGATAAATACAGAAATTATTTGTAAAAAAATGCGCATACTTTACGAAAATTCTGAAATCGTTCCCCACAAAAATATGCCCCCAAATGAAAGTTGAAATTCCGAATTTGGGGGCAAATCCCCTATTTGGCAACACTGATATTGATCTGTTAGTATTAGATATTATGATAAAGATTGCACCATAATACACTCAAAAATAAAGTTTTTTGAAAAGCTAAAAAAGTAGAATTTATTATGGATTACTGAAAACGAATTTCAGGAGTATTGAATTATAGCAGGCTTATAATAGTATAGAGCGGCTGATTGAAAAAAAATTGGTAATAAATATGCGACTTTCAAATTGGTTGATAAGCAATGTATGGTAAAGTTGCAGTGGAGTTCATATAATTTCAGAAAAATTATCTACACTACAGGTTATTGAACACATTGAGCTTGGAAATGATTTATAGCTTCGATTATTTTTGGGAAGACTTTAATGAGATAAAGACAAATTGACTTACTTAGTTTAAAACGTGGCAGCCTTTTTTAAAAAATAATATGGGTTATGGATGAAAGTATAGTTTTTAGAAAATTTCATGTGATTTCTAACACATCATAGATAATTAATAGCAACATTTGAAATTGAGTTTGACTTGCCGTCCACATTATAAAATTTGATGAAAATGTCGATTTTTGAAACGAAATATAAAGCTTATTTAGCTTAGAAAAAAAGAGTTGCATAAGATTTTTCAAAATTTAAAGATAGTTTCTGTAACCACCAATTGATTAATTTAGTATTAAACTGTTTCCAGCCTGGGCATAAGTTTAGTAAAATTAAATCAGCATTAATTTTAGTTAAGAACATAACACCCTTACATTTAGCCGTTTAACAAATCAAATATAGCGTTCTGCAACCAGACATTTCGGTTAAAGAGTTAGGTGTCAAACTCATACTGGGTATTTGTTTATATAAATAATTTTTTCTCATTGAAAATTTTATATACATACTTTCAACATGTATATTCTGTATTTTAATTTCTATGAATGTGTAAATTGGATTTAAAAAAAAAAAACTTCCATAAAATTTATTTATTTTTTGGCGTCAAATGGTCCAAACTTTAAAGTCATTCGCTTGGAGTTAAATTTGGATCATATAAACTTTATATTCTATGAGAAATTACTCTTTAGATTTCATATAATCTTGTAATGAAATATTAGTATAATAAAAAATTTTAACTTGAGCTTGAATTGCAATGAGTTATAATTAAATAATAAGTTCTGCGCTAATATTATTCGTGTTACAAGTTTTTTTTTGCAAAGTATGAATACGAAATGATTTGTTTGCTAAATAATGCTGTAGTATAAGAAATTTATATAGAAGATAATCTTATTTACAAAACTAATGTAATACACACAGGAGTTTTGTTATAATTTTATTTAGATAGATATTTTAAGACTTCTTTTCATTTGGGGTGAATAATTAGCAGTTAGGTGTTTTATCACTACAACAATGGATTTTACATAAAATATTTTATATTTATGAAGAACAACTTATTATACGACGGTGACAGGATACTGCCAGTGGTAATAATTGTTTTTGAAATCAGTCTTTACATAAATTTCTTGAGTTAGAATACCGACCCTAATGTAGGTATTGCTTAATTTTCTCTCTATTTAATTCTTGTTCTTTTTATTTATTAGAATTATTAGTTATTAATTTGAAAAAAAAAAAAAAAATATTTACCTACAAACAATAATAAGTTTCCGTTAATAACAATTGTTATTAACACACTTACTTAGATATATATACTATATAAAAATATATTCAAGTATAAATTTTAATTTCTATTTAAATCAACAATTTTCCTTGTTCAACAAAATGTCAACTAAATTAATATAATTTAACCACCAAAAGCTCAATAACATACAACTTTTGCTGACAAAATGTGAAAAAAAGTTAATGTAAAAAATAACAATTTTATTCTTTAGTCTGTAGCTACAATATAATTTAGTTTTAACATATATAATTTAAATTCAGTGTAATGAATTTAAACTAATGAAGTCACACAGAAAACCTATCTAAAAAAAAAATCAAAAACAGAAAAAAAATCAGTTTATTTAAATTTAGATTAACATACAACTGTGCGTATGAGTAATATATAATACACACTATACATTTGTTTACAGTAAGCAACAAATGTAAGTATGCTTTAGAGATTAGAAAATAATAGAGAATATAATATAGGGGACCATGGGTTGTATTTTGAAAATATTTTGATATTAAGCAAAAACATGATTTTTTCCTTTTTTTTGTTTAACAAAATATCAAATTAGGTATTTGAATTTTCTAAAAGCAATTATGTATCAAATTTATTTTCACTTACTGTAAACAAACATAAAAGCATTTATACATAAAAATTTATATGTATACATAGATGTATTTGTTAGTATACACATGTATTTATGCGTATGTATGTAAGCCTAAGTATGTGTGTATATTAAATATGATTGTTGAATTAACTAAAGCTAATATTATTTCCAACTTGGTAAACATGAAAATATTTGTTTTTATCTTTTTTTTCTTTTATCGAGTGTTTACTTACATACACATGCACATGTATGTATGTATATATATATATATATATATATATATATATATATATATATATATATATATATATATATATATATGTAAAACTAAATATATGCGTTATTATATACTTATATGAATGTTTAAATTGAATGAAATTAACAACTGCTGCCATAACCAAATATGAATTAAAACCTAAAAAAAAAAAAGTTATAAATGAGCAAACTTAATAGAAAAACAGAAAACCTAAACCACATCATTATGTAAATATGCAGGGTTAAAAAAAAACTTTATATTAGTTCGGATGAATTGAATTGAATTTAGTTACACGATAGTTTTGGTTCGTTCATTTGTTTACTAGCAATTTGACTGTTGGGGATGGCTGGTATCATTCATAATGCTACATTCACTGTTTTACACAAATAACCTTGCATGTGTGCGGTATTTGGTTTTGTGTGCTTTTTTCTTTCTATATAAATGTGCGTGTATTGCAATTTAGTGCGGCAATTTTTACCAAAAAAATTTTATTAAATAGGAATAAATTGAACTAAACTTTATAAGTATTCTTAAGTATATAAATTTTTATTACATTTTCTATTCATTTAGAAATTTATGTTGCTTTATATGTAAATAAATAGCTGCAGAAAATAATAAATATTCTATTTGAAAAATATGTACAAGGATTTTTTATTTTATTATCTGCAAGGTATTAAATATTTGTGTGGTAATTGTACTGATAGAAAAATTAGTTTTATCTTTAAAGTCAATTTATAAGTTGAGTTTGAGTTAGTTTTTATCTTAGGACTTGAATGAAAAAATAATAGATAGAATATACCTTGAAGTTGTTAGAGATTTTTTACATATTTATTTAAGGATTTTTACATTTTTTAATGTATTTTTTAACCATTAACAAATTTTATATATTTGTGAATAGAAAATTGTGATAAACAAATTTTAAAAGTGCAAATCGAATTAAAATTAAAAGGAAATATACAGATTTTCCCTCAGCCATGTCTGCAATTATGTTTGTTATAAATATGAAAAAAATTCAATATATCCTAAGGCATTAAAAATTTAA
This sequence comes from Protocalliphora azurea, assembly GCA_932274085.1. Taxonomy (NCBI): domain Eukaryota; kingdom Metazoa; phylum Arthropoda; class Insecta; order Diptera; family Calliphoridae; genus Protocalliphora; species Protocalliphora azurea. The sequence goes on from OW026522.1 coordinate 150,023,615, forward strand.
GTGGCATAATTTTTATCCAACAAAAAATTTGACTTAAATATTTTTTATATTATGAAGAATTACATTGACCAAATTTATTCGAAGAAAATATGGTCTTTATTTTTTTGGGATATAAGGATTTTAAGAAAAATTGGAGATTTCTGAAATAAGATAATATGAAAATGAATTTAAAGGTTTCAGTAGAGTAATGAAACAGTTCTTAAAGCTTCATAAAGATGGGACCTTTATGAATTTCTTTTACTTATATAAAGATATCATTCAGAATATCATAGAATAATAATTTAAATAAATTTCATAGTTACTGCAAATTTCAAATCGTTTATTTCTAAATTCGGAAAAGATAATGACATAATTTTTTAATGCGCTTGATAGTCTTGTTGCTTAACCAAGTTTTTGTAGCGTTTTGGCATCAAACATCAGAAAGGAAATAAAAAAAGTGGATAGTCTTTTCAAAAACTTGCATATCAGAAGTCTTCCATTTTGAGATCAAACTTCAAACTTTACATTTAGTCATTTCTTTCCTATGACTGCATGTACCGTAGAGTAAACCGATCAAGCCAATTAGAAAATTTATGATTAAAATCTAGCAGGTATGAGTGACTAAAAACTGTGTTATTAAAAAGAATTAAAGTTATTGATATTGTGGCAGATAAAAAAAAAACTCCCTGATTGATTGTAAATATATGGAATTATGGCAAAAGTATTATTAGAGTATGTGAAAATATAGCCAAGAGTAAAAAACCGCAAGTAATTACCGTCGATTTGAAGTTTTGGATATAAAATCAATGAATTAATCCTTTTAAAAGACAAAATGGTAAACAGTATATGGAGAACTGATATTTAAACCCTGAAACTGCCTTTTCGATGTCGTTATATTCCTTATAACAAAGCTTATCTATGATATAAATTTCAAATTAAAGTTCATAGTTTTTCCAATTTTATCAATGTTTTTCTATCCCTTTACCTTATAAAATAAATATTTTATTTTTATTTTTTAGTGCAAAACCCTTTATCTCTCTATGGAACTTGATAAGAAAATTATTCCCACAAAATCTCAGGACTTTCACTGTAATATTTAGTTCGATAGATATCCTCTAGTAGTGTTTTATTTTAACGATAAATAATTTTTACTGTTATAATAAATACTTGTATTATTTTGCTTGTATGGCGGGTACACCAAAACGAATTGAACTGCTTCCCTTGGATCTACATGTTAAGACCATTGTAGCACGTTTTACAAATTTTGTCTGGGAATTATGTTGTTTTATTTATACAAATTTTGCTCAAAAAAATTGCAAAACATTAAAAATATTATATTTAGTCGTGGTTTTAAATAAATATTGTAAAAGAAAATTTATAAATATTGCAAAATAAGAGAAATAATTAGCTAGTGTTAGAAGGTTTTGAATATGGGCCCTCGATATGTTTTTTCTTCATTATTGTGGAACAATTTATGGTATTTTTCACGTCCGTCCATATGTCCGTCTGACAATTCTTTTATTGATTCTGGTGCTTGACCCGTTTTTATTATTGGAAAATGATGATATTTTAGCACGGTACTAAAGTATATAGACTGGTAGGCTTCAAACTTTTAAAACAGCACTCTTTTTAAACATTTTACTGTCATTATATATTATTTTCAAATCAAATCACAGAGAGGGCAAGAAAAGAAAAAAAAAAATAATAATTCGCGATTTTTCAGTCAATTTAAATTCTTATAAATCTATAAATCACTTGTTTATATTGATTGTAGTTCTCGAGATAAACATTTACATATATAAAAATAAATAATGATGCACCATCACATATTGTAACATATTTTGGGAAAGAATTGGTTCATTTGTTTTAACAAATATTATGTAGGTAAAATTTCCCCTAAATTTCACTTACATAATTTTTTAATCTTCTCAATAATAATAAATAATAAAAAATTGTAAAAAATCCGAAATTATTAAAAATTATAATTTTTCTTTTTTTTTTATCAAAAAATCACAGTTTTTAATATTGCTATGGTGTATATAATTGATCTTCTGAGCCTTGCGTTGCCAGTGCCAAACCGGATGGTATTACCAATAGTGGTCTCGGAAGGTCAGACTTAAGTGCTTTTCCATATGAATAGTTGTAATTTGCAAAAACTTTTGTAGTGTTCAGAGAATAATACTGTAGGGAATTAAAATCAAAATTTCATATTTTATTACCTTTTGTCAGTGAGTTATACAATGTTTTTGCAAAATAATTGTCTTTGAAAGACTTGAATTTTTAAATATAAGGAAAAATATCTAAAAAAAGCGCAATAAGTGAAAAGCTCTTTATTCTTTAGGTACAAACTAAGAATGTGTGCTTTTTTTAATACATATCTAGAAACAATACCTTAAATATAAAAAATTCCCCAAATTTTGATCTTTTTTAAAAAAAATATTTAAAAATATTGACATATAATATCTAGAAATAAGAAACTACTTTTTGGATAAAAAAAAAAAAAAAATAATTAAGTTTGATGGTTATTTCATAAAAGTTTCATATGTAGAAAGCTTTTGCAAAATTTTGATTTTTTCTACAATTCACGAAAACTGCAATATGTGCCAATTTTGACAAATAAACTAAACAGCACAGATGATTGATTTTAATAACTTATGATGCAAAATTTTATCTAGTTTCACTAGACATCAAACGTTATTATAAAAACTTAATTTTAAAATTTTGTAGCATCATTAGTTTTGGATATACGGTTGCAACATTAACATTTCCTTAGAAATTGTTTATTATTAAAACAGTTTTTTAGCTCTGCTGAAAAATTTGAAAACATGAGTTGATCCTACCAAATTTTGCAATGTGTATTTAATTTTTATATATTTTTTTATTTTTTTATTTAAAACTCTTGAAAACTCCTAAGAGAAAAAAATACTAAAAAATAATTTTCATCTGTAGTAATAAATTTTTAAATTCTTTAAAAAAATCTTCTGTTAATAAAAAATCTACTACGCTTTCACAAATAAAATTATTTTTTGTTTATTTGGGAAAAAAGAACTATAACTAACGTTCTTTCTGTTTCTAAATATAGGTTTCACTGGATAAATAAAGAGAAAAAAAAACATTGCCAAACTAAGCTAAGTCAACTACCAGGCTGTATCATGCAAACACGTTTGCACGCATTGCTGGAAAGCAACACACTTTTATACACGTTGCATATTATTAAATATTTTTTCTTTCAGTTTATGTTCATAGTTTATTTGCTATTTATTTCACATGCAACTGCTTTTAAAAATTGTGCTAAATTATTTTTTTTTTTTTTGGTAATTTTAAGTTCATACAGAGTTTTTTTAAAATGAATTGCTGTTCTTTTTTCCCAGAGCTGTTGTTATACTGTAGTTTATGGCAGTTGTATATATTGCTATAGTGGCACTTCAAGTTGAAATTATAAGTAGATTAGTTAACCAAGTGTATTATTGTTGTTATTAAATTTATTAGTAAAAGAAATATTTAAAGGCAAAAAATTTATATATGAACAAAAATGTTTTAAAAATAATAGTTTTGTAGCCTTAATGAATAAAAAAAAAATACACGTGGTTGCGTGCCAAAATATTTTAACATATATGTAAATATATTTATATATATAGAACACAACATAAAGGACACATTGCATATATATAAGAATGTGTATAGTTATGTTTGTGTGTAAATATCACACACATGCAACTTTAACATGAAAAAGTGACGCATTAACCGCAAAGTAACTGCAGGATAAAAAACAAAAGCCAAATTGCTAAATGTGTACAAAATGAATGAACGTAACAAAAATATAAACAAGTAATTACAAAACAAAAGATGCTTAGGGGCACCATAAAATATAGCAACTGCAACGATGACTACAAGGCACAACAGTAGCAGCTGCAATGAGAAAAACCTAATGAAACAAAAGCCAATTGTACTCTAGAGACTCATCAACTTTATCTTATATACGACCCGTATTATTACCACTACAATTACAATTGCTATTGTAAATGTTGTCATCATTACAGATATCAGATGTTTAGCTAAAAAAAAAAGGAATAAACTCAGTTGGTATTCGGGAATACAAGAAAAAATTATATTTAGATACTCATTGTAAAAAAAATGTAAACATTTGAACAATAGATCAACACAATATTGTCTGCAGTTTATCAACTAGCAAATGCTAAATAAATAAAAGAGTTTAATTGGAGAGAGTCTGGACATTGTAATAATTTTAATTAATATTCTTTTATTAGAATTTAAGTTGTTACAATTTTGAATAAAATTATCTATCAAAAATATAATTTTGTTTATTTAATGCCAATATGAAGTATATTTTTAAAGTTTTCAACTAAAATACATTAACTTATAGAAATCCAAGTCGTATGAGTAATTTATGGTGTTTTAATATTAAATATTACTCATACGTTGACGTATACATATATAGTTTTCTTTTTACTATTTCTGTTGCTGGTATTTCGAGTAACAAAACCGACTAAATTATTATCTCATTTATAAAAATATATATGTACTTGCTGTAATACTGTCACATTTAAGTTTATCGAACAATAAATTTATATATTAATATTAATTTATTAATCTAAGCATACGAGTATATATGAGTAATTTCATAATTGTTGGTTTTTGTTTTGGTTATTCTTACGTAACAAAATATTACTTCTATATGGGAGACAAAAACATTATTCGTGTTTTAGGGAAATAATTTCACAAAATTTGGAAAAGTTTGCATAATTAGAACACATATTATTAACACATTAGTATTTTGTAAATTTGGGTTTCTGGATAATTAAATATAATTTTAGGACACAAATCTATAGCAAAACGAAAAAATATATATATTTTTTCCAAAAGTTTCGAAACTTAAGTACTTATATATAAATATTTCATGAAAAATATGAAAGAAAATAAATATATTTAATGTACATCTTGCTTGGTTTTTTATTATATACAATTTTATTTCACTAGCATTATTGGCTGCTTAATCGCGGAGATATGTAAAATATTAAAATTTTACTTATATAAAATAAACTATATAGTTTTGTTACTATTTTATATAATAAAAGGAATATTTTTTGGTTGCTTGTTGAATTTTGTTTAGATTTCGAAATTCTTTAAGATATGCTTCATTTGGCCATTTGATGTGAATTTTGAAGTAAATTTGGTATTATGTATGCTTAACCAGTGTTTGAAAAACTCCAATTGCTACCATGTGGTAGCAAAAACATTTATAGTTTTTTGTAGTCTAATACTTTCTATGACTACTGCTACTCGCAAAAAAATAAAACTTGAAATGGTGCAAAAGCTATAAAATATGTAGTTCAAATGCAGCAGAAATTTTAAAAATAAAATATTTGGCTACCACTCCATTTGTCGTTTAATTTTGTAGCCACTTCTCTTAAAATACTTTTTATTTTTACTGCTACCTTCACTATGCAGTTAATACTAAAAGAAGAGGTAGCAATAAACTGCCAGCAATAAATATAGAACAATAAGAAAGCAGATATAAACCAAAAAGAGCAAAATACATTGTTGTTGTAATAGGGCTTAAAATCTTTCGCTTTTGTTTCTGTTGTGCTTTTATGAGGTTACCATTTTTATAAAATATGTTTGAATAAAGACATATTATTTCATTATATTATATATTGATTGCACATTTGAATTTCTTAAACTTTCTTTTGTAATATAAAGTACTAATTTTTTAGTTTGTATTAAATTTATATACGTTACGTTAAATTCTTTACTAATCACATATATTAAGAAAATTTGAGAAATAAATCTTTAGACTGTTTTGTCGTATAGATAATTAGTGTTACCATATAGCCTTGTATGGGAGTTTAATGTTTTCACTTTACTATACTTAAATATTTTATAAACCAAACAAGAAAGTTAAAAACACAAAAATATAATTAAACAAAATGCTAAAAGAGTTTCTCTCCATATTATGAAAATATGGGCATTTTCTCCACTCCCAAAGGAGAATTAAGTGCACGTTTTACTCCCTTTTAGGAAGTTATTCATAATTACTTCTAAAAAATCAATATATTAAAAAAATAATAATTATTATTCATAAGAAAGCTACAATTCCATAAATTTCAATGTAAGGTAGCAGTTATAAAAAAATTATATAAACATCAATTTTTGAACACTATATTTTGTAAGAAAAGTACAGGAACTCGGCTAAATTTTATTTCTGATTTGTACGCCATAGTTTTGTTTTATGAAATGTTGGCAAACTAGATGGCAACTTAAATTTACTTGTAATATCGAAATCAAAGCGAATTCAAATAAGTGATCTCACTTAATCAGTTGATTATTTATTTTTTTGTATTTAGAACTGTCATACTCCATATATGTAGAATTTTTGCTTACCCGTTGAGCTATCAAACTCCATATGTAAGAAAATTATTAATTCACCGTATTGTTATTTTTATATAACTGCTGCCACCTGTGTCATTTTGCTACTATGTAATGTAGTATAATTAGAAAGTGACCTCGTATGTCCAGCTGATTTCCAATTTTTTTAAAGTACGTAACACGTGACCGCTTTCATTTACTTCTTCATATACTCATTTTTTCTTCATTCCATTTTGATATTTTGTGCAGTGATTTTACACTAATAAAATACAAGCAATTGTGCGGTCATTATAATTACATTATTATACTTCATATTTTGTATGTACACATCGTTGCCATATTGTTTTATAACCAAGAAAACGTTTTAATAAAGAATTTTTAATACATAAAATTTCATACATACATATTAAAAGAACAAAAAGTATTAGTGATTCAAAAATTATGCTGTTAGAATGTTGTAGTTTTCTGTAATATCTAATGACATATTGAAGCGTATAAAAAAATGTGGCCATATGACCATGTAAAAAAACCCTTTGTGAATAATGAAATATGTAGAACTAAAAAAAGAACGAGCAATTCTTTAGTCTTAAATATATTTCAAAATAAATTTTATGGAATTTTATTTAAAATTTTAAACTTATATGATATTGAAAAATATTAATTAAATTTAAAATAAAAGATGTTAATATGTAAAAAATATAAAATAAATGAAAAACTATATTCAATAAATAAATAAATATTATTTATCATTACTTTGAACTTTATAATTTGCATTGATATTTTTAAGCTATTTAATTTTTTTATTAAACTACTTCAATTTCTACCTTTAGTACTACCTTTAATGCAACTTGTGCTGCTATCTCTGCTTTGTAAATAGTATAGCTTTCATTGCTATTCTATTTACAAATACAACTACAAATATTACTACATACTTATAATTTTTTTTAGCAAAATATAGTTTTACGGTGATTTTAATTCAGTTAAATTTTATTGAAACGGTGATATATTTTTTATCACCTCGTTCATGTGATCCTCTTCATTAGATTAGAAAAAATACAGTATATCAGTATACTTTGGTATTTTTTTTTTAAAGAAAACATTAAAGATTTAAAATAATTTAAGACTAAAAGATTGAGAAAATCTATCACCATATGTATCGTTCTATAATTGTGATAGTTGTTTAGATTTCAAAAATGTTTAATTTTCGTAAACATTTTAATTCAAGCGGTTAGTTCTTGTCAAAAGAATTATTTTGATACCCGTATTTGCTACGTTCATGTAAAATTCTTTATCAGATTAACTTTCTGATTAACCGAGAAATTGCAAGAATATTGAAATAAAAATAATCAAACATCGGACACTTATATCTAAAAGCAAATAAAAATTTGAAATTTTTAATTTTCATTAAAAATAAGAAACAATATTGTGAAAACAGCCTGAAACATAAAATATTTTGTGAAATATATTAGCATTGAGGAACCACCCTTGGACATGTTTTATATACCGAATTTAAATACCATTTTAATGATGCCACTTTTCGTATGCGTTTCTTTGGGAGAAAATACAAAAATTTTAAAAAAGTTAAAAAGACCTTCTTTAAAAATTATCGAGCTCACGAATGGTCATAAGTAGAACTGAAATATTTTGGGAACTATTATAAAACATACCGAGGTTTATTTTCAGAGGGGTAACAAATTTACTTTTTTTCCGATCACAGGGACTGAGTCACCTTCATATATAAAATTTAAAGCTGAAAAATTTTGTGCGTGATTAAAGTGTTTATAAATCGTTAAGATAAATTCTTAATAGAACTTGTTACAAAACTACACTTTTTTTTACACTCAAAAACAAAAAAAAAAAAAAAAAAAAAAAAAGCCGATCTTGCAAAGTTTTTAGATCTTGAAGATATCACATATTATCCAAGAATTTCTAAACACCAACTAAATTTTTAAATGTTTCGTAGAAAAAAACATTTTGAGGATAGTTCTTGCGATAAGTTGTAGCTTTCTAAACATAAGTCAATTTAAAATCTCCTAACTGATTTTGAGATTAAAATAACGTAACTTGTATTGTTATATTATTATAATCAAATTCTTTTATACACATTACAAATAAATAATAATTTTACACAACATTTGAAGCATGCACACGTATAAGGGCATACTTTTTTTAAAATGAGTTCTTTTTTGCATAATATTGCTTTAGTACCCAATTTACATCTACTGATACAAAATTAATTTTAAAAATCTGTCAACTTCATCGAAAAAAAAACTTTATTTTTATTTTTTCATACACAGAAAAACATATTCGATAAAGTTTTTCAAATAATTTGTTATTTAGTTTTTTTGTGAAAAATTAATTTATGTAATTAACATATTTTAATAGTTTTATTTTTTCTTCACAAAAATTGACAACTTTAAAACATATTCAAATATAAAAGAAGAATAATTTTAAAAATCAGTTTTAAAACCAGCAATTAATATGGAACTTTTTTATCAAAGATATTTTATTAAAGAAAATAATATTTATTATGAGTTGTGAAGATTATCTTATAATTCAGAACTGGTTTAATAGAAGTTTCTTTAACTGTCTGTTAAGTAAAATTATTTTGAGTTTGGTGTTACCGTTATGTGTTTCATTGTTTCTATAGATGTTGCCGTTCTGGATGCTGCAGAAAACAAGTCCCTTTAATTCCCCTTGAAAAACTTTTTGTTTTATTGAAAGGTAAATATGCATTAATTATTTTTAAGAATTTCTCAAGGAAACAGTCATATTTAATTAATGTATTTTTATTGTTCTGTCACTTCCACAAGGGATTTCCTTCGAGTGAAATAAGTATTGATAAGTTTGGTTGTAAGACTACATACTCACTGACATATTACAAACATCTATTGCATCATATATTACTGTTATATCGGAAGTAATAGTCGGTCAAATCCGACCATATTTTACACTACATCATTGCATAATTGCTTAGTTGTGGCTTTCATGTATTTCTTTTTTTTCTCATAAATTGACTATTGGTTAGTAAGTATTGACTTAAGACTGAAATTTGTTAGTATTATCTAAACTTATGCAAGATTATTCCTCAATTATGAATCAATAGTTATGAAATTTGACAATACTTCCTAAAAATTATATCTGGCTATAGAGAGATTTTCAATTTATAAAAGTGAAATTTGGTACTTATACTATGTGCTGCATTTTATATAAATACAGACTTATTTAAGACATTAATAATAGTTGAAACCCCATTTTCGCCCTATTCTCTAGGCTCCACAAAGCCTAGCTCTATTACTGTACCGAATTTAACCAAATTTTGAATTTTATCAACAGATCTTCAATATGTAGTCTTTTATATTTATAGTCAACCTGATGGATATCGCTAAATCGATTCAAAAAGTAATTCTGAATCGATTGATGTACCTATGGGAGTGATCAATATTTCTTTGCGTTACAAATATCGGGAAAAACGCACAATACCTCAATATTACCTCAAACGTCATTATATACTGAACATAATGTATTCTTAACATTCATATATCAAATACTCTTTAATATTTAGTAATTTATGTAAAATTATTATGAAAAACTAATTAAATGACATGTGCTTGTAATTTTACAATAAACAAGTTTTAATGCAATTTTTGCATTTTTATTGGAAACAATATTTTTGAGAAATTGTACAGATTTAGTTAAATTTTTAATATATTCAATCAATAATTTAGTTACTTTGTAGTGAAAATTCAATTATAAATATAATTAATTTAACTATAAATGTTAAATAAAATTTTACAAAAAATCTATTATTTTCACTTAATTAATATTAAGATTTCGATGACTGGAGCAAAAAAAGTATTAAACTGATATATAGACTTCATAATATAAAGAAGTCATTTAAAATTTTTGTCATATTTACTCGTATTACAAAAAAAAAAAGTAATAGTAATAGTAATAATAGTAATAATAATAATAATAATAATAATAATAATAATAATAATTATGTTGTGAGTTTCAATGCGTCAAAGTAAGAACAAGTAAAAGGACATATATCCATAATTTAAATAATATAATAAAATGATCTTTTGATGTGATTTTATTAATAATTTCAGCAAATTTATTTGAAGAAAGCATGTTGCTGGTGAAATTCGATCATTTTACATCCTACATGTGTTTTTAATATTTTTTGGAGGTCTTTCATGGGAACTATGGTCAATTGTCGACCTATTCTTATAAGATTTGATCGTGTTAACTATATTTCTGTACAACACAAATATTTGTAATATTAACGTAATATTATCATTTCAATTCTATGGATTATGTGCCTAATTCCAAAAAGATGGTTTTATGTGGCAGATATGATCAATTATGTTTCGACTGTGATAAAACTTTGCATTAGATTTTCTAACCATATAAAGCTTATTCAAGTGAAATGTTATTGTTAGACTAGCAATTATATTGGACTTATGCACTTAAAGTGAAGATGGGCTTATATGAAAGCCATGATCAGTTTTATACCTATCTTCATGAAACTTGGCACACTGACTTATACACATATACAGCTCGATTGGTCTGAATTTTATTGAAATCGTGATTAATATAAATCATTTATAAACATTCACTACAACTATTGTTCTACAAGAATATATGGATATATAGCCTTACTCCATTCTAAGCTATTTTCAGCCGCACAATTTTACATGTTATAATTCATATAATTTTTAATGACATTGCCTTCGGATAGTTTTTAAATAAATCTTACCAAATATTAAAAAAAAGGTAAGAAAGCGATTAAATTTTATGATTTTGTGAAGTTTTTATCATCTTTTGCAAAATATTCGTTATACTCGTAGCTTACACTCCCTTATACGCATCCATTTTGGATTTGATAAACATTATTTTCTACAAGACTAATCACTTCTATAAACAAAGTTTTAGGATTGCTTAAAAACTCGAAAAGTTATTAAATATTTTCTTAATTTTATTAAAAACTTCTTCATATATTTTTAGACATAGTATTTCATTTGATCTTTGATTTGGAGTTTTATTAAATTGTTTAAGATCAAATCAAATATGTTATACATTTTTCTACAATGGTGATTGCAAGAAAAATATCTTTGAATGTTATTGCATCGTTGTATAAGCTCTTATAGAAAAACTTATAAAACAAAATGTACTTAAACTTATAGAGTTGTATAATATTTATTATTATTATTTTTTAATATTGTTTAAAATTTTGCATTTAATATTTGACTAAAATATAAACAAATGTATTTTGAAAAGCTTGATTGTTCTTCTTCACAAAAAAAAAAAAAAAGAATCTGCAAAAGTATAAAATGTAAATTAAGTATATATTTCTGCATTATTTTTTTAAGAACACAAAATTTTGTAGTGGAAATTGTAAAACTACTATATATATATATATATATCTATATATATATATATATATATATATATATATACGTGGGCGGATCACTAAGTCCGTGACTTTTCGAAATTCGCTCGTAGGTATATTAAATGAAACACTATTCCCATCAATAGTTAATAGACTACTGTCAAATTTTGAGCAAGTGTCGTCATTTACTTTGCGTAAAAAATATGATTTTTCGAGGCCCTTAAAGTAGGCATTTGTTTGGTCAATAATTTCATCGTTGGAGCTGAATCTCTTTCCACCGAGTCATTCCTTTAGGTTTGGAAATAGGAAGTAGTCACTAGGGGCTAAATCCAGAGAATATGGCGGATGAGATACCAATTCGTAGCCCAATTCATAGAGTTTTGCCATTGAGACTGAACAAGTGTGCACCCGTGCATTATCTTGATGAAAAAGAAATTTTTCCTTGGCCATATGGGTCGTTTTCTTTTTAAATCCTCATTAAATCGGTCTAATAAGTTGGCATAATATTGGCCGTTTATTGGTTTTCCCTTTTGAAGGTAATCGATGTAGATTATCCTGCGGGCATCCCAAAAAATTGTTGCCATCACCTTATTGGCCGACAATCTTACCTTGGCCTTCTTCGGAGCAGGTTCACCCGGAGAAACCCATTGTTTAGACTACTGCTTGGTCTCCAGAGTATAGTAATGGATCCATATTTTATCCACAGTTACAAAACACTGCAAAAATTCATTCGGATTGCTGTTAAACAACTCCATACAATCCTTTGAATTTGTCACACGTTTACGTTTATGGTCAATTGAGAGCAAACGCTGCACTCATCTTGCAGACAACTTTCTTAAATCCAGTTGATCATTTAAAATCGAAACCACACTACCATATGAAATACCTATAGTATCAACAATCTCACGCACTTTTACACTTCGGTCGGCCAACACCATATCGTGGATTTTTTTGACATTTTCGGGTGTACTGACCTCAATTGGCAGTCCAGAACATTCAGCGTCATTTGTATTTATGCGACCACAACGAAAGTCAGTAAACCACTTTTTTAACATTGAAATCTCCATAGTATTTTTCTTGGTTTGATGGACGTTTTTTTTTCGCGAAAAATAATGTTTAATGAGCACTCGAAATTCAGTTTTTTCCATTTTTAGGAAAATACACGAGGTTGTGTGTTTAAACAGGTGTTAAACGGAAAATAAATGACTACGCTTGCTCAAAATTTGACAGTAGTCTATTGACAGGTGGTACTTGATGAGAATGATGTTGAATTTCGTATATTTTATTGATCCACCCTCGTTTATGTCCTCAAGACGGTCTATGTCATTTCTGTAGTGATTTTCACTGTAGCAAAGTGTAATTATTCTATGTGTTTGAAGTACTATAGTTACCTCTGCAGTACAAATGATAAATATTTAATTATTGCTAAACGGATCTGTTTAAACTGATTTAGTTTTTATTAAAATTTTTGCCACTAAAGTATCGAAAACATACGAACATAAAAATCTGTAAAAATCTTGTATTTTGATTGTTCTGGAATTCATCTTCAGAAAAGTTGGCATTTTCAATTGTTTGATTAAAAAGCCTATATTTGTGATCGATTTCAGTCATATGATGTAAAATAAAGTTTGAATACTATTAGTATGACTGTTATTTGTTTAAATATTAAATTAAAAAATTAAATTTATTGTTTAGTTTTTTTAATTTCAATTGAATTAACGGTGACAATTAATTATTTTAATAAAACTATTATATGTAAAACATTAAGTACAAAGTCTACTTACGCTGCATTAACTGTGGTAATTTGTTTCTTTGGTTCCTGTAGAAACATCGCCAAATTGAAGGCCAGCCACAGGGTTATAATTCGTGACCTGGGCATGAATGTGGTATCAAATTTACGATACAACATTGAATCACTCATGGTGGTAGTTGTTTTTTTTTTTTTTTTTTGGTTGCGGTTGTTGATGTTGATGCTGATGAGAGCTGGAGGCTGGTAATGATGTGTTTAATGTGTAAGTGTAGGAGACGTATGATTTGTTTTCTTAGAACAACAACAAAAATATAATGCTTTTATAAAAGTATATAGTTTTATTTGTTGTTGCTGATACTGCAGCTTGCTGTTGATGTTGTTGTTATTTTATAAGCGTCGGATGCTTTTAATGGTGATATGTCCTTAAAAAAAATAATTATGCTCTAGTTGTAGTTTGTAGTCGTAATTGTATGTAGTTGTATTTATATATATCTAGTGCAATAGTTTGTTATTTTTTTTCTACTCCTGCGTTTGTTTCCTTGCACCTTCTCTTGTTGTTGTTTTTGTTGTTATGTTATTCTACTTATTTACATGGAATTTAACAAAAACAACAACTTTATCATTGTTTAGTTGATGACGATGATTTTTATTGTTTGAAAACATTGTTCTATTTTGCAGATTAATTTCGTTTCTTGTTTTATATGTTTATTTTCTATTCTTTTCTTTTTGGGAGCCGATATATTCTAGATTCTAATTAAAAGGAAATGTAAATAGTTAAGATTTTTTTTAGGATTTATGCTTTGTGGAGTTTACTTGTTTATTTTAATATCCCTGGACTTTTATATACTATTGTTTTTTTGCTTTAGTGTAAGTGTTGTAGTAAGTATTTTTAGAATTTAGTATCTTATGTGTTATGTGTTAAAGGGATGTATTTGTATATGTAGATACATATAAATGTGGACAAAAACATAACAGTTTTAAAATTCTACTAAAGTTTTTTTCTTGGCACTTCAGCGTTTAAAATCCATTAGCGTCAATCGGTTTGTTGAGTGGGGCCCGAAAATTAGTGCGATTTAAAGTAGAAAAAGTAGTGCGATTTAAAAGAAAAAGTATCAGAATTTCAAATTTCACTTATTTATATTATAATTGCACACATTTATTAATCTTGTGAAGAACTATTAAGTTATACGGAAAAATTACTATTATTTATTAAATCATTTTTGCACAATTTTTGAAATAATAGAAAACATACCATTAAAAATTAAAAAAAAACTATTTTACTAAATTGAAGATTCTTTATTTTGTGGTTGAAATTAAAATCTTTAATGGTTTAAAATTTACAGGGGTTTAAGTCATGCAAACCCTTAGATTTTATCGAATAATTTTTTAAATATTTTTTAATAACATTGCTATTTGATTTTATATTAAAATTTGTTTAAACTAGTGATTGATTTATTTTTATTGGTTAGAAAAGTTAACAAAAAATTAGAAAGAAATTTACGTCTGTGGAAGTAATTTAAAATTAATAATAAAAAACATTAAAAATTTATATATTTTGTAAATCTTGTTTAATTGTATTTGTCGTGGACGAAAAGGGACTTGAATGCAGTAAGGATTCGATATTTTGAACATCTTTCACGGGTCTGTATGAGTACTTAGATATGTGTTTTATTTAATATTTTTGTAAAGTGTTGCATTGAACAAGGGCAAGGAAGCAACATCATCTGTTAAGTGTAAATGCTATAATTAAAAATTTTATAAAACATAAAAAGAAATAAATACACTTATTTTCTTTTCCCACTACCAAAGCTTCATTTGCCAATTTCTAGATAACGCGAAGACAGCTATTTCAAAATATCCGCTGCCCATATTTGAAATTCAACTACCATCCAAAATGTTTCCAATGTATCTCCTAATAACGGAAAAGCTTTCTTGATATTAATGACAAAACACAAAAAAAAAAGTTTTTCAAAAATGAAAATTTTTTTGTAAATAACAATTTTTTTTGTTAAAAACATTAAAAAACTTTTTGGCAAAGTACTTGATTGATTTAATTAAAATATTGATTTTTCCTCAATTAACTTTTTGATTCATCCAATTAACACGTAGTTTAAAGTTTGATTTTTTAAAAAACTTTTAAAAGTTTTTAATTGAAAAAAAAAATAGTAGTTTGTCAGTTTCTATAACTTTTGATAATTGATATAATCATTTAGGTGAGAGGTGCAATTTTATTTTTTTTTTTGATTGAATCAAATATTTTGTTAATTAAAATAATTTTTTTTTACTTTTTTTCTGTGTAGTTATACATTTCTATATTTGGTCTCTTTCGTGGACAAAGAGTGTTAATGCACTCTCATCCATCATTTATGGATTTATCATCCTATATAAGTAAATATAAACTTACGTGTCTGTTACTTTATGAAGAATTATTGTAAAGTATTATTTTGAAAGAAAAAACAAATAAAAACTTAGACTTGAAGAATGAAACTTACACTTGAAAGGCTTTTTATTCTAGCCTTGTTTGCTTTTGAAATCGCCTCAAAAAAGATAAAATCTAACACAGAAAATAATTTTTTATTTGCTATTACTAATTTTATTTTTATGCAATCATGGATTTAAAAGTTTGTAGTGTGTGTGTATATTTAACAAAAATTTGAAAATGTTTAATCAAAAAGGAATTATTGTTCAAAAATTACAAAAACTCATTTCAAAACAATGGGTATTTTTTTATGTAAAATATAACCCAAATTTGTGTGGGATCATTTTTACGAATTTTCATTGGGTCATTTTGCAGGGATCTGTCTGATGTTTTATTTATAAATTTATTACAATATCTTTAAAAAATAACGATAAAAGATTGGTTTTTAAATTAAAAAGAAGTGTTAACTTTTTTCTGGCTTTATTTTTTGGTACCTTTTTTTCTCATCACCTTGTATATAATGTTAAAAAATTTTTTGACATCCAAAAATGCTGAAGAAAAATCGGAATTTCGCTAGATTTACAAAAAGTCTTTAACATATTTTAATGGGCCCTTTCGACCATCCGATGTTAAAACCAAAAGAATAAATTTATGCAAAAGAAATCGATTTGCCGAAAGTAGGCGGGCAACAAACTGAATTTTTTTCAAAATTAAAAATTGCAAAATTCAAAATGTAAAAAAAACTGCACTGTGGGAAATGCTAGTATACGAGTTGGTCATAAATGAGTTGTATATATATATATCGTCGGAGCATAGGGCCTCTACAAAATATTTCCATCTAGATCTATTCATAACGATGTTTTTTTACTTTATTCCGGATAGTTTGAATATTTGACGCTTTGATCTCAGTTTTAATTCGCTATCTATGAGCTGGTCGACCTCCTTTACGGCTGCCTTGGGGATTCCACTCGATCGCTGTTCCGGAAATATCTGTGACCGGTTTGATTACGATGTGACTAATCCAGTTCCATTTTCGCCTTTGCATTTCAGTTGTTATGGAGGACTGGGTCGTTTGATGCCATAATCTGTTGTTTGATGTGTATTGTGGCCAAAATACTCGAAGAATTCTCCTAGAGGATTTATTTATAAAGACTTGCAGTAAGCTTGAGTCGCCTTTTTTTTCTATTGGTAATATCTGTACCCGAACCGCCTGATGTTGTGATGACAGCTCCGAGGTAGGAAAATGAGTTAACCTCTTCCAGAGGCACATTATCAATTGAGTTTTCTGTGTTTATTCATATTACTTTAGTCTTGCTATGTTCATATCGGAGTATCGGTAAAAGAGAAGGCAAATGTCATCAGCACATTCAAGATTACTTCACCGATTTAGAAGCCTCCAATCAATACCTTTACTATAAATATTCTCTAAATGAAGTATAAAAATTTTTTGGATAAAAAGCTGCCATATTTTATAGAGCATTATTTTCGCATCTTAAATTTTGTGTAATATAATTTTTACCATTTTAAATGGTGAACGTGGCGTTTATTATATTACATTAAAATTCGGTTCAGATTTTTTCAAATATTTTGGGTAAAAACTAGATTTTAATAGAATAGAAAACGAAAGATTGATATTTTGTGAAATGTATTTTAAGCTTTTTTTTGTGAATATTTGCGAATGTAGCCAGGGTATAACTAAATATTATCTCTGGTTTAAAATAACATAGGAAACTTACATATGTTTCACTATTACAAATGTATATTTACATGTATTTGTATATATAATTCGTATATTTTTATTATGATTACACAATTGATGTATGAGTTTTTAATGAAACTGACCAGGTATCTACGATTTTTTTTGTACTAAAGATTATATTTTTTTAATTAAGATGGAATTACTTAAAAAAATATTCACATTAAAATGTATTACTTAGCACAACGTTTTTGTTGTTATATCAATACCCAATTAATACATTAAAATAATAATTTGTTTGGAGCTGGAGCAGATAATACTAAGTTTCACACCATTTACTGCAGATCATTATAAAATTAAGAGATGGTTATATTATGTCCGTCCGTATGTCGGCCTGGAAAATTAACTTTTAACCCCAAATAGTGTTCTATTATAATGGTTTAAATTAATTAAATTATTTAAACTAATACTTTAAACCAAGGCCTTTAATGTTTCAACTCGTTTTCTTCTAAATGTAATAAATTTTTAAAATAATTTAAAATTATTAATCAAATAGCAATAAATTTTAAATTCAAAGAGAGTTTGTCAAAAAAATTGCAAGCAGATCTCGCTTATATTAACTAATGATTTGAAGATTTAAAAGTTGTAGATTTATTCAATTTGTTATTCAATCACATTTTTCCAATTTTTCAACTTTGAAGAACTGTACCTTGTAATTTCATTGATTATACTGTTACTAATACAATTTTATTAGCGATTTTGCCAAAAAATAAACCGTGTTCGAAATTAGTATAACATATATATCTATATATATATATATATATATATATATATATATATATATATATATATATATATATATATTATTATTATTATTATTATTATTATTATTATTATTACTTATTACTAATAAAACTCCTTTTTAAAGAAATTCTTCTGGTTATTTTAATGAAGTGTTTTCGTTCATTTGTAATTTTTTAGATATTGTCTATAAGTCCCCAACACATACATTGTTTATAAATATATGTTAGATCTATCTATATAAGTATAAATGTATCCCTGAAAGTGCTTAATGTGTATAGGTTTTTATAAGTGTGAGTCTAAGGATAATATGTGAGTGCTCAGTGCTCAAAATACTTTAACTTTGTCTGTAAAATAGGGTTGTGTGCGAGCTGTTGTTGTTATTGTTTATTATTTTTTTTCTAATAATAGGTATTTTTAATTTTTGTTACAGTCCAGTTGTTGAGCTTAATCATGTAAAGAATAAAATTTATTTTTAAACCAGTGTGTAATTTGCACAAAAGCATTTTTGTTTTCCATAAATTTCATTAAAAATACACATAATTTTTAAAGGAAAGGAGAAGAAGGCATTACTTTTATAAATTTTATATAAATTCTCCCTTTTAAAAACTGTTGATTGTTGTTGTTCTTGTTTTAGACGTATGTATGTTCATGTTTAAATTAATGATGCCTTCGTGGTAGTTGTTGTTTTGTTGAAATTACAGTTGTGTGATTGTGATTATAAGTTAGCGTTATTAGTTATTACTTCTTTTCTTTTTTAGGAGTAGTTGTTGTTGCAGTTATTGTTGCTGTAGGTAAATATGTATTTTAAATTATGTGCTTTGAACTCTACTTAAATATTTGATAACCGTCTATATCCTCATTTGACAATAAATCACACTTTATCACCTTAATTTCATTTGATTTAATGACATTTCATTGTTGCTGTTGTTATTTTGTTAGAATTTCTAGGTTCTGCAGCTATTACTGTTGTTTTTGTTGTTGTTGCTGATGTTATCGTTCTAGCCAAACAACAACCATCATGATGACTATCAACAGCACAATTGTTTAACATTTTTTTTGTCCAAATATTCTAACTACTTGAAACAGCTGAAAGGATTTGCTAAGTATGGAAACATATGTTGTTGTTGTAAATGATGTTTAATAGTTTGAGTCTTTTTCCTTAATAATTATAATTATTATTTTGTTTGTATTAAAACATTTACGTAGCAATTTATTTGTGTCATATTTTCTTATCAATTTTCACTTCCTTTTTTATTTTATTATCCCTTTTGTTTTATATTTTTATTTAGTTTTCTAAAATATTTTAAAAAATGTATTAAAATTTTAATTTTATATCACACATTTAAAAGTTTGTTTAACCTTCTTTTTGTTTATAACTAAACTCTCACTTTTATTTGAATTTTTAAAATTTTTCACAATTTTTTTTTTTTACTTTTTTTCAGATTATTTATTGTGCTCTTGTATATATGTATATATATATATATATTTTTTTTTTGTTGTTTTATTTAAATTATTGTGTACACACACATCTTTTGTTAGGTTTATGCGCCTTGAAGTATATTACGAACGTTAAGTACCAAAGTGCTTTAGGCACTGAGTTAAGGGTAAAAACATTTCAGGAGCCTACTTTTGGAAAACTAAACATTTTAACTCAACTCGCCTCTTTCCAATGCAGCTAAAAGTCGCAGTGGCAATAACTTATCTGAGTAAATGCAAATATTTTGCAGATTTCTTAGTTTGTAGAGAGAGAGAAAAAAAAGGTCCTGGCTTGTTCTCTTTTGTTTAATTTATAGCTCTCTTGCTCTCTCTTTAGGGATATTTTTGTGTGTGTTTGTTAGCTTTTTCCTAAAAAGTCTTTAAACTTTTTCACTGTTATGCAGACATAAAAGCAAAATAGAAATTTTTTTTGCTAAATATAATAAAAGCACCTAACAAAATTATGCTTTTTTTATTTGCTCTAAAATGTATTTGCATTTTACCATATTTGAATATGTTTTGTTTGGGTCAAAGTCTATAATTTGTTCTTTGCGTTCTTCTTTTAACAATAAAAAGAAATAAGTTGCTAAATTTAGCTATATATTTGAAAATACTGCAAATATTTAGTTATAAATAAACATAAGAAATGAGTGAAATGACAATTTTGTAACTATTTCTAATACCACCTAATTAAGAAATTAAAAATAAAAAAAAAATAATTTATATAAATACTCTTATATTTCGTTTTATTTTGTTGTTGTCAAATATATCAAATTTGTTTCGGGTATAACAGTCCGGGGAAAAATTGTTTCAAAAATTGACTTTCTTCCATTAAAATGCTCACCTAGCTGTTGTGAAAGGCGTAGCTTACAAAAAATATTTCTTGTGTCTTTAAACAACATATTGGAGTGTATACACAGAGAAAAAATGCATATATTTGAAAATTTTTTTCATAAATATTATGAATCGAACATGACTTTTTTTCCAAAACTTTTTTTCATAAAAAATAAAATTTTGTTCATAGATATTATTAAATTGTTCATAATGAAAATTTTAGGAATTTTGCAAAAATCTTTGATTTAGTTTTATTAGATTTGATAACAAACGATAAATGAAAATAATTATAAATGAAAATATTAACAACAAATGCCTTAAAAAGGCAAAATTCCAAGGAAAATCTGTGAAAAAATAACGTTTAGAGATTTACATAATTTCGCTCGTATTCTGCAGCACTTCATTCTGATAAAAAGTGCTTCTGTTCTGTTCCCAAAATCTAGCTAAAAATCATTAAAAACATAAAATTTTCCAAAGAAAATTTCAAACATTTTTTTTTATAAATTGAAAATATAAATGAAAATTTAAAAAATTCTTCAGACTTTTGATTTATATGAAAAAATATGAAAAAAAGTTTTAATGTTTAAGAAATTATGCTTAAATTTTATGAACTGAAATCAACGAAAGTAAATTTTTATATTTATGTACAAACTTTTTTCTACGTATAGGGCTTGGGAGCAAACCGTTATTCAAGGCGCCTCCAATTTTATTTTACATGCATCTAAATTAAGATTTCTTTTGAAACCATTAAAAAAATTCTATAGTCCGGAACAAAAAACAAAAAAAAAAAAATATATATATATATATATATTTTTAGAAGTGAAAAAATATTTTGGAAAATGATCCCAAATATGTGAATTTTTTTTTAAAATTTCAACTTCAGATTAATATAAATTTTTATCGGATTTATATACTCATATGATTCTTGTAACAATATTATTTAAAACATTGTGAGAAATCTAGTGGTTATTTTCAAAAAATAATCACTAGAATTTTAAGCCCCCCAAGTTTAAAAAACTTAAAAAAAGTCCAAAAATAAGGGTAAAATTTGCTTCAACCTGAATGGCTCTTAAATAAAAAAGATAACCTAAATATGTAATCATATGTTTTGTAGATATTTACAAGGACTATGTATATGTAAAATTAGTTCAAATTCAAATCATAAATAAGTTTTTGGTGAATTAAAACAAAAATACATATTAGTTTTGAAGGTCTTCCCTCTACTTCCTCCTTTATTCAGATATCACCAACGTTACAGAATTATTTCCAAAAAAAGCGTTTTAGGGCCACTGTGGGATGTTATACAAAATATGTATTTAAACGCCCTATTGTACTACGCAAAATTTTTCAAAACTATTTTCTTTAAAGTTGCTGTTATCATGGTCTGGGAATTATTTTAGATTAATGATGATGGTATCGGTAATAGACTAAAATTCTATATTCTGTTTTTCAAATCTCATAAAATTTTGAATTATTCTCTAAAAGTGTTTTTCATCAGATGAAGAATTATTATTTTTTAATTTTTTAAAGTCTTTGGGATGAATACAATTCAGTATGTCTCAATCGAGTACCAAATTTTTAACAATAACTGATTATTTGCACTTTTTATTGGTGAGTATTTATGAGTGAAATGTTCAAAAATATTAAAAAAATAATAATAATAAAATCCCCTCAGTTCTAAACCAGCGATTGAAAATCTAGGGTTTGGTAAATTTAGATTTTAGCAATTTTTGTATTTTTATAACATGAGATATATATATTTTTAATTTTTTCTTTGCAAACTTTCAGTCAGTAAAAGTGCAAAGAAAAATCTAAAATTTTTTAAAAACATGTTTTCTGCTGCTTTAATTGAA
Organism: Protocalliphora azurea; assembly: GCA_932274085.1. Classification (NCBI taxonomy): domain Eukaryota; kingdom Metazoa; phylum Arthropoda; class Insecta; order Diptera; family Calliphoridae; genus Protocalliphora; species Protocalliphora azurea. The sequence continues at coordinate 150,046,208 of OW026522.1, forward strand.
AAAACAGAATAAAAAAAATTAATTGAAAATCTTACTTATTTTTGGATTTGGTGAAAAGTTTGGGCTAATTTTGAAACAGTGTTGCCAGAATTCATCAGTTTGTTTTAAATTTTTTTACATTATTATTTTTTAAGGTCTTATTAATAATTTTCAAATAAATTTTTTAATTTTTCTTAAATTTAATTAAAAAATATTGTGTTTAAAAAAGTGTAACCTAAAGTGTTTTTATTGGGTCAAAAATTCCACTTTTAATTTTATATACTATAAATATAAAAAAGACGAAAAAAATAAGAATATTTTATAAAAACCGAATTGGAAGTTTGGAATAAAGTTTGTTTTATTATTTTGGTTCCAAAAAAAAAAAAAAAAAAAAAAAATGGTTTAAAAAATTTTCTTCGAGATTAGGCCATTTTTGTGTTTTTCAATTGTACCCCAAAAAGTCTATTTACACATATTATATCATTAAATTAAATACAGATTGTTATTCCTAAAGATTGTTATTTCAAAAAGAATAAAAACTGAAAATATTAAAATTTCTGGTACAGCCATTCAAATTTGTCATTGAAAAGGTTAAAAGTGCTAAATTACCGTTAGAATGTGCTATTCCATAGAAAAAAATCTTAACGTAGTGTCGACACGAAAGATTTTTCTATCATTTCAAACGTTAAATTCTTATCATGATAAGCATTTATCATGTGTTGATCAAATTTATTTATATTATTCCAGTGTTATGATATAAATATTGGAGCTCAAGCAAAGATAAATTTGTTTTGCTATCAAACGTAACTTTGTTGTTGTTTTTTATATTTATTTTTTTAAGAAGAAGCGCAATTCTTTATGGCAATTTCAATTAATTAATTATTTGGAGCAAAAATAGCACAAAATACAATGAAATAAACTATTAAATTTTGACAACATACCTTGACGAAAAATGAGAAAGGTGATTTATTATAATAAAATTTGATCTACGTGTTCTCATATATGCTGATATAAATAGAAAAATAGCAGTAACTCAGCCGACGTTTTCTTATTTGTTATTATAGAAAATTCACTCATGTGGACCCTATGTAGATTTAAATTTTATAATTAAAAAAAAACTATTCGTTATTTATGCTTATACTTAATGAAATTAAATGTCATTAAATATTTTTATGCCCTACGTCCAACATAAATTGTGTTAATTTTTCATGGTGATCTAAATCCATTTTAATATCCATTTTCTTCTTGGTAACCTAAATCCATTTTAAAATTCTGTTTTGAATTTTATAAAAATATTAGAAATATATTTTTTGATTTGGAAATAAAAAAGTTTGAAAATAGTGAATATACAAAAAATTGGTTTTAAAGACAATGAACTGTGGTTCAAAATTGTAATCTATCTGAACAAAATTCTTTTTTTTTAAATACTTGTGATCTCAGAGTTCAAAAATCAAATTGCAAGATCTAGACAATAAGTATTTATGGACTTACAAGAGGGTCTTTTTATGACTAAAAATGTTCTGTAATGAAACTGAGATTCGACGATTTTTTATTCAGCCTATGAAGGAGTTATAAATTTCTTAATACCCCGTTTACATCTACAAAAAACTTTGATTTTTAACTTAACTGATTTTTAACTTGATTTTTCATACAACTAAGTTTGCTAGTTAAATGAAAAAAAAAAACAGTTATTTAATTATTTTTTTTTGTCATATATCTCTGATTTATACATTTGTACGAAAATTAAAAGAAAGGAAAATATTGAAGGGAAAAATTCAAAAACTCTATATTAGGAGTGTATAAGTATTTTGTGAAAAAATGAATAAGTTACAAATATTTACTTATATGTGATAATGAAGTAAAATAATGTGATTAAATTTCAATGTGTTTTGTGAAATATCCAAAAAAGAAAAAAAAAAAAAAAACAATTTTATTGCCAATGTAAACGGTACGGTTTGCTTAAGTATTTTTCCTTTAATTTAACTAGAAGTTGTAAATAGGTTATACAATTTATTTTATTTTTCAAAATATTTAATACTAAAATTTTAAACTTAGAAAAATCCAGCAAAAACTTGTTATAACATATAGTTACTGATGTAGTTACTTTGTAATGACAACAACATACACTTTGTATTACACAGAAGTTGTTTAATAACTACTTATTTATAATCGGGTATACAATTACTTACATTCTGTTATTCGAAAAGTTATTCGAGATATGACATAGTGCTGGTTATAATCCTTCTTTAAGACATCATAAATCAGTTTTAAAAATTTTCAGGGCGTAGTGCAAATTTCGAGTTATTAAAAAAAAAAAAAAAAATTTGGGTACGTTCCTGTATAAATTTCTAATTCTATTATTGTTTTGTCTATTTTTCCATTTGGAAAGTAGAAGAAACAGGTTTTTCAAATGTATGAATTCGCTTTGTTTTATTCAAAATTAAAAGCAAATTTTCAAAAAATTTCTAGAAAAAATACAGTTTTTAGAGTTTAACTGCGATTTATTAAAATATCTTCTACAAGAGCATATGCAAAGGCGCAATAATTTTAAGGGCATTTTTGTTGTGAATATAACCAAATTTAATATTTTTAAGCTTTTTTATCTGTAACAACTTACTAAAACTTTCAACACATTTTTAATTTTATCCTCAAAAAGTAAAAACGAAGTGAAAAATATAAAATGCACGATGAATTTCTTAAATCCTTAATAATTTTTTGAGCTTTTAGGCGATTTTATATAAGAATATCTCATTTCATTCCAAACACAATAAAATTTTAAACTCTGTAAACAAATATGTATAGAATTTTAGAAAAAATTCAAAAAGATTTTCATCAAATTCACAATTTCTAAAAGGAAAATAAACATAAAAGTGGTGAATAATTCATTATTAAATTTGAGTGTCTTCTTCTACTTTCTAAATTAATTTAAAAATCTTAAATTGATTTATGAAGCTACGAGATTTATTGTGCAGAAACTATCCTAAACGGGTTCTTTGCAATATTTCGGAATTTAGGGAGTGTTTCGTGAATTTTTTTAAATTGTTTTTTGATGTTTTCAAGAAGGACTAAAACCCATATTAGATCCTTTTCAGAGTGAAAGTATAAAGTGTCATTTTATAATAGCGGGTTATTTATCATCAGATTTTTGAAAATACTATTCCATATTGTTTTCTTTTAATTCACCAAATTTTACATTTAAAGAAGGGATAAATGTATGAAAGGCAAAATTTTAGTATGAATTTATTTTTTTTTTTTAAATTGATATATCTTTATTTAATTTGTTTTAATTTTTTACATTTTTGGTTATTTTAGGTTTTTTAAATTTTTTATACCCTGAAATTTCATTAGTTATTTATTATCAAAAATGTAACTAGTTTCTATTGTTTTTACTAATCATGACTTCGGTAATGTTTTAAAATCAATGCGTTATTGAACAGCTTGGATTAGGGTAAGTAGTTGCCTTAAATGTTATCACCGTGTTATAATGCATTATTCAGCTATTGTGTAAGTAGTGAAGAGCCATTATATTAGCTTTTTAACTCATTATATGGCTAGTAAAATTTTTGCTGGGAATATCCTATTTTCTAAATTGTTTGTCAAATTTTTACAATGTCGAAAAAAAAATATTTTTTTCCAAGCTATTTTTTTTATTTAAATTCACAATTGTGAGTATAATTTTCTTAAAAAAAATATGCAAAAATTAATAAAAATAGTTTTAATTAATTGCAAGTACCTAGTTGTAAATAAAGTCAACTTAAAGCATCAAATTTAATGAAATATAGCACGTTTTATTAAAATAGTGTTTTTTACCAATCGTCATAACGTATGAGTAATATATATTACTTTCAATAAGTATACGTAGTGGTTTCTTTAATAACATCCAAATTTTGAAATGTGAAAGACTTCTAACGATATCTTTCAGAAAATATTGTTGAATAATACACAATCAAATCCATGATTTTTTTTTTTTTGATTGTATAATAGAACCAAGAATTAATAAATGATCTAAACCGACCCTTTAACGACACCCTTGAGACATTATAACTCGAGAACGACCAACTACAATTTTTGTATAATTATTAAGTATCAAGTCAAAGATTCGTAATATGGTTTTAATGTTTTATATCAAAGATGTTTTGCATTTTGAAATCTAAAAATAAATGCATCTTTAGGTAACACATTGAAAAAAAATTCATATATTTGAAAATTTTTTTCATAAATATTATGAATCGAACATTACTTTTTTCGCAAACCTTTTTCATAAAAAATAAAATTTTGTTCATAGATTTTATTAAATTGTACTTAATAATAATTTTGCGAATTTTGCAAAAATGTTGCTAAAATTTTAATTTAGTTTTATTAGATTTGTATCAGATTCTAAATAAAAGTACTAATGCATAAAAATATTAACAATAAATCCCTTTAAATGGCAATTTTCCAATAAAAAGCTGTTAAAAAATAAGGATTAGAAATTTGCTTAAATTTGCTGCCATTCCGTAGCACATGAATTATTGTAATAAAAAATGCATCTGCTGTGTTCTTCTTCCAACAAAATGTGCCCAAAAGTCATTAAAAACCAAAAATTCTGTAAAGAAAACTTCAAACATACATTTACAAATTGAAAATATAAATGAAAATTTCAACAATTTGTCCTCTTAACTTTTGATTCGTTAATAGTGTTAATATTTAAGACATTATTCTTAAATATTACGAACTAAAATTAATGAAAGTAAATTCCTATATTTATGCACAAACTTTTTTCTGTGAAAGGAGAAAATTTGAAAATTATAGTTTTTCTAATTTATTATCAAAAGTGAATCATTCTTAAAAATATTCATTTTCAAGAGAGTATATTTAAAAAATGGTGTTTAGTATCTCATATTGTTCCTAATTCAATTTAAATATAAGACAAAATTAAATTTAATTTTTGCACATTAAAAAAAATCTTCTTACAATTGTGAATTTCAATAAAACATAGCTTTTAATACATCCAGTTTTATGAGAGAATAGAAAAATACAATTTTTGTCAGTTTTAGATTTGTATGGATTTTTAAAAACAAAAGTTAAATTTAATTATTCTCATTTATTTTTTTTTATTCATTTTTTATATAAAATTTTAAAAATGTAACAATTGGTGTAATTTTCATGACATTATTTTTTAAAAAATTATAAATTTATATTATTCTTATTTACATTTTTTAATTAGAAAGTGATCTCAGATTTTCTTTGAATTTTGTTACTCTTCTGATAATTTCTGACTATTTCTAACTAAAACCTGTAAATCTGACAAATACTGGAATAAAGATATAAATCTGTATCTTTACATTTTAAAACCACACTTGAAATATCTTACCCAATTTGTGAATTAAATGCTATTTTTATTTATTCTGAAACTTTTTATTGCAGAAGTTTAATTTTATGTGATCCTAAATTTGAGATCAAGTTTTTGTATTAAAAAACATAAAATATAAAATTTGTTATTAAATTACTGTCTGTCTGGATGTTTTGCATTTAGTGTAACTAAGAATTGGTCATACACCAAAAGTGCAAAGATCGATCCAAAATTGTAATACTTTTGACTACTTTCGACCTCTTTGAAATTTTTTATAAATTTGCAAGATATTTTATGAAAACATAAAAAGTAGTGAATTTGTACTGTTTACCTTTATATGAAAAGATTATTTAAATTTTGTGTTTAAGAACCGTTGCTCTAAATTAATATTATCATTGAATATTAATAGATAATTTTCCCTTGTAAGCTCTGTAAATATTTTGTTTTATTTATTTTGTCAACTTCTCTGTTAGCAGAATACCTATGAGAATAAATCTATTATTAAAAATTTTGATAAACTTTTCGTTTTCGAATACAGGAAGAAATTTTCTACAAACATTTTCAATTCAAATTTAGTTATACATTTATTTTTAATTAATAATTAACTAAATGAACTTTTTAATTTATTTTACCCAAACTGACAAATTTTCGAAAAGTTCAAAACGAAATATAAAATATTTTAAAAATAAAAATATAAAAAAATAATACATAAAAAACATATAAACTGTGAAAAATCTTTTAGAAGTATGAAATCTTGAATCTTGACATTAAGAAATTTTATATTATATTGAAGCTCATTTTTGTAGTTATTGCTAATATAAACATTTACTTTTTTTTGTTTAAATTAAGAATAGTGTAACAGTTTGTTCAAAATTTTAAGTTTTATTGCAGAATCTTCCGTCATTGAAGCAGAAATTTAACATCAAATCATCAGAGTACTTTAGTGAATCCATTTACTATTTTGAAGAACAAAAGGTAAAATCAATCTCACATGCCTCTCATTGTTCTTTTTATTATGTAGATTACACCACAACAGCCTAAACTTATCAACCTCCTATCATGTTTCACTGTTCCGAAAGTATGATCAAATTTTCTAGGTAAATAGTATTGTCAAAGGCTTAATATAATTATTGCGTACTTAATATATTATTTTCTTTAATTATTTACATAATTTTTGCAATCAATATTTTAAATAAATATTTGTAAATTTTAAAATTTTATTGCATTTTATTTTATGTAGAATGGCAGAAATCAATTAACATTTGAATCGATTCAGTTAATACCTTGATTAAGATTTAAAATTCCAATCATGTTTTTTATTTAATCGATTAAAAAAATAATTGAAATTTATAAAAAATATCAATATTACTATTTTGGGGATTGGTGCTAAATCAAATAAAATTTTAATTGATATAAGCAATTTTGTAATTGAAATCCATTTTTATTTTTTTTTTCTATGAAATTTCTTTATAGGTTTTGTTTGCCTCTGAGATCTGCACAGTAAGAATCAAAGCTTTGTTATTAAAGAGTATCAGAATTGCGAATGATTTTTTATAAACTACAGTTTTAATGGTGAAAAATTCTGCAATAAAACTAAAATTCTTAACAACGCTTAATTCAATAAAAAAAATACTAAATGCTTTTATTAACAACTACAAAAATTCGTTAGAATCAAAAAATTCTTCCTATCCAAGATTTCATAAACGTCATATGGACAAAAAGATTTTTCTCATATGACATAAATTTAAAATTGTACTTAAATATTTCATAGTTTTTTGTCTCTGCTATGCAATTTATTTTTTCATTTTTATTGCATATTTTTAAAATATTTTTCATTTCATTTTGAACTTTTTGAAGAAGTTTCAGTTTATGTAAAAAAGTAATTACAAGGAATTAAAAATTTAATTCAGTTAATTATCAATATAATTAAATTTCAACACAAAATTAAATAAGAGATTAATTGCAAATGTTTTTGAAATATTTTTTTCTGTGTATAGTTGGAATAATCTAGAAAATGAAACGTGAGTAGTCAAATCTCACTCAAACCATGAAAACCCAAAACTTGACTTAATATGTTTTACCCTTAAGGGCGTCACATATGTAGGACCTTTATTCAAATTTTTAAACAATAGGTCCAAATTATGCATTCTTTGTTTTTCTATTTTTTTTACGTTTATCTCATACTCTGTTGTCTTTGTTGGTTTACAGAAAATAAATCAAGAAAAAAGGAAAACAAAAAAATAGAAATGTGTTTTTAATTTTTGCATTCTATCTTTCGGTTTAATTTTCTTTATGAACTGTTTGCTTTGCTTGCTTGGCATGTTAGTCCAATATAAATTGTTTTTGCTTTTATCCTGAATTTTTTTGCATCATATGTTTTTTTTTGTTTTCTTTTTTAAGGCTCTCTTTGCGAAGCTTTCTTATTTCTATGTGCTATAAATAACATTTTATTCACTCTCTCTATTTTGCTCTCTCATTTTTTGTGTATATTTGGTGAGCTTTTTTTCTTGCTACTGTCGTTTCTTTATTCTTTAGTTTTTGTCTGTGTCTGTGCTGATTTGACCAAGTTTTATTATGTTGGCTACCAGGAGGTATGTTGTTAATTGGTTGCATTGTACTTTTTTTGTTGCTTTCCTTTTGACATTTATTATTTCGTTTAGCCTTTTTTCTGTACTTCTATAGTAAGGTTCAAGTGTTTGTTTATATATGTTTTCGTGTGTGTGTGTGTGTAGGTATGTGTGTATATATGTGTCTATATTTTTTTTTAGTGTTTTGCTGTATGTTTGAGCAAATGTATGTCTATTTTATTTTGTCATATAGATTAAAATCAAAGCGACAAAGACTTTGTTGCGTTTAATTTGTAACATTTTTATGTGTCTAAAATAAATGTGTGAATTCTTTTAATCTTTATTTTTTTATTAATAAGCATTTTAAGGATATTGTATAAAAAACTTACATAGTTTATTTGTTTAAAAAATTAAATAGTTTTGAAGCTTGAAATTTTTAATTTTTATATAATGAAGGTCTGGTAATCTATTTATTTAGTTTTTTATATGAGAAACTGATATTAAAAATATGTAAAAAATACCAAAACTTTTATTTGTTTAAAGAAATATAATTTTTCAAAATTTAGAAGTAAGATAGCGTAAAGTTTAAAAACAAAATACTTTTAGATATATACAAGGGTTTACAAGTATATATTGATTGAAATTTTAAGCACTAAAAGTTTACCGGAAGTATTATTGAAAGGTAAATAATTTTTAGTGAAAAATATTTTCAAACCTGAAATAACAATTTATTTTTATGGTATATTGTATATAATATGGATAAGTGTTACATTATTTATTTGGCCAATATTAAAAAAGAACTGTTTAAATAACAATGTAGAGATCTCTTAACATTATTTAAAAAGTTTGCTTTGATAAAAAAAAATATTTTTTTGTTTTATATTGCTTTCTTCTGCTTTTGAAAAAACATTAAATATTAGTTGAGGCTGATTTCATTTTAGATGACAATTTCTGGAATTTCAATCTAAAATATTTGGCTAAACAAATTAAAAAAGTAGCGCTAATTTTGAATTATAATTAATATAATTAATATTTTTTTTATAATTAATATTTTTTGATATATTTTATGCCTAAAAGTTGGTTTAAATTAATTTTAGAAAAACATCGGGTTTTATTTTTCGAAATTTCGATTTAGTAAAAATTATTTAAAGAACAATTTATCTAATTAAAAATTAAACTTTTATGAGCTATAACCGGCAAATGCTCGGTATATATTCATTACGAATTAACCCTGGACAGCAATATGTACATATTTTTATGACGAAAATGTTACACATACTCAAATCGATGACGGTGATTTTAAAAAGTTTAATATAGACAACTAACGCTTAAAAATTTTCTAGGAATAGTCCATTTACTTGCTAAATTATGTGCCCGATTTTTTTTATAGTTGACGATTGTAAATTCAGTATGTAACCTGATTACAAAATATACATTTTCAGACAGACAGAAAAATGAATTGTATGAAATTGTATGAAAATTTCATAATCTATAAATACTGTAACGGGATCAAAATGGGTACAATGCAAAATAAGTGAGTTAAAAATTGATTTTTATTGTCTTTTTCATCTAATTTTTCTGGGCTGACATTTTAAAAGTTAAAACGCCATTCAATGCTACAAATATTTTTTTTCACAAACTTTTTCAACATACTTAGGAAATATAATTTTTGGCTTCATGGTTTCTAGTTTTGAAGACTTCCTCTAAACTACATACGCTCATAACATTCTGATAGAAAATGAATATATTATTTAATAAGAAATGGAAAACAATTTTCAATTTGTGCAAAAAAAGAAGAATGTAATTTTTTTTTGTAAAAAATTTTTGAAGCTGCTCTAGGAAATCGCTCATAATCACATTATTTCTCTACTGAATTTCAAGAATTACAATACCAAAAATACCAGAACTCTATATTACACATATGTCTAAAAAGAATTATAATAATTTTACTATGGACTTGAAAAACACTATTTCAACATACAAACCGATCGAGACTAACAGACCGATAAACGTACATGGATGGATATTTTTCAAAAGTTATTTTATTCGAATATTTATTTTAGGACTCCAACGTACTTAAATTTTTACTTTTTCATTAGGAAACTTAATTGAGATTTAATATAAAACCGATATTTACCAAGAAGCTTGGCATGAAAAGCATTTCATAAAATCTTTGAAATATTTAATAGTTTGGCCTTTTCAAATTGTGTGAAACACTAAATGATCAGAGTAATTTGTACTAAATTTACGGCTTTAATTACACTCTGCTACAAAATTATAATTTTCATTTTCACTCAAGAAACAGTCTAATGTTGGTTGTGGATCTGCTTAAAGATATCATATAATAATTAAAAAAAAAATTCAAAAAAGCCTTTTAAATTTTGAATATATTTTTTTGGAAAATTAATCATTTTTTAATTTTTCTTTTCTGTAAAATTAAATATTTTTCATACATAAATATAAATGCAATTTTGTTTAAAACAAAACGAGGTATCCGCCATTAAATTTAGTTAAAACTCAATCAGATATTAAACATTTTCTTAAGTTTACGAACAAATAGTTTATATATTTTAAGATAAATTATTTTATTTTATGTTTTAGTTACAACATAATTTCTGGGACAAAAGTGAGAAATATATAGAACGTTTTATTGAATCTATTATATTAACTTTTTTAGAAAAATTTATCATAAATTTTGGTTCGAAAAATGGTGAAAAATGTTTTGGCAATAATGATATTTTTATTATAATATTTGACCAAAATATAAAAAAATTGCTTACGGTTGGAAAGCTTTTATATTTCGGCTTTCGTAAGGTATACAAGGTGTGTAACCCTAAATTTTGAGGGTATTGGAATTTTGTAAAACTTTTTTATGACTTCCTCAAGAAGACTTATAATGTACGATATCTCATTTCTCGAGTAACTTTTCACTGTAGAAGAATGCAATAATTTTTTTGAAAATTAAAAATTATTTTTCATTTATTTTTTAAAAAATTAAACTAAAACTATAATTCGATAAGATTAATTTATTTGTGTTTTTTTTTCTTTTTGTAAATAATTAATATTTTTTTAGGAATATTGCTGTTCAAGATCATTAAAATTGGTAAATAAATGGCAGAGTTAGAAATTAATAAAATCATTAACTCGCAAAAAGTTTCTGATTTTGTTCATTAACGCATCTATTACAATGTTTTCTTTATTTTTTCTTGAAAACACAAAGTTGAGATTACACAAGAACAAAAAAAAAAAAAAAAAATGTCTTAATAAGCATTTGAAAATATCGGAGTAATTTGAAATAAATTAAAGATCTTATAACCATTTTTATTTAGGTTTTATTATATATTTAAATTAAAGACTAAAAATCTTTTCTTTATTTCAAGTCGATTTAAATTGAGGTTATCTTAGTAATATTATCACTTGAAATTAAAATGGTCCAATCAGCACTTTTTTGTAATTTTACAGGAAAGATAAAAAAAATTAGGGAAAAAAAAGAGTTCTGGCAAGTTTACTTTGTTTTTTATTTTTAATATGTAATATTTAATGTTTAATTGTGAAAAATAAAAATAAAATAAATTTGTTGTTACGACCCATAGTGAATCGAGTCTATAGAAAAATGGGAGAAAATAGAAAGAGATGTCCTACAGTCATGAAAATCTGTACTTGTGTATAAAATTGGCCGCTAATTTTTAATTTATAATCGCTTTTTTCAAATTATTAAAATTCATTTCGATATAGAGAAAATTTATTTCCGAAATCTCCAAATAATTAATATTTCTAATTTTGTTTTTTTTTATAATTAACAGCAATGACATATATCAGTGTTGCCATATAAGATAAATAAATTATAAAATAAGATAAATAAATTAATTTTATATTATTACAATTTTCTCTATTTAATTGAAAAAAAATTTTAAATTGTGTATAATATTTAATTAAAATAAGTTGTAGCGTAAGGCCAAGAATTTTGGCAATAATGATATCTTTATTTAGGCTGGAATTTTAAAATCTGAATTTTTTGCACTTCAGTTTTTAATAAATTTTTAACCAAAAAAATTAAAAAAATCTTTGCAAGTGTAGCGATTGACAAATTGTAAATTATGAGAAAATTGGAAAAATTAGCATTAAATAAAAAATTAAAAAATAGGTTATTTTATTATTTTTTAACCAAAAATATGTAAATTGACTCAGATATATACGAATTTATATCACAATGAAAATCTGATTATAGAAAACTTATTCAAACCAATTATCATAGCTTTACGATCTTTCTAAATAAAATTGCATTGTTTTCTTATAAATGTGCTTCAAAATTATGAATTTTTTAAAGTAAAATAAAGAAAAAAACTGAATTTCTTCATATTACTTAAAAAAAAACTAAAATGGGTATTTTTAAAAATGCTAAATTTGTCATAAAAAATTAAGTCTTTTATGTCAAGTTGATACCGATACTATAAGAATGATATTCAAATATAATATATTCAAAAAGGATTAAAATCTAATAATAAAATTTTTTTTTGCAAGAATGCAAAAGTCTACAAAATTTTTGAGAACAATTTATTTTTATACCCAAGATTTAAGATTTTATTCCTGATCCATTATTTTTAGCATACTATATTAAATTATATTGCATCAGTAAATCAGACTGGCAGACGAAGGCGTAATTTTGACGAATTATTTTTCTTGAGTTCTATTTGTACAATATATAAAAATTTTTTTTAAAAAATTTCAGGTTCGCAAGGTTAAAATTACTGCATTGGTAAAAATATAAATAAGGTATGCATTTAAAGCTTCTTGGCTTTCTTTTGACATATATTTGATAAAGATATCTAAAGGTAAAAGCGACTATATTCAATGTGCACCCTTTTGGTTTTTTATTAAAGTCGGTATTTCTTTTTACAGTAAAACTCTAAAAATAATTAATATGTATTTTAATGCACTGTATTATTACACTGTGCAGCAAGAAAACATTGCCTCAATAATTCGAACTAAAAACATACGAGTAGTCTAGTAAAACCCCCAAAGAGATTTTCAAATTTCGGTTTTATGGCCTCTTCAGGTTCGATTTTTTTGGAGCTCTTTTTTCAATATAATTGGAAATAAAAGAAAACATTCAAACTATTTAATCATAATGCTATTATATCTTGTACTTATTTTACTATTATACTAGCTTTAAATAGATGTTGCGTCCATTTTTGTCATAATATTGTTTACTTTATTTAAATTGTTCTTATGCCTAAACTACTAAATATATCCATATTCTTGAAGGAAGTACTAACTGTATGCCACGCCCATTTTTCTAGAAAAAGGTTTACTTTGCTTTTTAGTAAATAAGTTTCAAAATTCATTAAAATTTTGATGACACAGGTAAAAAAGATCACAGTATAAAAGAAGTTGGCGAAGAGGAAGTGTGACAATCATTCAGATTAAATTTTTTTATAAAATTCCTTGTGGTTTTTCAAATTTTATGTTAATTGGCTTAGTGGCATCAATAAAGTAATAAAATTGATTTTTATTAAAAGTGGGCTAAAAATTGGATGTGGCATCCAACTTTAATATTTTCCAACAGTTTTCTCCAGAGTACACATGATATATTTGCTAAATTTCATTTGAACTTTCAAAGAAGAATTGTTTACGAAAAGTGGACCTGTCATTTTTATTCACATAAAAATAAAATTGGTCATGGATACCATATAAAACCTCTTCCCAAATACAAAAATTGTGTAGGGTGTCATATGATCGAGCTGGGCCGACCAGGAAGTATTTGATAATTCAAAATTTTTCGCATACTATTATCAATCAGTAAAAAAAAAATGTTTAAAATTTTTTGGTTGTTACGCCCTTCTACATTTTAGGTAACGATAAGCTAAGCATTCAAAATATATATAACTTAGCTTTTATACAAAAAATAATTGCAGTCCATGCATTTAGGTGACCTGTTTCTTGTAATCTGATTTGAGTCTGCTATATTTAGTTAGATCATATGTAAAGAGTTTGCATAATATTTATTATATAATCAAAGTGGAGAATTTAAATTTCTTAATACTAAAATATCAATAAACACATAATGAAGTATAATTTTACCAAAGAAGAAATGAATCCATTTTAAATTTTTTCTTTAAAACTGATAAATAAAAAAACAAAATTTTCAAATACCGTTGCCTCTGAATGAAACCTACTGATATAATACTGATATATGTATATTGAAAAAAGTTTTTCTTTCTTCCACATAATGCAAATTCTATTTATGTTAATTTCTATTCAATTAATTAAAATTCCTGCTAAATAATATAAATGAAAAATAAAGAAAAATTCTATTAGAACTAAGTTAATTATTCAAGTACACAAACAAACAAATTTGCATATACCAACAAATACTTCAACAACAAAGGATTCAAGATAAAGGGTATTTGGTGCTTATATGTATTTATATATATATATGTGTATATATATAATATATATACAAATATATATTTTTTATGATTTTAGTTTGCAAAAAATATACTGGTATATAATTTAGTTTTTACTAATGTCATTAAAATCCTAGTAAATTAATGTCTGCATAAGCACTAACATTTAAACATTTATATCTAGATATTCATTTAAACAAATATACAGAGAGCACAACTAAAATATCAGCATGACTTTGGCGTTTTAGACAGCCAACCAGACGCGCACGCACTAGGCAGGCAAAAAACCATGAAAAATAAATGTGAAAACTTTTTTGCGACAAAAAAATTTAACAAATAAAATAAAGTGAATACAAATGAAAAAAGGAAAATTAAAATATTTATTAAAATTGTTTGTTAATATGTATTATTATTTAATTTTATATAGTTTGTTTTAATCTTTTTTACAAATCATAAACACTGCACTTAATAAATTTTATAATTTTTTTTTGGATTTATAATTTTCTTTATAGATAATTTTTCTTTATCTCTTTTAATTTTTTTTATATTTTGAATTTATGTATAATTTTAACCAAATTCTTTTATTTTCTAATTGTTGAAAAAAAATCTCTATACTGTATATGTATATAGGTATAGGTGAAAATTTTAGATATATATACGTGTCAGTATATATGTATAGGAATTTTTTCTTTATTTTTTCAATTCGCATGTTATCCTTGCTACGCCTTGATTTTTTCACTTCTTATAAAGAAAAAAACACTTTTTTATTTGTTTTTCACTATTTTCAATCATTAAATTTGAATTTACTTTTTTTTGTTACTCCAATTATTTGTTTGATTAGCATTTTCTTTTGGTAAATTTGTGTTGTTGGATTTTTATATTTTGGTAAAAAATTTTGCTTAAAACTATTAAAAAAAAATTAGTTGAAATTTAATATTTCTTTTACACAATATTTTTTTTCATTCTTTTTTGTAAATTTATTATTAGAACAATCCATAAGTGTAAAAAACAAGCGATTATACAGAGACCGACTGCCCCAGAGCTTACATCACGAAGAAATTCAGGGTGCGACCAGAATTTTATTTAAGTTTGGAAAATTTTGACTGAAAATTTTTAGCAGTTCGTGGTTTTTCACGAAAAACGAATATGGAATTTGAAATCCTGCGCAGCTTCAATGTGTTGTGTGAATGTGTTGGTAAAGAAAGAAAAAGCTTTTTACCACGCAAACACATACACTTGCTAACAGTTGTAATGTTAGAAATATTATGAAAAAAAAAAACTACACAAGTTGTTTGGAGTTGTGTATAGTCTAGGGTCTTTGCAGCCTGACTGCCTGTTTGCCTGGCAGTCAACACCATGTAGTTGTAACAGCAGTCATAGTAGTAGAGACATAAATTAAAAAAAAAAATAAATAAATAAATGTATAGAGAACAAGAAGAACAAGCAGCCTTCGCCTTCAAGTTAATGCAAAGTGTGCAAGGACTATGTTAGTAGAGTATTTAATATCTAACATTTAGAAACATACTTACCTACATATTTATTAACAACATATACTTATATACTTACACGTACATATGTTATATTGCTTATGTATTTGTATAGCAATTGCTCTCTTTGAAATTTGTTTGCATATATTTTTTTGTTATTTTCGGCTGCCACATATTGAGGTGGGTTCAGTTTCTGCGTTTAGAATATTTGATTAGGGAACACTTTTAAAAATGCTACTGTAGCAATGACGAAAAAAGAAATAAACGAAAAACCCATTTTCATTGTTGGTAAAACACAAAAATACACATAAATATAAATCAGCTAAAATAGCCAGGATATAAACACACGCACACACATACAAGTTAATACAAACAAGTAAGTCAATGACAGGGACTATGTACACATTTATGGTTCTGTTTTAGTGTGATTGCAATTTGTTTGTTTCTTTTTCATATATTTGGAGTTTTTTTTTTGTGTTTTTAAAATTCGTTTTGTAGAGCGCCTAATAAATGTTTGTTTAGTTCGTCAACAACTTTATTATAGAAGATAAATTTTATTTATTTTGTACAAGTATGGCCACCTTGTTCTCATTATACATTTTGTAATGTTTTTTTTTTTTTTTTGAAAGATTCGTTAGATGTTACCAAAATAAGTCGTAACTTATAATTTGCCTCAAATTATAATGTTCTGTTTGAAATAGAAGAGATTATGTTGTTTACGTATTTTTTTTTTTAAAAGAACACATTTGTTGGTGGGAAATTTAGACTTAACAGATTTTTAGAGGAAAAGCTGTATTTGATGCTTTATATTTTTGTTTTTAAGAAGACATGTTTGAAGTTGGATAATAATAAAAAAATGTATACATTTTTTTTCTAACAATAAATCTATATTGATCATTATATTTTTTTGAATATTCCTAAAGAGACAGTTTTACAAAATTTTATATTTTAGTAAAAAACTTAATATTTTATTACACGAATAAAAATATTGAACATTATTTTTCTTTTCAGCATGATTTAAGCACTTGCAAAAACAAAAATCTCTGATAATTGAATGGAAATTAAATCAAATTTTTAACCAAAGTTGAAGTATAAATTTAGTCGAAATTATTATTTTGTATGAAAACAATGTTATTTTGTCTAAGGTTAGTCTATAACTCTGTGTAAGAATTTGATAAGTTAACAGCCCTTATTATTTTACTTATATTGCTTATATTTTGAGGGGATTTCGAAGGTAAAAGACATGGTATAAAATAATACTTTTAGCTTATAATAATTAAGTATAATAAAAAGTCATTATTTTTCCCTTTGCTTTTTTTATGTTATTTTCTGGGAAAAGTATAATAGTGTCAGTTTTATCGAACGTAAGCAGATATTCCACTTTTGACGTGATTCTCTCACTTTTTAAACTTTGATCCCGCTTAAAATATTTTTCCCGCCTTTTAACACCAACCATTAATTTTTTGCGGTTTTCTGCAACATTCCGTAGTGGGACCCTATTCGGTAACTGGGCTAGTTTTTAATTCTAAAATTATCTCCGTGAAGATACCTTTCGGAAAAATATAAAGTTATTACACGTTTTTAAAGAAAATTTTATTTTAGAAAAAAAGAGTGTAGACACTTTTTCGGCTAAGAAAATATAAAAATTTTAGTTTTTGCAATTTTAAAATTCAAAATCGTTTATTATTGGACTAGGAAAATATATCGACTTTAAATTTCTTCTATTTTGTAGAAAATTTTGTTCTTTAACTAAAGGGGGAAAATATACAAAATCAAATGACAATATTAGGCTACATATTTGAAAAACTGTACCAAGATTTTGGAAAATTTAAATAATTTAAATTTAAAATGCAAATAATTTGAAAACTATAAGGAATGATTAGCAGATGCAAACATGTTTTTGTTAGGCCTTTACTAAAGCTTTAAGAAGCGTTAAGAAGTAAAAATATTTGAAATTGATACTTTTTTTAAGCCCCAATAGCTCCGCACCTGAGGCTTTTGTAGGTTGCCCCTTCCAAATATAATATTGCATGGTCATTTGCTAAGGCTATGTGAAATTTTATGTAGATCCAACCTGTTAGAAGTTATAGATTTATTTCTAAAAATTTTCGTTTATGCCCCACTGTGCATACTTACCAATATTTTTAAAATGTAAATAAATTAAATAAAAATAGTTAGAAATTACTTTTCACTGGTAACTTTAATGATATTGATATAAAGCGCATTTACAAAGAAAACTTACTTTACAAATTGATAAATTATATATCGTTTTGTCAATTAGAAGTTTTTAACTTTTTGCAATTGCTGTATTGACTATTCCTTGTTAAATGCGCTTTGTGTGTATTTCTTGGTGACTTCGACGTAGGAACGTCTCCCAAACGATGCGTATTGATGAGCTGAATAGAGACAAAATATTGTTTATTTTCTAATTCATGTTCAGTTACCCAGCAGTGATTAAAAATCGCAAGCTTGGTAAAAAAAATGAGTTTTATCGTGAAATAGAATTAAAATTTTTATTATTTTACGAATTTTAGAATAAAATATAAATTTTTGTTGGCAGAAATCTTGTTCCTTTAGAGAAATTTTGAGGTGCGTTCTAATGAAACTTACTAAAATTAACCTAAATTATTGTAAACATATTTCATCAGCATTTTATTCACAAAAAGATAATAAGTATGATTTGTTTTTATACTTTTGGCAAAAAATACTGAAATATTGTTGCCACGATGTACTGAAAAGACTACTTTTGGACTCAAATTTCTGCGAAAAGAATTTTATTAATATTTTTTTTACGAGCTCAAAATTACTTGGTAAAGAAGAGGAGATGGATTTTAAAAATCTTAGCTTATCAAAAATATTTAACCACTAAATAAATCCCCTAAATCACTAAATGAAATAATGATAACAATAATTTATTTCTTTTTACTTATTTATCTTAAATTATTTGAATCAAATGTCTTCACTATATTTTTAAATTTAGTATGATCTTCAAATAGAATTTGATGTCAAATTGAGGAAATACAATTTTTCTTTTTTTCTTTAGATTATTAATTTATTGTTAGGAACAGCTTTTGATATCAATTTGAGAAATAATATCGTCTTATTTTAAATAATGAGAATATAATTAGAATATGAACTTTAAATTTAACTTGGAATTTGTTTGATAATAATTTAAGAAACACATTACAATTATCATATTTCAAACATTTTAGTTTGTTAATATATACTTAAATACTCAAATACATAAATATATACGTTTTTAAGTTGTAACACCTCGAGTGGATTGCGAAGCTAGAGCTTATGAAAAAAACAGACTTAGATTCAGGAATGACATATAAAAAGAAAATCCTTCTTTTTTATAAAACCTTTCATAATTACATTTTTCTCATAAATTTTTCTTCAGACTCTTTCTTTTTAATCGTTCGGATACCGCTTTTTGACAAAAAACTTCTGGTCACCTTAGTATTTCCATATGTGAAGATTTATTTATTTCTTTAAGAGTCTTGGAAAAGAATACAAAATATATTTTAAAAATAATATGATTAATTCAATTCATGTTTATATATCATCCTGTAGATTAAGAATAAACCTGAAATAGGTAAAACAGTAAAGAGAAACTTTTTGAAATTGTTTATGGAAAGTCTATTGAAAAGCTGGCAACTTTAAATAGTAATAATGAGCAAATTATTCTCTTCTGACAGTCTTAAAAGCTTTAAGTTAAAAGCGTTAATTAAAAAATATTCTATTAACAGCTGAATATAGATTTTTTTTTATAAGAAAGAAAATAATAGTAATAATAATAATAATAATAATAATAATTATAATAATAATAATAATAATAATAATAATAATAATAATAAATAAATAAATAAAACAATATAATTTTGTATATAGTGATTTTTAAATTTTTCACAAAAAAGAAAAAAATGCCTTGTTTCAAATTTTCACCAAAAACTAAAAATTTTGAATTTTTACCATAAATTCGACATTATTTGAAAATTCTGAAATCTCACAAATGGAATTAATTGTGAATAAAGTTTTTATTTATACACCGATTTTAATGATATGCTGATATGATATATTTTATTTATGATATACCTGGCTTTAAGATAAAAAAGAATTTTTTTAAATTTTTTTAAAAACAAATATTTTTAAATTTTATAAAACATATTATTTTTTTCGACACAATTTTTCTTAACATCTCTGAAACTATTTTGCAGATTAAAAACTGATTGAGTGGGAACTTCGGGGCAATTTGAATTAAAGTGATATTAAATGGAGTGGAATTAAATTAAATCATACAATCGGTTCTTGAGATACGTTGCATAATCTCATTAATTTTTTATATAACGATTAATCTCGTAAATTAATTTAAAGTGCTTAATAGGCTTAGAACTCTATGACCTAAGAAAAATTCCGTGCAGCGGAAAAAATTATTTATTTTATGTTATCTTTCAGTATAAAATAGCGCTCAGAAAAATCATGATTCAGGAGATCGGTTTCTGTTTTGATAAGGAATTTAAATATGTGATATTCCAAAGGGTAGAAACTCCAAAAATTGCGCTTAATTCAGGGAAGGAGTAAAGCGCGTTATTTATAATTTTGACGTAATTATTATATTCTTTAGTACGTTAAGCAGATACTTCCAGAATTTATAAATATTTTATTTTTAGCCTAAACCACTGTCCGCTCGGCTGTCTGTACATCAATAACCAACACTTGATATAGTCTATAGTTCGCCGTACGAGAGCTTTCCTTGGGTCAATGCTATAATATGTTAAAATTGGTTACAATCGAACCATTAATTCACTGAGGCCATAAGTAAAATTTTTTAACAATTTAATTTTCTCTAAGGAAAAACCATTCACAAAAATTTCGGGAGGATCGGCTCATAATTGTCTATAGCTTCCGTATAAGACCCTCTCCCGAAAATCGCTTTCTCACTTTCATATGAAGATGAAACTATGTGCATTGAAATATATTATTATTATTATTATTATTATTATTATTATTATGGTCTTATATTCAAAGTTCATAAGGATCGGTTCATAATTGACCATGGATTCCATATAAGGACCAGTAACGCCAATGCCAATTCAAAATTATTTTTGCACATTGAAGTAATTTAATAACTCAACACTTGCACGTCTACAACTTTCTTACTCATTTTCAATATTTTTGTAAAATTTTGTATAGATCTCTTTTAAAATAAAGGAAAAAAAAAATAAATTAAATGAACTTTAATTTTAAATTTTGTTGAGATAACAAGCATATTTTCATTAGATTTTTTTTAAATATTTTTTTCTTAAAAATCGCAAAAAACTGTTTTTCTATACTACACATGTTACTTAAAAATAAATTTTTTTTTTTACCCAGGTTCTTCTAAAATCTTTTTGAATTTCTATATAGAATTAAAAAATGCCTGTTTTTAGATAAATTTTTTAGAAAAATATAAATAAAAATATTTTTATAAAAAATATTTAACAAAAATTCGTAGTTATATTTATAAATACCTAGGCTTAATAACTCCATTATAAAGAACAACTTTTTATGAAATAAGATGCAAAAATATAAATTAAAAAAATCGATTTTCAGTTTTTACCACTGTGATTAAAAAAGATCTGCGACCTTGCGCACTATACGAAGAGTAAAAAAAAAAAATTAAGAATTTTTCTAACACATAATGATGCTCTAATTTATCTATTTATACCCGGAATTAAGTACTTTTCCAAAATAATAATTTTCTCTCTCTTGGGCGATTTAACTTCTTATGTTTTATTTTTGCACAGAAAAATAATTAAGAAAAAAAAAAAAAAATACTTTCTGGGTAGTTTGAGTTTCATGTAGATACTCTATTAAGCTGTCAGCTTACAGAAGCTAATTAAAAACATCGATTCCAGAAAATTCACAGTATTTTAGCATCTCTAAGTTCCCATATAACTTACAGATAAAAGAACAATATTTGTTGCACTTAATGTGTCAGAGGTGCAATTTTTCCTGACATATTAAACTTTAAATTAGCGTAGTTTTGGTTCTATAAAAGAAATTGACTTTAATCTTTTTATGTATAATTGAGAATTATATCAGACAAGATACTTTTTCTGAAAAAATGGAGTCCATTGTTTTCAGAATTTTTGAAATTAAAATAAAATTTTTGTAATAAATATTTTATTTTTAATAAAGTCTTTATTTGTTAAGATATTCTAATAAAATTTTTGGAGATTTTTGACAATCGTACAATTTTAAAAAATTGGCGAAAATATCAAAAAATATAATTTTACTATAAAGTCCACAATTGTTACAAGTCTGGCAAAAGCCATTGGCAAACTTTTGAAATACATTAAAGTTTCCGAAACCGTGTTATGTTTGTAGATTCATGCTTTGGGATTTTAAAATATATAGGCTAAAATCAAAATTGTGGTATAAAATAGATCGGGGGTCTGTACTTATTCCTGTTGGGTGTTTGGTTATTGTTTTTAATTCTAAAATTATCTCTGAAAGATACCTTGCAGCAAAAATAAAATTATTATATGTCCTAAAAGGAGATTTTATTTTAAGGGACAAAAGTGTGTAAAAAATAATTTTTGCCATTTTCAATTTAAAGTTTTTTATATTTGATCTCAGAAGGGAAATGGACTTCAAGTTTTTTTCTATTGGATATATAATTAACTAGATGCGTACAAGATTTAAAAAATTGAGATAATTGAAATTTCAAATGAAATAAGTTGAAAACTGTAAGAGGTAGGTAGCACATGTAAGTATAGGTCTTTAAGAAAATGTTTTAAGAAAATGTAAAAATATTTGAAATTTTATAAAAAAGAAAAATATGGCAAGCGGTTAAAAATTTTCTGTGTCAGATAGTACCTAATAGCGTCATTCGATTTAAATTTAAAATTGTACACTTCTTTGCTACGTATGTGTGAAATTTTATATAAATGCAATCAGCAGATTAGAAGTTACTGATTTATTTCCAAAAAAAAATTCGAATCTGCCCCACTGTGCATTCTATCTGCCTCTTATTTTGTCATGAGGCGGGTTAAAAGGGACATTTTTAATCTATTCAATTTTAAAAACTTCGGGAGAGTAAATGGAGCAAGTTAGGAACATAATTGGTAATTTGTGTTTGTTGCAGGTTTTAGCTAGGCAATTATATAACTTAAAAATCTTAAGGAAGAATATTTTCTTTGGTCGCCAAAGAGTTAAATTTGAGACATATTGGAATGAAAAAAACATATTTTGGGTGATTAGAATAAATATTTCTACGAAATCTGTAATACATTTTCCACGATATTTTTTTAATTATTTACCTGTATTATTTCACCAAATACCAATTAAAAAATATAAAACAATATCTTGTCTTAAAATATCTGAAGAATTTTTTAATATAGTTTAGAGAATGCTTAATATCTTTTTTAGTTTTTAAGCAATTTTATACAGGGATATCTAATTTTATTCTAAATAAAATAACATTTCAAATTGGGAAATATGTGTAGTCTTTTAGAAAAAAATCAGAGGAATTTACCTTAAAATCAAAATTTAGAAAAAGAAAAGGAAATAAACTTAAAAATGGTGAATAATTCATTATTTGATTTGAGTGTATATAAAAGATGGTAATATAATTAAAAAACTAAATCCTGCTAATTTCAAAATTAATTTAAAAGTCTTCAATTAGTTTAAAATTTGTGAAGCAATGAGATCTATATTGTAGCAATTACCCTAAAAATGGTTTCTTCGTAATATCTCGAAATGTTGGGGGTATTTCGAAATTCTTTAAAATTGTTTTATGATGTTCTCAAGATGATCCTCAATTCACATTACATCGTTTTCCAAGTGAAAGTCAAAATCAGTAAAATGTCTTTTCAATTTTCATAGGAATTTCACAAAAAACTTTAATTAACTGAATATCTTCTAAGGACTCATTAAACTTAAACAATTAACGTTATAGCCAGTTATTGAACAAAAAAATTTTTGATGATTTTGTAAATGCTTTTGTAGATAAATTTAAAAAGAAAACTATTAGTTTTCATTTGAAATATTCTATACAACATAAAATTATCCTAAAAATAAATCCCATATTTATTGAAGAAAATTATGTATGACAAGTATAAAGGCTCTCATACCCATTGTACATGCGAGAGAGTGTGTAAAATTAATGTATGTATTTAAGTAAATATTTTCCATAAAATCTAAAAATTTCCGTTTTACATTTCCTGAACTAATTACTTAATGTTTCAATATATTATAATTTTTTTTGCGTACTGCTGCTTTCATTGCTACTTTTGGATTTCCTTATCGAAAATACAAATCAGCATAAAAATTCATTTGTAAAATTGGCAACTGTAAACGCACACATACAAGTTCACTCACATACACAAAATAATTATTTACATATAAATAAATAATATTGTATATATATGTTTTCAATTATGTTTACTTGAGTAAGTATAAGGGTATCGAAATTATTCGATACTTTCATTATTCGACTAAAATGAATAATTCGAATTCGAATTGTTGAAATAAATCAATATATATATATATATATATATATATAACAACTCCATAGGTTCAAGGGACTTTTAGAGTATCTCTGCAAATAATCTTCCAAATATCTCATTAGTTTTTGGATTTTTCTTTTGAGACCATGTGATAGTCTTTCTTAATGTTTTCTGTTTATGATATTATGATCTACACATAAAAAAAATTTCTTAATCTAATACTAAATTTATAATATCAATTATATTTTTTACTGAAATTGGACCTATCACTGAATTTGTAAAATCAAATATTCAAATTCGTAAATGTTTTATTGAAAAAAATTTAATTTTTTTTCTTATTAGAATATTTTTATTATTTATGAATTTGAATATTTGAAAAATTTCACATGGTTTAATAGTTTTTTTTTTTTTTTTTTTAAGTAAAACAATAAAAATAATATCTAGTTTTTAGTAGATATTCCAATAATATTTATTTTTGAATCAATTGAATTTTTAATAAAAATTTATACTTTTAAATATTGCATATTTTACAAATAATCTAAAAATTTTTGTGTAAATTCGGTATAGGATTCATGAAAGAATACGGTATATGAAGTGTAATGTTGGTATTTTATAAAGATAATGCAGTAAAGATGATGCACATATAATATTGTGTCTTAATATACATTTATATGAAAAAGCAATAAGGAAATGCTGATTCTTTGACGCTTCTTTAACGTTTTATAAATCATAAAATCGACCTAAAAAGAGAAATCAATTCGTTATTGAAATTTAACATTAGTTCCAGTTGACAACAACTTATTTATCTTAGATGTGGTTTTGATATTTAAAATTGGTTATTTCGATGTGCATAATAAGGAGCGTTCCGGCCAGTTAAAAATGTTTGAAAATGAAGATTTGGAGATTGGCACAAAGTTTCCAAGTCTGCAAGAAGTACTTGCCGAATTGTTGTATGTAAATCAAACAACAGTTTCAAGACATGCTAAAGTACCGGGTTCATCTAAAAGCAATAAAACTAAGTGTCACAAGCCAAAAAGCCAAGAGACGCCGTAAGGAGTCTTGGCGTGTCAAAAACCAAATCGTTTTTGCATCGAGTTTTTACGGACGATAAAAAATGGATTAGTTATGATACTTCAAATCGCAAAGATTATTTATGAAGGCCGGATAACCAGGAAAATCCGAATGAAACGATTACGAGAGATCTGTATCGAACACAATCGAATCATTTGAAGAGAGTATAGAACGAAAAACTCACAGGATAATATGGTTATGGGATAATAAAACATACTACTTACATATGGTTATTTTATGAATTAGATTACATTTATCGTCTGAATGATACATAAATTTTAATTGTTATTAGGAAAATCTGTAAGGAAATATCTTCAAATGTTGGATTTAATTTTTTTTGATTTCCTTTTTTTATAATTTTATTTTTTATTTTACTGAAATTGTCAAAATACATAAAATTGTTTTCGTTTTGCGTATTGGTTTCAAAATCATTTTTAACTAATAAAACATAATGTTAAAATCTAATAATTTTTTTTGTTATAAAATTTTATTTAGAACCAAATAATGATTTATTAAAAAAATATTTTGGCCATAATTTTTTCTGTATATTGAACATTTTACAACATTTACGCATCAACAATATCACTTATAAGATATTTTAGTTTTTATGTGGACTTTTAAGTTTTTTTGTTTTACTAAATACATATTTACATATTTACATTTGCTGTTGTTGAAAGACAACCTATAATGTCATTTTTCTTTTCAGAATAAAAATTTTATATTTATTTATTTTTATATATTTAATTGTTTAAATTAAAAAAAATAATATTTATTTATAAAATATAAAATTTATAATAAAATATAAAAATTTATTTATAAAAATAGTTAAAAATATGATTAAAGGAAGTATAAGATTAAAAAAGAAAATTATCCATTTTGTTTCAATATCTGATATTAAAATATTCGAATTATTCATTATTCGAATAACTGGGACAATTTTTCGTATCAAATTGTTCGAATTATTCGAATTATTCGAATGAGCATTATTTGAAAGGATACCCTAGTAAGTATGTATATAAGTAAGTGGGCATTTAAATAAATTCTATTTATATACAGGCATTAACTCATACATTACACATACACAGTCACTCACTAACTCACGCATAATGTATAACTGCCATAATAGTGGTAATCATTGAATGTAATGCTAATCATCGATTTGTATAAATTATTCCTAATTTCAAATTCTTAAATAGCTATGTTTCAAAGAAATTTTTCTGTTTTCTCTTTTCATCTCCCTCTGTTGTATTTGTGATGGTTTTTTTTTAATATTTTTATTTTTTCCTCCAATAATCCTGCTGGCTTTAATCACACAACTGTTTGTGAGCCTGTGTGTATTTATTTCATTTTATTTTATTTTTAGTTGTAGTTTTAATTTGGTACAAATCCTGTTTGTATGTATATTTTTATTCTTCTACACTTCCATTTTATTCAATAACAAATACAATTGAAACATGCATGAACCAAAAAAAAAAGCACCAATATAAGCATAAGGACGTTCAAGGGAATACCATTCAAACAAAAAGGTGCTGGTTGGCTCGCTTCATGAATGGAAATTTTATAGAAGAAGAATTAAAATAATACTCGTAAAAGATATACTAAACTGACAGGGAAAAAATAAAGAAAAAATTACTTGTAAAAAGCTATTACAAAAAAGGTTATAGATAACACATCTAGGTATACGCCGCTTTTATATGTATAGTATTTTTTTTATTTTTTATTTCACCTTTAATAGCGTGACTTATAATGTAGGGACAAATTAATTTTATTATATTATTTGTAACATTTCAAAAAATTTTAATATTTTTGTTTCAAAATAGGTTTATTTTAACATGGATAACATGGATATGGAATAAACTCTACAAAGAAAAAATAATAAATACATCCTACTCCCTTTGCATTACAAAGCGATCATGGTAAATCTGTATAAAAATCTAATACTTTGTAGGTCTATAATAACGAAATATTTTCTAGCTTTTGCAAAGCATATTTTAATTCAATATTGCTGACTTAATAGTATTTCTTCTATTTTATGTTGTTTTATTTGATTCTCTCTTTTTGCTTTGATACTTAAACAAGCAGCAATAACAACAAAAACAACAAATCTAAAATTGAGTCAGTATACTACAATGTGAATTTGTGACCTCTTTAAAAGTCGTAAATTTTGTATTTGTAGCTGGCTTAATTTTGCAATAGAGACTTTTACATAAACAGACAGTTGCAGAACTTTAAAAGTTAAAATTTCTCTAAATTTTATACATTAAATGTATTAGTAGAGAACACTTCATTTAATATGGGATTATATGTTGCTAATAACTTATAGTTAGGTGAAGCCTACAATTTTCATTATGCAACCTGCAAAATTTGCATTACACAATTGTAATATCTCAGACCGCAATGTTCAAATTATTGGGTAGACAGTAAACTCAATCATTTCCAGAATATTCTTTTTAAATTGCTATACTGAACAGTGTTAGGCAGTTATGGTTAGACCTAATTGAACCTCATTGTCAAATAATAGGAACTTCTGCTCAAACTCAATCTTCTGCCTGAAAAATCATCTTAATTTTTAAATTTGAGGAAACTTTTCTTTTTTGAGCAGCATGTAAAGGAAAAACCATTTACTTTAAAGAATTAATATTCTAAATTCCGTCACTTTGACACCAACAAGTCCCTTATTTGAGTTGACATCTTTCAATTTTTGAGCGAGTCCCAGTAAATATTAACTTTGGGTTTGCAGGCATTTCTAAAAGTAATACCTCGTGCATTTTGGTTAAAAAAAGTAAATAAGTTTTAGTTTTTAAATATGGCACCTACATTATATGGGTGGTATTTGAGTCAGATTAAAAAATCTAATGTCATCAACAAGCATCTTGTTCGAAGGACCGTAAAAAGTTAGAATCGTTAATTGTCATCCTAAACTTTGTTCGTCGGAACTAAGACGGAGTTACCACCAGCTGTAAGGTTCCTTTTCTAATTAGTTTTCCTTAAAATCTAAACGAATGTAGTAGAAAGAAACGGGAACATCTGTCGTATTGGCACATCTGCCATTTTGAAGTCGAAGTAATCGTATTTTACTCTTTTATTTATGATTTTTTATCCATCAAACTTTCACATTTTTAGTTTACATATG
Organism: Protocalliphora azurea; assembly: GCA_932274085.1. Lineage (NCBI taxonomy): Eukaryota > Metazoa > Arthropoda > Insecta > Diptera > Calliphoridae > Protocalliphora > Protocalliphora azurea. The sequence goes on from OW026522.1 coordinate 150,074,679, forward strand.
ACCGAAGACCAGTGTTGCCAATTTAACATTTCCAGTGCTAGATCTAGCACTCTTTATACTCATTTAGCATGAAAAAAGATAAATCTGGCACCTGGCACTTTTTCTAGGACTTAAGAAAGTATTTTTGTTTTTTGGCACCTTTTGCACATGTTTTTATTAATTTGCAGTTTTGTGATATAAAAACATTATCAGTCGTTTATTTTAATGAAAACTGTAGCTAAAATATGACGACGGTAGCTAATGGATCTTTAAAGAGTGTATTAGCAAAATAAATTTTGTAAAAACCAATAAAACTCAAACATTTAGTTAATTAATAACCAATTGAAAAATTGAAATTTTAAGAAAAATTTAATTTAGTTCATGTAAGGAGAACATTTTATTGGAAATTTAACAATTTCATGAATACAGTATAAACTCGATAATCCAGATAATTCGACACTTATTCCATACTCCATAATCCGGATTGAATAATAAAAAGTACCTTTTTATTAAAGTTTTATTAGCTAAAATCGCTAACTGGTTTGAAAACTTGTAAAGAAAATCATATTCCGTAATCTTCCAGAAAACGCGGAAAAATTTAAAATCATGGAACAATTTTAACTTGCACGTAAAACGGTCTTTGTGAATGACTCTAATTTAGAAATTATTATCAGAAACATCTAAAATTATAATTGAACAGATAACAAAGTAATTAAAATGATAGATTGCTTAATACAAGTACAAGTATAAATTTTCACAATTAAATCCTGTTGGGTTAAATAATCCAGTTGGATTCCATTAGAATTTTGCATAAAATGCTAGTGTTTTAGTAATAGAAAAAATGTGCTTATTTGAAATTATTTTATTTTTATTTGAGGAGTTGTCACTTTTTCCTTTTATTTATTTTTATTTTTTATGTTAACAATTGAAAAAAAATATCAATTTCAATATAATAAACAAGTTTATTCAAAAATATATTCTAATAATTTTTTCGGTGTTAGTAAATTTTTATTAAATATTTAAATTTGTTTTGTTTATACATAGAATAAATTATGGCTAAAATTTTTCTAAATAAATTATTATTTAGATTTAAATTAAATCTAATGAAAAATAAAAAGAAAAAATTTTGACTAGAATTTTTTAAATAAATAATTATTTAGCTTTAAATAAAATTTTATAAAAAAAGTTTGTTTGATTTTAATATACTATTTTATTGCTTGTAAATTCATGCGAAAAACAATAACAATTTCTTATTTTTTGACAATTAAAAATAAATAAAATTATAAAAATGTTGACACAAAAAAATATAAAATCCATCATTTGCAGGATTCCAGAGGTAAGTTGCCTTAATTTTTGTATATATTTCATTACCAAATATGTATAGTGATTTATTTTTGTGTATCTTCTAGATGAATCAAAAGCATATGAAATATGCACGTATGCAGCAATATATAGCATAAATGATGGTGTCTATTTTATATTGCTGTATAATTCCCAAGTCGATTAAATTATGTTCTTTCAATTGTGTACCTGAACATGTAGCTCCCTCTCGTAATATAATTATGCGAAAGTAATTGGACTTCTTGAAGATAATTTAATGTGTTTTAATTTTTGTATTTAAAAGTATTTTGCGAAAATAGTCTTTAGCGGAATGGTTCTTAATAAAAATGATACATGTTTGCAATCGTAAATTGCTCTGTTGTACGGTTATGGCGGTACCAATGCAGAGTTTTTTTTTGCGCATTTATTATATTCTATCTATTTTGGTTTCATTGAAACTTAGATATTTCACTCCATTAAAAGGTATGTAAGTTGAATTCATTTAGAAAATGCTTCAATTGATAACGATTGCGTTTCTGTTTTAAATGGTTTTGGCCACTAATGAAATTTGGAAATAGTGTCGTGTTTTATTTGCATTATTATCAGAAAGATTTATTCATATATGTATATTTTATATATTACTATACATTAATACATGAACTATTAGTTATGGCACCATTATTTTTCACCAACATAATTACACATTATCTACATACTATACACTGTGTATTACCGTTAAACTATATTTCATCTAAAAAGTCTCCATTAATTAGTTAGTATTATATAAAAGTTTCGCTTCTATACATCAAATTTTCTATTTGTATGCATTTATATGACAAAATACAATACTAACTTTCGATCCGAATTATTGTATATATTATAGAAAATGTAAAAAAATATTAAATAAAAAATTAAAATTGAATATCATTTTTATTGATTTTAATAAAACATATTATTGAATTTCTTAAGAATTTTCAAATATTCAAATTTATAAATAGTAAAAATATTTCAATAAGAAAAATATTACAATTTTTGCAGTAAAATATTTACCAATTAGAATATTTGATTATACTAGTTCGGTGATAAGTCCGAAAAATATAATTGATTTTATGAATTTAGTAATAGAATACGAAATTCAATATTTTCTGTATACTTTTCATACTTTCCACCACTTTGACTTTCAGCTATATCAAGAGTATCAAATTAGTTTTTTGAAATAATATAGTGGCACCCGTTCTTCCGTTTTCTGAAATTAAAATGCTTATGTGTTCAAACTTTTTGTTTTTTTATCACAGCAAAAATTCGTTGGCTTCTAGTAATGACTACTACTTACTACACTCATTAATTAGTATTGAATTCCCATTATTTTTCTCATTACCGTAAACACTAATGAGTAGTAATTACCGCTAAATAATAAATTCATTTAGTTCCGCAATGACTAGGAGTGTCTAAGTAGCAAATAGGATTTAAATTTCTATTTGTATGTAAAAACTATTAGCGATGCTCACAAACTTAATGTAGACGTAGCGCTGTAAATATCATTGTAGTGTGTGGATCATATATAAACATTTTTGTCTATTTTCAGATCTCAGTTGAGGTAACTTTTATAAATTTTTTTATTTTTGTTTACTAGTAAGTAATTTAATTACCTATTCAATCAGTAGCTGCTATGCAGTGTTGCCAGGAGGTGGGAAAAAAGTGACTAAATTGGACTTTATAAAAAGTCGAAAAAGTTTAAATACCCCAAAAAATAAGGCTATAAAAATCTAATATATTTTTATTTAAATTTCTTTTATTTTAATTAGTTTTTGATATTTTTCTCAAAATAAATTTATAAATAAAACATAGGATGGCTGCCACCAAAATGATCCAGTAAAAAATCGCCTACAAAATTTCCATATAAATTTAGATTACACGAACACATTTTCATATTGAGGACCTATATTCATAATCCTCGCTCTAATGTTTTCGTGATATTGCGTTTTTCATGCCATTATATTCGCTATAGTAATTCTCATCTATGATATAATTTTTTGCAATTTTATCAACGTTCTTGTATTCCTCTATCTTACAAAATAAATATTTTATTTTTACTTTTGAGTGCAAAACGCTCGATCCTTCTGAGTAATTGTTTTGTTTTTTAGTTTTTAATAATATAAACATAACACATACCATTTCTTACTAACTTATACATGCTGAATATGAATCTGGTCAAAAAAATAGTTCTTGAGATATATACTAATAAATAATAACTGTATATTGCGACTACTACCCCCAGTAAATTTATCCTCAATTGAGATGAAAGTAGATCTCAATTGCGGAACGTGACAAGAAAATTATTCTCACAAAATCTCGAAACTTTTGCTATAATATTTCCTTAGTATCGATAATTAATATTTACTTTGTATGGGGGCTAACACTTCCCTTAGAGCTGCTAGCAATATTTTAATTTCAATTATGAATCTTGATAGGAAAATTATTTTCACACAGTATTGAAGCTTTTGCTCTAATAGTTCTTTATTTAAGCGATAAATAATTTTCACTTTGTGTGAGAGCTACCATTCCCCGTTCACCTGTGATTTGTGATTGTGATTGTTGATAAGGAAGTTATTACTTTAAAATGTTAAGACTTTCATTGAAATAGTTCTTTAGATATACGATAATTATTTATTTTTTTTTTTGTATTGAGATACCATTTCTCTGATCAGATTCCAAAATAAATTAGCCTATTTGAATTATGTTGCTTTCCAAAATATTAACTAGTTTAAAAACTTTTATTACCATTTAGTGTATGATAAATTGTAATTAAATGTATTTTTACAATGCAAAACTATCCATACAATTATTTTATTTACACACATTGAATATTTTAAAATGAAAACCTTCTATCTCTCCATAAAATTACATCAAATTCAAAAAATACAAAATATTAAAGAAAAATTATATGTAAGAATTAGTTTTGGTTTTAAGTAAATATTATAAAATATTTTTTTTAATTTTCTAAAATTTTAAAACTTTATAGTTTTTTGTTGAACTTTTTTATAGTTTTTTTTTAGAATTTTTGTATTTTGGCTTAAGTTCATTAAATAATTATAGAAGAATATATTGTAAAAGTTTTATTGGATACTCCGCAGAATGGAATGCATTTTCTAGTCAGCCACGACAATCATCAGCACTTTTCAGCGTCCCGCCGTGGTATTCTCTGTAAACAGCATTTATGTAACTTATAACTTTTCGGGAAATTGAATTTTTAACTTATTTTCCCGATATATTATTAAGTAAGAGGATGCTTGAAGCTACCAGTTAGGTAGTAAATCAAGCAACTATAAAAAAGGTCAACAAAAAACTATAAACTAACCTTCAACACTAGGCATGGTGAAAGTGTTACTTGACTCCCCTGTTAAGTATTTCTAAAAATAGTAAAACAACAGAAGGGACAATTGAAATAACAACTGCTACTTAATAAGTTGAAAAACAATAACAATTATACGTTTCTTGATATAAAATTCTTCTACAATTATTCAATGAACTTAAGCCGAAATACAAAAATTCAATTTCTTTTAATCTGAAAAATAAGAGAAACAAACAGTTTTTAGTTCTCCTGAAAAATGACCCAATGTTCTTATGTGATTTTTCTTTATTATTTAATCATAATTCCTTTTTCATTTGTCATTTCCAAATTTTTGGGTGATTTTTTGTTTTTATAAGATTTTTTGTATTTATATTCATAAATATTTCCTGTGGTTAATGAAGTTTATTAAAAAATAATTGCCCATAATAATAATTGATTAAGTAAGTCCATAGTATTAATTGTTACGAGGCCGGATCAATAAGTCCGTGACTTTTCGAACTTCCCTCGTAGTTATATGAAATGCAACACTATACCCATCAAGTATCACCTGTTAGTAGACTACTCAATAAATACTATGGGGACTCTGTAACATCGATTTCAATGGTAAAAAAGTGGTTTACTGACTTTCGTTGTGGTCGCACAAGTACAAATGACGGTGAACGTTCTGGACGGCCAATTGAGGTCAGTACACCTGAAAATGTGGAAAATATACACGATATGGTGTTGGTCGAACAAAGAGTAAAAGTGTGTGAGATTGTTGATACTATAGGTATTTCATATGGCAGTGTGGTTTCGATTTTAAATGATCAGCTGGGTTTAAGAAAGTTATCTTCATGATGAGTGCCGCGTTTGCTCTCAATTGACCATAGACGTAAACGTGTGACGACTTCAAAGGATTGTTTGGAGTTGTTTAACCGCAATCCGAATGAGTTTTTGCAGCGTTTTGTTACTGTGGATAAAACATGGATCCATTACTGTACTCTGGAGAGCAAGCAGCAGTCTAAACAATTGGTTTCTCCGGGTGAACCTGCTCCGAAGAAGGTCAAGGTAAGTTTGTCGGCCAATGAGGTGATGGCAAAATTTTTTTGGGATGCCCGCGGGATAATCCACATCGATTACCCTCAAAAGGGAAAACAATAAACGGTGAATATTATGCCAACTTATTAGATCGATTTAATGAGGATTGGAAAAGAAAACGACCCCATATGGCCAAGAAGAAAGTTACTCTATGAATTGGGCTACGAATTGTTACTTCATCCGCCATATTCTCCAAGTTTAGCCCCTAGTGACTACTTCCTATTTCCAAACCTAAAGAAATTATCAAACAAATGCATATTTTAAGGAACTCGAAAAATCCTATTTTGACGCAAAGTAAATGACGGCACTTGCTCAGAATTTGACAGTAGTCTTGGTACTTAATGGGAATAGTGTTGCATTTCATATACCTACGGGGAAAGTTCGAAAAGTCACGGATTTATTGATCCGCCCTCGTATATCTGATTTGGATTTTAGTTAAATATAAATAATATCTTTTTTTTGTGCAAATTAATACACATTCTGTATTCTGTAGAAATAAAATTATAAAATTAAATAAGAAATTATTTCCTTATTTGTTGAAATACCAAAATTTTAACCTTTTTAAGGCAATTTATGTGCAAATGTAATGAGTTTTTTACTCCAATATAAGTTGCTGCCTTATCAAGTAAGTTTTGCTAGGATTTTATTTATTTGATTTTCGTTATTTTGATATTAAATAATCAGATCGGTTTGAAAAATCAGTCCATAAGATTGGTGCCTCATTTAAACATAATAAAACATAAAACGTAATAGTGTGACAATTTTTTCGTTACTCAACCACAATATGTATGACTTTTTGCACCATTTTATAGCTGTGAAGGAAACAGAGATCCATTACAACATATGATAGTCCAAGAGTCTTAACAATAGGTTTTGGCTAAAATGGGTATAACGACTAACAAGGTCGTGGCGAATAGTTATTTTGTTATTACCTGCGTAAGAAAAGTATGTTTGCATTCTAGGTAAATGTAAAGTATAATCTTCCTTTGTTAATCTATTTTGAAAAAATTCTAAAAATGATTTCAAACTTTTAAGATTCAATTCATTGGTGTGGTTCTCTGTGTATATACATTTCATATTATACATATATTTTATTTTATGGTACACTCGTTGCTGCTGCTGTTGTAATAGTAGTTGGCGTTCTTTAGGCTTTTGCTATATTTTTACTTTTTTTTTTTTTTTGGTTATTTGTCTTCTTGCTTTATTTTTGCTTTTTTTTCTCGTTTTAGTGAAAGAGGCAGTAAAGTATCCGTAAATGTTTCACAGCTTGTTTAAAATTTAAACAGACTGCTTTTTGCTAAAAGGAAAAAATCTTTTCTCTACTTTATGAGTATAGAACGTGTATTAGTGTGCATGCATTTTAAGATTTGAGTGTGTGTGTGAGTGTGTGAATGTATTGAAAATTTTAAATGTTTAAATGTTAAATATCTTGACGTTTCTTTTGTGTTTTAAATTATTTGCTGTGATACCAATACACATATATAGTATAAGCATATATACATACTATGCATATATCCAAACACATGTATAATCTTATAGTAATTCAGACAGCCCTACTGTTGCTGCTGCTGTCAGTAGTTGTACGTGCTTTACCGCTGGTGGTGGGTTTAACTTTAAATTGTACTCGTATACTCATATTGTAGATTTTCTTGTCCCAAAACGCTTTTTGGGTTTTTATGTTATTTGCTGTTGCTCTTGTTGATTTTTATTTTTCTTTCATTTCATTTTGCTGCTAAATATTTTACTTTGTTTTATTTGCATGGGTGTGTATGTCTGTGTTACGCTTAATTTTCATACAATTTTAAAGTTTATATTTCCAACGCATTGGTATATTTTAGATTCATGGACATTTTAAATTTTTGCCTTTCATTCGTTTTGATACAATTTAAGAAGATGCTGCCGTTACGCATTTTTAATAGAAACGTTTTTATGTATGTATGCATGTATGTATATATGTGTGTATGTATGTATATAAGCATTTGTGTGGAATTATTTATAATATTTTTATATTATATTTTCTTTTTTTGTATATTGTCGCAGCTTAAGTGTTGGGTTTAATTTTTAAATGTGAATGAGTAGAATGTTAGTTAGTTGATGACAGGTTTTTACTATGAAATGATTATAATAATTTTGAAATTTTGGATGCTTCTTTTTAAAGAAGATATGAATATTCCTTTTCATAAATGAAAATGTTTAGAGCTTTTAGTTAATGTTTTAAAATGTTAGATAATATTTTGTTTAAAAAATATATTCTTAACAATATATAATGGGTATTATTTTTTCCCGTAAGTAAAATAATCTTATTTGAAAGCCCATTTAGAAATGTTTGTCGATTTTTTTCGCATTTTAAATTTTATTACAGGATATGTTAAGGTTTTTTGCCTGCAACTTTTTATATTTTTTGTTTTGATTATTGATGCAATTGTAGGCGTTTTGCTTACCAAAGAAATATGTTGGCTGTTTTTTCTTTTTGGTGCTTTTATCACTCATCGTCATTTAGATGGTGTACGTTTTTGCGTGGTAATCAAAATAAAGGAAATAACACACAAAAGTTTTGCAAATACACTTTAAATAAAGTAAATTTAAAACAATTAGAAATTTAGTTTCAATCTATATTAGATATATCTGAATGTATTTAAGATTTTTGATCACAAATATTTTCATTAGCTTCAAATATTATACAACCTGGAAGTAGAGATTTATACAGATTAATTTCGAGATTCCTTTTTTAATGAAAAGTAACTTTTCTGCTTCCCTTACCCATACACGGTAGGACAAAATCAACTATTTTTTGAAATAAATCTATAAATATAAATATAATCTAATCGGCTGGTTGGATTGACTTAAAATTCCACGTAGACGTAGTAGAGGAGTGGAGAATTTTAAGTTTGAAAAGGAGGCCTCTCAGTAGCAAGGTCTATGAAAAACTTGTATTAGTTATTCGTATTTGAAATTCCTACTGTCTCAGTTTTACAGGATATTGGTCCATATTTTTTATTATATACAACAATATTTCCATTCGATTTGAATCTTTGTTTTTAAAGTTAGTTTAAGAGTAAAATTATCTATAGAATAAAAAGGATTAGATGTTGATGTCTTTTCCGAGTGCAAAAGTAATTGATCTTGAAATTGAAAATTGTAAAAATTATGATTTTTTTTTGTGTTTTTGGGCCGAAAATATTTTCTTTAAGTGCACATAATAGTTTTATAATTATATGAAAAGTAACTTCATGAAGCTGATTTCGTTACTAAAAACGAGCCTAACTACCAAATAAGGTTAAATAGAGATTTTGTTAAATTAGACCAATTTTGTATCGAAATTTTGACTTTAGTTGATATGCAAAATATAATTTTGAAAACTCTTTTGTGTTCTCAAAATTATACATTTTTTCACTCCAGATTTGACTCTGTGGGACCCCTATTACAAACTTGGAATTGTACGCTCCTGTATATACCAGCTTATGTAAATGACTGGTAGCTGACTGGCTGATTAGAAGTTACAGATTTATTTTATAAAAATTTAGATTCTATCTCACTGCATTATTAGCCAAAAATCAACTTTTGCAGGATTTGTTTTTAGTTTGCTCCATACAATCACAATATTTTTTAAGCTTTTTATTCAATTATGTTACATATTTTTATTTTGTTTATAATTTTGTTTGTGAATTTTAAATTTGACGGTATTAAATTGTATCTAATTGTGGAGGCAACGTAATTTTTGGATTGTTATTATTATATATTAATTTAAGTCTTAGGATCTTGTTATACACATTTTGCCCCTATATATTTTTTTCAACACAGTACAGTATTTCACAAAATGCAAGGGTTATTAAAATCGCGTATTTCAAAAAATGGTCATTATTATTAAATCTTGTTATAACGAAATCGTTACCTTTATATAAGATGAACCACTTAAATTGCTAAAGTAAATACATATATTTATCATATGTTGTTAGACTGAAATTATTCAAAAGTATGCAATAACAATTTGATGCTAAAATTCATAAAATTTCCTAATGTAATGCACATTTTAGCCCTGCTAATGAGTAAAATATAAAACTTTTAATTACTTATTATTATTATTTTTTTTTTAAATTTAATTGTATTTTTTGAAGAGGTGCTTATTATTATTTTCTAAATATTAGTTTTGTAGATCCATTAACTAAAAATACTACTTATGTTAACATATTGCCTTGTTGCGTATGATTAACATTTAATTTATATTTTTTTAAATAACTTATACGTTATTAAGTGCAAGTAGGTTTCCTAATTATCTAGACCTTTTTTGTTCCTGGGAAGTGGAATGTAAATTTATTGACTCCCGGGAATTCTAGGGAATTTTAGTAGAGAAATATATTTGAAGCAAAGTTTCACAGCTATAGAGGAGCACAGATGTCACACACGAATTGAAAATTATTATCTTATTCTGGGTGAAAGATGGCGATTTTCACGCTGTGTTTAGTTGGCCGAAAACTTGCCGAGCTCTCATGGTGTGATTTGATATATCATCAGTGGAGCCTCCAGTCGATGTTATGATGCTAACCAAGTAGCAAAAGTGGTGCAAGTTCTGTAGTTGGATTTTTTGGATAGAGAATGGCTGATTAGATGTTGTATTTACACGTATTACCTTCGCCTTATTTATATTTATTCTGAGTCCTGCCTTTACAACTTCTGCCTCTACCATTTTAAGTATTTGCACCATGTCAGACAGAGTGACTGTGTGTTAGAAGGCATATGTCGTAGGCATAGTCAAGATCGACCAGGCGGCCGTCTAAAACCTATATTATGCCTCTTTTGTTTCTCGTTGCATTTTTCATGATAATGTCCGGCACTACGTTAAAGTTGATCATTTAATCATTTCTAAAAGAATTATAATTTCATAAATTTTAAAGCATTTTATTATCTATTATTAAGGCTTAAACAGATTTTTTATTAAAAAATTTTACAAACATAGTTTTAAGAGAAGTACTTCAAAAACAATGAACAAGGAGCATAAAAGAAGAATATCCTTCCAATGACAATCATGGGTTAAAAAAGAATCTTCAGCAGCTCTTTTACTGTACTAAATACTTCCTTCCAATGACAACACAATATCAAAATCATGACTTTTTTAGCTCTTTTTTTTCGGGAACTTACTAAAACTTTCATATATTTTTAATTTTATTCTCAAAAAACAAAAAATCCAGTAAAAAGTATAACAAAATATTTTGTCTTAAAATATATGAAGAATTTTTTTTAATAAAGTTTAGAAAATGCTTAATAACTTTTTGAGTTTTTATGCGATTTTATATAGTTATATCCCATTTTATTATAAAAAGAATAACATTTCAAACTCTGTAAATAAATATGTAGTATTTTAGGAAAAATCCAGAAAAATTTACATATTAAAATAAAAATTTCGAAAAGGAAAAGGGAAATAAAGTAATGAATAATTAACTATTTAGTTCGAGTGTATATAAAAGATGGTAATATATTTGAAAAGTTACGTCCTTGTGCTTTCAAAATCAGTTTAAAAATCTTAAATTGACTTAAAATGTATGAAGCTCTGAAATCTATTGTGTAGGAACGGTGTTTTTGCAATATCTGGAGGTGTTTCGAAATTTTTGTAAAATTGTTTAGTAATGTCCTCAAGAAGGTATACAACCTATGTTATATCGTTTTCCGAGTGAAAATAAAAAGTACTAGTTTGCAACAGCGTTTTTATTATTTTTTTTTTATGTCAAATTGTCATCAATATTGTGATGCGGAAGTTATTTTTTAATTATTTTCTTAAAAGAATTTTGATTATTTTTAAACTTTTAAATTGCGATTGTACGTCTACTGCAAAACTTTAACCAATTATCAATTTTTTAAGTGTATTCACTTTTAGTAGATGATGTAGATGGTGATTTTTCCTCTCTCTTTTTTTTTTTGCTTTGGCCAACATTTCTAATCATACCGTTATATTTTTTCTTCTCTCCTTTTAGGTTGTCAAAAAAAAAAAAAAAAAGACAATGCTTGAGATACACACAAGCATACGTATATATTTACATATATAAATATTTTTGAATATTTAATCTGTATTATCAGGGCACATGCCAAAAGAGAAAACGAATAAAAAATAAAATTTTCTATATGTATGTAAGTACTCGTATAAGTATGTATAAGTGTGTATGTATTTGTGTATGTCTGTGCCGATGTTCTGATTATATTTTGTTTTACTTCTTTTGTTTCTTTTCGATTTTGTTAAGATTTTTGTTTTATTGAAACTAAAACTTTTGGTTTCTTAAAGAGATGCGAAAATGTTTGTATAAGAATGTATGTATGTTTGTATCTATTGAAACAAATGGTTTTTACTCTTCACTCCGTTTACCTTGAGGTGACATTTATCGTATTGAATAATTTAGTTTTTGTTTATGCATGTGTGTGTAAAAAAAATTATATACGTATGTGTATTTTTTTGTGTTATTGTTTTTTTTATTTTTATCAAATTTTTTTTTAGAATTTTTTTCTGTCATAATACACATTATTATTTATATTTGATACGATTTTCTATATATGTATATACATACAGTATCGAGCATAAAAAATATAATGCTATATGAAGTTATCTTTATTCATATATATTTTGCTTATAGTGTAATCCGATGTAACAATACTGTTGTGATTTTAATATTTGTGGCCATAAACTCTTTTTTCGAATATTTTTGTATGCAAGGAAAATTATTAAATGTTTTGTAAAAGCAGTTTTAAATTTAAGCAAGCAAAAAAGTGCAACTCTAAACAAATCAACATGATTTTTTTGAATTTTGTTAAAAATCGTTATTGGAAAATTTGGTAACTACATCATATATGATATAGGCTAAAATAAATGAAATAGATAATATAAATATTAGCAAATAATTCTACTTTATATTAAATTTTGATATATTTTTAAACTATTTTGGAAAATTTTTCATAGTGATTGATATTTTTGGAATTATTATTTATTTTTTTTATTAATTTGAAATCTTACAAAAATTCTGTATGAAAAAGCGATAAAATAGTCATGATAGTTTGGCTAAATTGGATAATTCATAATTGCATAAGAGCTTTGGGCCGAAATAATGAAACTGTTCGATCGTTATTGTGATGAAATCTACAACTAAATACAATTTTTTCGCAACGATACGAGTACGATATTGTTTAATGCTCCATAACGTTCAAATATCCCCCGATTTTGATTTTTGGAACAAATTCTTACACAGGAAAAATAGTTAGGAATTATACCTATTTTGACACTCTTTTTATGTTAAATAATTAAAATTTCATCCTTCGTGGTTATTGGACTGTTGAAGTTTTCTACTATTGGAAGTTAATATTTAAGATACTCTAATTTCGAAATATATGCGTTTAGAGTCAAATTAATTCAAGTTGTCGTAATAGGATCTCATTTCCATTAAACAGTAAAAATTAAAATAATGAATGACCTGCCTCCAAAAGTAAAGTTGCCTCGTAGTTATATGAAATGCAACACTATTTCCATCAAGTATCACCCGTTAGTAGACTACTATCAAATTTTGTGCAAGTGTCGTCACTTAATTGCGTTTAACAGCTTTTCAAAACATACAACCTCGTGTATTTTTCTAAAAATGGAAAAAAGTGAATTTCTAGTGCTCATTGAACATTATTTTTTTTTTGCGAAAAAAAATCATCAATCAAACCAAGGAAAAGCTCAATAAATACTATGGGGACTCTATAACATCGATTTCAATGGTAAAAAAGTGGTTTACTGACTTTCGTTGTGGTCGCACCAGTACATATGACGCTGAACGTTCTGGACTGCCAATTGAGGTCAGTACACCCGAAAATGTGGAAAAAATACACGATATGGTGTTGGCCGACTGAAGGGTAAAAGTGCGTGAGATTGTTGATGCCATAAGCATTTCATATGGCAGTGTGGTTTCGATTTTAAATGATCAGCTGTTTTTAAGAAAGTTGTCTGCAATATGAGTGCCGCGTTTGCTATCAATTGACTATAGACGTAAGCATGTGGATTGTTTGGAGTTGTTTAACCGCAATCCGAATGAGTTGTTGCAGCGTTTTGTAACTGTGGATAAAACACGGATCCATTACTGTACTCTGGAGAGCAAGCAGTCTAAACAATGGGTTTCTCCCGGTGAACCCGCTCCGAAGAAGGCCAAGGTAAGTCTCTCAGCCAATAAGATGATGGCAACAGTTTTTTTTGGGATGCACGCGATATAATCCACATCGATTACTCTCAAAAGGGAAAAAATAAACGGTGAATATTATGCCAACTTATTAGACCGATTTAATAAGGATTTAAAAAGAAAACGACCCCATATGGCCAAGAAAAAAGTTACTCTATGAATTGGGCTACGAATTGGTACCTCATCCGCCATATTCTCCGGATGGCTCGGTGGAAAAAGATTCAGCTCCAATGATGAAATCATTGACCAAACAAATGCCTATTTTAAAATCCTATTTTTTACGCAAAGTAAATGAACACAGTTGCTCGAAATTTGACATTAGCCTATTAACAGGTGGTACTGGTTGGGAATAGTATTGCATTTCATATACCTATGAGGGAAGTTCGAAAAGTCACGGACTTATGGATCCTCCCTCGTAGTTTGATTTTACTAAATAATATGTGTTTTTTAGAAGGATTTCCCTTTACCATATTATTATTATTAAATCGACGATTGGTGGCCGTAGTAGATCTAAAGGGCCACATGTGTTCATTTGAGTAATATCAAATATCTACTGTTACATGACTTGTATCAATTTTTAGAGGCACGATGATGCCTTCAATATTGTATATCAATATTGTATCTCTAAGATAGTTTTTAGGAATAGAACTTTACATCAATGTATGATTTCAGTACCATTATCATAATATTATTCTAAAATATTCGAAAATTCTTAAAAAGAATGGAAAAATATTGCTTTTTAATATTACTGATATTACTTGTAGTTAAAATGATCTTAAATTTACGTTTATTGGTAGCAAGTGATGTTAGTTCATTCAAGTTATAGGTTTCAGCATTTTTCAATAATTATTTTTATCAAGATTTAAAAAATTCTGTCGATTTGTTAAAAGTTGCATATTTTTGCTCGCATTAATTTACAAACTTTTTTAATAAAAATTTTAATCAGTAATCCTGTGTGTTAAAATTTGGAACAACATAACAAAAAGTAGTTGCCTACGATTTTAAGGAATAATATCACAACAGAATTGGCTAATTTGATAACGTTAAAGCCCTAATCAATGTGATTAAAAATCATATAGCCTAGCGTTACATTTTTTTGATCGATACTGTATATTTTTTTTATATAAATTGCATGAAAATCCATATGAATATTTTCAATTCTCTAGCTAAAAGAATTTGAAATAACATCAGTAAATACTTTTTATATTAAAATACAAATTTTGTATATACGTACATTTACATATGTATGTACAATATATGTAAATGTATAGGTTTGTATATATAAGTATTTACTTACATACATCATTGTATTGTTTATGGATTTCGTTTTTCTATATAAATATATTTGTAAATATATAAACAAAGATTCATTCAAATGTTTTAAGCATGTTTTAGCATGTCGTTGTTATATTTTTTTTTTTTTTACAAACAAACAACAACTTCTATTGTCCTATTAGATTTGGTAGTATGAGTGTATGTATATGTGCGTGTGTGTGTGTGTGTGGGTCTATATGTATACATATGGGTCAGTTGTGTAAACATTTTGTTATTAATTACTTTTTGTTTAGTTGGCAAAATGTTTTTCCAAAAATACTCGTTTATGATATTTATAATAATTTTTTTTTGTTCTTTTTTTATATTATTCTAAATTAAAGTAATTTGTTAAAGCAAAAATAACATCAAAACTACAAACATAATAACAATAAAGAACTTAGAAATTTTTTTTCCAAAAATTGACCTAAAAAGATAAAAGTATTGTATTTCCCCATTTATTTCCATTATTTTGGACTCATTTTATATGGTTTTTATTTTGCCAGTATTTTGGCTTTAGTTTAGTGCTATTTTTTTTTGTTTTACTTAAAAGCAACTTCCTATGTGCCAGGCGGCATTAAGTGCATCTGTTGGCTTCTGCTGCATTCCATTTGCTATTTGTTTTCTTTTATATTTATTTATATAGAATTTACCTTTACGAAGAAAGAAAGAAATGTTAAAGGTAAACTGTTGTTCCCTTTAGGTTTATATTTAGTTGGCATTATAAATTTGTTTGGCAATTCTCTAACAAAAGTTAACAAATTAAATATGAAACTTTTATATTGTGAACTTATGAAATATCTTCCATTTAGAGATAATAATAGTGGTAGAATTATTTATTTTCTAAGTTGGCGTTTCAAAACAACAAAATAGTTTCAACAAGTTTTTGTGGTTTTAGGATTTTGTGCTTTTTTGATGTTGGATTAGACAGTGAAACGAAAATTTAACTTTTTACATATTTTAAATTAATTTTTAATAAAACCATTTTAAGTCATTTGGACCACATAGTTTAAAAATTATATTCTGGACTAGGTAACTAGTTCTATTATAGATACTTAAAAAAAAATTCTTTAGAAAATTAAAGATATAATTACACAGAAAAAAATGGCTAAAGTTTTCTAAACAAAATTTCGATTTAAGTTAAATAATAAATAAAAATAATATTTGGTTTTAATATTTTATTTTATTGTTTCTAAATATTTTCAAACTCACTGTATTTTGTCTAGTTGAGTAAAACTAATAGCAAAATTATTAAACTGCTGGGAAACAGAATACATTTATGTATTTGAAATCCAATATTTGCAGACGTTCACAGGTAAATTATGTTCTTTTGAGCAAATATTTTCTAAATGCAATAATTAATATTTTTAGGTATCTTATTTAAGACAATTGGGGAATTTTTTGAATGTGGTTCTGAAAACATGTAAAAATTTATTATGATGAGTAAGAGTTGAATTAAAAGTATATTTAAAAGAAGTATAACAAATAAATACTTGTGAGTTTTGGTATAAATGAGAAAATGGGTATAACTGATGCGGTATGATTTTGTTTTTACATACTCATTATACTTACAAAAACTATTACAGTTATTTCTGGTTTTGCATTGGGTGAGAAATTTATTTGGTTTTTTGTTTCACGTAACTGTTGTACTACTAGTATTTTAGAGTACTTGTTTGTAGCATAAGTAAATATATTAGTTCTTATTGTGCAGTATGTGTATAAGTGAATTTTTGATAAATTTTGCATTTAATAATGAGTAATATTGACATAAAAGAAAAAAATTTAAGAAATGTATATAAAGTTAGTGAAAAAAGGGGACGAAGCAAAATATGGGATTGTTTTTGTCTTATAAAAGATGAAAATGATAGTGAATTAATGAATTTTGTTGTTTGCAAAAGTTGTAAAAATATTATTAAATATAATTAAAACACGCTATCAAATTTAAACCAACATAAGTGCTGTGCGTTGTTAAAAAGTAAATGAAATTATGGAACCGAATCAGAAGATCAAAAATACATATGTGGATGTTTTAACAAATATAATACATTTCTGATATCCGCCCATACTCATTAGTGCTAGATAATGGGCTACAAGACTATTCGAATCTAATGCTAATGAATGTATTCATATTTAAATTTACTCATATACTAATGATTAAATTCTTATTTTGTTTTTTTTTTATTATTTTTTTAAACTTAAAAGACTGAATTATTTCGTTAATTAAAAGGCTTTAAGTTAATGTTGCTATATAAAAATATGTAATATTGTTTTAGTTTAATAAATTAATCGTTTTAATGTTTGCATTTATATAATACGTAATAAGTATCTAATAGTACAAGCTCCTATATTCATTTTATTTGTTTAGCGAATAATAGTAAAACAAATGTGTTACTCTTATTCGCTCTTTATTTATTCACACCTAATCTACTAAAGAGAATAACAATATCAATTAATAAAAAAAAATACTCATCAATACGCACTCAAACTGGCAGATAAGAAAATTGGTGTGGTTTAAGTATAACTGTGCAAGTGTTTATACTTTATACCAATATAATCATCTTAAAATCGGTTTGACTATGCCCGTCTATATTCAAAGCCTTTTTGTTATAGACGGGCGATCCATTTAAATCGTTTGCATATATAAATGAAAATCTTTTAGATTATTTCATAGAACTTGGTATGTGTAATTATTTTGCTACACCTAGCTCTAATCAATTGTTATGTTAAAAAAGTCCTTTAGCGCTTACAATTGTTTATACCCTATACCAACAATTCCCAAATGGAGGCCCCAGGACCCCCTTGGTGTCCATAATATTATCTTAGGAATTTTCTTTTATATAAGATGATAGAGTAATTCGTTAGGCATCAAAATGCTACATCAACGCTAGAGACTGTCTTATTGTTTTTAAGACTGAATATAGAAGATGAAGGACTGCTTCCTACTTCTATGGTCTTGTCCATTGAAAGGAAGACTAATGTTTATTCACCGAGAAAAATTTATAAAAGGGTCCGTGGAGTACAATTTTGTAAAAGCTCCTACCTTACACTACCATATATAGCTGGGATATTGTGTCTTAAAGTATACCGTAATTATGTTCTTCCATCTGATCAGCTGGCTCACAATCTTAAAGAAATTTTGCTGAAATTTAGCACGAACCTAGTTATGGTGAAAAAGCAGACCACTTTTTGACCTAGTTCCCATACAACGTTTTAAATATAAAAATATTTTTATAAAATTCTGTTCATATAACTTCTATATATTTAAAACTCTTTATAACAAATTACATTAAAATCGGTCTATTGACCATAACAAAGATCACTTTCCTGACTCACATTATGGTACACTAATCTCATAAAATTTTAATATTAGCATAATATTATGCATACGTATATTTTATAGAAATTTAAATTAAATATCAGAAGTGCTCCAGTCATTTCATCCAGTTTTATTTATTCTCATTTACATATACGCTTGGTAAATTGGCAATTTTTAGCTAAGTGATACATGGGGATTATTGCATTTAAAAAATACCTGGCCTATT
Organism: Protocalliphora azurea; assembly: GCA_932274085.1. NCBI lineage: Eukaryota > Metazoa > Arthropoda > Insecta > Diptera > Calliphoridae > Protocalliphora > Protocalliphora azurea. Next base: position 150,093,449 of record OW026522.1, read on the forward strand.
TACAGTAAGTACTATTCCATATGAACTATTTAAATTTTAATAACGATACTTTAATTTATATCGATTTGGACATTGGTGTATCGTTAAAAACGGATCGAAGGAATAAAAATTTTTTTAACATTTAATTAACACTTAAAATATATTATTATTCTATGTTCATGATTGTATATATATTTTTTAAAATTATTAAAAATATGTTAATTGCAAAAAATATACTCTCTTTTTTTTAAATAAATCTTATTAAAAGTTTTATTGTTTCAAAAAAAAAAAAAAAAAAAGTTGTAGAAATTTGTGAGAATTTTTAAACCTTCAAATTTATAAATAGTAAAAATATTTTAATGAAAAATTTTTTTTCAATAAAACATTTACGAATTTGAATATTTGATTTCACTAATTCAGTGATAGGTTCGATTGCTATAAAACAATATAACTGGTTTCATAAATTTAATAATAGAATAAGACATTTAATTTTTTCTGTCTAATATTAATTAAACTTTATATAATTTCGTTTATTTATTTTTGAGTTTAAGTTTTTTTTAATATTTATCATATCGCATATGAATAATAAAGAGTTTAATTAATATATATCTCATGCGATACGTAAAGTATACTGTATACTAAACCTCACAAAAATCTATAAAATTGTTTAAAAATATATCCACTTCACAAAGAATTATAACATAATAAGAGAAACTTTACAATTTTGGAATATTTTGCGTAAGATTTAAAATTTGTAGTACTGAAATTCTCAAATGAACAAAAGAATTAGGAGCATGAGAAGTAGTCCGACAAAATTAGACGAAAAAATGGTTCAACCTCAGAATTTGATGGATTGAAGGGGATTATTGCATAGAACTTCTTCTTCTTGATATATTACATATATATACTGTTAAAAGTCACTTATAATCATGTATATGCTACGTGAATTATTCATGGCTAAGGTATACACAAATCAGTTTTTTTGTATATAATATGCATCAAATTAATTTGGAGCCACAAAAGTTTTTATAGCATTATAAAATTTCCTAAATTTTGTTGAAGTACATTTCTATATATCATCATCAATTTTGGACTTAAAGCTTAATTTATTTTCGATTACAATTTTTTAATATTCGCTATTTTTCCAAACGATATTGTGATATTGTTGCGACAAATACACTATCCATTAGCTATAGATTTTACTCATCTTTTATTATGCAAATTATCAGGTTTCATGGTCCCATGTTAGGGTTTCTGTAAGAGCAAAGTATTTAATGTCATTATATATAGTTATAACAAGTGGGGACGGTCTCCCTAAATATTTATTAAATTTTTTTCAAAATCTACTAAAAAGCATTGTAGCTTTTAACCTTTGGCATATCTATCAAGAATTCCACAAAAGAACACAAAAGAGTACAATTTTTGACTTTATATCTTTCAATTTTCTTCATCTTCACTAAATATGTTATCTGTGAAGTAACTACATTTATTCAATTTTTGTTAAAAAAAATTGTGGATTAAAATTAATAAAAAATTAAAAAAAAAAAAAAAAATCGAGAAATTATGTTACATTAAGAGATGATATTTTTCTTATTTCTTATCGGATTTTTATTATTTAAAATGAATTATATTTTTACATTTTCCCTCTCTTAAAATTAATTTATTAAATGATTTTAGTAGTTTAATACTCTTTAACAATTTAATTTTAATTTAAACAATTTAATTTGTAGTTCTTTTGTGATGCAAATATTTACTATTTTTTATTTATTTATTATTTTTTTATAATTTTTCTTTTAAACTAACATTTTTCGGGGCTACTCCCGCTTTGGTGTTACCTAGTAGGAATCTTTGGGATGGAGTAGAAAAGCTCTATGAGGGGTGCGCGGTCTTCACGGACGGTTCGAAAATGGAAGTTGGCACTGGTGCGGGTGTATACTTTATGGGAACTGATATCAGACGATCCTACAAATTGTCTGACAGTTGTAGTGTCTTTCAAGCGGAGATTCTTGGCATTTATAAGTCTCTCGGCTTGATTGAAGGGAATGTTGAACGGGGGTCTGAGATTACTATCTATGTTGATAGTCAGGCGGCGTTATTGGCTCTGACTAGTCATTTTGTTAGGTCCAGATTGGTACTTGAGTGCAGAAGGGAATTGAGAAGGTTAATGGGTTCCTATATGATAAGACTATGTTGGGTTCCTGGTCATTGTGACATTCTTGGCAACGAAATAGCCGATGAGCTAGCTCGCAGTGGCTCGGAGCTAGATAGGTCTTTCATAGAGTCATCTGTTAAGATTCCAATTGGGTCCTTTTTTAGGGCCATAGGGGAGTGGACTCTGGACAACACGAATCGAGCCTGGAATGACAGATCGGACTGCAATGTTTCTAGGGCATTATGGCCTAGCTTAAAACTGGCAGATTCCAAGCATCTTCTAGGTATGAGTCGCGGTAGTCTTAGAGTCATAGTAGGTATGGTTACGGGTCATTTCTCAATAGGGAATATGATGAGTAAGTGGGACATTGGCACATCAGACTTCTGTAGAACGTGCGATGATGTTGAGGAGCTAGAGACAGTGGAGCACATACTCTGTCACTGCGTAGGGCTTCAGCGTAATAGGTTGAAGTGGTTTGGAAGCCATACACTACATGAACTAGGTGAGGTTAATGGCAAAGGACTTGTCAACCTCATAGGGTTTGTTATGGGGATAAAATGGCTTAGGAACAATCATAACTGATTGATTGGGTATAGGTTCCACTTTTCTCTTTTTCTTTTTCTTCTTTTCATAAAGGGATCACAATGGGCCGTTTGGCCTCTGGGTGTAGGCGTGATTGCGCCGCCCTTTCCAACCTAACCTAACCTAACCTAACATTTTTTTTCATATAAAAATTGAATTTTTTTTAAATTTTAGTGTTTTGTATGATTTACACAGAGAGAGAGAGAGAGTATAATTTAAAATATTTCAATGGTATCTTTATTCGTTTTAAGTTTAATAATTCAAAAATAAAATTTTAATTACAAATTACATTAGATGTATTTTCAATTTTTTAACTGCATTTTTTTTTGCAGAATTTCTTCAACAAAAATTTTTTATAATTAATTATTAATTATTATTAATTTTGACAAATACACTAATTATTCATATATGGCTTCATGTGGATAAATATTTTCCCATTTTTTTATAAATAAACCAAAAAATGTGTATGTTTTAGTTCAAAATACAAAATCACTTGAATATATGAGTTTTTGTATGGGAAAATTTATTGGTGTTTTTAGGAAAAAATATAAAAAATGCTATAGATTCTCATCACAAAAAACTTAAACTGATATTTGAAGTTAATATATCAAGTTTTAAGTTTGTTAAATTTATTTAAAATCGAAAATTTCCAAAAATGCACCCAAAAAACATTTGCATTATAAATGATTTTTCTTAAAATTTTGATATTAAAAGAGGAATTAATTGCCCTTCTAATGACTTTTAAACTAATGAAATCGAACTTAATTAATTATTAAAATTACATACAAAGTGGATGAAATTAATTTTTTTATGAAATTAAAAACGTGAATAAATTCGAATACATCACTGTAGTCTGAAAAAGCATTCAAGTACTCAATATGAATAAAATATAAGGACTTATAGTATTTTTCACATGTGATACTGATGGAATTCTTATGTATAAATAAACTAAGTTATTCTTTTTTCAAATGGGTTAACAACTTTGAAAGTTGTTTTGTACAAAATATGTTATTTTATGGGATAAAAATAAAAAAATGTGTAGAAAATTGATGTATATTATTAGAAATAACATAAATGTTTACAGTTTTTATTCTATTAAAACATTTTAATTATATTTACAACAAGTCTTTAAAAATTTTTACTTTAATATATATTTATATCCCATTGAAAAAAAAAAAAAAAAAGAAAAAAAAAGATATGAAAAAATGCATATTGAGTTACGCGTTTTATTTGACACATTTTCAGCGTTTCTTACTGGGTATTTTATTTTTTTTAATATAATTCCAAATTGTGGTGTAACTTGGCAGCATAATAAAATCTTTAGATTTTAAATTGAAACATCTTTAAAACCAGTTAAGAAGCAAGTTTTGAAAATATACTTTTTACCAAAATATTCGATTAAGCGGTGCAATTTACTAAAATAAATTTTAAAACTTTTTAAATTGATATAATTTATTTTATTTATTTTTTTTTATTAAACAAAAGCAATTTATAAGAGAATTTGCAAATTAAGAATTTACAATTAAAAGTCTCTTTATAAGTTCCAGTTCATTGTAGCAATAATGAAAATTTAGAATTATTTGTGAAAAATAACTTTATTTTCAAAAAAAAAAAACCGGTCATGGCAAAATTTAAAAATTCAGTTTAATTTTCATTATCTGCATAAAGAAATGGAATTTTAACATAATTACTTAATTAAAAAAAAAAATTATATTCCGCACATTTTAAAATATTCAAAAGCATTTCTCATTTTTTTTTTTCATAGTCATCATTGGATTAAACAAAAACATTTAATTCGTATTCCTTTGTGTTTTTTGGTGAATTAAAAGCGCATGGAAATTTTAACAACTTTAATTACGAAAGAAAAAACATATGAACATATGTATTTGAAATTACAACAGAAGAGGAAACAAACTAAATCGTATAACAAAGGAAAAGCGCTAAAATCAAAAAAAGAGAAACAGAATAGAAACAGCGTATAAAAATTTTACAACATGTGGATAATCCGAAAAGCTCATTAAAAATAAAAACAAAAACACTTTGTTAAAGCAGGCAGACAGGCAGTTTGATGGTGGTATTGGCTTCAATGTTAGCAGTGGTTGATCGTATAAAAGAGTATTTTATACAAGACACATACACACAAATAATGTTTATGAGTATAAATATAAATGTATTAGTGTAGCTTTATTATTAAACATTTTGTCTATTTAATACACGCTGTTGTTGTTTTTATTTCCTACGAATATCTTATATGTATTAGAGTTTTTCAATGTTACCATATGAATGTATATGTATTTGAATTTAAACGAGTATGTGTATTTTTAACATAACCACCAGCTCTATTACTAAATCTTGAAACTGTTCATTTTAACCACATAATTATGCTTATATTTAACCTCTTTTAGCTGAGTTTATTTTTGCTTCTGAATTTGAATTTTATTTTTATTATTTCCTTTTATTTTTATAAACATTTTCTTTTTAAAATTTATTTCGCACTGTTTTCTGATGCTGGGCTGCTTGCCAGTTGTCATGTTTTTTTTTTAAGGAACTAAAACCCTATTTATATGCATGGGTGAAAGTATACAAAAGGCAAGAGCTTGTCATTGAGCGTATGTGTGATAGCAGTAGGTATGGGGTAAGTAGTTACCATGTCATGTAGTTGTTATTCTTTTGTATATATTCTGAGTTTTATAAATTTGTTTCTTCTTTTGAAAACATAAAAATTCATTAAACTTGTCTACGCCTAAGGCTTAATTTAACATTAGTCGCTTGAAATGTGTAGTTTTTTTATTTGTGTATTTACAAAAGCTCAAACAGCATGAAGCAAAAGTGAGGTTGAGACACTGAAAATGAGTTGTAAAGGGATCGGAAAAAAAAACAAATATAAAAGAACATTGGTAATGATATTTTAAAGGCTTTAGGAAAAAGTTAATAATAATCAAGAAAATAAAAAATAAAATACTTTTTGTTTTTGTGTGTTTTTCTGTGTAATTTAATAAGAGTTTGAAGAATGCATGATCAATTACAGACAAATTTATAACTTTGTCATCACATTAAAAATACAAAACCTAAAAGGATTACTATATCAAAGTATTATAAACAACTCATAATGTCTCAACATTATAACAGCTTGTTTTAGAATGTAAAAATATTATACTTAGTTTCATAAAATAAAGTGATTGTACTCGAATGGGTTTTATTATACATTGATACAACTGTAATAAACTCGTTGAATAATACAAGCAATAATAGAATATCAAAAACATAAATAAAACAATATAAAAATATAAACAACAAAAATATATGAACAAGAAGTTTGTAATACAAAAACGATGTAAAACAACAAATGCGTTCGACACTATATTTTATATCATGCACTAGATTGAGCTAAGAGTTTATGTGTCTTATTACACATATGAGAGTGCATAAGTGAACAGGATAAAAATAAAAAATAATATATTTTAAAACTACAACTATCAGCTACTACAACTTAACTATTTATAATATATATTCATACTTTTTACACTATGTTTAAGTATTAGTTTATGTATGTGGGTGTATGTGTATAAACTATTATTTACCATATTTTATGAATGATGATGATAGTAAGAAGTAAGCATTAGATAGATATACATACATACATACATACACACATACATACATATATACATATATAAATACTAACTAATCATACCTCCTATCATTTTCATGTAGAAACCCACCGACAATTGCTTAAATGTTGTATGTACTTGGATTGAAACTTTAATATTTATTTATAATATTTGTTGCTTATATCATGTTGCAAGTATTTTAAATATATTAATGTGTATATTCATATGTTTTATATATTTTATTAAACATTTAAATTTAGAATAAAACTGACTAAGTACATTAATCTTTTGTCTATTAATAAAATAATTCTTATTTTTCATCTAATCTATATCATTTTATTTTACAGTTTTTTTCTTTGCATAAAATTTATCGGAATATGTCTAAAATTTTATATAATTAAATTTTATTTTGGATCGGAATTCAAGGGAATAATCTATACTCCTCAAATATATTTTAAATATTTTAAATGTTGTTGCAGATTATTTTTACATGGTTAGAAACTTACAACTCATACAATATATTGCGAATGGAACAAATGAGTCTTATATGTATGGAAATCAAATCTATTAGCATGTTCCTAAAGAGATATGATTGATCATCAAGTGTCTGGACCTCTTCTTTGAATCATTTATTAACAGGCGACATATGGGCACTACAGTATCCTGAAGAACAACGGAATTAAACTATGTATATTGATGAGCTTAATACAGAAAAAATACTTAACAAAAACTCTTCAGTGCCTAACAGCGATTGAAGATCAAGTTTTTCAAAATCACAAGTCAATAAAAAAGCATAAAAAAATTATATAACTAATAATTCTTTGAAATTATTCCTTAGATCAGATACTGTGTATCACGTCACACTTTTAACCCATTGACGATCAAAGAGAATATGCTACTCTGAGGAGTTTTTATACAATTTAAATTTTAATTCTATATAATTTTCTAGGTAATAGGCAAGCTAAATTAATCATTCATATTTTATAGAAAAGAAATCATGCTACAAAAATATATTACAAATCAAGTCCAAAACTTGCTACATATAGTCCCTAGAAGTCAATAAGATTGTTAAAATCAGCAGTTTCTCAATTAAGCAATGTTGAAATGTTAGGAGGAGGGGTAAGTTAAGGGATCGACTAGGTTTTCCAAACGTTTATTTCGGTTTAAGTTCTGGTGGTTTTTTCAAAATTTTCATTTTTAAAATGTCGAATAAACCGGGTTTTTAACACAAAAATACCGATTTTGAAAATAACATTATATAAAAAAAAACCTATGTAATAAATATTTAAATGAAAATTTAGGAAAAATTTGTTATATACAGTTTATACTAAAACAAAAACTAACTGGTTTTTGAAAAACAAAATTTCAAAAACTACATAGTTTACATATCTTATTTCCTCCCAATGTAGTTTTTGTTGACATTCACATTTATTGGATTTTTTTATTTCTGCTCTATTTACTATTTCTTCGATCAGCAGAAACATAGTTTCTATATTAAAAAATATTTTAACAATTTTAATAATTCCATAAACAAAAAAATTATTTCTATAAATTTGAAATTTCATTTTTCTTTTTATATATAAAAGCTATGGTTCTAAAATTGGCTAAACAGGATGTATCAGAAATAATTATTTTAGTGGCTTTTATTTGGTTTTCAATAAAAACTAGTTAAAAATGGTTTTAGATTTGCATGGAAAAACCAAGAAAATTTATATAGTTTTTGTTTGGTGTAAATGGCATATTATTTGATTAATATTAAAAACGTGTAACATTTTATAAATAGATATTAAGGTTAAATTGAAATTAACTCTATAAGCATAGATGAAAGATAAATTTGATAGAAGATCGTCAAAATAGTCAAATCGACGCTTTGAAATCGTCAACATCAAGGTTTAGGTTTTCTATAGTTTAATGAAAATTTTTTTATAAAATTTTAAATTAAAAATAAATTAATAATATTGTCGGCCTATTATGAGTATCAAGTAGTATCTATTAGGTCTAAAGATACATGCACAAAAATGATTAATATGTAATTTTGTATGACTTTCAAAGAAGCAATAAGAAAGGCTTAGTGCGATTCCAAAAAATATATTGTTACTATTATGAAATTAAAAGTTTTTATGATAATTGCAAAAGCCTTATTTGCATTATATAATAAAAGTGTACATAATTGAATCAAATATAATATTATATTGGTTCCCAAATTTAAGAAGACTTTTATTTTATTTGTTAATATTTATTTATAAACTAATTTACTTTTAAAGAAAAATATATAAAATTGCTAAAAATGGTTCTTAATTTTCTTTTAGAAAAAATTGTCAAATTTGGGACAAAACCGACAAATCGTTTTTTTACAACTAAAAACCGCCAAAATGACGAAAAATCGCCAAATCTGCCATTAGTGTCTATAAGTTTAAACAACTACTAAAGTAATTAATATATATTTCACAGAAAAAAATATGACTAGAATTTTTTTAAACAAATCATTATTTGGTTTCAAATAAATTTCTATTAAATGAATTATTTGATTTTAATATTTTGTTTTATTGCTGGAAAAATATTTCATATCCAGTATAAAAAACAAAAACAATTTTGTGCATTTTTACAAATTGAGTAAAGATAAAAATTAAATTATAAAAATGCCAAAACCTAGAAATATATAACTCAATATTTGAGAACTTCCTGAGGTAAGTTGCCTTCCTTTTTCTAAAGAGTTTCCAAATACATTAATTTGTATTTATTTATGTTTCTTCTTTTAGATAATTGGACAAGAAGAATATATATGTTCATCTGGAAATATCAAAATTAACAATCATTTTCCTATTCGGATTAACAATGTCCGCCCGTACATAAACTTTGTACATATATATATTTTGGTGTTGCTAACCCCCCACGAGTATTTTGCCGAAGTAGTCAATAAAAATGAAAATATTTGTAATATTTCTTTAAGTGGTTTGGTCCGACTTATATTGAACATAATATTATTACAGAGAAATGTTCGATAAATTTAAAATCACTTTATGAGTCAATTTAACAATGTCCGTCTGACTGGCAGCCTGTGCTAATACTTTAATATAGCTATACGCTAATCAGTTAGTTGCATAAGGTCGAAAAATATGCTTTTTAAGGGCGTTAAAGGGAACTTTAAGGAAAACCAAAAGTTTTAATGATTTCTGAAACGGAGATGCGCTATTTTACCCCATAACTTCTATAAAGTTCTTCTTCAAAACTTAAATGTGAGTGGGAAAACTTTTGAATTTTACAATATTCGGACCGTAATTGATGATATATTCTATAATAATATTAATGCTAATATCGATGAATATCGGTCCATAACTAATAATAATAATAATTAATAATAATAATAATTACACATTTCCACAACACTTTGGCGCATTAATGTGCACTATTAATTTTTTTTAAATCGATCAAATAAAGTTTAATTTACGTTTATTTATTTATACATTCTTATAGGTTTTCGCTGGATCTTTTTATTTAAACTAAAGATTACGAGAATATATATATATATACATACATCCATAAACTATAATTTGTTAATTATTATTTATTAAAAATATTTTTAATTTTTAATAACCATTTTATTGCATTTTTAGGTTTTGATATTGCTAAGAGATGAACATATGTAAAATAGTTAAAATTATCTTATTCATAGTATTATTTACTATAATTATAACTTAACAAATGTTAATAAACTTTTATCCAGAGTAAAAGCTTAACCTAACTGTAGTCAAAATTAGGCATTAACTTTTGATAAAAATTTGGTAAGTTAACAGGCCTATGAATTATTACTTTCCATCACATTAATTGTAACTCACTTAAATTGGATTATGTAGTCTTATTTTACATATACATCTCCTTTTTTATAGATTCAAAACTTTAACTACCATGAACTATAATACTTGTATGAGCCCTAACCATTATTAATTCGTACATCAAAATTTTTTAGCTATCTAACAATAAACGCCAGAACAAAAACTAAACTAAGTTAACTACAAATACGGAGTTATACTTTTCTGAATGGTGATTTTATTTCCTTTGAATTTATTTGTAAATATCCTTGAATATTGTACGAAAATATTAAAAAAAAAATGCATAAACTTAAAAATCATTATTAATTATTAAAATTAATTTGACCACTATTAATTCGTACAGTGTATAAACAAAGCTCAAGATGTCAAAGAAAATCAAAATGTAAACCAAAATTTTAAATGTACCGTTACAAAAAGAGAAGAAAAATGCAAGAGAGAAAAAAGATAATACTTTTTCACTTTCTTTTACTTTAGTTTTTATTATTTCTGAAAAATGGCACGTGGTAAGCCCGTTGGTGAAGAAAATCGAATTTTAATCGTTTGAAAATTCAAATCAGGGAAGACCTATGGGCAAATATCGACTGATCATAAACTTCCAATATCAACAATACAAAGAATTGTTAAAAAATACGAAATTAGTGGAAATTACTGCAATAAAGTTTTAAAATGAGGCCAGACCTGAAAAATAACACCTCGAGATAAAAGAGCTTTAGCGAGCATTATTAAACAAAATCGTCAAAGCACTGTTCGCGATATAGCTTCGAAATTGTCTGATAATATTGGAAAGCCCGTAAGGTATAATTTTTATAAAGTGAGTTAAAAGTTCATTCGGTATGTCAACATCAGTTTAGAAAATCATATAATTTTTTTAGGCCAAGGAAAAGCCATTACTTATCGCCATTCAAAAGAAAAAACGCTTGTTATTCTATAAGGAGAGACATTCTTGGGTTCAAAGGGTTCAAACATCAAAAAGTTTGATGTTTGTGTTGGTGATGCTAGAAAAAGAGTAGTTCGCAAAAGCACGGAGGCTTACAATAAAGACTGCTTGGAACGCACTGTTAAGTTTCCAGCTAGCCTCATGGTATAGGGATGTATGTTCTCAAATTGTGTCGGAAGGATCCACTTAATTGATGGAATCGTAAACACAGAAAAATAAATAAAAATTTTAGACAAAAATCTAATACCATCAGTAGCTAAGTTGTCTGACTGCGGCTAATATATTTTTCAACAGAATGGTGTATCATCCCACACCGTTAAAAAGACTAAAAAATGGCTGCAAGGAAATGGTATAGAAGTTTTGGATAGGCCATCATCTAGTCCAGACCTTAATCCGGTTGAAAATCTATGGGTTCTAATGAAAAGAAAGCTTAGAAATGACCCGCAACGGACTTTCGACGGGCTAAAGTCCAAAATTCAAGAAATTTGGGACTCAATAACCCCCGAAGATTGTCAGAAACTGATCAGCACCAACCCAAAGCGAAACAGCTCTGTATTAAAAATCAAAGGAGACGTAACACAGTTCTAAGTAGAAAAATATGCGACTGTATGAATTATTAGTGATCAATTTATTTTAACTAAAAATAATGTACTTTCGTTTATGTTTATCTTTTTAAAAGAATTTTTCTTATATATGTTAGTTTTTTAATACAAATTTAAGGACAATAAAAGTATCTTTAAGAAAAAAAATATAAACTTTCTAGTGTAATCAATATTATTATCCAAATATCCTTGTTTTAATATTCTATTGTTGAAAAATGATCAGTGTACGAATTAATAGTGGTCAGTAAATCAGAGTTATTACATTATATTGCACAATATACATTTGTTAATAAATATATTTTTTTTAATATATATTTTTTTTGTAATGTTGATTTAAAATAATGAAAATCTTTAAGAAACAAAATTTTATTTTTATTGTTTTATTAAAAAAGGTTATTGAAATTAATGAGAATTTTTAAATATTCAAATTATTAAATTGTAAAAATATTTTAATAAGAAAAATATATTCTTTTTTTTCTATAAAATATTTACGAATTTGAATGTTTGATTTTACAAATTCAGTGATAGGTCCGATTTCATTTAAAAAATATTTGACTTTAGTAAAATTTAGTAGTTTATTTTTTTCTGTGTTGTAATACCTGTAACATTCTGACGAATAATTTAAATATTATTAGAGTTTTTATTAATTCAATATTTGTAATAATAGTTAATTACCTTTTTTTAAAGGAGTAGTATTTGAAAGAAGTCTACCTTTAAAATTTATTCGAAAAAGTTTAGGCACGATTTTTCCATACTAAGAGTCACATTTTTTAAAATGAAACTTTTTCAAACGTTCAAGAATTGTATGAGGAATACTGGGAAACTTAAATTTATTCCATATACACTTTTTCAAACGTTTTTTGTTTTGTTTTAAAAATGAGGTCTTAAATCATAGTATTTGTACATATTACATAAAACTTAATTTTACATCTGGTGATTGTTTTTTTACCTTAATTATAATTTGTTTTATAAAAAAATTATATTTCATAAAGTTTAACTTGAATATTATAAGATTTGTTGAGTTTTTTCGAAAAATATAGTTTTTTGATGAAAATATTTTCTTTAAAAAGAAAAAAAAAAAAACAGTTAACCGACTTTTTCGGAATTTCGAAAACATCAAGCGGTTTTTTACAAATTTCCACTATTCAACAACCAGATTCTCCAAAGAGCGGAATAGTCGATCACCCTAAGTTAAGAAGTGGATGTGGATGGGAAATTTTTACTTGATGTAACTAACAAATGACAGTAGATCTCAAGAATTACAAAATTATTAAAATCATTCGGACAGAAAATGTTTGGGCATGAAAAGTTTGAAAAAATATAAATAACAAAGTTAACAAATTTGTTTGGTTATAATTTTCTGGACAACAGACAAAACAAATTAATCATTCATATTTTTTAGAGAAAGAATAATGCAAATAAAATATGGTACAAGTCATGTCTGTAACTTGCACCACATAACCCTTAGAAGTCTTTAAAAGTTTTGAAAATACCGAAAATATGAAAGCAATAGGCCATGAAATATAACAAGACCAATGGAATGCTCCTACGCTGATTGATTATTGCTGATTTCTAGTATGAAATGAAAAATAGTGTTTTTTTTTTTTGTTAATAAAAATGTGTAAAATTTTTTGAATGAAGCTTAAAATAGAAACATGACATCTCTTAAAAGTGTAACATGATTGAAATGATTCACATAATCTTCTAGGGAATAATAATTATGTGGAATTATTCAGCATAGAATTTTTTAATACTCATTTGTTGATATTATTTATTAAAGCTTGTACTTTTAATTTTTAAAATTTTTGATGTCCATGCATTTTCTGTCAGTTCGATTTTAATAGTTTTACCATTTTTTATTATCTGAAGTCATGTATTATTTATATCAAATAAAAACTTTTCCTTTACACCTACTCCTTATCCCTAATTGTTTATTGTTTAAAGAGAGTGAATTGAGAAATTTTGGATTTTGACAATTTAAAAAGACTTAGATTGTGCCAAGGTGGAGACTTAACTTTTCCTACATTCTTGTAGCACAATTTAATAATTTGCTCTATCTATTACCTAAAAAATTAAATTAATTAAAACTTCTTAGAGAGGTATATTTTCATTTGGTCGTCGATGGGTTTAAAGTGTAACGTGATGAAGACAAACCTAACTCTTTGTGATAATAGGAATGACTATATTTACAATATCTGCAACATATGTATTTTACTCATAAAGGGAATAATTAATTATTCCTTGATATATTTTTATCAATTTTGCAAAATAAAAAAATTCCCATGATGTATTAATTTAACCTTTCATAGACCGAACGTTTTGCGAAAAAAGGCTCAAGAAAACTCTAATGAGCTCAGTATTGATTTTTACAAGAAACTTGAAATTTCTGTAAAAGCGTTTTTTAAGTGCCAAAAATTCTATTTGTTTAAAAAAATAGTTTTGAAAAGAAAAAACAGATTTTTCCAAAAATATTTTTTTAAACTTAAAAAAATAAAAAAACAAATGAATTTAACTTTCGTATGCCCTGATATTTACATTTGAATCATTTATGGTGAAAGATTTTGATACTTTGCCCGAAATTTGCACGAATTATTCTTCTAATAGAACATTTAGAACACGTATAGTATAAATGTAATGCATTTTCAGTTATTCTGTATTTCTAATTTATTCTTAAAAACTCTCTTCAGACCTACAACAATTGTGAATTTAATGATCAAGTTTAAGAAATATCACTAATTTTGGCTCTTTTTCATTATTGTGGAATTGTGGATTTCCCTTTGTCAAATTCTGATTTTTTTCGCTTTATTATTTTAAATATGGTGTTCGTATTCACTAAAGGATTTAATAATGTGAAAGAAAATCATTAATATCTGATAAAAAATAAAAAAAAAATTGTTGAGGCAATGCAGTTCAGCTTCTGAGATGTGCATTTCGCACATTCAAAACAGCGTTATGACCTAATGAAATTTTATGTATATTGGATCAACCATGAACAATTTATTTCAAAAATATTTTATATATTTTGGCACGAATTCCTACGGAAATATATGGATGCTAATGTAGTCAATTGACCGTCTTAGTTATTCGCTTCATTCGTTATTTAAAAACTTATAAATTTAAATTATACGAACGGTTAATCCAACCAAGTTAATCGTAAAATCATTGGAGGGTTAACCAATCATCAGAGCATACGATACTGATCAATTTAACCACTCGTTGCTTGGTCGAGTATTTCCTTTGCTGAACTCAGTCCTTACATGCGCTACACTAACAAGAATATCGTCACCTGAAATACAAAAGACCACAACTACTAAAAAATCGAATAATGTTTTTTTTTAATGGATTATATTTTATTGGTCCAAAGTACATCTACACAAAAATCTCATATTCACATCTTCAAAAATTACATCAATATTAACAAAAGTTAAAAGGTCGCACAGTTTCGTAAACTTATATAATGAGGGGCCAAAAATGGTAGGAGTTGTCGCACGTTAATAAAATTTAGTGTGTGTTAAAATAACGTATAAGTATGAAAATCCACAAAAAATGTCGGAATTCAATAAAATTTTATATATATCTTATGTGAGCAGTTAGAATTGTTCATGTAAAATTTTGATGATTTCGAACGAAGCTCGAAAATGTCCTTGAAGATGAAATTCATAAAAAAATTAAAAACTACTAAACTGACCAATAAATCGCTATATATTTATTATATCTTTATATTTATATTAAATCTAGAAGAAAATAAAAATTATTACATAGATTCAGAATATAAACATAAAAATATACCAAAAACGTTACTAAATGCTAAGTAAGAATATGTTTTTACTATATGATATAATCGAATTTTATTATCCTTTCCCTTATAACTTTTAATATATCCTGTAAGAATAAAATCCTTTTAATTATTTTTGTCTTTTAAATATTTTTATTATGTAAAATAATAATTAAATCAAATATAAAAGTTTTGAAAAAAACCTTGTTTTTGTAATTATGTATAATATTTATAATTATAATTATTTATGCAGTTAAACAAACATATTGAATATCATTTGCATCATACAGTTCTATAACATGTTTGCATAATATATGATATTGCTGCTACTACAATCTGATATCTGTTAAGTCTGTTAAGTTGAAACAATCAACAAATTTTAGCAACAACAAATCTCTTCTTCTATTTAGTGGCAATTTTTCCTTTCAACGATTTATTTTTAGTAGTACATATTAAATAAAATTTGAAACTTTTATTTAATACTACTTAAGTCTACTAAAAATGTGGACTTCAGGCCCATAGATAAGAAATATCACCAATTTTGAGATTTGAGCTTATTTATTTAAAAATTGCGGGGTTCTCTTTGAAGTTTTTTGTACAATTTAATTTCATTGATGAGAGATAAAAAAATCATTAAAATCAGATAAAAAGACGTCGGACTGTGAGACAACATAGCCCCGCCTCTGGAGAGCTCATGAGATTCGTTTTCAAATATTACATCCATATATTCCTCCAATATCCCTTTTTATTGGATCAACTGTATAGAAATTACCTATTTATTTCTAAAATATTTTATAAAATTTCACACTCATTTCCACAAATTTTCATAGAAATACATGGATGATCACAAATATAGCCAACCGATCGTATACGTAAATTCATATGAAGGTTAATATTTTTTTTTTTTTTTAATTATCTTTAACAACGACTTCCTTTTTGTTTTCTTCAATCATAGACTAAACATTGATGTGTTTCTTTGGCAACAGGATTTACAATTGAAAATACGAGAGGTGCGACAAAAGAAAAAAAAAAATAAATCAGTCGGGCTACACACCACAATCGGCTGGTCCCATGACGCTCTCAGGAAATAGTAATCAAATTTTAAATATAAATTCTAACAACAATAACAGTAATAATAGAAATTCAATTGCTGCAATTATTTTTTTTTTCTCAAATCAAATAATATATGAATGTTACTATTTTCTATTTTTTCGAAATTTTTGTTTACAAAAGGCATAACTACACACCAACAACATGTTGTAGAGCAACAACAGCATCATCAGTCACAACAAAGCTAACTTTAATATTAACTTAAGTAGGTATAATAAAAATCTCCATTGAAGAAAATAATTGGAAATGTATTAGAAAACTGTTAAAAAATTTTCAAAATTTTGACAAAATATCCTAAGTGTGAGAAGCTCTAAGTGTGTTATGCTTGAGCTAATTATTGAAAAATTGCATATTTTGAGCCTGCTCTGAATAGCGTTACCATTGAGAATTCTTAAAAAGTGTCAAACAACATATTCGCAAAAAAAAAAAATTTAGAAAAAAGAGGCCAACTTCAATACCTAAAAAACTCATAAAAATTTCTTTGATTGATAAAAACAAAAACAAAATATATTGTACTTTAAGAAAAATTACGAAACTCAATATTATTAAGTGTAAAATAATTTACTTATAATAGTTTTTATAATTGAAAAAAAAGTTTTTATCATAAAAATAGTTTACGTTTTATGAATATGAAATAATAAATTTTTATTTTTCACTACTGATAATTTAGAAAAAATATGTCCGCCTAGGCACTGCTATGAACGAAAAGTAAAAATATAATTTAGGGCATAATCCGATCGAAAAAGTGTCGGCATTTGATATTTTAAATAGTTCTTCATAAACTTTATCATTATCCTCAGTTTCCAATAGTTTCAATTAATTTATAAATTCTTCGGTGTTTTTTTTACTCTTTTCTACTTTGAAACAGTCTCAAAATAATTAATTTCTTTGTTGGAATTAATATATGATGGATCGAGATGTTTCAAACAACTTAGTCTCTTATCATTTATCACATAGCCTTAAAAGGTCGCCATTTAGTTCCATTTAAAAAAAAACAGGCTAAAAAGGTGGCCAGGTGGTTGAAAAAGAGCAATTACCGACTGAAGTCGTCAAGCGCTAATGCTGATGCCGACACAGAAAATTATAAAAAAATTAAAGGGGGACGAAGGGGAAAGAGAAAGTTACTTTTATAAATTCTAGATACTCGTGAATTTAATCCCTTAAAGTATAAAAAAGTCTTTATTGGTATTTTTTTTTAATTGTTCATTAAATTTTTAACTTATTATTAAATAAGTTAAGATCTTTTCCAATTGATTAAAATCAAAACGACCGTAAATCAAATGTAACCTATTAATTTTATAAAAAATTAGTCTAATCATATTTTCATAATGTAACAAAAATAATTTGACTAGTTCAGGTTATTTTTTATAAACAATTTTAAATTTTATTAATCTTTTTTGACATTTGCTAAATTTTTCAACTTATTTTCAATAATTTAATACTAAACAAAAAATTTCAACTTTTCAATCCACTTGGGAAAGGAACAACTTTTTCAGACGACTTTTATAATTTTTTTTTTAACTGAAATGATTTTTATAAAGTTAAGCAGCCACTTTTCTAAAATTTATCATGTAATATTTTCATTTTTGGCCACACTTACGACATAGTGTGCCATAATATCAACTTCATAAAAAACCATAAAATTAGTGCCAATTGAGAAAAATTTGGTTTTAAGCGTATTTAATTTTTTTGCTATTTTTTGTGAGCGACTGAAAAATTTTACCTAATTGCTTTATTTTTTAAGTAAATAGTTTACATAATTTTTTGTATAATATTTTGCGCTTCTGCTTTTAAAAAAGAAGAAAGCACGGTTACGACCTTTCGCACTTTGGGTGACGATATTTACATTACAGAAAATTACTCCTTATGATGGAGATGCTTTTCATATTTTACTTTTGCTGTCATGTTTTTTTTCCAATTTCATCATCATCTTTGTTCCATCTAGTCTATTCACTGTATTAATATTGTTTTAAGTTTTGTCTTATTTTTCATCATCTTATGTCCTGACTTTGCTTTGTGTCTTTGTTGTTAATAGTACTCAAGCTATTGTTGTTGCTGCTGTTTTAAATTTATTTTTATAAGAAAAGCTTAAATAGGAAGTTGTGGTTTAAATAAAGCTTTTTGATAAATTATAATTCCCACCTTCAAGCAAGAAAAGGAAAAAACCTTCTAAAGAAATACTTATGTGTGTATGAGTTGAATGCAACAAAAACTACGAAAACATCATAACATCCATATTTTTATGGATAAATTGTAGTAGAGTCAAGTAAAAGTAAATGTTGTTTATCTTTTTTATTTTTGTTGAGGGGAAGGGATACATTTATTTTTTGTTTTTTCTTACGTTTTTTTTAGAGTAATTTTCATTCAGTTGTTTTGTGTTGTACGGTAAGTAACATTATGAGAATTTCAAAACTTTTGTTGAATAAAAATTCTTTACCTTGGCTTTGTTTATGTATGAGTTGTTGTCTTGCTGTAAAAATGAAAGGACAACGAAGATAATAGTAATTTTTGGTACAACAGACAGACGGTGAACTTAAAAATCTTTTAAAGGTGTGAGAAAATAAACAGTAAAATTATGTTATCTTAAAGAATGGCGGTCAAATTGAAGTTTAGGTTTTGGGTGAACTTTAAATTATTTATTTTATTTTTTAAAAAATATAGTTTTTAAAGGATCTTTATAGATTGCCTTCCTCCATATGGTGATAATAATGATGTTCGTACTTTAGCGTTGAATTTTTTTTCGTTGGCTTTTGAATTTTTAATAATTCGTGAATATGTTACGAACTAGTAATAAGAACAATACCAGAAGCAGCATCAAGAGGAACAACAAACGGCAACAGAATGAAAATGGAAATTTAAAGATTACAATATGAAATCCATGCTAAACATCAGCATCAGCTATTCAACCAAAGAATTCATTTGTACACAAATGTATTCCATGTACTTTATACACTTACACACAGAAACTGACTGACTAACTTTATAACTAAATAAATGACTAACTATTTGACGAAATAAAAGACTGACAATATAGTGAGTTAGTAAATAAGTAAGTAAATTTCTTTAGGATAAAGATGTATGTGTGTATGTGTAAATAAAAACAAAAACAAATACAATAGTTACATGTGCGTGTATATGTGTCAACCTAAAATAAAGTTTGAATGAACCCTGCAAAGATTTTCCATTGACATTCATCGCCAAAACTATTGCCAAAGTATCATAAAAATCATCATCTGTTGGGAAGAACTGTTCCTCATCGAAGTCTCTTTCAGACGATTTGAAGAAGATACTGCTAGAAGTACCGTAAATGTGCTATGCTCACAGAAGTGGTGTCTTAGTATCTTCTAGAAGATGATTTTGAACTTTTACTATTTTTATATTTACAGTTACGGACAATAAAATAGGGTCAATGCCAAATCATTGCGAATATATTGGGTTATAAACCTATATAAAAATAATACCCTTCACCATTATCCCAAACACGGTACACTATCTCAACCGCAAATTATCCTTTTTCAGTGCGAACCAAAGATAGGGTCAGCAGTAAATTCGTCAAAATTTTTGAAAAAGTTTTTTCGAAACCCTTATTTTTCTAAATCTTAATGCTGATGTTAACAATTAAAAACTGAAAGAAGATAAGATCCGTTAATAATCTTTAATTCTGAGAACAATTTTTACAAAAAGGCTCTACAGAATAACACCGTCAATAATATGGGAAAATATAAGGTCTGAACAAATGTTAGGTTTTATTTAAAAGGCAGTACTTAAGAGAAATTTAGAAAGAATTAATAGAAATAAAGTTCTTTTGGAACAGAAAATCTTCATAAAATTTTATCACGTAGGGAACTTTTAATTCCATTAAGTCGGTTCAAAATCCACTGGGAACATAATTTTCTTCTGAGAATTTAAGAATATAATTGAAGAAATAATTGCAAGATCATTATTAAGCTCCCTAATACTGAGATATTGACTTGAAAATTTTCTATGGTAGTAACCAATACCGTTGTATTACTGTTTAGGTCTCAACGAAACCAAAATAGATAAGACACCACGAATGCTGACGAAGTGTGTAGCGGTACAGAAAATACGTATTCCATTCTGCTGATGTCTAATTATAGTCCACAAACTCTGCTTTGGTACTGCCAAACAGAGACAACAAGACAATTTACGATTGCAAATTTGTTTATTGTCCTTCGAACGGGATGTCGACTTACGACACTGCTGTAACCACATTTATAACAGCGTTTACAATGCTAGGTTCAATCTCCTTTTTACTTTCCCCAAACCCATGGCGCTGCTAACTGAGTACCTCAAAATTGCATCCAGAGTATGGTGGGCGCCATATTTAGGTTTCAATGAAACCAAAATGGATAAGACACCACGATTGCTGACGAAGTGTGTAGCGGCACAAAAAATAAGAGTCTGTGGACTATAATCTGATTATAGTCCACACACTCTGCTTTGGTGCTGCCAAGCAGAGACAACAAGGCAATTTAAGATTTAAAAACTTTTTTTCTCGTTGCCATTAGTTTTTATGTTTTTTTAAAGATATTGTAATAAATTTATAAATAAAATATAGAACACCTGTCAGTAAAATGTCTCAAATGAAAAATCGCGAAAAAAAGAATAATAATAATAATTATAATAATCGATTTAGTAATTATAACAAATTAGTTATTACATTACATTTTAGTATATTCATTTCTTGAGCATTCGGTAATCAATTGGTTCAAGATGAGTAGACATTTGATTTCTATATCCGATCCTGGAACTGGGGGTGCCAGCATGGCTGGCTTAGAAGACTCACATCACGTTCATATATAGCGAGCCACTTGTTATAAATTCCGACGCCCTCTTCCAGCCGTCTCTAACATGGGAAACAGTTGCTGGTAGTTGTTGGCTATTAGTTATTTTAAGCATCAATCACTCGCCTTGTCGTTTCAAGTATCGTAGGCACTCAGAATTTGTTAGAAGTTCGGTGCTACCAGGAACCCTCTGAAACTCTCCACTCGGAACCACTAATTTTTTGCGACTACCGTGGCAACTGGTCCGCATATCTACGGAACATTCCACTATCCGCAACCTGTTTACGCTCCCGATAGCGTTCTTTTATGCTTCCTTATGTTGTGGAATTAACACACTTGACCAAGACCATAAATCTCATTGTCGTGCATTGCTCAATCCACTCCGACGGCGGGAGGCCCTATGCTCCTTATAGGAACTAAAGAAATTAATATGTATGTAATATGTTTAGTATATTAGTTGTTCTCGATTTGGATAATGAAATAAAAAATATAGATTTTTTGTAAGAATAAATAGACAGAAATTCTAAAATAAAAGATTCTGTAAAAATAAAATTAGTAGTATGTAATAAGAAATTATTTTCTTTGTTGTTGAAACGGTAAGATTCTAACCTTTTTAAAGCAGTTTTAGGAGTAAAAAAGGCTAGAAGCTAAAACGAAAATTTTGAAACTAAAAACAAAATAAAAAGATTTAGCTTTAAAGAGGCTAAACTGGCAACACTGCTACAACGTTATTTTTAATTGTACAGGGGGAATAAGAAGTTCCCAATTCTGTTTATTTTTGGATCCATACAAAAGTTTCGTGGTACAATTTAATATTTGTTGTACATTTATAAAAAAAAACTACTTGTTTTTCTTTACTTAATTTTACGTAATTTTTTTACTGTTTTTTTTTTCACATGAGTTATTTGTGGCTTTTCCTGGTCCATATTATAAGACAAGGGCTTTCCAAAATAGTGTTATGAATAAATTTAAATGCGCCAATTATTTTTTAATTTTCTCGGCAGAAATTTCTGTTTTTAGCGAATTTAGAATTGACTTAATTGCATCAGAGCTCCCCGACTTGATAAATTTTGTTGGTGATTTTTTCCTCCATAGTATATTTTATACCCCGAACCTTTTCAAAATTTTTCTAAATGCTGTCTATTAATTGAAAAATATCTAATTACAGCAATTAAATTTGTGCACAAAATAAGCTTGACGTTTGAGTTCTCCCATATTTTTGACGTTCCTATTTTATAGATCCTTTTTGGTATAAATAGTAATCGAAATTAAAGATCGCCAATAATTCTTATCATTTTTCAGTTTATAATCGTTAGTATCGTTATAAAGATTTAAAATAATTAAACGTTGAAAAGAATATTACAAAACTAAAAAAAAAATTTCTGACGAATTTATTTCTGAATCTATTTTTTTTTGTCCGCACTGAAAAAGGAAAATTTGCGCTTGAGATCATGTACCGCTATAAAAATAATGTTAAAGTATATTTTTTATAGATTTGTAATCTAACGTATTCACAATAATTTGGCACTACAATTTATTTTGTTTTGCATAAAACTTCGCCGAAAACTCAAAAATTTTAAAGTAATTATACTCGTCCCTATTTTCTTGTCCGTTACTGTATAATTAAAATTTAAGTTTGTTTTTATTTATTTTTTATAATTATAATACAATTACAAATTATATTCTAATTCTAACCGAGCGGAGTAACGAAAACCATAGCTCGTTGTAGTGAAACAGACCAGAGTCTCTGGTCTCTCACTACCTCACTACCAACTAGACATGGGGGCACCCAAAGTTTGTTTTTATTAATATTTCAAAATTATTTTTATTTTACACAAATAAAAATTACAAAGAAACAATTTAAATAAAAAAATTAAAATAATAAAAAATATAAATTTATTTCGTATATAGGGAAATCCAAATAAAATCCTGGAAAGAAACTTGTGGTTAATTTCGGTAACTTTAAAAGAATAACAGAAAATTAGTAACAATTCTTATAACTTAATTATAGTTAGATTACCTTTTGTGCAAAAAATACGATAAAAAAATTTTACAAGCGAAGTTTTGGACGATTTTTAAATATACAGATACTTTTTTGATTGCTGGAGTTTTTTATAAAACAAATTAAAATTGTGAGAAAAGTCCGATATTACCAAATTAAAGTTTAATAATACTTATTTGCTTTTACAAAGTAACCTTTGTTTATTGTTTACACAATATTTATCTTTTCATATTTAATTAACCAAAGCCAAACTGTACTTAAGTTAAATTTTTACTGAAGTTCATGATTTTACCTGCTTCTCTGTTGAGTTGGTTTTTATTATAAAAAACTAAAAGTCTCCCTAACACTCGCCAAAAGGATTATTGCGCAATAATGTAAGGCATTTTGTTAAATTTAAATTATCGTTATTATATCTACCAGAAGTAAGTACAAATTATACTTTTGGAAGATTAAAGGAGGCTAGTAATGTATTTTGTTTTTGTAAATTTCGAACAATCTTCTGGCAATCATCTAATCGTCACTAAGGTGTGACATCTGGATGCTTCTTCCAAATGTTTGAAGGGAAACAATGTTTTTGTTTTGTAGTTTATTTGTTATTGTTTGTTATATTCTCTTATACTTTATTTTTTGGTTAAAATAAGAATGTATTTAGTTGATAGTGTGTGCATTTTTATAATTTTCTTCTGAAACGTGTTTAGTTGTATTTGATTGAAATTTGAGTGAGTGTGTGTATATATGCGAAAAGTATATTTTTGTTAGCGATTTAATTTGCATAAGTACATACTAAAATAAGTACTTTAATATGCATTGAAATGGGGATTAAATTGTTTTAAGTTTAAGGAAGATAATCGATTTTTGCTTTTTCTTTTTTACTCTTCTCACTATTTGCT
This sequence comes from Protocalliphora azurea, assembly GCA_932274085.1. Lineage (NCBI taxonomy): Eukaryota > Metazoa > Arthropoda > Insecta > Diptera > Calliphoridae > Protocalliphora > Protocalliphora azurea. The sequence continues at coordinate 150,117,724 of OW026522.1, forward strand.
TTTTTTATATGTTTGTATTTTAAATCTCATTTATATGTGATGTGAATAAGATCATGTAGGTTTGTTTTATTTATTTTTTTACGTGTATATTTGTTAATAGTGTTTTAACATTTTTTTAATACCATCTTAGACATTTTTATAACTTTAGTTTCACGTGTTTTTCACTATTTTTTTATTCTATTTATTTCAAATAAATTATACATGAATTTCATTTAAATTATTATTATTATTTTTTTTCTAATGATTTTGCAGGTCAGGCTATTTAAGAAAGATGGTCTGCAAATTTGTTTTAAATCTATAGTGCTCCATAATGCAATTCATTTTCTTTTCTCTTATAATATTTTAATAAAATAATCGTGCCATAAAATATTAACTGTTCCCAAAATATTGAAGTCATTATTTTTGTGATAAAGTATTGTTTAGTTTATGATAAAACATTTTACTCTCTGATTCATATATGGATCATTCTATTTATTTTTAATAACATGTATTAAGAACAGAGAACAAAATAACTATTTAATTTTTTTTCAAATTGAAATAGTTGAGTAAAGAATAAGAAATATTTTTTTTTGTTATTTGATAACTGTTATTGTCGAAAAAAATTTTTCTTTTATTCAATAACCTTATCCAATACAATCCAATTAAATTATAATTAAATTATAATTTATATATTAATTATTATAAATTAATATAAGATCATTTTTCGCATTGTATGCTACTAAAAACTTAAAAATCTGGTATGCCATAAGTCGAGGTTTTTAATAAAAAAATTAATATTATTGGTATTCGTTAAAAAGCCATTGGTTTGACGAAAACTCAAAAGAAGGCTTTTAGAAACGATTGGCCTTTATTTTTTTAAAGTCACTTAGCATTTTAACATCATACACTTACCAGCTTACCGTCCTGCTATCGAGCCGTCACAACCATCATAACTAATTAAAATACTTACTCTAAAATAATTCCGTATACTCACCTTAATCTTTTGTAATAAAACTGAAGTTGTATTGAAAACAAAAATGTACTTACCTCATTCCTGAATTGTTGTAATAAGAACTTTCCACACCACTAATTGAATGCCCCTATTTTTCTTTATTCCCAAAAACCTCAATTATAATTGCTCTTACCAAAAGAGTAATTAAAATTCATTCTTCATTGTAGATTGATAACTTCCTTTTTATCTTCAATAACACCCTCTTCGTCATCATTTATAAGGAGAATTTACATACATTAGACAACCCTACTATATTCAAACTTTTATTTTTCAAAATATTTTTTACGTTGCTTGATAATAGTTTTTTTTTAATTTATCCTTTTTTTTATTGTTTATAAATTTTATATTTTGAAATATTTTTCGTTGCCTTGTAATAGTTATTTTTGAAAATGATTTTTTCCGTTGCTTGATAACAGTTCAAATATATTTCTTATGGTGTTTGTAACTTTAATTTTACAAGAGCTACAGGAGTTTATTGTTGCATTACTCTCATCCTCTCCTTGTATCTGTCTGAATTACTTCCACATGTCCTTGGCGCATTCCGTTAGAATGCGCTCGTTATAAAAAGTGCAATCGGCTCTATCTAACATTTTAAAAATTCAACAAACGATGAAAAATCTGAATAAATAAAAAATGTGTGTGCATAAATTCTATTTTGATGAATGTTACTTAAAGTATACTTACATATCTTTTAATATTGCTAAAAAAATTGTAATTTACCTACTAGTATATGTTAATTTCAATAAGTTTTCCTTGGTGCCTTTAAACACTTTTAAACTTTGTACAGAGCCACTATCATTTTCGTTATCAGTATGCTAAATAAGAAGCTTAATTTTTTTGCATAAATTTGCATATAATGAATACATTAATTAGGATCTTTTAGCAAAAACGCTATTTTTAGTAATTTTTATCAAGCAACGTAAAAAATTACATTTGAAAAATAAATTTATTGACTGATTTTTTTTAGAAATAACTATTATTAGTCAACGCACAGTGGTCCTAAAACGATCATTTATGAAATAATTCTGTAACTTTAGAACTGTTACATGTATTAAAATGAAATTTCACAGGACTAATCCTGAGGTGTATTCCAATTGATTGATCAGTGGTATCAATTTTGAAAAGAAAAATAATTTTGACACATTTTTTTATATTTTTATTTTTGGACTATCCACAAGACATATAATTTTTATTAAAAAAAAAAAAGAAAAATGTTTGTATTTGATTTTCAAGGGATGTTGTTAAAACTCTATATACAAGATTTTTTGAATATTTTAGTCACAATTGGGTTGTTGATAAGTAATTTAATACAATTCTATCCAGTTAAATTTTTGTTTGCAATATATTTCTATAATTTAAACTATTTCAGATTTTTTTTACACTCACACTTGTTATTTTATTGTTACAAAGCACCAAATTTCACTCTTTTTAACACTTGTTTTGTGAAGTATTATAAATTTACGAAAAATTGTATCTTTTACAACTTTTATTTTTGACAAACAAAAAAGGGCTAGCTGAATATTTAGAACATACAATTATAATATAATAGACTTAAAAATGTATTTTTACGTGTGAGATTTGGTAGACGTGTTATTAATAAATCGCAGTAGATCGGATTGCAAAATGTTGAAAAGTTAGTGCAAGAAACATAAAAACTGTTTCTCTCTCCTGAGCAACTGAGGTTTGTAAATAGGGCTTTTTGAATATGAGTCTCGATATATATTTTTTTATATGCAAAATTCTTTGGAACCGGATTTATTTCTAAATTTTCTTTTCAAAACAGGAAAACTGTTGATGGATTTTGGTAGACTCTGTAAAATAAAAATGAAATACAAAATTGTAGGTCACAGAGCCGAATTCTATATAAAATATAACCTGTTAAAGCAAAAAATAAAACAAAGAGTTGAGTACTATTTTTCATTCATTTCAGTTTTGTATTAACCTATCGGGTCACAAAATTTAAAAAACTCACATAGATAATTACTATACATATCTACCATCTTCTACTATCTTCGTGACAAATTTTAATTTTACAGGTTCTAAAATTTAGGCGTAATAGTACATATACAGATGGTCATTATTGTCTAAAAGTGGGCGTAAGTTCTACTAGAGATACGGTTTATTGAAGATCTTTTTGTGTTAGATATGTATCGAATTTGTTACAAATCGCTTCATCTATTAAATTTTGTAAAATGGGACATTAATCTTTAAAGGAATTTCTCTTCCAAAGTAACTAGCTTAAACTTGCAAAATATTTAGACTTACTTTTACGGTTTTTCATATATGTAGTAATTAATATCTAAAGCCTCATTTTGTAAAACGAAAAGTTTTCAAGCGGCATAGATTTGTATAGAAAAAATTTAAAATTTTAAATAACTTCCCATTACAAATTTTAAATTTTATAATATAATAGTATAATAGTATGATGGTATAATAGTGCATAATAACGTAATTTAAAAATTGTAATTCCTAAATTAAATTCTTATACTTTTTAAATTTTGTACAATTTTTTGTTGCTATAAAACCCTTTAAAACAAAATTAGTATCAAATAAAAGTTAAGGTTTAACATTTACTACATCACAGGTACAAGTACATTCATATTTAACTGATGTTTATTAGAATGTAAACCTGCGTTTATATGCATGTACATCTAAATTTTCATTAACAATTTTATCTTGTTCATAACACACATAAAAGTATAATTTAACAACACTAACAATCATTAGCAACGTTTACAACCTGACAGATGTATAAAAACGTTAGCTGGGAGACAAATTCAAATCATACAGCAGCAACATATTTACCAGCACAAAATTACACACATTAACAGAAAGAGTTTTGCTTTAGAACCAGGATGATGTAGATAAAATGATAATGATGGAGTTTCGGTAGATAGTGTTGCTGCTACTTTTAAATATAAAATATGTAGGAAGTACAGCAACAACAAAAATAATAACAAAGAATCATAGTGTGAGAATAAATGTAAAAAGTTTATGCAAAAATAATTTTAAGCCACATGAATTTTTAAAAATATTACATACAATTTTTTGTTTTGAAGGATGAAAGGACCTTCACTTACTTAACTCTAAATGCAAACACTTACATTCTTACAAAGAGTGAAGAACATGAATAAAACTTTTTTGTAAATAAACTGGAAGTATACAGCGAATTGTGATGTAACAATAAAATCAACATCATCATCATCATCGTCTTATGAAGTGAAAAAAATAAAAAAGTAAGAAAATGTAACAAAGTTAAATAAATATGAACGAGAATGTTTATAAAACACTAATACAAAAATAAATAACAACATAAACATCGTCGTCATAATCATCAACACTAACACTAGCATCTTGTTAAACAACAACAGCTAAAAAAGAAAATAAAAATTCACAACAAAAATATAATATTCTACCCAACGTCCACTGTCAATGTTCTGTTTTCTTTTTTTAATCTTTTATATCAAAACACTACACAACAAAACAAGGCAATGAAAAATGAAAAACAAAAAAAAAAAAAAAAAAAAAAGAAAAAGAATAACTCTTCTTTATTAGTATTGTGTGCAGTTGTATTTGTATGTATTTTTTTGGTATCAACAACTAAAAGCGCGCAAGCGTTTACCCGGGAATTCATAACTGAAATAAAAAATTCAAAACACCGAAAATAAATATGAAGAAGTAAGTATATGAGAAAAATCTTTTAAAGATGTATAAATTAATGCTCGTAGAAGAGGTTAGAATAAAAATTATTTTATTTAATAAAGTTTTTGAGGGATTTATTTTTATTAGATTTATTAATTATCGTTAAGTTAGCAATCTGAAAATGTGATTATTTTTTAATAAATTATCAACTAACAATATTGGAACATTTATTAACGACAAGGTATGAATAATAAAATAATATATTGCAACAACAACTTACACATCCACTTGATCCAAGTATAATTGTGTTATACATAATTTTATAAAGTATATAATACGATAAAAGTATAATACTTAATAGTATAACAGTATCATAGTGAAATATTATAAAAGTATAAATCATATAATATTGCTATATTATATCATTATAATATTAAAAAAAGTATAATTACCCAATTCACAAAATATGTCATTTGAGTTATTTTGTTATATGCTATTTAACATTTTTGGAAAATTTATAGGGAAATTTAAAATAATATTATAATATTATGAATTATGAATTTATTAATTCTATTAAAAATTATTTTGTTAAAAAATTTGTTGATTTTTTAAAAAAAAAAATTAATTTTCTATTTAACATATTTTTTAATAAAATTCTCTACCAAAATTCAAATTTTCACAAAAAAAAAAAACAATTATTTACTAGAAAATTCGTTTTTTTCACAAAAATTCCGAAATTAAATTTTTCATTAAAAATCCGATTATTCACCAAAATATAAAATTTTAACCAAAAATCCAAATTTTTATTAAAAACCGATTATTCATTAAAAATTTGATTTTTCACTTGAAATCTTATTTTTCACTATAAATTTAATTTTTCGCCAAAACTTTAAAAAAAGAATCGATTTATCAATAATAACAAGTAAAAATTTTGTGCGTTTGAGCCTCAAAATTATTTTCGAGATTTTTAGAAACGGTTTTCTATGAGACCTATGGCTAATTCTGAATTGATCCTTATGAATCCTTGGTAATATGATTTCTGCTTATATAAAACTTGTGTCAAATATTACCCTGATACCATCATATATGTGGTATGTGAGTCTAATTGATTTTCGGTTTTTATATGGGAGCTATGATTAATTATGGGTTCATAAAATTTGGTATTCTGACCCAGACTTGTATAAAACTTATTTGTACCAAACATTGTTGAAATAGTGATATAATAAGGCAATTATGAGTGTTGCCAGTTTAGCTTTTTTAGGATTAAATCTTTTAGCCTCAAAAATTTCGTTTAAGTTTCTATAAATTAAGAAATTAATTTCTTATTCGATATTATTAATTTTATTTTTAAAGAATCATCTATTTAAGCATTTCAGTTTATTTATTTTTTATTCACAAAAAAATTTAGATTTTTTAAATTTAACACAAATTTTCGCCTGCAGCGCTTCACTTACCAAATCAAAAACAACAATTAATTTTATGGACTTACCTTATCAGTTATTATATAACACTTTATTAACTGTAGAATCTATATATATTTATAAAAAAAATCACCCAAAAATTTTAAATTGTGGTTCAAAAAAAAAATCACTTCAAAAAAATGGGTCATTTTACAAATGAAGTATAACCCAAAATTGTATGCAAATTTTTATAAGATTTTTTAGTGAATCATTTTGCTGGCAGCCTGTTTAATTTAAAATTTCATTACAAGATCTTGAAAAATATCCAAAATTACAGGAATAATAAAAATAAGATTTTTAAATTAAAAAAATTTAACTTTATCTGGTCTTATTTTTTGGGACACAGCCTTTTCTGAACTTTTTAGAATTCAATTTAGCCTTTTTTTTCTCACCTGGTAATACTGATTAAAAGCCTATTGAGGGGTAACATTTGAATGAGGGTTAACTGAAATAATGGACTGATAATAGTCAATTTCAATAGGCTGTGTCGTTATACAAAAATAGTTATATGTTCCAAATATCATCAAATTTTGAATTATGTGCACAAGTTATATATGGACTGACTACCAGCCAGTCGAGTAGCCAGGGAACCTGCCACATGGACGGACATTGTTTAATTGACTCAGAGTATGATCCTGTATCAGAGTATTGGTATACTATAAGGTGGGCGTTGCAATATGTGAAAAGTAGAATTTTCAAAAACAACATTTTCACCAAAATTTTTCATTAAAAAGCAAATATATATATATATATATATATATATATATATATATATATATAAGGACTTTTGACATTTCTAATATTTTGATTTATTTGAAATTAACATACTTATGAACAATGTGGATTAATTTTTTAAAAATGTTATTTTTCTTCACATAATATTTTAACAAATAACGCAATAACGAAGTAAAGAATTGGATAAATATTTATTAATAAATATAATTATAATTATAATTATAATTATAATGCTGGGACAATTGTTTTTGTCAAGAAGCGTACGCAAAAACATAATCAACGAGGAATTCTAAGAAAATTTCCCCAAGAAACTATGGATCCAAAATCAAAAACTAGCTCTAGCTGAGAGACATATATATATATATATATATATATATATTTTTTTTTTTTCCATAACAAGCACAAAATCTTAACTTTTTCTTGACCTACACAGAAAAAAATATTGCATAAATTTTTTTTCAATTACCACTGTTGTTTAGTTTTATATTAAAGTTCAATTTATAGAATAGTTAATTCAATCAATTTTTATTTAAAAAAACATCGTAATTTTGCAAAATTTTTTTTCTGATAGTCTCTTCCGTGGACATGAGAGCAACAAGAGTTTAATATTTATGACAAGAAGAAAGTCTTAAATAGGTTTGTATATGTATAATTGTATGTGTATACATATGTAATATTTTTAGTTAAGAATTTCATTGATTTTGAAGGTGTTGTGATAAGGAATTCTCTGAAGAGTTTTGGCAGTTGATAGAAAACAACTAATAAGAAACTTAATTATAACAAAGTGTGCTGAGTAGAGTGAATGTCACTAAAAAGTTTGTGTCATTTGTGACAGCGATATTATCATAACTTTTTTCATTCCTCCTGAACTTACTCAACAAATGTTTCAGACCAGGAATTTTTCGTTTTATCTAAGTGCATGAAGAAGTTTGGCGAACAAAAGTATTATTTTTATATGTAAAAGAAGAAATTTTTCAGGGATACTGACAATATCATATTCATATAAAAAGTGTAATGTTTGAATAGATAACCTCAAAAAAGCTATACTCGAAAATTTTCCAAAAAAAAAAAAATAAATAAAATAAATAATAATAATATTAAACAATGATATTTAAACAGAATGTGCGCAAAGAAACTGAAAATAAAGGAAATATTAAAAATATAATTAAATTATTTTTTCAATTAATATTTTAGTTCATTCAGTCATCTACTTGATTTATTTAATTAAAATTTTTTAGTTTATTTTCATTTAACTTTTTGATTCATAGATCTAACAAATTGTTTAAGGTTTGTATTTTTTCAAATTATTTTTTTAATTCGAATTAAAAAAAGTTGTTAATTGGGAATAAAATCTTTTTTCCCATGTTTTACAATTTTTATTAAATATCAATAGAATTATTTTGGTGAGAGGCGCAGCTTTAAACATTTTTTCATTTGAAACAATTTTGAAATAAAAAATGCTTTTGCCTTAAATATTAAGAATAAATACCGCTACTTTTTCAGAAATTATCACAATCCATTCTACATATTTCAGGCATTACAACAACAAAACAATTATTTCACAATATTTTGTAACGACGACAATATTTGAATTGTTTTAAAAATTTTTAAAAAAATTAAAAAAGTGTAAATATATATGAGTATAACTGTATACTTAGTTCATGTTCTCTTCAATTTTATCATATGTTCTTTATTCGGATTTATATTAAATTTCTTGCAATATAGAAATTTTATTCGAATTTTTCTTTAAATTTTTTATTCTTATTTTGAATTTTTTCCAAATACTTACATTTTTAATTTTACTGGAAATAAATATCTTGAAATTTCGATATCATAATAATATCCTTTTCAGCAATACAATATGATGTTGTAATCGTCACCTAATTTCATATCGTTTTCGCTATCATATTGTTCTTTAATTTATTGGGTATTTATAATTTCCAAAAATTTTCAATAAAAGAGAAATTTGAATTTATATATAGTTTAAAATTGAAGTATTTGTAGAAGGGTCAGTTTAGAGCAGATGAATATAGTATCATATGATAGTACATATCTTATCTTATAACCTCATATAAGTGCATTATAAAAGTATATACTACTTTGTTAAATATTTACACTTTTCAAAAATTTACTCGAAAAAGGATTTCTTTTTATTAACAAAATTAATTACTTACAGCAATATTTTTATTATTTATATATTATCATTTCTATTTTTTATTTTCAACTTTAAGCATGCTAATTTATAGTAACCTTTATATTTCCAAATTTTAGTACTAATACTTTAAAAGTAAAATAGAATTAAAAAATACCAACTTTGAAATCGTGGTTTAATCTGGGCTTTACTTTTGGTTTTTGCACCTTTTGTAATATTGGTAACAAAATGACGTTTTTATCTTTTTTAAATAAGTACTTCAAAAATGGACATCTTACCTACAAATCTAGTCATTGGTTCCAATGTGAACTGTCAGGTTTCCTTTCTTTTATATTTTTTTAATTTCATGATCCATTATTTTAACACAAAATTTAGCACATAGTCACTGCGATTAGTAACAAAGGTAAAGGAGTAAACGGATCCCATTTTTGTTCATGTATAGTAAACTTCATAACATCTTTTAGCTTTAAAGGTTGTGCTCTTCATATGACAGTACTTATAGTAATATAATAGTGTAATACTTAGTATGTGAGTATAATATTGTAATATGCGGTATTTTTATTTTTTGAGTACTTTTCAGGTTGCCCCCCTAATCATCTCCTTAATTTTTCGTTTGTGCTTTTCTCACCATGTAAATATAATTACCAACATTTGTACTTAAACACAGAAATAACTCACACAAATTTAAACTCGTACACATATTTATATACGATCAAGTTGATTCGTAAGAAAAAACGAAGAGCAATATACGAATCGTCTTTTTTTTATAAACAAAAGAAATTTTAAATGTATTAAAATTGTTGTTAATATTGACCCTTGATGTTTATGGTTTTTAAGTTGTTGATGCTAAATAACACTGATGCTTGTACCTTATATTAATTTTATTTTTTTTTTAATTATACCCTACACCACTATAGATGGTTGGGGTATTATGCGTTTGTGCTGATGTTTGTAACGCACAGAAGAAATCATCCAACACCCACCTTAAATTATACCAGTCGAGTCAGAATTACTTTCGGAGTCGATCTAATGGCGTCCGTCCGTCTAGCTGGCTGACTGGCTGTCCATGTAAACCTTGTGCATAAAGTACAGGTCGCAATTCTGAAGATAATTCAATGAAATTTGGCACGTAGGAGTTTCATGATACAAGAACGAGGCCTATTGAAATTGGTGATGATCGGTCCATTATTTCACCTAGCCCCGAAACAAATGTCCTGCCGAAATAGGGGTCTAACGATAATAAATGCATGAAATATAGCAATATTTTAATGAAATTCGGCGTAAGGAAGTTTTGTGTAAGTTCCAATCTTTATGCCAAATTTCATGAAGATCGGTACATAATTGACCATAGCTACCACACAAAACCCTTTTCCGAAAATTACTTTAACATGCACAAATCACATACATATGTTAGTATCAAGTTTATATTCGGCACATAAGTTATTATAGAGATCGCTCTATAATTTACCATTGCTGCCATATAAGCCCACTTTCGGGAATCACCCTAAAGTGCATAAATTCTTATAATTATTAGTATTTATCTAATATTCTGTATTCGTATATTTTACACTTAGTAAAAGTATCGGCTACAATTGTCTATATGTTTAATATGAGACCATTCCATGATGGATATGCACAATGGTATGGGGTATCATATGGTCGGGCTTGACCGACTATATCTTTCTTACTTGTTTTTTGTTGTGTTTCTGCTGCGTGCTCAAAATTCTTTGTTCTCTTATTGATTTTCATTTTAAACAGATGAAAAAAATAATACAAAAAAAAAGTAATAATAAAAAAAGATAATAAAAAGTAAAATAAAAAAATAAAAAATAGCCTTCAAAAGCATTTTATGTCTATTTCATATTGAATTTCTTCTGTTGTTATTGTAGTTGCTATGTTGTACATAATCAGGATTATTGATGTGTTGATATTAAAATTGCGCGTATTTTGCGAAGGTGTGAACGTGTGTGTAAGTCTTATTTTTCATTCGAATTTATTGTACATTCCTGTGTTAATAAGGCAATTTTTTTGCAGATTTATGTGTATTCGTATTTATGTATTTATAATATATTAACACACCAATATATTATAAATACCCAACATTTCCTATTGAAATTTGAACTAAAGGGACACTTTCTTGTAGCTAATAACAGTCGAATATGATAATATTTTCTTATATTTCTAGTAAATATTTTTAATTATAATTGAGCTAAATGCTTACCTTATATTAAAACACACTGTAATAAATCACTATAACTTTAACTTAAATAAATAACTCACTATAACTTTAAATTAAATATGAAATATTTAAAAATAGAAATCATTATTTAGCTTTTTTTTATCTGTTTATATTAACACATTTTTTATTCTATAAACAACATCATTGATCACTTTAAAAGTTTTACATTTACTAATCGAAATTATCTCGTGGTTGTTCCTTTTTTTGCTTCGAAAAAAAAAAAAACAGTCACCCAAATCATATATTTTAGATCAAAATTAGATACTAACGTATTTTTTTATTGCAAATTTGTGTATTTTCTATTTTTAACATCCAGGAGTGACAAAAAAGACACTTATTAGTGGATAGATGGAAAAACTCTACTCCAAATGCTGGCAGGTGTTGTATAAATGTATGTATTTAGATATGTATGTATGTATATGTCGCTTATTTGCGACAAAAGAATCATAACTCAAATTTTGCACTTTTCCTTTTGGCCCAACACTATTCATGATTTCTTGTAATAGACGTCAACCATTAAAATGACTGTCTAATTAGATATCATACAAATCTTAGTTTTATTTATCAAGTTGGATGTTTTCAATTGGTCGATTTGGATAAAAGTTATCTAAAGTATAACAGAATGTCACAAGACATTCAAAACTAATTTTGTTGATTTTTTATTCGTTCTTAATAAAATATTAATATTTTCTGGAATACCCTATGTAAAAGCTTTATTGTGTTTTCGGTTAATTTTTTTTTGTTGGAATTGGTATATTTCTTTCAAAAACTCTATTTTATTTTTTACTCCGCTTTAAGTGTTTTTTAAATATTTTTTTACTATAATCCAATATATTTCAAATAGACTGACTGTTTAATGGATGGGTCTCCGTTGGTATGTAGCAGCACCATTTGTTTGATACCACTCAGCTACTTTCTTTTTGCAATGATGAGATGCGAGATCAGGCTAGAAAAATTATAATTTGTTGTGTTTCCTATTGATAGGAAGAAATCTTTTTCGAGAGCAGCTATTAGCATACCTTTTTTTACCGGCACGTAAAAATGGCTTGACGGACCAAAAATTTGTCAGATAATTTTGATTTTGTTTACAAGATATTTATCTGATACATTTTCATCTGCGATATGGAATTTTGTAAAATGTTTGCTAGTATGTGCTTTATATCGCTATTTAGATGCAATTATATTTTTGAAGAAAATTAATCTCAGTAATTTTCGTCCTCTCCTTTGCCACCACATTTTTTTCTAACGTTCTTATTAGGAACTTTTTATACTATGGGTCAGCAGGCTACTATTTAAAATTTTTTTTGATAAAAGAACAATTTAATAAATGAGTTGCATTCCATCCAGATATGTAAAAGTTTGTCCTTAAAATACTTATTATTTTGTCTGCTAATCTTCACTCTGCAAACCAACTTATTCTTCAGTTATCAGGCTTTCTTTCGGTGATCATGAACTTGATTTTTTTTTTAAATCAAAAAACTGTTTCCTGACTCACTTGTATTTCTTGAATTTTTTTAAATGGTCGACAGTGTTGAAAGTTTAGGCTTTTTTATTTTATTTTTAACCTAAAGATTTTCGTTTTAGCTTTTAGGTTGTTTTTAACTTTTAAAACTGCTTCAAAAAGGCTAAAATGTTAGTATTTCAGCAACGAATTAATTTTATTTTTACAGAATCATCCATTTAAGCATTATAGATATCGAGATTATTTATATTTATAAAAAAAAGTTTAACTCATTTTATAGACTTAATAAATAGATTATAGAATTATTTTTAATATACTTCAAAAAAAAATTTTATTGATATAATTTTAAAACATTATGAAAGCGAAAAATCATCCATAAATTTGGATATGCTTACTCAAAAAGAAACTGTAGTTGAAAAATTACGAAAAATCGTTTCAAAACATTCGGTGATTTTTGATATGAAATACAACCAAAATTTTTATGGGAATTTTTAGGCAAGTTATCATTAGGTCATTTCACTGACAGTCATTCTATGTTTTATTTATAGACTTATTACAATATCTTAAAAAAAATATATAAAAAACTAATGAGAACAAATACATTTCTGTATTTTCTGACTTTATTTTTCGGTGCGTTTAGCCTTTTTCGAAGTTTTTTAAATTTCTATTTCTTTTCTCACCTCCTGGCAATATTAGTTGTTACGGGTAATAATAAAAAATGTAAGCAAGTTAACGGTACCAATTTTCCACGTATAATAAGCCATTTTTTTCGTGTGCAGTCTTTATTTAAAACCCCATACCATTCAAAAATCATACTGTCAACCTTTTTTAATATTTTAATTTTAATAATTTCATCTTTGGCGACAAATAACCTCGTCGTTTTAGCCTATGCTTCTCATTTTTTTATAGTACATGTTCTCTCAGCACAAGTGTTCGCAAAACTCACAATCCATATAAATTAGTTTAATGGATTTTAATAAACTGGTAATTTTCATTTTGACATTTATTAAAAAAAAGTGATGTAATCATTTTAATGGTGTAACATTAATGAAAATTACTTTTACCTAACGACATAATATATACAAAATTTCATGTGTATGTGTGTGTGTGTGTATAAAAAATTATAATTGTATGTAAGTGTGTAAGTTTAGCTTTTATTTATCACACTTAGTCCTTTTTATATTCTCTTCTATGATACTGATTATAATTATCATTATTATTTTCGTTATTTTTGTTGATGTTATTTTGGCTAATGTTGTTGTTGTTTTTATATTTTTTGGCATTAAATACAATGTGCATTTTTTTCGTTTAGATTAAAATCATCAAAATACAGAAAAAACGTATTTATTTTGATAAAATCATTTGTCACGTAAATATTATAAAAAAAATCTGGCAAAATTGTTAAACTTCTAACATTAGAAACCAATATTTTGTGATACTTTCATTTGTTATACATATAACTGCAGAGTGTGATTTGTAATAAGGGAATAATTATTTATATTCATGTTTGTGAATATTATTTTAAATTTTTATTATTTCTTTTATATTATAAAAAAATTTTATGATTCTTTAATTTTTATTTCATTGATTCTAATTTTTTTAATGAAAATTTTGTAATCTCAAGGTTAATAAAATGAAAAATAATGAAAATATTTGTTTTATAAAAAAATAAATATTTACGAATATTATGTCGATCCAAGTTGACCGAAGCCAAATTTCCTCTCAAGAGGAGTTCAAAGTTTTGAAAAATGTATCGACATAAAAGGGATGTCAAATAAAAGCTACGAATACCTGCAATATAGAAATATCTTTTATTTAAATGTTGTAGCACAAAAATTAGTTTTGAGAATTTTATTCTTTAAAATTATATTTATTAGTTTATTGTATATTTTATACACAGGATATTTTCTTAACATTTTGTACTGTAACATTTAAATAGTTGTATTGTAGAAAACGATAAAACACCAAAATAAAAAAAATATGAAGAAATCGCCAAAACGAAAGAAAATTGTTACAGTTTTCCTTTGCTTTGAAGAATTTTAGGGGAGAGAAAAAGTGTAGAATTGTATAATCTAATTATCTTCTTCAAATTCAATTTTAAGTATTTTATTTAAAATTTAAAAATTGATCTCAATGGTTCATCTTATAAAAGGATTGTAGTCATTTACCATATCCAACAAAATTTTTCAGCAATTTAAAATGTTAATTGTTAAGTCATTTTAAAGTACTCTTTACAAAATTTACATGTGCATGTATTTATTTACGTGCTTGTAAATCACTCGTCTGAATAAAGTGCATTTTATATACAAATATGGCAAAATAATTATCTGATTAATGGTAATTTCCAGGTCAACAGATTTTGTGTCTGTGTTAATTATTAACCGTATATGTTACGTGAATTGTAAGTAGCAAATAACCAACATTCGTTAGCCATGTGTGTCATGTAATTGTCATTTTCAAGGACATTGCGCTTAAAAACAAATACATAAATAATTTACAGTTTTAAAATATTTACCAAAAATTTTAAATTTATTGTTTCATAGATAGCAAATTCGTTTATACATAATATGTATGTATAAAATGAAACATTGACATTTATCCGTATCTAATAATAAAATACTAAATACTCTTTCAAATCAAAATAAATAAAGAACGTTATTATTTGTAAAATAAGGAACACAAGTAAAATTTCATTTAAGTTGAGTATGTTGCGATACTTTTATGTTCGTTGTTGTGAAGCAAAATCTAACTGAACATTCTTGTGCATGTAAAGAAATATATAAAGATTTTGTTATCATTTGAAATGTATCTTTACTGTTGCTGCTTTATTTTGTTAGATTTATGTGTTGATTATGATTTATGCTATTTGTTAACTGAAAATGCGTTCAATATAAATCTCTTCGAATATAAATAAAGTCAAAAACAAACAAAAAGGGACCAAAAATTATCGATAACACAAGTATAGAATTCACATCACTCACATATACATACACATATGTATATAAAGCAAACACATGCAATGTATTTTAAGTGAAAGAAGCGTGTCATTGTGTTGTATGTTGAATACAACCCAGCCAACATTTGGAATAGTGTTTTTCATCCTCCACTAAAAAATGTCTCTTTTGACATATTCAAAAATAGGAAATATACAAATTTGCAATAACAAAACATATTAGTATCGAATTTTGATATAAAAAACTTGACTTGGGTGACCGTTTACATTCCAGAGCAAAGAAAAAGAGCAAGTGAGAGACAATTTCGCTCAGTAAATATACAACTTTTAAAGTGACTAATGTTGCTGCTTATAATGTTGAATAAAAAAAGTGTTAATTTAAAAATTGTTAATTTTTAATTTGTGATTTTATTTTTTAATATATCATATTAAATTTAAAGTTATAGTTTGTTAATACAGTATGTTTAGATATAAAGTAAGCTCAATTATAAGTGCATTAAAAACATGTTTAATATATAAAGGCGATTATATTTCCACACATTCTTAATGTAATTACTTACACTTCTTAATGGTAGAATTTCGATACCCAAAGAATAGAATGACACTAAATGGTGTCATCTAAAAAGACAAATTTCTTCCCGAACGGTTACTCTTCTTCGATAAGAAATTGATATCATATCCGACAGTTATTAACTGCATGAAAAGTCGCTTTAGTTCAAATTTCGATAGAAAATGTTGGCAAGGAAGTATAATATTACACGCATATATACTAAACACACATATCAATATAATTATGTGTATGTACTTATATGCATACATTTATATATGTTTGAAAAGAAAAAAAAAAAAAACCTGAATGTCATGCTGTTATTGCGAACATGTAGGGCCAAAGGGAGTTTAATTTCTTGGTTGTCGAGTACCAAGTTTAGTATACATAAAGTCCATAAATTCTTGCTGATTAATCAAGCAGAAAATCAAAAGTAACATTTTCAAAATGTTTTATTATAATAATAATAATGATGATGGGAACACTAAGCCATGTAACAACAACCACATGTATACACAAATAAGCATGAATATGAATTTGTAGCTGTATGTGTAGACAAGGACTTGTGTACGTGTATATACAATTACTTGTATACGGAAAATGAAAAAAAATGCACAAAGCTAAAACAATAAATACAGAGTGAAGTTTAATAAAAATCTCAAAGGAAATAAAGTTTAAGATAAGCACACATACACACACATACAACCCTGCAGTTGTGTGAACTGTTTTTACTTTGTCAGTTATGTTACCAACATGAGTTACCCATTAACCTCCTTCAAAAAAACTTCTTGCGTATAGCCGATGAATATAAAAGAAAATTTTTACTTTAAAAACTGTAGGATATTTTACATTTTGATGCTGTGTTGTGTGTGTCAGAGTATGATTATGTATTTACGATATTTGCTCTCAAATGAGAAGGCCAGAGAGTGTTAAATTAAATAAAGCTTTCCTTTTTCACAAACTGAGAGTCTGTGAGTAAGAGAATAAGAGTAAAACTGAATTTCTATGCTACTGTTGTGGTTAAAGATATTTTGAACCAAAAAATATGTATTGTAAATTTTATGACGTCATTAAAAAGCATTTGTGCTTCTCTACCTTGTTATACAAAAGTCACTAAGAGTCAGTGCTTCACACTGTCATCCACTGTTTTTGGTAAAGGTGTGTTTTTCGACTGTGCGAATGTCTGTTAAATGTTTAAATAACCTTCCAGTGGAAGCTGCAAATAAGATAACACAACACAATACAATATAATAAAAATAAGTTAAGATAAAACAGAGAGTCAGTCTATGTTGTATGTATTTTATATATTTGAGTCGAGAAATAATTGAATAAGAGTAGTCTGTGTGAGATTAGACTAAAAACGAAAGAAATAAGGAAAATCCAAAATGTAAAACCAAAGCTTTATATTTGATTATTATATGAGTAAACATTTTACAATCATTCGTTTACTGATTTACAATATTTTTGTAAAGCAGTGTATTCTAATAATACATTCACCTCTTTTGGTTTATACTTAAAAACAACATACATACTCGTATACTTTTTATTTTTCTTTACTTGCAATATTTATGTATATAAAACGGGTATATTGAGGTATTACTGAGAGATTTCTCTTTAAACATATTTTAAAGCACATTTATGACAAAATATATATGTAGGTATATAACAACAATAGCAGTGACCAGGGTCCATAAAATATAATTAACTTTTTCACATACATAAACAAATATATTTTCAGATATACATATTTGAATGTATACATCATATTTATAAATTTGTTTCTTTTCTTTCTTTCGATCCTTTAGACTATTTATAAACTGTCTGAATAATCACAAACTATTTTATAGTATTGAACACAAATATTAGTTACATTGTATGTTTTGTTGCTTTAAATTTATGTGTGTGTGAGTGCTTGTATGTTTTACTGAGAAAATGTGTTAGTACATTTCCTTTTTGCTATTGAAATGTCAGTTGAGTGTACTTGTCAGTTTGACATTTGTTTTTCCACACAAACACACACTCACACATTTACAAATATATTCTGGCTCTATATGCATATCATTTAGTTATTTGGGCGTTGGGTTTATTGAAAAGTTTTGCAGCAGGATGAATATGACTGCAAAAAAAGCACTTGTCTGTCTCTCCGTGTGAGTTTGTGTGTTGGCTTTTTAAGTTAATGTAGTATTTTGCTACGAATGTATATGTGTTGGTATGTTTGCGATGTTAAATAAATGCGAAAGGATTTTGTATAGTGTTGATATTAAATTCAATAAAATTTAATGAACTTTATCTGACACTCTATATCCTTCATTAAAAAGGGAGAATACTAAAATGAAAAAAAAAAAAAAATATATATATTCATTATTAAATTTATTAAAAAAGGAAGCAGTAGCTGTTACAAGCGTCAAATAGGAAAAGAGTATTGGATGGTTGATAGCGAGAAATTAAATATAAGATTTGATAATAATTTAATCAGCAAGTATCTCAATTATAATTAATAATTATTTATGAAATTTTTTTTGAATATACCAATTAAATACAAGGTATTGGAAAAAGTTGAGCTACTGATGTTACATAATAAAACCTAGGTTAAGATCTTATGACATGGGTTATGATAATCGATCCATTATTTCACCTGGCCCCCATACAAATGTCCTGCCGGCATACTGATTTTACGATCATAAATGCCTTAAATATAGCAATATTTTTATGAAATATCAATCTTTGTGCCGAATTTTATAAAGATCGGTCTATAATTAATCATAGCTACCATGTTATCCTCTCTTCCGAAGATCACTTTAATGTGCATGAATCCCATGCAGATGTTGGTATCAAGTTAATGTTCGACACAAATAAGTTTTATATAAGTTGAAATCACAGTGCCAGTTTTTACTAAGATCGGTCTACAATTTTATATAGTTCCTATATAAAGCCCACATTCAGGAATCACCTTAAAATGAATAATTTCATATAAATATTAATATCAATATAATCTTCTGTATTATTATGTCTTATTTTACACTTAATACGAGTACCGGTCCACAATTGGCCACAGGTCTAATGTAAGATACCTCCCCGAATTTTGGTGCATATACACTATGGTGTCATATGGTTGGGGTTCTCGAGGTGATCAAAAATTAGGTAAAAAAAAAAAAAAAAATAAAACATGCATACAGTAGGAAAAATGAGGTATTATGACGTGTAGGGTAATGAAGAAATTTTTAGTTTTTCAACAAATTTGTATTTATATTATTTTTTTTTTTCAAAAAGGACTACTAGTAAATATTTATCATTATTGCACTACATTTTTAAATTAAATTTCATCCATGAAATATCTTATTTTATAACATTTGGAACGCAAGCAAATAAAAAAGTTTTTGTAAGTGCTGATGTTTCTGAAGAAGATATCCAGGAGTACCAGGAGTATTTTTAATTTGATGAATACAAAATTGAATTATCTATTTTGCATATATTTTAACTGAAAATAGGTTTTGTCCCAAAAATATAAGGCTTCTTCGGATTTCTACTTAACGTAAAAATCATGGAATTGGGGTAATATGATAAAAATACATTGCAGTAAAGTGAGATGTATAATTAAAGAATTTTTTTGTAATTTCGGTGTATAATATTTTTTATTGATTTAGTCATCACTTACTTGAACATATATGGGCCATTATCAAAAATTTTTGACCTGGTGGATACTGACTTAGGTTACATATCTTTATTCACAAGACCGGGAGTTAAGAGAGCGTAGAATTTTAGTACCATTGGTTTCATTTTGTAATCATGATTGTTGTTTAAAGTTGAAAAACGTAGAAAAAAGGGGCTTATAATTACTTAACTTTCTGCCATTCTTCTATATGTTTTGTTCCCTTTCGATATTATATAAAGCAATTGGACTTTGTGGATAAATTTTACATCTGTTTTGTTATTGCAAAAACTTTCAACTGTTAAATACAAGCTAGTCGAATTTTGACGACAAAATTTTTTAATTTTTTAAATTTGTGAGTTTTTTGGACGGAGTCTGTGCGCCCCTCAACGGAATATATATTTTGAACTAGGGATTTATACTTGTTTTGCAATTTGTAAAATTTTTTTGTAAATAAATGTAAGAACGGTGATAAATATAATTGATCGGGGCCATAAATTTAAGTCCAATGTTATTGATAGTTGAAAACGGGACACTTTTGTCAAAATGGTTTTTGCTAAGGCACATCGTATGGACGGCACGAAGTTGTCCATAATTGTCATAATTAGGTGGTGTTTGTAATTCTTAATAGAAATGAAGAGTCACATCAAAATTTCAATAAATAAAAATTTTATGGACCAAATAAAATTTATGTGGGTTAATAAAAGATAACAAACTTAAATAGCATTTCTTTTTAAAAAACTTTAATAAAATACACTTTTCTTTAAATCTTTAATTTTTAATACCAAATCCCACTTTATTCCAAGATTTCCCATTTTATCCAAAAAACGCAGAAAAATAATACCAAAAAATTAATCAATCTTATTATTTTTATACAAAAATTACGTAATAATCTATTCTAAGCAGTGCTATTGCAGGGTCCAAAATGTTATTCGTTAGTATTTTAGTGAAGTTAGTTTTAGTGAAGTTAGTTTCAACAGTGTTTTAATTATGATTACATCAGCTTGAATAGGAATATTTCACAAATAGGAGATTTTTAAAAAATACATTTTAATGCAATTGCATTTTTTACATGCATTTGTCTTTAAATATACTATTGAAAATTTTTTATTATTTTTTTTAATATATTTAAATACATTTGAAATCTCAAATTTTTGGGACGCACATATCTACCATGCATAATATATATGTATAGCTTTCTGTAGGATTAATTTGGCCCGACCCGACAGGAATCTAGCGAATGATCCCCAGGGGAAATCCTACGTAAGTTAGTAGGAATCATAATTTTTTTACATATTATATGAATTTATTAAAACATCTGCTATTAATTCTCTTTCATTACTATCAAGTTTATAACATAGAACAATATATTTTTTAAATCGATTAAGTTAATACAAAAAGATTTAAATTAATATCATTCCTAGAACTAAAAGTTTAAAGGTTCATGAAAAATTCTGCTTACTAAAGCATTTAACATAGACTGAAATATATTATTATTATGTTATATACGCCAGTAGACTTTAGCTATAATTTCAGATACTAAAATTCCTAAAAAAGTAAAGCCTGTAGCTTATTTTTACACAAATACAAAATACTGCTAAAAACAAACTAAATTTGTACTGAGAAAGGACATCTTCTGAACATATAATAACATATTTTAGAGTAATTTTAATAAAAATATTCCTAACAAAAAATTTCGCACCTAAGGAAGCCAGTAATAAATCAAAACCAATTAAAATTATTTGTATTTATAACACCGAAACCTTTGTTCGCGTAACCATAGAGTATTTAGTGTATAATAACAAAAGTAATAACATTATAAGTTTTGTTGTTTTCAACAAATTATGGAAATTTTTCAAAATGTTTCTATATAATACATACTTGAAAAAAAGGATACCAAATACTAATTATTTAAATTGCAGGTTTTAAAATATTGTTGGTAATTAAAACTATGTACATACCTGGGTTAAACTATAGTTTTTTTATGCACAGGTTGTATTGATGCTTAATTAATGAGCATAATCCATTACACTGTAATACATATGAATATGTATACTTTGTATGTATGTTTATATGACATCCAAAGTGTGTTTATATTTGCTTGTGTAAGTGTTACACGAAAAATACTTCCGCTCTTAATTAAGGACTCATGTAAACTATAATTATTTGGCACATGAAAATTTTATTAATTTATTTCTACACTTTTACACAATCACATATTCGAAATACCATTAAGGTGACCATGTTGACAAATTTAAATACTAAATTAAATTCCAATATATATAATCCATAATAAGATTTTATTAAGACCCGATTGTAAATTTTTTAATTATTTTTTATTTTATTGTTGCAATCTCAATGGCCACCTTAATAGTAAACGGTAAATACATCTATCTCTAAGCGACTATACTGTGTGTGTTTGTGAGTGTGAGAGTGTATGTATGCATACAACCAATGATAAACTACTAAGAGCTTTATTAGACATGATACAGCTTTTCGTATTAGTGAATAGATGAATGTGAGACAACAGATGAAGACACCACCTAAATCTACAATAGTCCTCGTACTCGTGCAATGAAAAAATAAACTATCATACAACTCAACTAAATACAGTCAAACTTATGGACAGACAGTTTGGTAGCTTCATTGCTGACGTTCCTCATGAAGTATGGGTGTGATTTACAAAGATAGGTACTATTGTTGGTGATGATGGTGATAACAATGATGACGACTATGATTTTGTTTATGATGACGAAGCGAATGACAACTATAATGGTTTATATAATTTTAAAAATAAAATGGGTTGCATACTTTTCTAGGATGTGAGAATTAATATAGTTTTAGTGATATTATTTGGTTTGGTAACAACTCATTTTCATTAAAATCATTCCTTTTATAAAAGTACGTACCTTAAACGCCAATATCTTGATAAATAAGCATAGATTGCGAAAATAAGCTCCATCTGTGGTCAATTTTATATCTGACTAAAAATTGATTTTGTATATGAGAATATTTCAGAAATCTTTAAATTTTTATTTCTTTTGGTAAATAAGCGTTTAATTGATAAAATAAGCTTTTTTATATGTGACCAAAAACCGATTTTTCGTATGAAAATTTTTGAAAATGCTATAAACCTAGATATCTTTATAAATAAACGTTTAATTGAGAATATAAGCTTCATCCGTGATCACTTTAACATCTGAAAAAAATCGTTTTTTATGTGAAAATTTTGTAAAAATCTGTAAAGCTCGATATCTCAGTAAATAAGTTTTTAAATTAGAAAATAACCTTCATCTGTGATCACATTTATTTCTAATAAAAAAATCGATTTTTTATATGAAAATTTAGAAAAATTTTTTAAACCCTGATATATCGGTAAATAAGTGTTTAAATGAGACCAAAAATCGTTTTTATATGAAGATGAGCTTCATCCGTAAACAATTTTATGTCTGACTAAAAAAGTTTAACGAAATCTTTAAACCTCGATATGTTGGTAAATAAGCGTTTAAAAGAGAAAATAAGCTTTATCTGTGATCACTTTTATATCTGGCCAAAAATCGATTTTTTTATACAAAAATTGTAAAAAATGTTTAAGTTGCTGTGACCACTAAAAACTTTAATTCCTACCTAATAGATGAATAATATGTTTGTTGCACAAATGGTCTATGTAAGTACTATTTGTGTATATATGGATTGATATATACACAAACACACATTATTACATCCGTTTAAAGGAAAATGAGCAAATAATTTTAATGCATTTAAGTATGGAGGCAGTTTGTTGGCAAGCAAACAATATTCTCGTTTGATTCGTTGTTAGCGGTGTTAGAACGTTAAGTTAACGATTCCTTTGATGCATTTTACATGAAAAGTGTGGCAAATGGTAAGGGTGTATATGTTGGCATGTATATGACATTTTAAGTACAGTTTCATCAAATAAAAATAGCTTAAATTAGATTGAAAATCTTGGGTTTCTAAAGGCTGGTGTTGCTATTAAGATGGTGTAATAAAAAAGTCGAAAATATTCTTTTTAAAACAATAAACTATAAGAATGGCAGTGTAAATTGTTTTTAAACTTGATTAAATAATAGTGATTGTGATGTATGTATATTAAAGTATTCAATTGATTAACCGTCATTTGGTTATCCGATTAATTTTGGTCGACTAACTATTAGAATAATTTAAAATTGTCTATTTTGGAGTAACGAATAAACCGAATAATTTGTGTCGAATAACAAACTAACTGTAATTTCTTTTTTTAGATTTATAAATTTGGGACTTTTTTCTAAGATAAATTTATGTCAATTACACCTTCTTAAAATGTCTGTTATATATATGTTGAGATAGAGTATTTAATAACCCAGCAAAAAAGAACATCCAAAAAAGTCAATAAGATCCTGAATTTTTCATCTAGAAATAGTGCAAATTCGGATTTTTTGATGCCTATTCACTGAGCAAGAAATCGATGTTCTTTTTTTTATCAGTATAAAGAAATTACTTTTAATTTTTATATGTAAGAGCTAGGATTTGGGAAACGGGAATTCCCGATCAACTAGTGTTCCCGGGAAAAATTAGTGTATATTCCTGGGAAGACGTTAAATTGAAATTATACACTTTTTAAAAATTAATTTCATTTTAGTTTGAAATTTTATTTTATTATTTTTAAAAAATTAATTTATTGAAAAATCTTAATAAAGTCTAATTTTTATATTTTTACACAAGACAAAAACAACCCCAACAATATTAAAAAGGGGGAAAAAAATAAATAAAAATAAAAAACCCACAAAATATTTCAGATAATGCATAACAACGTGCCAGAAATTGTGAAAATATTTAGAAAAAGATCTCGTTCTGATAGCACGTCTTGAAATGCTCATGATTTAAGTCCTCGGAAATGAAGTTAGAGAATATTATTATCAAACTCTCTGTAAGTATTTTTATACTCTACACTACCGTAGGTGTTTGGTGTATTATGTATTTTGGCTGATGTTTGTAGGGTATAGAAAAAGTTATTTAACGTCCACCTTAAAGTATACCAATCAACTCAGAATCACTTTCTAAATCGATTTAATAATGTCCGTCCGTCTGGCTGGCTGTATCTGTAAACTTTGTGCAGAAAGTACTGGTCGCAATTTTGAAGATAATTCAATGAAATTTGGCACGTAGGAGTTTGATGACACAAAGACGAAGCCTATTGAAATTGGTTATGATCGGTCCATTATTTCACCTAGCCCCCATACAAATGTCCCCACGGAATAGCGGTTTAACGATAATAAATGCTTTAAATATAGCAATATTTCAATGAAATGTGGTATAAGAAAGTTTTGTATAAGTGTCCATTTATATGCCAAATTTCATGGAGATCGGTCCAAAATTGACCATTGCTCCCATATATAACCATCTTCCGAAAATCACTCTAACGTGCATAAATCACATACACATGTGTTATTATAAGGTTTATATTCGACACAAATAAGTTTTATATAAGTAGAAGTTATAGTGACAAATTTTATGAGGATCGGTCCATAATTTACCATAGCCCCCATATAAGCATATTTTCGGAAATCACCCTAAAGTGCATAAATTCATATAAATGTTTAGTATGGTGACCGATCTTTCTTACTTGTTCTGTATTTGTATATTTTATTTTGATTTTAGTAAAATTGGCCATAGGTGAAATATAAGTCCTCTTCCCGAATTTTTATGCTCGTATACAATGATGTAGGGTATCACAAAAAAGTACATACCTTTGAACATTTTTTTCCTAAATATTATGAATTGAACATGACTTTTTTTCCTAAACTTTTTTCATAAAAATAAAAAAATTATTAATAGATATTATTAAATTGTACTTAATGATAATTTTGCAATTTTTTTTGCTAAAATTTTTATTTAATTTTATTAGATTTGATTCAAATTCTAAATAAAAATATTTATGCATGAAAATATTAATAATAAAGCCCTTTAAATGGCAGATTTCCAATAAAAATTTATAAAAAATTAAGGATTAGAATTTTGCTTATATTTGCTGCCATTTTATAGCATATGCATCATTGTAATAAAAAACGCATCTGCTGTATTCTTCTGCCCCAAAAATTGCCTAAAAATCATAAAAAAATCAAAAATTCTGTAAAGAAAATTTCAAGCATACATTTACAAATTGAAAATATATGTAAATAAAAATTTAATCAATTTGTTTAAGTCTTTTTGACTTTGGATTCATTTCAAAAAATGTAAAAAAGTATTAGAATTTAAGATATTATTCTTAAATATTATGAACTAAAATTAATGAAAGTAAATTATAAATTCTTATATTTATGCACAAACTTTTTCTATGTGTGTCCAGAACAATTGTTCAATTCCACGGAAGAACAATTGTAAAATTTTTAAAGGTAAAAGATGTAATAAAGCAAGCAGAACAAGATCAACTTCTATAAGAAACTAACGACTGATTTATTGAAAGAAATAGTTTTATGATATTCGCTGAAATTTTTCTAACAAAAGCAATGTGTTTTTAAACAAATAGTTCTATGGTTTTTCTATGAATATAATTTTTAACTTTTTTATTAGATCATCTATTTTATTTTTTGTTCGTTCATTGATTTACAAATCTGTTTTAAAATATCAGTAATATTTCAAAGTGTTATATAAAAAAATTAATAAAATTTATTATTGCACTAACGAACGATATTTATTTTTAATACCTTTTTTTCTTCAGCATATTTATGTTAATGAAAATAAATTGAATTGAAAATTGTGCTATTTTTTATATAAAACTATAACAAAACTTGTAGTTTAATTTAGTTTAAGAATTTTCTCAGGAAAAAGATTCTAAACATTTTGTATCGGAAAAACTTATTAGAATTACTTTCTAATAACATATTTAGATGTTTTTTTTATCAGTATTTAAGCACAAGAAAACGTACACATCTTGATACTTTAGAAGCAATGAAAAATCACTTATTTAAAAATTTTTTCTGGGGAATAGCGATACGAAATGATTGAGATATTACAACTTCATAAATATTTGTACTTGTGACAATTCTGAATTTATAGTTTTGAATAATGTAAATTCAAAATTATATAATTCATGAACAATTTAATTTTCAGCAATAAAATTTATGCAAAACACCGATATTAATTCTTAATTTTATGAAAAAAATCGTCCTCAAACAAAAACTAAAGAGAGTTATATTAAAAATACTATTTTACTCAATAAAGCTAAATTAGGAGAATATTTTGTAGTATTCGATCGCATAATGCAATCTTTTCATACAAAGATTTTGAAATCTTTATTACCTTTATAATGTTTCTATAGAACTTATTTATTTTAATAGATTAAATACCATAATTAGTTATTTATATGTTTTATATGTATTATTAAGACTATTCGGTTAATCGAATAATTTGCCTTTAATCCGTTATTAGCCGATCAACTTTTTATATCGAATAATTGTTTATTAAATAAACCGATTAATATGAACACCCGAATAATTTGATACTCTAAAAGCAATGCTATTTCATCGCACTATGGTTTCAAATGGCTCAAAAGTGGCGATTAATTGAATTTTAAAAATTAAGTTTTTATAATAATGTTTGGTGTCTGGTGAAACCAGATAAAATTTTGCATCACTAATTATTAAAATAAATCATCCGTGTTGTTCAGTTTATCTACAGTTAGCTGTCAAAATTGGCAAAATATTTGCGTGTAAATTGGAAAAAAAACTAAATTTTTTATTTTATCCTTCTAAATGAAACTTTTATATGTCAACTTTAGGTATTTTGTTATCCAAAATATTTTTAAATATATTTTTTTTAAGTCCAAAATTGAGATATTTTGAATATTTAATGGTCCACATCTTTTATATTGGGCAGTATTGGGCTCAGATTTATATATATATACTATAAAATAGTTTACATTCTTAGCTTGTATATAGAAAAATAAAAAGCTACGTAAATATGGTGCACTGTTTAGATATTTCTTCTTATTTGTAAAAACTTGAGTCTTCTGAAGACAATTATTTTGCAAAAATATTGTATAACTGACTGTTTCGAAAGTAATAAAATATAATATAAATAGGTAAATACAGAATTGTTCTTTAAGTATTAAAAATATATTTTGCAAATTACAAGAATGATTGGGTATCGCGAAACCTTTCTGAATCGGATCTAAAATTTGGAAATGCATTTATATGGAAAATGTTTGTCTTTTTTACAGTTCCTTCAAAAATTTATTTATTAAAATAAATTTTTTATTTTATAATAGCAAAATCATTATCAATCCATAACTATCTATCAGTAAATAGAAAAAAATATAAAAATCGGTAAAAAATAGTAGGGTTATTATAAATTCTCCCGACCATTAATATGTCTCAGGCCCCTTGTGTGAAAGATGTAAGAAAAAAAAAAAAAAATCAAAAAATATGGAAATATTATAATATTTGTTATTTAAATTTTATTTACAGTTATTCAAATAAACGTTTTTATATAAAAATTTTGACCTCGTAATTTACATTGATATATTCAAGAAATCTATAAACTGATAAGTGTTTCTTAGGTTAATGTCTTATATGGGTGCTAGGGCCAATAGTGGAGTAATTCTTTTTATATTTCGCTATAAGCATATTGTGCACATAAAACATTTGAAAAATTTATTTTTTGTTAACATCCACATCTATCTATATGGAAAAGCACTTAAGGCTATATTTCGGGAAGATTTTTATATGGGAGCTGTACAAAATAATGAAGCGATTTTAATCAAATTCACCACAATGAATGACTAAATCAATATAAATTAAGGTTGGTAACAGATTCAAAAATATTAGAAGGTAACGGTAATGGTATTTTGGATTATTTCGGTAACGGTATTTTAGCGTTAACGATATTTCGAGCTATTTCGGTAACAGTATTTTAGCAATAACAGTATTCGTAGTTATTACGGTAACGATATTTTGTAATGATTATTTATTTTATTTCGCTGAAAGTATTTTAGCGTTTATGGTATTTTGGGTTATTTCGGTATTGGTATTTTATCGGTGACGGTATTTCGAGCCATTTCGATAACAGTATCTTAGGGGTAATTGTAGGCGAATTAAATGTGTTTTTTTAGCATTAAGTGCCTTTTAGCGATGACGGTAGCCAACTTTGATACAACTATATATGCAAAATTGGGTTAAGTTATCTCAAAAATTGTCATCTGTGTCTTAACCAAAAATATTGTTTATTAACTGCTTACAGACGGACGGACGCTGACTTAAGAAAAAGAATTCCTAAAATTGTAAAAATTACTTCTTTTACTTGTTTGAGCACAAAATTAATAGAACAAGACATAAAGTAATTTATTTTTATCATTTCCTCAATTAAGCGCTAGTTTCCATGCCATTGAAACCATTGTGCATCATTTAGATATTATGAAGATAGAAAGAAGGTGTTGGCAAAAATAATCCAAAAATGAAAAGGTAATGTGTCCTTCTACAAACGTGATAGATTATTATTAAAATGAGATCCTTTTTCTCATGCATTTCAACTACTTCTACTTTTATTACGTTTACATACAACACTCATACATATGCTGTAATGAATACATTATGTTGGTTGGTTGGTTGATTACATAAACATACTGATTTACAGATGCAAATAGTGTTTGACTGTGTAAATGTAAACCGTTCGGTTCATTGCATGGAAATTGCGAATTTTACTTTCGCCTTATATGTATGCGTATATATGTTTGTAGTATTAGATTGCACCAAAATTTACAAACTTTTGAATTTTGACCGTAACTCTCCATAGAATCGTTAATTTGGTTGCAAAAATATATTTTGTGAAATATTAGTGAAAGTTAACCAGTGCCGCATCGGACTTAAAGTTTGTGTGATGCGTTTGTATGAGAAAATATGGATTTTTTTTTAGAGTTTTTAAAAAAGCTTAGCTATTAGGTACTTTGTTTTGTAACAAAATGTAAAAAATCGTAATCTACACATAATTATCTATCAATCAAGACATAAAAAGAAAAACCGGCTGAAAAGTGTGCAAGGTGTGTGCTAAATTTTTATTTTTTTACGAAATCTTTAAATTACTGAAATTACTGAAAAATAAATTTTTGTTTTTCCAGGAAAATTCAAACTTCTTGCCTTAGGCTGTTTCAAAACCAAAATTTAAAAAAAAAAAAAATTTTAATTTTTTTAAACAAATTAAAACACCACAGAAAATAAAATTAAAAAAGAATTAGGTCAATATTTTATATGAATAAGCAATACCTGCAATTTGAATTTTGCGGATCTTGGCAAAAAGGTATTTGTTGCAGTTTATTAGTTATAAAGTCAATTTTTTTAGAACTTGCAGTTAGATTAATCAAAATTATTACAGAATAAGATAAAACATATCTAAGAAAAAAATATATAAATATATATTCTGAAGTCTAAAAGTCAAAATTTAGAATATTGGAAAGTTTTAAGGAATACACAACGAAAACTTATTTATTCTTCTTTGGATTTCTATAAAATTCTGTGAAAATATATCTTTGTTCATATGAGAAGTAAAAAAGGCAAATCAAATCCTTAAGTAAGCTTGGATCCAGCATTTTTTAGTCCAACTTTTGTTAAATATTTGTAAAGTAAATTTTATTAATTAATGTCATGGACAAATAAAAAGATGATTATCTCATTCTGACAAGTAATGTTATACTAAACTATCAAACTTTCTCACATAAATCATTGCATCGAAATCCAGATTAAAAAAAAGTATTTAAAATTTTGGCATTTGACCTTGTTATTTTAAAAATAATACTTGTCCATTCTTAAAAAAAATTTCCGATTTTATTTTCTGAGATTTCATTTATCTTATTCTATTAATTTTGTTTAGTCTGAATATAAGTAAAAAAAAAATTACTTTATATCCAAAAAACCTGCAAAAAAAATATCTTTTTGCCGAAATCCGCTAAATTAAAATCACAGGTGCTGTTTATTCATACAAAGTATTGACCTATTTTTTTAATTTAATTTACTGTAGTGTTATCTATAAGCATGCATAGTTTCTTTCCAAGCTTTTTGAAATTTGTTTAACAAAATTTTTAAAATTTTAAAATTGGAGTTTTAAAACAGTCTTTAAAAAAAAAAAAAAAATAAAATTTTTTAACAAAGCATGGCAAAAGGTTTGAATTATCCTGGAGAAACAAAAATGTATTTTTCAATAATAATTATTAATAATTATGGTTCAAATTTAATTAAAAATAATATTTCACTTAAAGATTTCGTAAAAAATTTGTTTATACTCTCCTTACAGAAGTGGTCTAAAACACATCAATGGTCTGGTGAATTTGTAATAACTTAAACATTTTTTAACTGATTTTGTAGATGACGATTTTTTTAAATTTTGTTATAAAGCAAAGTATTTAAAAATCAAATTTTTATAAAAACTGTAAAAAGCCATATTTTCCATATATCCGACTCTACTAATATTTCACACAATATATGTTTACAATCCAATGAATGATTCTAGGAGGAGTTACGGTCAAAATATAAAAGTTAGTAAATTTTGGTGCAGTCTAATGTGGTATATTTATATGTGTGTATTTGTGCTGTATTTGCATCTGTGTTTATTTCGTTGTTTTTGTTGACAGAAAAGATTGTTTAGGTTTTATTTTTTTAATTTCATTCCTTTCAATTGCATTGAATTTTATTTGTTGAATGGTTTTTGTCTTTTGTATTGAATTAAATTTTTATTTATTTATTTTATTTAGTTTTTCTATTTTTCCCTCTTTCTCTGTGTACTTTATTTTAAATTAAGTGCCAATAAAGTAAAATGACATTACGAAATTAATTCAATATTTACACAAAAGCCAAGTGTAATCGAGTTTTTTCTATTTTATAAAATATTTGTATTTTAAGCTTGAGTAGAAATAAAAATGTTTCATTTTATATAATTGAATTTAAATTGGCATTTAAAAAGTTTAATTACATATGTGGAAATATGTTCTGTTGCCATTAAATTTTTTTAAAGAGATAATGATTTCTAAGGCAAGTAAATATTTATTGGAATTATGATCCTTTATCAATTACCATTTGCAAAAGGATTTTTTTAATTCATCCTAAAAACTATTTACTTCTAAAGCTTATTAACACTGATCATTATGCAACGAATTTAATTATTTTCTGTAAATATATGTGCTAACTTTTACTAGTGAATAAAAAGGAATACACGTGCTTAGTAAAAAATAGTAAAATATAGAGGCCCTAATGCTATTGATGACAATGCGAACTGACTATTTTGTTAAAAATTCTCATTTAATAAAACTATTTACTTCGAGTAGTTTTTGGAAATACTTTAACCCCTTCATATGTGGACATTTGATAAAATATCTTAAGTAGACATAAAGCAATTTGCATGTTCATAAAGGCATATTTCGACGATTGGATATTATATAACATATCCAATAATAAATTAAAATTATATTTAGCTACAATTGTAATTATAATTGAATGGAAAAATCACTAGGCTATTGGTTTATATGGTTGGATATATAGCTTACAAAAGGTTGAGATTGTAATACTTAATTTTCTAAATAGTTTTTAGGCTTTTGAAGTTGTTTTATCAAAAGTCCACATATAAATTTTATTATTTAATATATATTCCCAGCAAAAATTTTACTTACTTGCAATTTAGTAACTTACATTGCTACTAGCAGGCAGGACATTTGTATGGGAGCTATGTATGTATATAAAAAATAAAAACAACAGTACAGATGTATAATAAACAACCTTCTATGTAGGTGTAGGGTAATTAACACAAAATTATTGTTAATTTATAGTTAAACTAAATCGTTGAGAGTGGTGCCGAAATTAGCAAAGGCATACAATTAGTGGTGCCGCAGTAATTTTGGTGCAATAAAAGGATTTCTATAAACGGAAGTGTTCCTTTGTTTAAAATCCTTTTATTGCACTAAATACGATTTGGCATCACTTATTACATTATATGTTTTTGCTAATTTCGGCACAATTCTCAACCATTGTTACTGGTGGCGACCTCTGATTGTGAAAATATTGCAAATCTTTGCAACTTGGTATTACAATTTACCAGCGCACTTGCTTTAATTTCAATCAAAAGTTTTATAAAAACTTCATAAAAGTATTATAAGACAAAGAAGGGATATAAAATTTATAAGTTTTTAATAAAAAAAAAAGTTATTTGATTGTTTATACATATGTTAATACTTGCCACATACGAGTGGTAAAGTAAAGTATAAATGAAAATAATTTCTTGTCCCTTTATTTGTTGTCTTTGTTAAACTCAAAATGACTCTCTCGATTTAACAATGGCTGCTCGTCAAATTAAATATCGCAATTTTGAATATAATTAGTCACATAGGTATTATTTTTTTGAAACAAGAACCAAACATATTGAAATACTTCGGACCATTATTTTACCTAGCTCTCATATAAAAGTAGTCTTGAAATAGTGATTTGCGTTTAAAAGTGAGAAATATTTAAATGATACAGATAAGATTTAAATAATTTTTAGTTTCGAATTTTATATTGTTTCTTTGAAGTATTTTTTTGTACGAAGTTTCTTTGGAGTAAATACTTTTATTTAGGGGATATCAGCGAAAAAATATGAACGGGAGTTAATGTGGACAGTTTTTCTAGTATTTGGTGTATAACTTATTTATTTAAAAACAGATTTTTGGACACCTTCAATCCCAAAAAAACCTTATCAAAGAGAAATAATTGAGCCAAATTTCATCCACCTTGGTGGGACGTACGGAGCCATATACTTCATTCAACAGACACATAGACAGACAGGCATAGCTATGGTCAACAACAAAAATATTACAATTTGAGAATAATTTGACCAGAAACAAAATTTTATAAACATGCGAGAATTTAATTATTTCTATAATCATTAATTGTTTCCAATATTTTTATTTATTTTTGAGCCTTATTTTGTTCTGTATAACTGGTAAATGTTTGTTATTAGAAATGTTATGTTTTCCTTAAAGATGGAGTCATTGTTTTCAGTTAGACCCTGTCTTATTTTCCACAACCATTGCGTTTTTTTTTCTTCTAAAATTTACTTTTTCTCCACTACTATTGGATATACATTTTTGTGTATGAACCCAACAAATACTTTGTTTTTCTGGTAAGCCAACAGGTATAATTGGAAACAAAAATAAACTAAATATTTTTTGCCTGAATAACTAATTACGTTTGTTCGAGTTATCCTCAAATTCATATAGTTACTTTTAGACTCTAGGGTTGCTCAAAAATATGTACCTAAACGAAAATAAAAATAAAAACAAAATTGCGGTCAGTGAGATTTGAACTTGGACACAAATTAACCACCATCTCTCACTTCGTTTTTAGTATAAAATATCTTTTTAGACATTTTGTTAAAAAAAAATTCTAACAGCATCAGAACGGGGTTGAACCAAGAACCTTCTAGTTGTTAAACCAGCTCTCTAGCCAACTGATCCACATTATTGCAATATTACTGTGCTATTATACTATGAGTACTTATTTATGTAATATAGAGTAGGCAAATAATAATAACGCCTCACTACCAAGAAACTACTTTAATAGGTAGTTCCCATTACCGAGAACCAAAAAGTTTTTACTGGGAATTCAGAAGTTTTTCAGCAAGCAGTCAAATCATTTATGAATAATAAGTGTTTATGTATTTATTAAAGATTCGCGAATAAAATAGTGAATATTTGTAAATAAATGCAAAAAAAAAAAAGGTAAAAACTTAAATATTTCAAGTGACATTTTATACTACATTAAAAATCCATATAATCAATAACATAACTCCGCTAATTTCATTTGTATTCAAATTTTTTTATATTCACTTTAAGGTTTTAAATATAAATTAAAATAAATTAAAATAATACGGGGATGTTTATTTTTCGGTTACCCTTGAATCGTTAGATTCAAATTTATGGTCTACATTTCCAAGGAAAAAATAAAAATACTGAACTAAGTTCCCATGCAAATATTTATATGTAAGTAAATGGTATGTAAAGAATTACAGCTGTATGTAAAAAATATTAATTTTGCTTTCAAGTACACATTAGTTACCCAACACTTTGAGGCTAACAAACATTTGTTAAGAAAACGTATACAAAACCACAGCTTTAACATACAGAGTTTTTGAATTTTGAAAACGGCAAACTTTGTACTTTATTTCTCTCTTTATAGTTAAAGGTCTACACTATCAAATATTAATTCATTCGGTTATTAAAATTTATAAAAAGTTTCTGTTTTATTGTTTAAGCATAAAATAAATTCCTTTAAAAATATTGTTTATAATATTACTATTACTTAGTAAAAAAGGCAAAAATAAGAGAATTATGGGACGCTTAACATAATAAACAAAATTATTTTTCTGTAATAAATCTCATAAATATTCGAATAATGAGTTTATTTTATTAGTTTTGATAGAATTTACATCACTAAAACATATATTATATTTTTGTTATTTTTTACATACATTTATATATACTTTTTTAGATTAAATTTTTGTTAGAAGACTGGAATAGAAGGCATAAAAAATAGAAATAAATCGTAATATCACTTAAAGTAGGTTTAATATATGTTCATTCATATTTTAAATACCTTTGTTATATTTAAGCTAATAATCATTCTTGCATACAACTTTAAGGAGTTTTGCTTAATAATGGTTTGTAAAGCTGTGTTAAGTTTTTTTTTTTTTGCATATGGCTGTTAATATGTAAATTAATATTTCTGTGACAAAAAGGAAAAACTATATAGCTGACTTTTGTTATTTTTCGGGAGACTATTTTTTAGATTTTAAATTGAAATTAGAGGTCGTAGATATACAATTTTTAATTCTTAAATCGTGTCAAAATTATTTGGTACATTTTTCAAACCGATATGTATATGAAAATTTAAAATATATCTTGAATATGTTGAATTACGTACTTATTCCATTTTTAAAATACTATGAAAATAAAATTTATGTCTTAAAAATCTACATATTTCAATTAAGTATATTAAATTCAATCAAGAATTTTAATATGGGAAATATGGAAAAAAGCATAAGGTAATATATGCAATTATGTATATATTTATCGTCGAAAGTAATGGACAATGGAACTTAAGTCTTGCAGTTTTTACTTTTCTCCAGAGATTTATATCTAATAAATAATTTTCCATATTTTTTCTGTTTTGTTAAATATGTAAGAGATTTAAAAAAAAATTAACAAAAATAATAATTTATCTATATTTTTTATTTTAATAAATTTATTAGAGCAAACTTATAACTGTTAGTCACAATATGACATAATCAAATTATAATATGAAAAGATGATATTATAATATAATAAAATGAAATCATTATATGATTTAAGGGAATTACAGTAAGATAAAATTGATTAGTAATATGATAAAATGGGTTCAAAATATAAAGAAGCACCATAATGTGATAAAATGGGATTATAATATGATAAAGTTGAATCATAATATAATAAAAACACACTGTTATATTATAAAATCGGATATAATATGATAAAATAAGTTCATAATATTATAAAATCGAAACGGAATCATATTAGTTATTGTTTATAATCATTTTAATTTTTAACGGTAATCTGTTAAAAATTAAAGATATTATTCCATTGATAATATGTTGTTCTGAGATTATAGTCACCACAACTATAATTTGCGGAAACTACATGTAGAGAAAAAATGGTTGTATTGAATTTAATCTAAGAGCAACATATTACAGTTAAAAATTGTAATGCTTATAAATAATAATTATGATTTCAATTTATCATATGTTTGTCCAATTTTATAATTTTATGATTTGACTTTATAATATTATGATCCTATTTTATTTTTCGACTTTTTCTTATTATAAACACATTTTATCATATTTTAGTGTATTTTTTAAAATTTTCATATTATAATTCCCTTGAATTATATTATGTTGTTGATTTTATGATATCATCTAATTTTTGATACTATAATTTGACTATATTATATTCCCGTTTTATTATAATATGAGTAAAAATTTTATGTTTAATGTACAAAGTTTGCTAAAATAAAACACATTAATTTTTATTAAGCCTATTAAATATTTTACAAATTATTTAAATTAATTTATATTTTTAAAATTTGCACATAAATTAGAATTAGTAATAATTAGTAAAACTATTTATATATGAACTTAAATTACCGAATTTTATGTTTTATTTTGAAATACAATAAAATTAGATTTAGTGGAAACCGAAAAATAAACATCCTCGAAAATATGTTAAATATATTTTAATTTTTGACAAAGTATAGAATGTCACTATTAGGTTTTATGTTTTTACCTATTTTATTTGCATTTATTTAGTTTTATTTAATTTTTTCACAAATATTCACTGTTTTATCATAAATTTTTAATAAATACATATACAAGAAAAAAAGAACTGATTGCTTACTTAGGAGGAAACACTCAATAGTTGTGGACAGTGCTACCAGTTTAACCTTTTTAAGACTAATTCTATCCTTTTTATTTTTCTTTTGGCCTCAAAATTTTCGCTTTAGCTACTGATTTTTTTAGTCTTTTTTTATAATCCTAATTTTTATGAAAATTTTGTACTAGATTCTTTTATTGGATCATTTTGCAGCAGTCATATGTTTTATTTATAAATTTATTTTAATATCTTTAAAATGTATTAAAAACTAATGAGAAAAAATAAATTAGCTTTTTAATAAAAAAAATTCTATAGCCTTTTTTTTTAGGGAATTTAGCGTTTTCTGTTCGCATCGAAACTTTTTTCCTACCTCCTGCAACACTGGTTGTGAAAAACCAAAAAATGATATAAAACAAGCATTCTATCTTTTGAGGAAAACATAACTTTTCAAAAAACAAACATTTAACTGTTGTACAAAACAGAATAAAAATATTGGCAACATTTTATGGTTGTAGAAATAACTACATTTTTGCATGTTTATACATTTTTGTTTGTTGTAAAAATAATCTCCAAATATAATATTTTTTTAGTCAATCATATTAAAATTTAGATTGAGATTTAGATTGCTTACCATTTAATTATTAAACATAAAGAAAAACTTTTTCTCATGAACACAATATTATTAAGATCAATAAAACATAACTACGAGAACATTATATATATTTTCTCTGCGTGCGCCTTTTGGCAATGTAATATGTTGGCTTACCAGGTAAGTAAAGTTTTTGCTGTATTATTTACATAAAATGTTGTTTACATTTCACCTTAACTTTTTGTAATATTATACATATTTGAAAGCTTTGAAAGCGTATAAAATTTTAGGTTAATTTTGGAGCTTTTAATAAAGCTTTAAATATATTTCATGATATTGGAGTCTAAAACCTCAAGAACTTTTTTAAAGATATTCTTGCACACATACGTACTTACATACATACATACATACATATATACATACATACATACATACATACATACGTACATACATACATATATTCATATATATGTGGCGTTTTATCTTCCATATGAATACAATTTTAAAAGATAATAGACTTTATTATTGAAAAAGTTCTTTAAGGCTAAAATGTTACCTTAAAATGATAGGTCGGTCAATATATATTTCCCTGTTACATCTCAAAGAACACAAATTTCCTTTTTGCTGTGAAGCAAAACATTGCTTGCAAAAGCCCATCAAAAAATTTTTACATTTGAATCAGGAAGAATAAATGTGTTACTTACTCAATAAAAAAAGCTTTTAAAAAGCATTCAAATGGGTCAAAAATGTTTAAGAAAAATAATTTTTCTTAATATAAATTAATTGTTACAGTTAATTGTTACAGCAGCTCATCTCGAGGAAAAATCATGTCTTATTCATGCGTCCCAGTGAGGTGAAAACAATTCTTATTTGCTATGTTACTGGTGCGATTGAAAAAAAAGAAAAAAAAAAAGAAAATACAAATCGGAAATTTAATAAGCTCAACTTTATTAAACAATTACTACTCCCTAACTATTGAAATAAAACAAACTTGTTATTTTTTATAAATTTTTTATTTTATTTACTTTTAGATGTTTCGTATATTTGATTATTTTTTTTTACCTCTTCAAATAATCGTATTTCTCATTAAACTTATTTGTTATTTTTTCTTCTTGTTAGTTTTACTCTTTTTTTGTTGTTGTTTGTTTTATTACTTTTATCCTTTAATATTTATTAAATGCGTAGTTTTAACAATATATATGTATGTATGTTTTTTTTTTTTTAAATATATATATTTAATAATACATATTGTTTTTTTTTCTTTTTTTAATTATTTATTATTTATTTATTATGTTCAATATAAAATATTTATTCATTAAGTACATACATGGATTAAAAAGAAATACAACACAATGAAAAATATGTTTAATAAATAAAAATGCGTAATATTTATTGAAAATAAAATAATTAAAATAAATTAAATAAAAATAGAAATTTAAGTAAAACAATTGCATTTGAATTTATATTAAATTAATAAATTTAGTGAATATTATATTTTTTTCTGATAAAAAAATACATTTTTCTTCATAATGTATAATATTCATTTGTTATAGTTATGGTTCAAATGTAAAAATACATATACATTTTTTGATTTATTACAATTCTATTTGATTATTACTTTGGAGAATTTTTGATTTGTTGTTCTATTTTGTATTTGGCATTTTACATTTTTAATGCTTTAAATGGTTTATTTTAAAATTAAATAATACTTAATTTATTTATTATTAAAAAATATTAAGAAAGTTACAATGCAAGTTTTAAGAGAGTTTTCAAATTTCTGAAAAATATACAAAAAATGGATTTTATTAAAATTTTAGTGCAGAACTTAAATTTTGTTGCTTTTGAAGACTGTAATAAATTGATTTGTCAAATTTTAATCTTTAACAATATTTTGTAAAAATTTCTTACACAAAATATGTTGAGTTTAATTTGGATTATCAACCCAAAACCATGATTTATATTTCAATGTAATATAATACTTAGATCATTTAATTATAGACGATTACAGAACTTGTACTGAATTTGTACCGAAATTATACTTTACAAAGTGTTCCGTTTAAAATGAAATGTTAAACTTTTTAAGTATTTCAAAATTCTTAACTTTATTTATAACAGTAGTCAAAAATACCCTTGTATTGGTTTCCCGAACTCCTTAGAAGTGGAGCGATTTTTATTAATTGAAAACTAGGAGGCGATTGTAATGTTCCATTTATAAAAATTCGGCGCAGTTATAATTTAAATTATAAAAAACAAGATGTGCTGAAATGTAATGGCCACATTTCAGAACCCTCTTATGTTCTATACATCTCAGCCTGAGCAATTTATTACAATTTTACATTTTTCAGCACAGTGTGATCCATTTAGCAGAATTTATAAATTTTAAAACCCACTTAAGAAAGTTTTAGATATCTCGTTTAAATTCTTAAGAACAATATAAGTACGCAGTTTTATGTAATTATTGTTTCCACTTTTGTTGCTAACAATTAAAAAATTTTAAATTATTTGATAAAAATATAAACGTCACTTGCTTCTATTAAATTATCTATTCCATTGCTTTAGTATTTTACAAGAGTTGTAAGGAAGTAAAATAATGATATCAGAGCTGCCATTAGAGTCCTTCAATATTCGCATTAGTTTTTGAATATTTTAATCTTTTAGATTTGATATTTACATTCTTAATAGTGCATATAATTCATATTTTTGTAAACGAAGAGTGCCTGAAAGTTTTTACACTTTGTTGGCTTTTTGATCCTTTTTTCCTTCTCACTAGTTAAATAAATTTTTCTTTATCAGAGTTTGTACTATATTTAAAATCACCTCATCTTGCAATAGCTTCAATCGAACGTTGAATTTGTCCGAAATTTGCTTTCAGAAGAGAAAAATTTTTTTCTAAAAAATGAAGCCTAAGGCGATTAAAAACTCTGCAAGTGATTGTCATTATATATGTAGTGGTCAAAGATCCATTAGATTAGATTTGTATGATCTTTAGTTTTTAGTAAAATTAATGCTTATCAAACATTCAATCTTTTGTGCTCTAGAATCAACGATAAGGTTATGTTTTCGCATGATTTTCATTTTCATATTAAAGAAATATCCGAGATATAATGAATGATTATTTCTTAAACTACTACATTTTTTTTAAGAAAATTGCTTTAATTTGATTTAAATAGTTTATGTTATCTAAAGAAATTTTGTTTAAGAATAATTATTAATTCCAAACAAAATAACTTTAATCCCAAATATTTAATTATAAATTTTAAATTACTTTTCCTGTGTACAATTGTTATTGTTATAGATAACATATACAAATAAAAAAATGTGGCTATTATGAGTATGCCACCAAGTTAGGGTTGACAGATTCAGATAAGCAAAGAGCTAGACATTCAGGATGAAAATGGTGGATTTTGGAAAAAATCTGGACATAAAGAAAGTTTCTTATTAAAAAAAAACTTTTTTTGCGTAAGGAATATGATATTTGAAAATCCATAATCGTCGATTTTTTTGTATTTTATACAAAATATAAATTCCTTTTTAGCTCCTGAAAGGCTGTTCGCCTTTTCATCGGCGCACAAAACTAGAAAGTCCAGCCGAATCCGAATCCGAAAGGAATTTTTAACAAATAATTAATCGGATAATATTAAATAATATCAAATTTTAACAAAATGTATGCATTCTTAATAGCCAAAACAATTTTTTTTTCTAAAAAATAATCTAATCGAGAAACAAAAACAAAAAAATATAACTAAATTTGTTTAATTATATTTTATTACAAATGTTAATTTTTTGATATGACTTACATACAGCTTATTTGTTTTAATAATTAAATTATTAATTCAATTAATTAAATAATTCTGTATTTTTTCAATATTAATTTTTATCACTTAACTATTTTACTAAATTAATAAATGGAAAATTGTTGTATGAAATGGAAAATAATTTACAATTAACAAGTTAATTAATAATTTTATAGTTCATTTATTTACTAGAGAGCAGCTCTAAAATTAAAGATATTTTTTGTTAGTTTTTTAAATATTTTTTTTAATAGTCACTACTATTACTTACTTAATTAATTATTATTTTTTTTTTGTATAATTATAAATGAAATGAATAGAAAAAATGAACCATATACAACATTTATTACTATTTATAATTAAAAGCAGGTTTAATATTTTTCTTTTTTATTATTATTATTATTTTTTTTTTTGAGATTTTTTTTATATTTTAAATATAAAAAAGGAAGTTTGTGGCATGTTAATTTTTTGCGGTTTATTATTATTTATTACTTTTTTTTGTGTTTGAGTTTATTTTTGTTTAATTTTTTACATGATTTTGTTTGAGTGTTTTATTTAAACTTTTTGTCTGTTTTGTTTGTTTTTATTTATAATTTCAAGTTAAAACTATTAAAACAAAATTCCTTTATAACTAACAGTTTTTTATGTTAAAATTTTATTTTTTTAAGGGGAATTTTTATAATATTTTATATTTCTTAAACCTATAGCTATTAGTGCTGGCAATACTACTTTTGGGTACTCGATATTACTAAATACATTACATTTTGGTACTAGATGCTACTCGATACTTAAAAAAAAAAAAATATTTAAAATTTATTCACACAATACATATAAAGTTCAAATAAATAAAATAGTAAAAAATATTTTCTGAAATAAAAATAAATGTATGAATGAAAAGCTTAACTTGAAATTTTTCTCAAACTGATATTTATTTTAAAAGATATTTTTTCATCATGATAGACATTTATATCTGAAAGTGAAAATTCTTCACATATTTTTTTGGACAAATGAAAAAATATTTGAAACAATTAAGATATATATAATGACTGAAAAATATAACTAAAATATTTTCGGGTACTTGCCTTATACAAAGATGTAACTTAGCCGTTATATTTTTAATACGATAACATTAAAAAATTAAATTCTCAAAGTATTAATACTTAACAGTATTCAGTACCCAAAAAAAAAAAAAAAAAAAAAACAAGGGTAAATACTCGGAACTCCATATTTATTATTCAATACTTGCACAGCATTAATAACTATTATTATTGTTTAATTACTATAATTAATAATATATGTGATTTTATTTATAATTAATTTTTAGTATTAATTAATCATCCTGCAAGTTTCACTTAGTATCATTTTTGTTTTAATTATAATAATTAATTATTTTTTCAGTTTTGCTTTATTATTATTTTTGTATTTAAAATTAACTACAACAGTATCGTTTATTTTACAATTTTATTTATTAATTATTTGGTTTTAACATAAGTATTTTTTTTTAATAACAAATTTTTAATTCAGTCATTTTAATGCAAGTATTTGCAAATTTATTTTTATTTGCATTTTGTGTTTTTAAAAATTAATTATTAAATAATAAATAATTTTTAATATTTGTTAATAATAAATAAATTAAATGTAGTGTTTATGTAATGTATAAAGATATATTAGGGTGTTAACGATTTTCTGAAATTTCCAAACCAAGATAATATTTTATATATAAATATTAAAAGTTTTAAACTATTAAATATTATTCAGTAATGTTAAAAGAAAACTAAAATAAATTATTTTATTTTTAGAATTTTAATAAAGATAGTTTTTCCATAAAGTTAAGCCACCCTAATATAAATCCACATGTATATGAAATATGACTGTATTTTGTTTTTTTTTAGTAAATTCATGTGTATGCTACTGTATGTATGCATGTCTATATAGTGTTTATTATGTAAAATTTGTATGCGGTTGCTGTGAAGTAGTTTTATGACTCGATAAGCTTGTAAGTGTTTAAACACATACCATAATATATTCACACACACATAAACGACCCCACCTCTACTACACTTACACACTTAAACGTGTAGTGATATTCATGCTGTAATAAAATAGAATGAATATTTCTTCTAAATATTTTACATTTATAGTTGAACTTCATAGCAACAACCTTGGACTTTGCTAGCAATATTTGTTAAATTTTTTAGACACATATCTTGAAGCTTTGAATTGTAAATTTCCACAACAAAAAAAGGAACGCAAAATAATACACAAACTGGTGTTAAAATGGGAAAAAATGTATGCTGTATAATAAAAAATTTAAACGTCAAGGTTCTTTTCTATTTTCCTACATTTCCTTTGATACGGCTACACTTTGATGTTGTTGTCTATTTATGTGTTTTTTTTCATTTTTTTCTAAGCTTTTTTTGTTTTTTTTTATTTTCTTTTTTTATGGAAAGGCTTGGTTTATTTGAAAATACAATTAGTAAGAAACTTCCGGCTATAGGTTTATTTCATCTTCATTTTACTTATAAAAATATATTTAAGAATTTACAATTACACAAATATTTTCAAATGTCCAAAAAATTCAAGCAAAGAGTACTTTTCATATAAAACAAATGTTATACAAATATCAGTTCTTTTCCATAAGTTACCTTGGAATTACAAAACTAAGTAAGAAAAGTCGATGTTAACCCCAAGAGAATGTAATTTTAAAAAATTACAAAAATTAAGACAAAATTCTGGAAGGTTCGAATTACAGAAAGAAAATTTTCTTCTTCTTTTCGAATATGATTACGGTTTGTGCTATAAATTGTGTTAATGATTCAAGGTGAAATAACTGATGATATGTTTTGCTGATAAACTCACTTTTTATCAGATTTAGTTATAAAATTTTAAGTGCTCCATGAAAATTATTTCATTGACTTTCAATAATGTTATATATTGTAATGGAAAAATAAAGCATTATTCCAAATGTTATTCTTAAAATATATCGAAATTCATTACAACTTTTCAAACCATTCGATTTGAAAACGATCGATTTACATCACATACTCGAATAATCGATTTTCGGTTTTTCGATCAAACATTTTAATTTTTTTTAGTTGATTATTTGAACCCTATAATCAATTTTTTTTTTTTTTTTCAATTATTTATAAAATGAATAAAATCAGAATTAAATTTCAATTAAATTATACTCGTATTTTAAAAGATCATTGGACGTTTAAATATAAATATCAAAAATTTTATGAAAGAGTGCCCGAAAAGGACATTTTTTACTAGTTGTCTTTCGATTTTTAT
Source organism: Protocalliphora azurea (assembly GCA_932274085.1). NCBI lineage: Eukaryota > Metazoa > Arthropoda > Insecta > Diptera > Calliphoridae > Protocalliphora > Protocalliphora azurea. The sequence goes on from OW026522.1 coordinate 150,162,638, forward strand.
ATATGCGAACTCCATTAAACCATTAATCGATTTCAGTTTTTAGTTTCGCTAATTTGGGAAAATTCGTAATTATATTTCTTTTTTTTTTTCACTTTCTCAAACAAAAAATCAAAAAAAAAAAAAAAACTTAACTTTAAATAGAAATATCTCTAGCTAGTCTTTGTGTATTTTTTAGATTTTTACCATACTAGGAATATATGGACTCTACATAAAGCAAAATTCCAAAATTTTTGGCACGCATATATCTACTATGCATAATACAATTTCTACATGTTCTAAAATTTTTCTTATAAAATTACCTTTTCCTTATTTTTAGAATAACTGATTTAAATCTGAATAAAATTTAAAAAAAATATAAAAAGTATGCAACTCTAAATATTCAAATCTCTTGAAGTTATTGACGAATTTATGTATTTTTAAAAGTATATAAAATGCCATTGTCTTCCTTTTGAGCCAGAATAGTTCCTCGAGCATAATCGAATTCGATTTGCCAGTAACTATTTATGTATAATGTTTCACTATTTTTTACGCTCATATTTTTAAATAGTTTTGGTAAATTCTCTAAATTTTCTTAGTTGGAAAATGTGTCAAGAAATACATAATAAAATGTAGACTTATACATACTTCAAAAATATTTCTTTCCATTGAAGTTTGTATTATCGTGTATGAATTAAGTTTTTATTACCAAAGTCTTTAAGTGTGATGAATGACTGAAAAAATAATAAGCAAGTGCGCAATAAATGAACCATCTATAGAATCCGAATGGCACGGTTTATGCGGGACAAATAAGCATTAAGCCTATTGCTCCATTCTGACTTCAATTGAGCCAAAACTACTCTTATTTTTCGAGAATATTTACTTAGCAATATTTTGTCATTTTGTTTTTAATTATTTTGTGTAGCTAAATAATTAATTACTGGTGAATAGTTTAGTTTTCAACGTAAGGTTTTAGGTTTCGAACTTAGCTCAATTCACTACCATATCTGCATTACAAACGGAACCCCAAACTAATACTAATATTTTCTGGATGAGTTGTGGTAAGTTGGACAATGGTCCTTCGAACTTGCACATACGATATGCGTACATAAGTACATAATTTCAAATCTCAGTAGAGCTCACCTATCTTATTTGTTCAAATAATAAATTATTTACTTCATAGAAGAAGTTATTAATTTTTCAATTAACACAGTTGTTAAATTTTACATCAAAATGTAATTAATATATTTTAGACAAAAATAATATAAAAGAAGTAGTAAAAGGAAAATTCAAGTAGGACTTTTTTCATTTAAATTTTTAATTCAATCAATCATCTTGATTGATTGATGAGAAAATTTTCTGCTTCTCATTTATTACAGTTATTAGTAATAAATACAATGAGGGGTGCAAATTAAAAAAAATTTTAATTGAATGAATTATTTTGGTGACAACAATTCTTTTTTACATAACTGAATATTTTCTTATCAAATTTAAGGTTATAATAAATTATATAATTAGCGTTACCGTTGAAAGACTTTAGATGCTCAACAGTAACGCTGACCAGTTTTTTGTCCTCTTTTTTAAAATGGAACTAAATGGCGACTTTTTAAGACTATGTGCTAAGTGACGAAAAACTATGCATTTTGAAATACCTATACCCATTATATATTAATTCGAACGAAGAAATTAATTATTTTGAAATTATTTTACAGTGTCATAAAAATTCCGGGGAAACTAATGATAAAGTTTATGAGCGAGCAACAATTTAAAACCTCAAATCTTTTTGGTCGGAATTAGGAAAATTCAAAAATACTTAAATATTTAATTTATATTTTTACTTTGCCTCATAGCGGTGCCTCGGCGGAACTTTTATTTTTTCTAAATTATCTCTAATGAGAAAGCAGACTTAAGACCAATTCTATTGAATCAATGCCTTCAGCCATAAATTGTCTTGAAGGGAATTTTGAAGAATGGACTCCGAGTGAAGATCTCGTACAAAAGTACAGAAATTTATTTAATGAAGAAAGTTGTTTTGTTTTTAGTTTTTTTCTGTCAGGTCTGGATTTTTTAAGGGTGTGTCTAATAATAGTATATTTAACCATAACTCAAGAACGGCGTGTATATTCTTTATGTTTTCGAAGTTATTTAGAAGTTAGTGTCAGAAGAAAATCTTTTTCTTTCAAAATTAAAGCTTTTTCTTAAAAATTGTTTTAAAAAGTTAAACGCTAAAAACTGTATTGCGAATAAAATAAGCCATGTATTAACAAAAATGATGTACAAATCTTGATTTTATTAACAGTTAAGTGAAAATATCCATGTGTATTTACAATTAAGGTGAGATATAATGGTAAGTAAAAAAAAATTTTTTTTCTTCTTTAAACAAAAATAGGTAGACTAGATGGAATTTGAGTATCTAAACAGGAATATGTTTTCACTTTTTTTTTTTATCATGTACTGATCTTTTTTTATTGGCATGATTAATATTACCACCTTATTCGGTCTCACTTGTAAACCTTGAGAACTCCAATAAATACCGTATAGAAGAATCTTGAATCTGAATATTATTTTCTTATCCTCTCAATATTTTCTATATTTCAATTGTTTAAATCGGATTACAGTAGTCAAGTTATGGTAAAATATACTCGTGTAGTAAGGGGAAGATATTAGATATGCCCATAAAAAAATCACGACTTGATGAAAAAATAACTGAAAAAATATTCGTGTTTAACAGGTTAATTTTGAAGGAGGAGGAAAAAAATTTTTTGTGCATCGGTTTTATTATAAATAAATTAATTTGTTATAAATGAAAATACATTTTTTATTTTTGTTTTGATAAAAACAAATTTTAGGGTTTTTTAGGTATTGAAGCAGCTGGCCAATTTTTTAAAATGTCTTTTTTGGAGACCTTTTTTTTTGAAATCTCTTTTCCTGGACATTTTTTAAAAATTCTCAATAAGTGTCAATAACAACAAAAATGGTGTCTATTTTTTTTTTTTAAGTAGTCAGAGCTCAATCACTGATAACTTTGTCTTGATATATACTAATAATACCAATAAATAAATGTCTACACTAACCAAATTTTTATCTTCATGCAATTTTGAGATTTATGTTGATAAACAATTGAAGTATGGACGCGTATAAGGGCATACAAATCTACTTTTGCAAAATTCGTTTTTTTTTTTACATAATATTGCTTTAGTTACAAATTTACATCTACTTATGTAAAAATAATTTTAAAAATCTGCCAACTTCACCAAAAAAATGGCTTTAAAGACACGATTTTATGGAATTTTTATTTTTTCATACAAATTTTTTCTGGGATTTGTAGGTGCTTTTGAATAAATAGTGTAAAATCCTCTATTAAACTGATACGTACTTTAGAATATGAATAAGACACTGAAAATAATTATCTTGTAAGTTTTAGTGCATCAAAGTAAGAACAAGTAAAAGGGCGTATACCCCTAATTTAAATAATATAAAAAGATGATCTTTTGAAGCGATTTTATTAATAATTTCAGCAAATTTATTCGAAAAAACAACTAAAAAATATACTGTCGGTAGATTATCTCATTTGATACCCTATATCATGCATTTCTAATATTTGTGGATGGGTCTTTAATGGGACCTATGGTCAATTGTCGACCGGTTATTATAAGATTTGATGGTGTAAATTATATTTCAGTATTAATTAATATAAATCATTTTTAGACATTCATTACTACTATTGTTCTACAGAAATATATGCATATTAGCCCTTGTTCCATTTTAAGCTATTTTCAGCAACAAAATTTTGCATGTTCTAAACTCAATTTTTTCAGTAGATGTTTAACAAGTCTTACAAAGTATTGAAAAAAGATAAGAAGCCCATTAAGTCTTATGACTTTATAAGATTTTAATCATCTCTTGCAAAATTTTTGTTATGGTTTATATACCCTTATACAATTCAATTATATGGTTTGGATATGCTGTAATAAGCTTTTCACAATTTATAAGTAGTATTTAGTTACAAAGTATTTAGAAAATGTTTTAGTGCAGAAATAGGCGCTATATGAAGCTTTATCTTCTGTAAAGATATCGTGCTCATATATTTTATTAATGTAAAAGTAATTTGAAAACTTTGAATGAATTTTCTGAAAATCACATTAGAAATTTCATTAGAACTCTATTTCATTAGAAGTCTATTTAATGAAACTTCATATTAAGTATGTACATATATAACCCAGAGTATTTATGTGCGCAGTTAATAAATTGCTTTATTCCATTTTTTTATCTTTCTCATTTTCTTTGTTTACAAAACATAAATTTAATATTCAATATTGAACTTTTCATACAAATTAATCAAATATTGAAGTTTAAGCTCTTGTCAATAAATGTTTTTATAAACGAATAGTGAAAAATATAAAATAAATATAATAATAATAATTGTAATAATAATAATAATAATAATAAAATATATAAATAATATTTTTTTTGCAAACTTTAAAATATTAAATAATAAAAATGCGTGTGTTTGTACTTATATGTAGTTAAGTAACACATATACATACACAATGAAATTGCCTAGAGGTCGTGTATGTTGATGTTGAAGATGTATGTGTTCGAACACATATGTATATTGCAGTTTTTTTTTTTCTATATAAATATATAGACTAACATATTTTATGTGTATGTTTAATGCTGATATTTTATGATATTATATTTATAGGAGGTCAGAATTGAAAGTATTTAAAAAATGTATTTCCAAACATTTTGAAGACAGAAAAAAAACTGCCGAAATAAATTTCAGAATTTTATGTATGTATATAGAAAAGCTAGAGAAATTTCTTATATCATTATAACAATCAAATTGTTCGAAGATATAATTTGTATGAAAATTGCAGATTTTTTGAGTAGTTTTCATAAAAGTTTTATTTTTAAACAATTCTCTTTTTATACTGAATAAGACCCTAAATTATCTTAAAGTGTTTCCAATTTATATTATGATGCGATAAAGCTTTAAATTTATTTTTTTTTTTTTTAATTTATAATTTGTGATTTGGGTAACACCAGACGTACTGAGAACAGAGATTTTTTTATTTTTTAATTTATTTAAACAAATTTTTATTAACGAAATCTAGGCAAAAATTACATTATGGTTTTGACGTTTGTCACAAGAAATATAGCCCCCACCCAAAATGGGGTAAATTTCAGTAAATAGTTTAAAAATACAAATTTAAGCACAATGCTCTAGCTGCAGAAGAGCGATATGACTTTTTATTTTATATTACTTTTCATTAAAAATTACGTACTTTTTTAAATTTTAGACATTTTAGAAATATTTTTATTTTTAATAAAAACCGGTTAATCGGTTTTTGTAAATAAAACCGTATTAGAAAACTGGTTTTCTGATAATGTTATTTTTTTTTAAATACACTGTTAAAAACTAATGTGAGCAATTATGTTTAGTAATATTTAAATTTTTTTTGAAAACACTTAAAAGATTGCTATCATATGTAGAGTGGTATGCGTATTTAACGCATATGGGTGGGTATGTGTATGTGTTTGTTTTAGTATGTCTATGTGTGTTTACTTTTTGATGGTATATATTTTATTTTTATATGCTTGTTAAAATGTTTAACTTATGGTTTTGTTTATTTTTTAATGTAGAAACTGTTATATACATAATGGCTTTTATGTTGCTTATTTCTTTTTTTTTTACAACTGATGTTTAGTGGTATATGTGTGGTTGCAAGTTCTCTTTTTTTTGATTTTTTATTGTAGTTGCCTGCAGCTTCCGTAATGTTGGTTATAAAATGCTTATTGTTTGATTATTATTTTTTCTTTTTGATGTTTATAATTTTGGAATTAATTAAATTTTTGTTTTTGACTTTTATTTCTTTTGTGTTACTGTTAATAAGGTACATCTATAATATTTTGTTTGTTATTTTATTTTGTCTGAAACTAACAATGTGTGTTTTTTTTAATTTTATTCGATTTACTTTGATTTCTGTTTTTATAATATTTTGATTTCTTTTGTTTAATGTAATTTATTTTTTATCTACAATGACTAAATGTGGCATTTGTTGTTTTAATTTAATGTTGGAAATAATTTTTATGTTTATTTTTTAAGGATTTTAACAATTATATGGGATATTTTTTTAGGGAAATTTTTACATCTTACAAAAAAATATATTTATATGTATAATAACTTAATTTTAATTTTAATATTATATTTATCTCTATAATATAGTGTTATTATTATTATTATTATTATTATTAATAATTATTACTATTATTTTAAATATTTAAAACTAATACTTAGTTATTTACTTACATTATAGTTTATCTGTTAAAATTTTTTTTCTTATAGATTTATATCTATTTTTTTTTTTTTATATATCAATTTTATTTACTTAATAAAAAGAGATATTTTACCTATGTTTGCTAATGGTTTTCACTTATGTAATGAGGGGAACCAGAAGGAGGAGGAGTAGTCGAAATAGGAGTTGTTTTATAATCAGTTCCATTTCATTTATTATAGGGATGATTTACATCGGGATTACGCAATAATGTACTGTTTTGACTACCAGCCAACTGTTCATGATTGCTTAAGATCTTTTCGGTTTCTTGTCGACTGTTGGCCATTATGCGTCGTATTGTGGGTGCGCAGGGTGTACGTCAGAGGCGAGTATCCTGCGCATGTTCATGTCAAACTTGACCATGGGCATTCATGTGCATTGTCTCAGTATCGGTTGGTGGTGTGCCGGCATTTAATTGAGCTGTAGGATAGTACTGTAACGAGGCACAATTTAAGTACTGAATTAGTGTTAAAAGAGTTGTTTAATTAGTTTGTTCTTTAGAAAATAATAAACAAATTTTGTAATATTATTAATTTTGTAATAAATTAAGAAAGAAAATAATGTTTGATAAGAAGAATTTTGCTCTAACTCCGCTGCTTCTTTCCTTATAAAAAAATTAAATAGAAAGGTCTGCTCTAAATATAAGTCTTTTAAGATAATAAAACTTAAAAAAACAAGAGTACTTTCTAAGGAGTAACGATTTCATACAATTTTAGTATTAAGCTATAATACTATTTTACTTTTCTGCTATTTAACTATTATATTATAAATTAGTAAATTCAATAAGTCAAAGTGTGTTTATAAAGAAAAATGATTGAAAAGTTTTTAAGTTTTTTTTGGGTATTTAGTTATTTTGTTACTACACTGAAAAAATTATTATCAGTTGTTTCATTTTACATCAAAATTTAATATATATTTTAATATAGTTAAGCAAACAAAAAAAAAAAAAAAAAGAAAATAGTAAAAATAAACTTCAAGTAAGATTTTTTTCATTTAAATTTTTAATTCATTTAATCATCTACTTGATTGATTTAATAAATTTTTTTAGTTGGAAAAATTTTTCCGTTTTTCATTATTTATATTTATTAGTAATTAATATAATCATATTGGTCAGATGTGCAAATTTAAAAAAATTTTAATTGAATGAATTATTTTAATGATTTTCTGTGTAATTCCTTTCAATTGCTTTCAGCCATTATAATAATCATATATTTTGACCATTATGGTGACTTTCATTACACTTGAATGTAAATATTTATCTTTAAGTTTTTGTCTGGTAAGAATTTACTTCAAGATTCACATATATATGTATATTTATATATATATATATATATATATATATATATACATATATATATATATATATATATATTTACATTCATTCATACAAGAATACAAATTTAATTGAAATTTTTGACGTTCTATCAAAGCTTTATCAAAACATTAAACACAGGCACGAATTTATTTACACGTATGCAGGCATATACATATGTATGCACACATCAACTTTACACATACATATGTATGTATGCTGTTGTCCATGTTTATGTACATAAAGTACTTGCAAATGACTTTTTCAACACCAAACATTCATTTAACAACCAAAGGGAAAGTAAAATGCAAAACAGTAACAACAAAAGCTTTAACGTCAACTGAATAAAGTAAACAATTATACGTACGCACAAAAACAAACGTAAGCATATGTGTTTACCATTGTACATTTGTAGTTGTTTTACCAACACACTTATTATAAGTTACATTCAATTTGAATTTGAATGGCATTCAAGATCGTTCGTCTACATAAAAAAACAACATACGCACACATAATTTTACCAATTCAAGTTAGGAAAGTTGGAATCCCAAGAAGATATTAACTATTTTTTCCCCCAACTACTTACGTCTTACACATCACACAGTGGTCCCAAAACGATTTTTTTTAAACAATTCCGTAACTTGTTAACCGTTAGAGATATCTGAACAAAATTCCACAAGGTCAGGGCTGTGGGTGCTTTCGAGTTGAATTGGAGAAGCAGAGCTTCTTAACGGGTCAGGGTAGTAGATGGTAGATCTCCGAAATTTGTCACCTCGGGTATGTAATTTTTTTTTTTTTTTTTAATTCACAAAAAATTCATTTATGACTTGAGTGCAGTGATGTCAGGTAAAGGAAATTTTTTGAGGGAATTTTTCAAAGAAATTTAAAGCGAAGGGAAAAGGAAGGGAATTTTAATTTTTGTCAAAATAATGGGAATTTTTTACATGTTTTGTCCATAGGTAAACCTTGTAAATGTCTATAGGAATTATGCTTATGATATGCAGGTTATCTCTTTTAGCTTAAGAGGTAGTTAGATCAAAGCACATATTACTGTTATTTTTGGCCTTGCGTTTTTTTAAGTTTTTCAAATTTGCAAAGAATTTTGGGCACAATTCAGATAAAATTATCCTAAAATAAGATTATTAAAAGGATCCCACTTTTTCGTACCAAAATACCCAAAATCCCAGTCTGAGGAAAACTTATTTCAAAAATTGACCTTTAAAAAATAATCAGCCGTTGTAAAACACGTGGCTCGGAAATTATTTTTTGCGTGCTTAGCCAACAATATAAGGGCTTATAACCAATATATGTATTTTTTTTTTATCGCGGCTTTAATTTTTGAGAATTTTACCACAAAAAATTAAAAACTTTCTATATACCACCTTTTTTAAAAATAACGCCAAAAATGTGATTTTTTTTTAGTTTGAACTCCAAATTAGTATAACTTTTTATCGGATACATATATTTATATGTTTCTTGAATCTAGTGGATGTTTAAAAAAAGTGTAGGGCTCAAATTAATGCCTTCTAAGTTTGAAAACTAAAAAAACCAGATCAAAAATTAGGGTAAAGTTTGCTTTGACCTAAATACCTCTTAAACTAATACGTTCACATATTTTTTTGTAAATATTTACAACGTGTAAACATATTTCTTATAGATTTTATATTCAAGTCATAAGTAAATTTTTGATGAATTTAAAAAAAAATTACATATTCGAAGTGACTAACTTTGGAGGTCTAACTTCTTTCCCCGTGACCCGCTAAGGACCTGTGCTCCTTCAAATCAACTCGAAGGCACCACAGCTCTGACAATGTTTTATTATTCAGATATTTCCAACTGTTCACAAGATACAGAATTATTTACAGAAAAAAGCATTTTGGAACACTGTACTTTAGTAAAAACTAATGGTCATTTGTTTTTGGCCATTATACGTATTACCATAAACAATGCTACTAAATACGATTTTCTTTTGCAACCAAGGGAATTAAACAAAATTTTAGAGAATTGAACATTTCCAAAGGATTGTAAGAAATACCAACTTGTGCTCATTTTATGAGAAATAAACAGCAAAAAGAGAATTGTAGTCAGTTGTAATAAATAGGAAAAATCAAATTTCAGAAAACTCTATTACTAAATGGTACTATTTGATTGCTATTGTGGGAGTAGATTTCTCAAGCTAACTAAATGCTTTGCAAGATTCAAAATAATTATGCTGTTATGCATAAAGTTGTGTGTATGTGTCTTAATATTAATAACAAAAGAAAACTTAATGGTTAACATGCAAAAAATTTTTCAACATGAAAAAATTTTACATTGGAATTATTTTCTTTACTAGTCATAGTAAAAGATTATTAATAAGAAATAAGAATAATGGTTTAAATTTAATTGGCTGCTTTTTGAAATACGTTATTGAAAAATATTTTTTCCTATACTGAAGAAGGTAGTTCACTTTAAAATTAAATTTTAATAAACAGAAGTAATTCATGTCAAATCAGAGTTTTACATAGCCTTAGCTATTATTAGTTATTATATTATTGGTTATTAAGGAAAGTTTGAACTTAAATATTTTTTAGTTGTACCTACTGCATCTTTCTGTAATTTTTGCTTATTTTTGAAATCATAGTTATACAATTAAAATTAAATTAATCTATAGAACTTTTCCCATATTTACTCACTCTAAATATTATATGTTTATGGATGTAATTAAACATTTCCATTATATTTTATGTGTTTTCGCCACATATTGTGTGTACAACTGCATTTACTAATTAAGGCCGCAAACAACGTTGTCTGATTATTTGGGAAATAAAAATCAATAGATTGCTAGATAATAGTTATAATAAAGAACTGCATTGCGTTCATTTTATGCAGACTTATTTATTAAACAATTTGAGAAAATAAAATGATAATTAGGATTGCAGTTTTTCGTTATTTTTTGTAAGATATGCAATACTTACTCTAGGGGGAAGGAAGTAACACAAAATATGTCACATTACTAGTTCCCAAGTGATAATGACTGGTTATAGTTCTAGCACTTTCTATAAGCAGCCACCTTGGTCACAGAATTAACCTAAGTGAACATGTTCAGTGTCGATTAATATAATAAAAATTTGCCGTCATGATTTATCCAATGGTAATTTTCAGGTACAAGGACATGAAAAGTCTTATGTAACTCCAGAGAGGGTAACATAAAATCTGAGAGGAGTCATTTTCAAAGAACTCTTAAATCAGCATGTACCCTATCAGATAAGATCGGTGATTTTATTTAATTTTGTTCCATTTCTACATGCCACCTAATGATGGAATGTTCAAATTAGCATCCGGGACTAGAGTTGGACATGTTCTTATAGCGCAAGTTATTCATATACACGTGAGTTAATAGCACTTATTGAGAATGGTAATCAAATCAATCAATGACCACCTCACCAAGGCCGCATAAATCAGTATCGTTCTAATGTAAGTGATAAAAGACGAATGACGCTCACCCAGGTTTGGATTATATTTGATAGCACGTTGAGTTGTTTAATAATAGTTGTCAAAGTGTTAGAATTCTGCATCTGGGAAATGGTATAAGAAAACTTTTGATGGGATATAGTCTATTGTACTATTTTGATAAGTATTATACAATTCTAATACTATATTCCATATAAAGAATTCCATATAAGGAAATTTTTCAGAAGATATACTTATTAGAAGCAGTCTTTAAAGCATAAATTTTCTGAATAGGACCCCTTTCTTTGCAAAAGTATGACTTTTTTTAATGATACATTAAAATCCATTTGTACAAATATGTATAAAGTAGCTCGAATGCATGTTGAATCAATTTAAATTAATCATTTTGTGCTATAGTTATAGCAGTTTTAAGAAGAAACTAGAAGTTTCTGGTAAAAATTACAAGCAATATAAAAACCTACTGAGATATTCAAATAAAAGCTATGATATATTCAAAGTTTTGTTGGTATTAGTGTGGCATATTTTAGGGTTTGCCACTAAAATTTAAATATTGTCTTTTGATAACAATCGTGATTTTTAATTTTTTTTTAATTGGGTTTGCATGTAAGTTATTTTCTCATATATTATGCGAAAATATATTTTAGTTAAGTTTGTTACAAAGAAATTTTGTTAATATTGTAATTACTTTTCAACCCAAGTAATTTTTTTTGCCCATAAAATGTAACTTTCTTTACTACCCTGTATGTAACTATAAAAAATCTGCACAACAACAAAGAAGGTGTATAATTTATTCAAAAAGTCGGATTAGTTAGTATAAGATAGCATGGGATCATAAAGTATAAACGCGCGAACAAAAAGTGTAGAAAAATGGGAAAAAGTTAAGTACTTTTTAACAATCATAATTCTAGAATGAAATATATGATATTAAAATTTTGTACTTTATTGGTTTCAAGTCTTGTGAATTCAGATCTGTAACCAGTTTGTTAAAAAAAGTGTTACAACAAAACTTATTAAGCATTAAAATAAGTTTTAGCTAGGATAAAAAATCTTGATAATGATTCATATATTTTAATAATTAAAAAGATAATTTATTTATTAAACAAGTGTCCACTTTGGATCGGAAGGAGTCATGATTTAGAAATTTTACGTTTTCCGAAACACCTTCAGCAAATTTCATTGAAGTTGGAGGTGTCGAACCCGGTTGCTGTTCGTTTTCATATGGAACTACCATATAATACTGTTCTAAATACTATTGTATTATCGCACCGTGTTAATATTTTCTAAAAAAATTTTTTCACATATAAAAAAATCGGTATTTGCATAGAGCCGCATTTCTCCGAGACGTAAAATTTTCCCTCAAAAGCACTCCAAAGTTTCGAAAAACACATAATTAAGTTTTATGTAAGAAATATTTGTTTCTCGCTTTTGTTGTTTCATTTTTAATAATCAGAACATATTGGTGATCATTTCAGTTGAATATTCTTATAAACGCAGTCGAGAAAAATTTGTTTAAAAAATTATTGAAAAAAAATAAAAAATAAAAAAATAAAATTTTTAACAGTTCTAGTTGTTTGTTTTACTTAAGGTAAGTTTTTGATGATAATATCTCTGTTTACTGGAAATATTTTTATTTTAATTGGGAAATTTCATGAGCTTAAAAGATACCCAAAATAACTTTTCTTATAGACCATGAACAAATTCAAATTCAATGCTTTCGTGATCAACGCTATTCTAACAAAGAAATTGGACGAAAAATTAACCGTTCGGAAGGAGTTATTCAATGCTTTCTTAAAAAAGGGCAGAAATACGGAGTGCGGAAACCAACAAAGGGTAATCAAAAATTAACAAAAAGTCAAATTAATAAAATGAAAGAAAAATAAACTTGACCTTCCTGTCACTTTCAAACATGTTGCACATATTTTACGAATAGATGCTAACATTAAATGGAAGAAACCAAAATATAGGCCAATGTTAAAACAGCATGATAAAGAAAATCGTTTACAACTTTCGCGCAAATACATGAAGTGTAGAGATGAGTGGAATAAACTGATTTTTTCTGATGAAAACATATTCAATTCGGATGGTCCCTATTCATATTCTTACTATTGGCATGATTCGAGGTCGAACGAAATTCGTATGTCGAAACGCAATTTCTGTACTTTGGACTGCCCCTTCTGCTGCAGGAAAATCAAAAATATGATTTGTTCCAACTAAAATGAACAGTGAAATTTAAAATGAACTGTTGGAAGATACTCTTCTTTCATTTATGGATGAAAAAAGAATGAAGATTGCATATTTCTACAGTATAACGCTGCAGTCCATGTCTCGAACCAATCTAAATCGTGGTTTAATTAACATAGTATTTCACTATTGGATTTAAATCCAATGGAGAATCTGTGTTGGTACATGGCCCTTAAAATTTTAAGCAAAAATGCATAGAATAAAACCACACTGGGAATAAATTTATAGTGACTTTCTTCAAAAATTAGTCGAATCGAAGCCAGAACGAATTTTTGAAGTTATTCAAAACAAAAGTTCATCAACACATTATTAATAATGCTAAATTGTTTCATTAGTTGAAGTGCGTATATGGGAAAATGCTATAAAAGTTTTATGTACATTTTAAGTTTTTTGTTATAAATTTTTTAAGTGAAGTCAATAAATAATTAAAAAAATTAATTTTTAGCACCTTTATTACATTTTAGCCACAATTTTGATAGCCCTAATATATATATATATTATATATATATATATATATATATATATATATATATATATATATATATATATATATATATAAATGACTAATAAATATAATATTAAAGGGTAAAATTTGCAAAAAGATATAAGATTTATTATATTGCAGGGACTCATAGCTTTCATTTGACATCTATGTTGGGTTGATATAATTTTCGTAAATCTTTTAAAGCTTTGAAGTGCTTTTGAGAGGAAATTTGACATTCTGGAGAAAAGCTGAGTATACAGCTTTACTACGGATGGTCTCTAGTTTTATCCATATATCGATTTTTTCACGTGAAAAAATAATTTTTGCAAGCTGATATTTGAAATAGAATAGTTAAATATAGCGTTTTTAAAAGTATATTTTCTAAGTTTTTGTACTGCAAAATTTAAATAAAGAAGATTATTATATTGCAGGGTTTATTAGTTTTCATTTGACACCTACACTGGGTTGATATTGTACATATTCGTAAATATTTTATATATATATATTTTTTTTTAATTTTTATTCTTCGAAATTTTAAAGTCTTTTTAGGAGGATATTAGATATTCTGGATAAAAACTGATTACGCAGTTTTACTACGTATAATCTCTAGTTTCATGCGTCTATCAATTTTTTCATGTGTGAGAATGACTGTCATACGGTGTTCTATTATACTGTTTTTCTGTTATACCTTCATAATAAATGTTTGCTATTAAAATTTTTTTGATAGTATTATTTTCAATAGTAGTAATAAAAAAAAAACAACTAATTTCATTTTCATCTTAGCTTTCATAATATTTGTTTATCCTCACCACAAATTCATAATAGTAGCATATTTTTGCTTTTATTTACAAGCTATATCCGGACATTGTTTGATAATTTTTCAGTGGAAAATCAATATTAAAAAATTGCAAAAAGAAAGAAAATCTAATTCTCATTACTTTAATGCCGGCTATATTCAAGAAATTGATAAAAAATAAAGATATTTATTTACTGAAATCATCGATAAGTAATCACTATTGACTCACTCCCATTCGTATTATTATTTACTTTGTGTTTTATGATGAAAAATTTCAAAAGTTTGAGTGAAAATTTCCTGACATTGTGTTCACCCCTTCACTGTATACTACACGTATCTATATAATTCTTGTGCAATTTTTTCCGCCACTTTTGTTTTGCTGCTGTAATGAAAACCTCAGCAACTACAAAGAAAAGTTATCACAAGTACTTCAATGTAAATATAAAATGAGTAAAACAGTTACAAAAATAGAGGCAAGAGCATGAACTTAAAAAAAATACAATGGCTTTTGTAAAATAAACAGGATATTAGAGCAAGAGTTGGAGCAATTTGGGTGGTATATAAAAAAGTGTACCAGTATAAGAGTTAGAATTAAGTGGAAACTTACCCCAACACGTCCATTATCATATTCTCTGCTCGCTTGAATAGTCAATTTTGCTTTGGAATGCATGGCATCCGACAGTGAATTTCTTTGATGTGTTGACGATGATGTGGAACCTAACATCGAACCATTTATTTTTGATGCTGCAGATGATGACGATGAGGATGAGGACGATTTACTGCGAAAGCAAAATTCTATAATGGCCACAAAGACTGCCACCAGTAGACCACCGATCAGTATGTAAAAAATGCCAGCTACATTGCTCAGTGATAATTCATTGTGTGAAGTTTCCTGATTGTCCTTGTTGAGGTTGCATTCGGTTTTGTCATACCACCATTTATTGCGCAATTTTATCAGTTCGCCATTCTCCTTTAGCGAGAGTACAGCTAAATTAATTGGATCCCTGGGAAAAATTGTAGTCATAGTCAGCGGTATAAAAATTGTGCATGATGTAAATGTTGTTGTAGTTGTTTTTGTTTTACAATAAATCCAAATAAAAGTGGTACATAACAAAAAAAAAAAAAAAAAGAGGATAGCAAAATGTTGAAAAAAACGAATGCATACAGATGCACACAAGAGAATATACGGTATATTGTTGAAGATTATAAAGAAGAGGAGATGGGTCGATGGCATTGGCAGTAACAATGATGAATAATAATCGGTTGTAGTAGTGGAAGTAGTTGAATAAAAGACATCGTAGTGGTGGCGGTGATGGTAGAGTAGTTCAAGTGGTTATGTTGACAATACACATATGAATTTATAGGAGATTTTTTTGTTTGTTTGTTTTGTAAGCAATCATCCAAGCGTAAAATACAGATGCATGTAATAATAGTAATAATAGCAGTAGCAGCAGCAACAGTAGAAACAAAATCATCAACAGCCAAAGAAGCAATCAAATATCCACAATTTTTATAACGACAATAGCAAAGATGTCAACAACGACAATGATTACGACGACAACGAGATAATGATGACGATGATGAAGTTGTTGACGATGTTTTTGTAGGCGTTAATTTAACACAGGAATTCCAAATGAATTTGGTGCAAAGCGTTGAATATATGAAACGAGAAAGAATTCTTATTTTAACTGATGATTCTGGTACATGTGACAAAATAGAAATAATAACGCAAAAAAGTAAGAAACCTATAGTAGAATTCACAATAATAAGAGAAAAAAAAAAAATCCAACACAAAATGAATGCATTAATCTTTTTTAATTTGTTAGTATGTATATGTTTGTGTGTATATGCGTGTAAGGTTCATTTCTTTATTTTATTTTTTTTTTTTTAATGAACAAAAGTGTCTGGTGTGTGTTTGAGTGACTCTGTAATCCTATAATAGGACTAAATATAAATGACTACCGTCAGTTGAAGTATAAAATGTACCCAGTAATATTTATGTATTTTTATATAAGTATGTTTGTATGTATGTCGGTGTACAACTATGCAAATGTCCTTTGTAAATTTCTTTTAATATTTATTGCTTGTAATCTTATTACAACACATACATATACTTACGACTCTACTCGAACACATTTACATATTTACTACATATTAATGAATACACCCAATGAAATTTTGTTAAGGGATTTTCACTAGGTTCTCTTATATTTTGGTTGAGTTTGAATTTGAAATTAAAGAAGATATTAAAAATTGTCTGAATCTAAAGTATTCTTCTAAACTATCCTTCTAAATATGAGGTTTTTAATTAAAAAATTTCAAAAAAGAAAATTTGTTTGGTATTAATATTTTGCTTAGCTGAGAGATACCCCTAATTAAATTTGCCCGTCTGTATTTACTAACTACTCTATTTTCATTATATACAAATAAAAATCTATAATTTCATCACCACATAACGACTACTAAGTACTCCATTTTATGTACTCACTTGAGTGGTGATCCAATTGGTGTCGCTATACCAAATCCTTTGGTATCTAGATTCCTTCCAACCTTCATAGTATCGCAGGGTTCTCGTGCATTTACATACTCATTCTTGGGTGATTCCACAAGCAGAGCGTATTTGCCTTTTGATGTTCTCACACGTCTAATGCCTTCATCATACGTACTAACAAAGACATGTTTGCGTGAGTTCATATACTCCCACATTTTATTGTGTAAACCAATTTGGGATCTCTGTAAATAGAAGAAATAAAAGCGACAATAGAAAATTAAAAAAAGCCAAAAAAAAAAAAAAAACGAGCAATGAAAATAAAGGAAGTGGTATGTGTAACACAAAAAAATAAAAAATAACTACAGCAACGTAATATTTACTTGAATTATATCAGAGTATTTGAGATTCTTTAGTTTTAATGAATGTGTTTACAGGAAGTTGGGTTTTCAACATTTTATATATTTGGACACACTCATGTATATGCAGACACATTTTTTTTATTAGTCTAAAAATACAAGTACTATGTGTATATAGCTATAAAGGAATCAAATTATTGTTTGTTAAGTATATACATATGTATGTAAGTATAAGTGTATATATGTTTTTTATTTAAGAGAGTGTTAGTGGTAGACTTTATTCCTTCTGTGTCTGTGTATATGTCTTTTAGTGTGAAAATGAACAACAAAAATCAGAAATAAGCATATTTTTCACTTTGATGATTACAGAAATAATGAAAATAAGTTAAATGTTATATATCATAGCAATGCTTAATATAAATGTTTGCATGTGTATATTATTAATAGATTTTTTTTTTAGTTTTTAGCCCATAACTCGGCTGTTTATGAACCAATTTGGTTGATTCAAAAAACCGAAATTTTTTAAAAATATTTATGACCGATCCTCATAAAAATGAAATCCGTAGCTTAAACAAGTGGTTGAAAAATTCAAAAATATGTTTTGCCCTATATTTCGGTTATTATTGGCCCGATTTAGTTCATTTCTTCAGCATAAAAACTTAGAACGAAAATTCCAAACCTTCTTTGCAAAAACCAAGTCTCTAGATTATGTAGAGGCTTTATAAAAATGAAAAATGGTTAAAAAGCTTTTTCTTTTTTGACAATTTTCCGCCATTTATGAATCAATCTTGATCTGCGACGAAAATTATGGAAGTTACAAATGGAATGACAAACTTATATATACCCTTTACACCAGTGGTACGGGTGTAAAAAAATTAATTCTGGAACAATCTTTACTTATTAACGCTTCTCATATATATGGAAAAATGAATAAAGTATGTTTAAGGTTTCATTTGATAACAAGAATATTACGTTCATTTAATTTTCTTAAATACATGGGACATTATCAAACATTTTTAATCTGGCTTAAACTAACTTCATTCTTAAATAAGTTTTGTGGTAATACTATTTTAGAAATTTAAACTCACAAGATTTTAAACTAATAGAGTTAAAAATTTTAGCATCACAGGATTCATTTGAAAGTTGTTCAACTTTAACTTTTTCCAATTCTTCTACACTTTTCGTTGGCTCGTTTATATTTTTTGATTCCATGCGGTCTTATATAAACTAATCAGCTTTGGAAATAAATTCTACACCCACTTTGTTGTTGTGCAGTCTTTCAACAGTTACATACAGGTTAGTAAAAGCAAGTTATGTATAGGATAGTAAAATCTTGATGACAACATATTTTAATTTTTTAATTTTTTTTTTTATTTTTTAAATTTTTTAATATCTCAAATTTTTTGGTTTTTTTGGACAGAGTCTATGCGCCCTTAACAAAATACAAATTTTGGAATTGTGACTAAAATTTATTGTAATTATGCATATTTTGCGTTTTTGATGTGCCCGAAATAGTCAACGCAGAAGATAATTTTAAAGTTTAGAAAACAAGAGTCAGTTTTTCGCGAGGCACATTCACCATTTCTAGTAAAATAACATGGATTACTGCGAGAACTTTGTTTTTTGTTATTTTCCACAATAAAAGCGAGGAATCCTTAAATATACTTTTTTTTAATTACGGAAAAATTGCACTTTTGTATTTTTTATTTCTTTATATTTTGATATAGCACATGCATTTATTAGAAATCTTAAGATATAATAACGGTCATAAATATAATTTAAATGTCAAGGATAGTTGAAATCAGAACGCTTTTGTTCAAACGGATTTTGTGTCTGTAAAGCTTAATGGAAATATAGAGGACCATAAAAAAATACTTGGTTTAAAAAAGGATCATAATATTAAATAGAATTTCTTTGTAATAAACTCTAATAAAATATATTTTCGTGTAATAAATGGAGAAATAACTCACATTCGATCCGCATTTTTCACATAATTTTCAAAATCGCGATTTTTATTATATTTTTTTTTTTATAATTTTAGTAGAAAATCCTAAAACATATACAATAATATATACAACTAAACATCATAACTTTTATTTAAAAACTCAATAAACTTTGGTATTGCTCGTAATTTTTTAATTTTTTATAAGAATTATACATAAGCTTCTAGTTTGTAAAAATTTTGATATGTTCAACCCAAAACCGTTATTAGTTTCGTGACTTCTACACAAAGTGATTGATGCAAACTAATTCTACATGAATTCGATTCACTTTATATTTGGACATATGGGTTATAATGACATAATATATATATATATATATATATATATATATATATATATATATATAAGATATATGGCCCATAATGTTCCATATGTCCTTTAATATGTGAACGTAACTTTAAGGAATTTGTAACAGATATATCAATATTGATATGTGTAGTATTGTTATCAGCTAATAAAAAGTTTTGAAGAATTATTTTATTTATTTTAAACTTTAAAATTAATTTATGATATTATTTTCAAGTCAGTTTCTCTTATAAAAAATGTAATGTGTAATTGAATTATAGAATAAAAGGAAAATAGTTCCAGAATCCAAATATTATATTTAAGATGAAAAATTTAGGCGAACGAGTTTGGTTAGGTGAATTGAGTCGCAAATCAAATGTTTACATTCCACATATGATCGGTCAGCATGATCATTTGGCTTTACATTTAATAAGTGGTTTTCGGCATACTTTTTGATAGTTTGTTTGGAATTTTATCTTTGAAGTTGTTGACACGTTATAAAAGGCTTCAATCATGAGCCATGAAATTTACTAAAGCTAAACTATATTACATTAAAGGCATAAATTATATTATTGATTGAAATTGAAAAACGAGCAAGATTTCAATGCTAATTTTGCTTTAATTTTATTTACTTTTCTTAATTTCAAAAAGCTTTTAGTGTTGGCGTAATTTATTTTGTTAAATTAAGATAAAAAGTTAATTAAAATTATAATGAAATGTAAAAAACAACTAGACGAGGGAAAAGTATAATTTTTGAACCAAAAATTGTTCGTACAATATTCACAACATGGTGCTAATTATAGAGCATTTTAATATAAAAACTACATGAGTTCGGTGGAGTATCAAACACAAAATTATAAAAAAAGTGTTAAATTTTGATTGATTTTGCAACTAAGTATTGCTTTTTAATAAATAAATGATGATTTACTTCCGAGTTTTTGCCAAAACTAAAAAAAAAATTATATAAAATTATTTTGAATATTCTGAATTTCTTTTTCTTACACAAAAGTCTAAGAGTTATTTATGTTAAAATATTTCGTGAGGTTAAATCGGTATTATTTTGAAGTTTAATACAATATCGAAAACTAAAGAAATATAAAATTTGAACTGTATGTTGGGCAAATTTAGGTAAATTTATTAGTTACTAAAAATAAAATATATTAGGTTTTGGGTGAGGTAGATATACCCTTGCTCCCATTAATTCAAATATTGTCTGACTCCTAGAAAATCTTTTCCCAATGGCTATCGAAAATTTTGATGTTATTTTTACCAGAATTTTAAAACTTTTTTTTTTTTATTTCAAGATATATGGAATGTAGGCGTGTACTTACTCATTTTTTTCAAAAGTTTTTTTTTTTTATATTCACCTCGAGTCGAAAGTAATACGTGTACCAAGTTTCAAATTTCTAAGATGTTTTCTATTTTTATAAAATTCATACCAATATTTTATTTGAAAACGGTTTTTTTAATTTCATGATACACAGGATACGATTCCAATATAAAAAAGTGGCAATCTCATGTATAATCTACATTTAACTACAATCGAAAAGCCTGACAGTATTTTAACAGTAAATACGTTATTGTAGAGGATATATATAAGTTTATAACTCTGTTTGTAGTTTTTATAGTATTCATCTAAGATCCCAAAAAGTATATCTTCTGAATCTTAATTGATAGGGAAGTCAATATAACGATGTCCTTCTATCCATCTGTCCTTCCGTCTGTTGAAATCAGTTTTTAGAAAGTCCAATTATTGGATATATATGTTTTATACATCAAATTATAGGAAATATTCCTCAGAGTGACGCTAGTAAAAATCTACAAAATCGATTCATTAATGGACAAGATATCGTCTTTTTATGGAATGGTTTTGAGGAAGAAAACTGACATATCAGTCAAAACACATTTCTGAACTTTGTGAAGCTTCTATATGAGTTTAAGAATTCGTTTTTGTACAAATCTGTTATAAATATTTTTCTAAAATTTCTGTTTTTAAAATTAACTATTTCGATCTATAAACAAGAAAAAGCATTGCAATGAATTTCAGTGTTGTTGTTTTTTGTTTAAGCAAGTAGTAGTTGTTGAATGTATATACATTCGCAACATAATCAGTTCTTATGTATGTTTGAACATTTTTTTAGTTGGAAATAGAAGCATTGCATTAACTAAGTGTTTTTTTTTTAATTTTTTTATATTTAAATTTGGTAGTCATCAGAAGCTGTCAGTGTTACTGTTGTTTATACCACACACCACCTTAGGTGGTTGGGGTATTATGCATTTGTGCTGATGTTTATAACGCACGGAAAAAAATCATCCAACCAGTAGACTCAGAATCACTTTCTAAGTCGATTTAATGATGTCCGTCCGTCGGTCTGGCTGGACTTCTGGCTGGCTATCCATGCAAACCTTTTGCACAAAGTACAGATCGTAATTTTGAAGGTAATGTAATGAAATTTGCCACGTAGGGCTTCCATGATACAAGGATGAACCTTATTGAAATTGGGTATAATCGGTCCATTATTTCTCCTACCCCCCATACAAATGTCCTCCCAGAATAGGGGTTTAACGATCATAAATGCTTTAAATATAGCAATATTTCAATGAAATTCGGTGCAAGGAAGTTTTATATAACTATCAAACCAAATTTCATAAAGACCGGTCAATTAGGAATCGGTTTTCATGCAACTATTTAGCTCCCATATAAAACCCCCTTTAGAAAATCACTTTAACTTGCATAAATCTCATACAAATTTTAGTATAAAGTATATATTCGACACAAATAAGTTTTATATAAGTAGAAATCACAGTGACAAATTTTATGAGGATTGCTCATATAGCTCCCATATAAGCCCGCTTTCGGGAGTCACCCTAAAGTGCATAAATTTATATAAATGTTAGTATTAACGTATATTTTATTTTACACTTAGTAAAATTATCGGTCTACATTTGTTCACATGTCTAATATAAGACGAATATGCCACGAATTTTGATGGACATACGCAGGGTATCATATGGTAGGGCTTGAGCGACTGTATCTTTCTTACTTGTTTTTTTTTTAAGATAGCAACGCTTGCTATGATAGTTTAAACTTGTGCTTACATTTTTGTAGTTTGGAAAAAAAAGTAGGTTATTTTTGTAAGCATAAATGTGAAAATATGAAATCTTACTTTAAGGCGTAAATTTCATTATTTGTCGATTAGGTGGTGAAGGGTATAAAAGATTTGATGCAGCCAAATATAGCACTCAAACTTGTTCAAATTAAAGATATATTAGAGTTAGGGAAGTCCTTGCTTTGAAGAAAAAACAAATAAGCCGACTTATAAATAATCTATTTCTATAGGTTACCACAAATTTTAATAAAGTTCTGAACAGTATTTTAGAAGAAATTTAGTTTTTTAATTTCAGGTAGGCGTTTCCTGCTACCGATTTTTTTTTAAACTACGTATATATTCTTTTTAAGTCGAAAGTAATATGCGTACCAAGTAGTCATTTTCTACAAGAATTCATTTCAATCTACAGAGGATAAAAGAATCAGGCGATCTCAACCCTATTAGAAATATATGAATATATAAATGAAAGGTTATATCGGTAATAAAATATTTCAAATGAAATTTTCATTTCTAATTAAATTTCCCTTTATGATTTTTAAGAGTTTCAAATAGTTTGAACATTTGAATTTTAATTATTAGTATTATTTTAAAGCATGTTTTTTATTTTTAATATTTTTATTTTTTAATAAAATAAACATTTTATACTAAAGCAATAGAAAGTAATTTCTTAAAATATTATTATCGGCCGTATTCGAAAAATCCTAAATCAGACTTATAAAGAATTATTAGGCAAAATTTGATAAACTGGTATTCAAAAACTATTGTTAGTTTAAAAGCTATTTTATAAACAATTTGTAAATACAAAAATTATAAAGTAGCTTTGCATCTACTTTAAATAATTTTTTAACCTTAGAATGTACATCGTTTTTATTGCCTTTTTCCGTGTTTGCTGTTTTTCGTTACGCCAAATCCAAATCAAATGTGTTAATCTTGTAGAATAAGTTGCTCTTAATTCATTGTATCATTTCTACTGTAAAAAATATATATTTCAGTCATGTTTTCGCATAAAAAATCATACAAGTTTGATAAGATAACAAAATGACAATAAAAATAAATTACTAAAACAAATTTTAAAATAGTAATGTTGATTTTATCACAAAGTATTCGTCATTCGAATACATTTAATTTTAACTAATAAAAATTAAAGAAATGCTCATTATTTATAATCGGTAATTTATTTTCCAATAAATCCGTATTTATTTTCAAAAATCTAAATAAACATTTTAGCGAATAATTTATTCAAACTGAAAAAGATTATTTACTTAAATAAAAAACAGAATATTAGTTAAAATCTAATTAATAATTGTTTTTGAACACAATGTTTTTAATAATGATTTTTAAGGATTAAAAGTTTGTTAAATATTTTGTATTTTAAAACTAAAGTAAGTTTTTTTCTTTTGTGAATATGGTCGTATATAAATAAATTTAAAAATTGGTTTGTATTTGCATATTATCGAAATTCTTTAATATGATGCGAAAATTTAATGTTGGCAGAAGTTAGAAGAGATTACCTGAATCAAGAACACTTTGTCAACCATAACGAAAAATACTTTGGGAATTGGTTTTTTAAAATTAAAAGTCTTAAACAGAAAAGGACATATGAGGAAGCGCACACCCAAAAAGATATCGATCATGCAAAAAAACTGAGAATGATTTATTGTTAATATTTTATTTTTAGCATAACATATATTATGAGTATTACTGACCTTTTCAAAAGTTCATAAACAATAAAACCAAATTATTTTATTTGCTTTATTGTATTTAATATTATAAATCTCCTATAGAAATTTTTGTCAGATTAATTAATGTTTTTTTTTCATTTTCTACAAAACTGTTAATTTTATCATTTAAGAACATGCATACAACTTTACTTACAAAAATAATTTGTAATTTTGTTTCCACAAAGCATAAAACAATTTTTTTTTTGCTTTTTTGTACTTAAAAATTCCAAAGGATTTTTTAATAAATTGCTTGGTTTTTGCAAACAAACATGGGTTCGTTTCGTTATTTTTCCTGTGTACTTATGCTTCTGCTTGCAGTATTATTCATGAATTAATACCTCTCAGATTAAATTTGTGAATTTTACATACTACTCCTCTTACCTCTAAGTATTACAACTAGCAAGCAGTCAACAAAAGTCCTACTTAGTCCTCTTTTAGACTTCTCAAGGAACAACATATCAAACAATTACATACACTAAATGCCTACCAAGTTTCATAAACACATAGAATTATACATATACTTTTATAAATGTATGTATGCATGAATATATGTACATATGTATAAAACGGAAACTACCATTCTACTTAAGCGGATATTCATCTTGAATGTTTGGGTTTGGTTTGGCAGGCAAATTAAATTAAAATGATCCTCAATGCCTTTGTGGTGGGAGAAAAATATTTTTTTGTTGCTGTTATTGTTGCTGTATGTTATGTATGTATTTTACTTTAATTTTTTTGGTTTTGTAAATGTTGTAGTTGTTCTTTTTTTAAGCCATAGGGTGCAGTAGTGGTGGTATTAACTAGTAGTCTAATATACAGTGTGTATGTATGTGGAAATGATTGTTTAAATCTTTTCCTTTACTTTGTTTTTTTTTTTTACTTATTTTGATGTTAGTATGTCTGTGAGTGTAAACTTTATAGGTTGTTCATTTGTTTGTAAGGTTTTCCCCTTTTATTTTGTGTTGTACGTATTTCCTTAAATATTCGTTTAATTTATTTTTGTGATGTCGGCATGTTAAACTGTTATGTGCAAGTGTTTATGATGTTTCTAAATTTGAATATATTTTGAATATATACATCAAATGGTAAAGATAGTCTAGCATTTTAAAGATTCTAGACCACTCAAACAAGAATGAATTTAATTTAAAAAGATTTTTAAATAAAATATCAACATTTTTGTCTCTGGAGCTTAATTTAGAAAAAAAAAAATCAAATGTTTATAAAATTAATTAAAGAAACCTAGAGCAAAGGACTGCGCACGAAAAAAATCCATGCACACTTTAAGGCCTATAACTTTCACTATACGTGAAAAAGTTAGTACCGTTAACTTGTTTACATTTGTTATTAAGTGCAAAATTTTGTTGTGATAGCATAATTTGATTTTTTTTTTAACGAAAATACAACAGTAATCATGCAAACGCATAATTCAAGTTTATAACCAAAATATATATCATTCATATAAAGCAATTGCTAGGAATGCAGTTGATTTGGAAGATGCTGTTCTTTAGTCATAAATATTGCAAAAGTTATTGATCAACCAGCGTTGCCATTTTAGTATTTTTAAAGCCTAATATAGCCTTTTAATTTTGCCTTTAACCTCAAAATTTTCGTTTCGTTTTTTTATATTTAACAAAAATTTTCGGCTGCATCACTTCATTATACAAATCAATAACAACTAATTCGAAGAAAAAATTTAATTTTTTTTCTGGCTTTATTTTTTGTGACATTTAGCCTACTTTGACTTTTTTAAAGTTGAATTTAGACCCTTTTTTCTCGCCTCCAGGCAAAACTATGATCGACGAAAGAAACCTTGTTGCCCTAAGAAAACGTCAATTTACAGACTATAGGATCGCAAACAAAACAATATGTATTTTGAAGGATAAGCTCTATGTCTATGGATGAAATGTGACTCATTTATTAAATTGCTAAGCATCTTTCATCAGAAAAGTTAAAAAAAGTAGATTGAAGACCCACAAAGTCAAAAAAGTTCCTAAGATGAGTCTAAGGGTTAACGGAAAGTACGTACTGTCGAACTTTTTACAACATCCTGCTCAGGAATTTTATATTATACACATTATGGGATAAATATTTTGTAAAAAAATCATAATTGTCGAAAAAGCTTTTGATGTGTCAAGCCATTTGTGCGATCGGGAAAAAAACTCTTTTATTCATAACAAATGACACTTTTAACAGAGGAATGCATGCAAATATGTGCTCTCGAAAAATATTTCTTTTTATCATTAGAACGCACAGTGAATGAAATTATTATTTTTTTTTTTTAATTTAAAACTAAAATAGAAAACAAAATTTCAGAAAGATTAATCCATTGTTTCCGTTGTGATAAGCTGAATTATATGCAATAATTTTTAACTCCAAAATTACTTATTATTAAATTTAAATGTATTTAAAGAAGTCGTCTTAAAAATATAAGTAATTTGTGTAAACAACTGGTTCCTAAACTATTTCCTAACGCTTCTAAAAAACTACACAGAGAAAACAGATTTGTTACCACAACCAAATTTGTTCGGTTCTAAAAACTATCTACAAAATTCGATTAGAATAACCGAATGTTAATGGTAGGATTAGTTGTATTATATGACTATTGTGAATTAATTTCACAACAATTTGATATTTTTCTTCAATTACTTTTATTGAAAATAACAAAAATAAGTTAAAATAAAAATTTAATAAAATAGAAATATTATTTAAAAAAACTAGATCAATACAATAAAAAAAGCTAAGCATTTACAAACAGTTTGTAATTCCATCTGTTTCTTGTTTTTAACTACAAATTAGTAAAGTAATCATAATATAATTTTGCATTTATAGGAACAACAAGATTATTTGTATCCGGCTAGAGGACATCGCACATAATTTAAGACATTGAGTAGGAATTACATAAGACCTAAAAACGTACATACGTAAGTATTAAAACAAATCTATAATCAAATAAAATGTAGACAAAATCATTATACTCGTATGAACGTGTTGCATTTTCTCATGATCCAAAATTTGTAATTGAGCTATAATTGCTTCTTTAGTAATATAACTGATTTCCAAATTATAAATACGGTACAATTCTCATCTTAACAAAGGGCCAAACTTTGGCATGGATATTTACGAAATTTTCTGCACAATTAAAAAAAAAAAAACTAAATTAAAAAAAACTAAATTTTTATTAACAACATAAAAAATCGATTAAATTTTTAACTGTAAATATCGAATTTTTGGTTTTTCAATATTAGCAGAATAATTTACAATATTGAGACTAATTATGAATTTAAAACACCAATATATAATATCCAATCTCTATATATTTACAATAAATTCGGTTGTATGTTCCAACTCTTCTAAATAAATTTTAAAAACACACGAATTGTTTTTTTAACTAAATTTTGTTTTGCAGGAATATTAATTTGTCATATCGATAGAGCCACAAAAGGTGAAAGCTTCCCATTTACTATATCTTCTTAACATCTGGAAGGAACTATAGTCTATAATTTTTATTCTTTAGGGCGTAAAATAAGGCAAAAGCTGTCCATCCCTATATCTTCTTAACTAATCAACCGACCTTCTTGAAATTTGCCAGACAAATAGTATAACATCTGGAAGGAACTATAGCATATAATCTTTGTTATTTAATACGAGAAATAGGACAAGAGTAGTAAAAACTGCATTATATTCTTAACTAATCAAACGGTTTTATTAAAATTTGACGTGCAGATACTGTAACGTGTGAAAGGAACTTAAAAATATAAATATTTTTTGGAATTTCCAACATTTAGATCGCAAAATATGGCAAAACGGGTAAAAGCTCCCCCTACCCATATCTCCTTAATTAATTATCCGATGATAGTTCCAATTCTTGAAGGAACTAAAGGCTATAAATTTAGAGTATAAAATAATGCAAAAAACAAAAAGCGAAAACAATTAGAATTCAAATATTCACTAGGAATAATTTATTACAAAGAACTAAAGACGGCAAAGTTTATTTGGTGTTTTTATGATTATGGTTTTTTGAGAAAAGTATGCACTTTTTTAAGAACCATATATAATTAATTTTCTGAAATTAAGTGCAACACAAGTGTATCAAACTCGTAGGTTTCGTTCGAGTGTGTATTGCAGATTATCATTTGCAAGTGTATAAAATACAATTAAACCGTTAATCGCATACATACTTCTATTAGTTACATGAACAAATAATCAGTACTGAAATAATTTCAATAGTTGCAAACAGCTATTGTAAAAGTATGATTATGTAAATGTAAATAATAATGAATATATATTGTTGCATATATAAGTTTGAGTGTGTGTATCAATAGTTGTCATTGAATTGTTATCACTTTTGCTGTCAACAACTTGGCAACAAATGACAACAAAACAAGCAGGAGTAGAGCACCGTAAAATGGCAATAATCTGGGGTGATGATGGTTTATAATGAAAGTAAAATAAATTCACGCATGTTTTGCTCTGATTTTATTCAGTTTTTTTTTATTCCAACATTCATTCATTCATTCGTCTTCTTTATTTTGTTGTAATTTCATTAAGTTTGATTGTCTGTAATACATTTGCCAGCATTTGCTAGGAAAATGTGTCAATTTGCAACAAAAGGAGTTATTGGGATTTTTGAAAAATAAAAAAGGGAAAAGAGGAAAAGAAAAAAATAATACAAATGAATCCTATAGGACACATGATAACAATATAATATATTCATACAAGAATAAAAAAAAAAAAAACAAAACAGTGAAATGAATGAAATCAACAGAGGGGTGCAAAGGCAAAGTAAAAACAGTAGCTATGGGGAGGGAGAGTGTGAGAGACTAGTCGTTGACAACGTCAACAGTTTTGCAAGGAAACAAGACCAAACTCACAAACATTCGCACTTACGAGATTTTATAGCTTCGTTGCTACAGACAAACACTCGAGACGCGCTTATAGACAAACAAACAAATGACAAGAAGTGAAATGAAACGAACAAACGGAACCAATCTTATTTACTTTAGTGTTACAACTGATACTAAATGCATGAATATATACGAGAGTAATCTGAATTTTTTTTTTATTTTGAAAGATAAAGAGATCTAATGATGACAAATAGTAGGCGAGGATTTGGAGTTATTAAATAGCAGCACTTCAGGCTTCTTCTTAGTTTTGTAAACAAATATATAGGTCAGTACATATTTTAAATAAGACCGAAGTAGTACCGAAGTGATTATAGGCTTACAGTTCATAGAATGAACGCATTTTTAAAGTGCCTGCTGATATTTTCATCTCCTAACTCAGCGAAAGGTCGTATATATATATATATATATATATATAAGTGAAATAATAAAATTAAAAAGACTGAATAATATTTATTCTAATCAGAAAAACTTTTCATTCTGCCCTCCTATAAATTTTGTACTTATATACATATAATAGTATATAGGCTTTAGAGATACGATACGTGTCAGAGCATACATTAATCGAGAGCAGAGATTGTCCCATGCATTTCCTTGTCAAAACTAATTGCGCTGCATATCAGTCAAATGTCACAGGAAGATTTCTTTTTTCATTTTTTTTCTTGGCTCCCTTTTTTGATTTTATTATTTGCTACACTACCTTTCAATACCCTTACAAATACACATGTATATATGAATAGTTTGCCACTAATGTGACAAAAAAAAAAAAAGATAAAAATAAAACTGATATGGATAAAATGCAAATTGGTTTTCTTGTTGTATGCAATGACAACAGTAAATAAACAAGAAATAATTTTGATTGTGTCTTCAAAGGCAAATGACAGCAGAAAAGGAATTTTGTACAATTTATCAAGGTAAAAAATGGGGTCAGGAGTCACTCTGTAAAACTTACCCTAAAGAAATCCCACGTTGAACCATGCAATAAAGTACCGTATTGTACCTCTGTTTGCATGGCCAAATCCTCAGGTGAATTGATGGGTGTAACCATGCGTTCAACGGTGAGAAAGGCAGCCAAATTGGCTGTATATGAAGAAATTAAAATGAGTGTAAAGAACCACCAAACGGCGCCTACAATGCGTCCTGATATTGATCGCGGTGAAACATCACAACCTTGTTGCATGAAGGCGGCCAATGAAAACCAAAATGAGTTTAATATACTAAAATCATTAACGGCAGCTGCAGATGTGGCAGAAACTGTAGTACCGTTGGTGCCTGTAACACCAGGTGTAACAGCTGTCATAGGTCCTGGAACGGGTACTCCACCTATTATACCAGGAGGCTGTTGATTTGAAAGCTGATCATGATGTGTATGGGTATCTATAAGATATTTAACAAACAAATTTATATGAAATAAAATCAACAAAATGTTTTATTTTTGTATTTATTTTTCATGAATATAAGTGTACAATATATAAAAAAAAAAGAAAGAAGAACAGAATTAATTTTAATTCATATGTGTTCTAGATTTGTGGCTGTTTTTTGTTTATTTCTTCTTCATGCTTTTTCCCCCTGCTTTATTACGCTATCATTTCAATAGACAGTAACATCCAGAACAGCATGAACAACAATATTGAATGATGCCAACATTTTGTAAAGAATGATACAAAACATGTGTGAGTATCTGTTTTTGTTTTGGTTTTTTTATTTCTAGTACTATGGGCATAATAAGGGAAAAAATTTGATTCAGCCTTATTGATAATTTACGATATCGGCTTCTTCACATCATTCGTTTACTAATTTTAAATACACAAAATGGGAAACATAATAATTAGATACTCAAGTGGTGCTAAATTGATGTCAACTGGCACCAATTTTGGTTATCGATGTG
Organism: Protocalliphora azurea; assembly: GCA_932274085.1. Taxonomy (NCBI): domain Eukaryota; kingdom Metazoa; phylum Arthropoda; class Insecta; order Diptera; family Calliphoridae; genus Protocalliphora; species Protocalliphora azurea. Next base: position 150,193,993 of record OW026522.1, read on the forward strand.
AACAGGCAGTGTAAAATTTGAATACATACGGAGCAGATTCACTATTGACACTAAATGGTATTGTTTCCAATACGTATGTGGTCGAGTTTGCTCTGAGTGCAAGAAGATTATTATTTGAAGGCCTTTATAAATTTAAGGGATTCAATAAAATTATATTAAATTTAAGCCAGTTTAAACGGTATTTATGCTTATCTGATCCCTTACATAATACCTTATTGTTTTTTTTTTTTTTTAATAATTTCTTGTTTATAATTTTTATTCAAAATTTAAATCTTTATTATGTTTCTTATCCCATAGTGCAAAAAAAAAAAACAAAAAAAATGTATTATTTCAGCTCTGAAATGCATAGTAAAAAAATATTCGTTAAAACAAATTTCTTATATATATATGTTAAAGTGCCTTGATTTGTATGCAGACAAAAAGTGTTGCAAATGTGCTCCCCTAAACTTGAAGACACTCGTAGATACGTTTTAAGCTTATCCCCAAAATATTTCGGTTTAATTATTTTGCTCACGTCAGCTGGGCCATTTTTAATTAATAATTTTTTAATGTTTGTTAAAAAATTGCAACATACGATAGACAAATAACGTTTACCACATAATATGTAAAAAAATTTTTTAAATTTGTTTTGATTTTCGCAAAACTAAAATTTTAGTAAATTTTCTAATATTTTATTTTAAATACTTTTTTTTTTATTAAAGTGTGAATATTTTGGACATTTTCTATCGTAACTTTAATTTTAGGGTAATGATGAAAAGGTATCATTCAATACTATTGAAATATGCATTAATTTAACCCTTTAGTTGCTCAAGTAATATTTTGAGATTTCCAGTCCATAATTGTTTAAGTTAATTTTTGTGCCAAATAAATGGTTAGTTAAGAAAATAAATGTCACCAAAAGAATTTATCACTCACTAAATTTAAAAAAATTTCTTTAATTCGATTATTATCACAGTTTTAAAGGAACATATTATATTTTTCGTAAAGTCATCTATATTGAAATATAATAAATATGTCCATGCGACTTATTTATAAAAATTGCTACCATAACCTTTCGGGAACAAAATGCATAAAATTGACCCTCTTGCAGTTAAAGGGTTAATTACGCGTAATTTTCAATACCATTATGATTCCAGTGGTATATTAAAACCCAATATATGTTGAAAAAGGTCCGAAATATATAAAGAAAATATGACAAAAAAGGTTAGTAAAATCTAAATGTTCCCCAACTGAAAAGAGACAAACAATTATTTAAATGGATATTCCAAGCATTATTTACTCGTAATGAAAATGATAACAATATTGAAAGAAATACATATTTTTAGAGGAGCATTAAAAATGGTCCAGCTCACGTAAATTTAAATATTCCGATGTAATATTTTGGGAATTATATGAGCACCAATCTTCATTTCTAGAGAGTTACATTTGCAACTTTTTCTCGAGAGGCTGTTTAATGTATGTACGTGTAAAAGTATGAGTTACTTTTCAACTTATGTATGAATGATTACACATACAAATGTATACGGGTATGTTCATATATATGTATGTGTGTGTGAATGATAAAATATTTTCCTTTTGTTGATTTCAATATTGTTGCAGGTTCATTTTAATGTTTGTTATTTCATGTTGGCTAAGTTTTATAACATGGTTTAAAACTGTAATTTCAATTATTCGATTATAAGAATAAATTGAATCGGTATTACTATATATATTTTTTTCCAATTTTTTAAAAATTTCGAAGAGTTTTCTTTGTTTTGTTTTTACATTTTGGCTTTTAAAGTGAGGGTCTACATATTTATGATGAAGCCTAAATTATTCTTACGATCGTCGGTCCAATAAACTAATTATTAAAATTTAACTTTCAAGAAGTTGTTCGGTGTTCTCAGGAGAAGCTTTTATAGCGAGTGAGTCAAAAATGTTTTTTAGCTGGTCGAGCAATATGTAGTCGATCATTGATCATTTTTGTTCAATGTTCTTTCTAAACGATCACCAGTGGTCGTTTCACTCAATTTTAATAGCTCATAATAGATGACACCCTTCTAATCCCACCAGATACAAAGCATTGCCAAAGCCATAAATATTCACTACTCTTGTTCATTTTCATAGTTGGCCGATCTTCCCATACGATATTTTTCACTTTGAATTATCATAATGGATTCATTTTCATCTCTCGTAACTAAAAAGACTTCGTTTTGTCGCGCTAAAGCAGAATTTCAGACATGCAAAATCGCCTGGCTTCTCACAATGATTTCGTTTAATAAAAATAATGAAGTAAAACTTCCCGGAAATTCTTCTTTTTGGTACGAAACATCCCATATTCAAAGTTTTATAAAACTGTTTACGTTTCTACAGAGTAAAATATACTGAATAAATAAGTATAACGACTGTACTTGTAAAAATGGACCACTTGGAAAAATACCGCTTAGGCAATGTAGTGTAAAACGATAGGAATTTATGGATGCATCCAGTATTCGTTGAGCTGTAGAGTTATTCATTAGCGGTTTAATTTAGTTTTAAATAAAACATTTGAAATAAAATTGGAAATCGGAATATTTGTTATGATTCGAAAGAACATTCTCTGAAATTTAAAAATTATTTCATTAAAATACTGGACGCGACAACGCTGTAGGAGGTCCATTTTGAAAGCCCAATTTCTGATCACATTTTGCACCATTGTTATGGTGTGCATAGTCGACTTTACGAGCCCATTGCTTTCCTGGTAAGCTAGCAGGTATAATTGGAAACAAAAATAAAACTACTACTGAATAAATAGTTATTTTTGTTCGAGTTGTCTACAAATTCATGTAGTTATTTTTAGACTCTAGGAATATGTACCTAAACGAAAATAAAAATAAAAATAAAAAACAAAAAGATTTTGCCGTCAGTGTGATTTGAACTTGGACACAAATTAACCATTCGTTTTTAATGACTAACGTCTTACTCATTATACCATCTCGAACTTAATTTTCTAAGTGGCAAAAGCTTTTTTTATAAAATATAAAATATCTTTTTAGACATTTTGTTATAAAAAAAATAACAGCATTAGAATGGGATTGAACCAAAAAACTTCTGATTGCTAATCCACGTGATTGCAATATTACTGTGCTATTATACTATTGAGTACTTATTTATGTAATATATAGTAGGCAAATAATAATGACGTCTCATTACTGAGAAACTACTTTAATAAGTAGTTGCCATTATCGAAAACCAAAAAGTTTTTAGTGGGAAGTTATTGGATGTTACGCGACCAAGCAAATCATATACAGTTCGTAGTGAGAATATTCTGGCTGTAGCTGAGAGTCTAGGTGAAGACCGTGACCAATCGATTCGATGCCGTGCGCAGCATCTTTGCCTACCATATGGAATTGCTTGTCAAATTTGATATCAGGATCTTGATATTAAAGCCTCATTTGTGGTTTAAGGTTTCTGATATTTTTGAATTAGATAAAATTTCTTGGTAAAAGTTTTGAAACCTTTGTGAAGATTCATCAAATTTGAGCTTTCAGAAAATCGAAAGGCCTGACTTATTATTTTAAACACAAATAAATTTGTATGCAAAACTTTTCAAATATGAATTTAATCGAATCGAATACATGACATTTCAAGAAAAACTTATAACAATAGTTGGCAGTTATCTTTTGATACCATTTTTTTTTGTTTATATTTGTTTTTGCTCTTATTGTTGTTTTGGTAAATAAAAAAATAAAAACTACAACTTTGCAAATGTTTTTGAAGTAGTATGGGTAAGATTGTATGTATTACATGTGGTGGTATTTGATGGTTGTGCCTTTGACTTTTTATTCCTCATGACTACACATATCTTTCACTTGGGGAATTTATCCAATGCGTTATTTTATTTTTTTTGTTTTATTTTTTTTTTAATTTTATACGTAGATATATGAATAACATAAGGATTGTAAGAGGGGATTCATTCAATATATACACATATGTATAACTTTTTTATTTTCGAGGTTATCACGTTGCTTGCCATACAATGAATGAAATACTTTTTTCTTATAAAAAATAAAATTCAAAAGAAAGTAGAATATGCTGTTTTTGTTGTTTTAGTTGAGGTTGTTGTTATTTTTTATCCTTACGCAGAAATTAAATTAAGCCATATATCCCTACTATCGTCATTATATACATGTGTTTGTGATGTTTACATAAATATAAAAACATTAATACAAATACATGCCCTCATATATCTGTTATATTTTTACTATCCATGTATTTATTTTTGATAGCGTGTGTGTATGTAGATAACACAATTCTTTTGAACATGACTGATTTGAATTTCTGATATATTTCTTTTCCTCTTCTACTTTTTTTTATTTATTTATTTATTTTTCTGAATTATCATTTAAGAAAAATATTTATGCTTGTGGCAAGCAATGTCTGAACTAGTCCTTAAAATTTGCTATGTTACACGTGGCGTTCTCTTGAAGAAACGTGAAAAAATTATTCATAAATAGTTTTAGTATTCAAAGAATATTACGTGTTTTGTTTGAGAACTTGTTTATTAAAATTTATAACAGATCACAAGGATTTTCGTTAATGATTGGAATATCTTTTAATTTAAGTGCCAGATAATGAGAGAAAGTGAGAAAGAGAACATGGAATATTTGAATTTATTTTACAGACTTAAATTCACATTGTAATACAGATATTTTATTATAATGGGCTGGCGTTTTTATGTTTTTATTGCATACAATTTGAATTTCTAGTATTGGTTTGATTTATTTAAGAGTCCTTAACAAACAAATTGTTTAATTTCGTTGAAACATGGGCACTAATAAAAACAGAATTTCAACAAAAATTGTTTTTAAAGTAATTGTATTTCTGTGGCTAAAAAAAAAACTACATAACTTAAGCTATGTCATTTTCAATTTTTCTAATTGTTAGAATTGTTTTATTTCATTATATACTTTATAAATTTTTTATAAAAATCTGTCCATTACTTTGGTTTGCATAGAAATATAATTGGTTTGATTTTGCTTTTTTAAAAAGAGTAACAATCGTATAAATTATCATATGATTTATTCCATATTTCGTATAATAAAATTCATGATTGAATTTAATATACTTATTTGAAATATGCAGTTTTTAAGACATACATTTTATTTTCATAGTATTTTGAAGATGGAATAAGTACATAATTCAACATATTCAAGATATATTTCAAAATTCTATTTTGGAAAAAATGTATAAATTAAGATATTTTTTAAAGAAGATATTAATTTTGTTACTTTATTGCTAGCCGATATACATATAGGTTTGAAAAATATATCAAATTACTTTCGTACGAACTGCAGATATATTTACGCGGTACACAATTAAAAATTGTATACCTACGACCTTTAATTTCCTTTTTGCCATAGATATTTTCATTATAGAAAATTTTCGATAAATTTTGGTTATAAAAAATTCTCGATAAATTTTTGTTATAGAAAATTTTCGATAAATTCTGATTATGATTAATTTTTTATGACGTTATAGAAAATTTTTGTAATAGAAAATTTTCGTCATAGCAAATGTTCGATAAGTTTTCGTTATAGACAATTTTTTATAAGTTTTCGTTATAGAGAAATTTTCATCAATTTTCGTTGCAGAAATTTTCGATAAATTTTTGTTGTAAAAAATATTAGAGAAATTTTCGTTAGAAACAATTTTTGATAAATTCTCGTTATAAAAAAATTTTCATAAATTTTCATTTTACAAAAAGTATTTTAAATTTTATTTTTATAAAAAATTTTCAGTTTTATTTTTTAGAACATTTTTGGTAAATTTTCTCTGCTTTGAATTTTTGGTTAATTTTGTTTTAGAAACAATTTTATGACAAAATCCTTTTTTCCTTTTTTTTTTTTTTTTGTTTTTCTATTAAAATATTTAGGGGTCAAAATGGTGAATTTATGTTTTAAAACGCAATTTTTGACGTTACAGCTTTAGTTTAAAGACATGCTGAAAATTTTCCCGGCTTCTCGGGTTGTAAAGTTAAAGAAAAATATACGTTTGTTGCAAAAATTTCCTTAATCTTTATGATTTTCAAAATAACTTTATACATTTTTAGTTTATGTCAAGGATTCTCTTGTGTACCTATAAACTCTGGTAAAATGATTTTGCATTTTTAAACATTTATGTATGTATATATCATAAATTAAACCACTTCATAAACCATAAATTACTTTACACAACTTACCTGTTTGATATTGAACAATACGCCATTCGTATGGAGAAAATCGCGAGACAAAGAACAACACAATACTGACTCCAATGTAGCTGAATATCACGCTGACCTAAAATGACAACACACGCCAAGGAAACAAAGAACATATTAAATTTACGTTTCATGTGGACATGTTGCAAAATAAATTACATGAAATTCAAAGAATAATATACACAAATGAATAACATAATCATACTTAAATAATAATGATGAAAATCAGTATAGTATTCGTCAGTGGTAAATAATAATTTGCCCCAATTGGCATTGTATGATGTTATTATTTTTAATCTTCTTTTTACGTCAGAAATAAGTTTATTATGCCTTATTTGTTGAACTAAACGACGAATACAAAAATTGTCATTTCATTGTCTGCTCATTAAGATAATTTTTACTTTAACTCTAGTCCTGCAGAGTGTTGGTTGGTGTAAAATATTTACCTGAATAAAGTCACTATACTATGTTCATACAGACACAAAATAAATAACAACTTGCAACAATGTACAGCTATTTGCAAAAGCATTATTAAAATTTACTTATACTTAAAGACAGCCATGTGTATATAAGTACTCATATGCGTATGTGTGCATGTTAGTTAATATATAAAAATACCAACCATATCTCAAACAAAAGCAAGTATATACTCGTGTTTCTTAAGTATACAGTTTCCATAAATACTAGATTTTTTTGCAAATTTCTTCTAACACATACACAAACATATGTATACATACATACATACGTACATTATACATATAAACTCGTGTACATACATATATATACATACTCTCTCAGAAACTGTATAAATAAACCAACATATGCCTGTTTTTTTGAGGGACTTTAATGGAATCATATAAATATGTGTGTGAAATATACACAAGGCCACCTAAAATCGTATAAGAAAAAGAAATTATGGAAATAAAAAAGTGAAACATGAAACAAAATTGTTCATTTAATTTATGTCAAATTACTTGTTGTTACTTTATCTACTGTTAAATGTTTTGTTATTAGCTGTTAACGTCATCTCCCTTAGCTGTCTGTTAAAGAACAACCACAAAATAACAACGGTAACCGAAAAAAACAACATCTATAATAACTAATAACGAGGAAAAAAGATGTAAGAAACCAAAAACGTGTAGAAGTGTAAAAAAGAACAAAAAAAAGAAATCTAAACCAAATGCTCTTGTTTGACTGCGTGTGTATGTGTAATTTAAGGTGTAATTGTAAGTACTCATATGTATGTACTCGTAAAACTATATCAAATATCTTAGTATTTGCATTTGTATGCGAGTGAGAAAGGTCTTTTAACTGACAAAGACCTTTTAACTGTCAAACATTATTCATAACTCTAAATACGAGGGTTGACACAAAATTTAATTTGAGACTTCTTAAATATATATTTTATATTAAAAAAAAGTTAATATAATAAACGTAAAAAAAAAATATTTTTAAACTTCTTATATAATGAAAAGTAACGATGTTACGTTTCCAGCTCAAATTAAAACTTATTTCATTTCATTTTAAAATAGCATTTTTCAAAATTTTTGTCCTAACATTGTCATTTTACTTGCTAGATCAAAATAGATAAAGATCTTTTCTCGGTTTTTGTTATTATTTTTTTATATTTCTGCCAAAGCAACAATATAAAAATTTTATATCTTAAGAAAGGTCTTTAAAAGGCACATTTAACGTGATAACTGAAATTCGCACTATGATGAAATATGTTTGGAATTTTTATTCCAAATTTCTCGACAAATAATTTTCTATTATACAGAAAAGAATCTATACAAACAAAAAAGCAATGAATAAATTTTGAACAATATAGCTTCGGTATAAATTAATAATTTTATGCCAAAAATTAAAAAAAAATATGAACAGAAATTTCAGTTACGATCGATCTGTACAAAGTTTGGTACTCATATTTGTGCTCACATCAAATGTATTTGTGCCGCATTTCATTAAAGTATTCCCATATTTAAGGAATTTATGATCGTTAAACCGTATTCCGGGAATATATTTGTGTAGGGGTTAAGTGAAACCAATGTTAACTTTACGAATTACACTTAAGCCAAAATATTAGATATTGCTGAACGGACAGCCGAACGGACGGCGGAGTAGGTTCAAAAATTTTTTTATTACAAAGATTATTTTTTTGATATAATAATGAGCAATTTATTACTTCTTCCTGAATTAGTCCTTATTTTCGTGGTATTCAAAACCTACTGTGGGATTGTTGAAATCATTTGATTAATTTACCTGAGTGTAACTTTGTATGAATAACTCTGTATGTTTGAGAGCATTAGTATGGGTAGATTATAATAATTCTCATATCGTATAAGTCGGTGAAAAATAGGTCATAAAATCCATTAAAATTTTTAAATTAAATATAAATATTCGAATACCTAATAAAATGAACTGAAGATTTAATTTTCTTTAAGAAATTTACTTTAATTCCTTCCATCTGGGATTCTCTTAACATGCGTAATATTTAATATATAAAAGTATCTTATTATCTTGACTTATTTTATTCATATTAGTTTTCTGTTCTTTGAGGGTGTGCGCGCGAGTATGTATATTTTATTGTTATTATATGTCTTCCTCGATTTAAGATAATATTTGTTTTATTTTTGTGAGTTGTTTTCATTTGTTTAGATGTATTTTATTTGTGTTTATTTGAATCTTACTGTGTGATATATTGTCTGTTGCTGTTGCCCCTGTTTGTGGTTGCTTTTCGCTTATGATTATTAATTTGTATGAATGTGCTGTGGAAATTAAATTGAATTAAATTAAAATTTAATATGCTCAATAAAAACCTTTAAGCATTTCACTTTTAATTATATTTACTTTATGGAATTGTTTATTATTCGTACTCTCTTAAATTAAAAGATACATTGATGTACTTTATAGTGAAGTATATGAAATAGAAACATAAAAAATAAATTTTCTAGATTCTAGAGACATATGAATTAATTTAAAAGTTTTTTATAAGGAATTGAAGTGATTTAGAAGAGTTAAAGGTAGTTGAAAATATTATTGAAGTTGTACAAAGAAAATATTGATTTATAACAATAATGTATATTAGAAATTAGAATATGTATTATTCTTTTTATATTTAAAGCGTTTGAGCAAAAAATAATTATTTTGAAAAATCAGAAACTTTTGAAGCCTCTAACAGTTAAAGCTGCCTCAGGGCATATTTTCTTATTTTATTTTTTTGAAAATAATTTATATTTTAACTTCTTATCGTATTCTAAGCAGTTGGTTAATTAAATAAACTAAATATCTACCTAAATATCTACATTAATTATATTTTTAATCAGAAAATTGATTTTATATATTTTTGCTTCGACCGTTAAAGGGTTAAACTCAGGTAATTGGTAGCAACCTAAACAAAAATAATAAAAAGAAAAACACTGTTATTACTGTAGTGAAACAAAATCGTGAAATAACAATTTTTTTTAAAAAACATTATAATATGTAATAAAAAATGATGCTTTATTTTTTATCTGTGTAGTGATTATTTCAAAATTTATACATATTTTTTTAACACTTCATAAATAATTGTAGCTGATTTTGACGGTTAATTTTTTGTTAAATGTTTTACGGAATATTATTTTTTTAAGTCTTTAACAGTTTTTTTGTCAATAACTGATATTAAATCAGTTAGGATTGAAATGAAGTACTTATGGACTACAAAAAGGGATTTTTCACATTACTCGACGATAAAGAACAAACGATAGAGTAACGGAATTAAGACATCATTGTTTTCTCTATAAAAGTTTCAATTTTTTGACTAAACAACACTTTGGACTACACTAATTTTGAAGCCGCATAAATGATCAAAAAATTTAAAATAATTTTATTTAGTATAATCTTTCAAAAGTTTTAAAATATATTTTGCATTTCACTCTTGCTAAAACATTGAATTAAACAAGACATTTCTCTATGTATGATAAAATGTTTGAGCTAATTTAAAGGATGAAAATTTTCTAATTTTTTTGTAAGAAATACGCATTTGTTTAGCTAGAATACAAATTTTACAACAACTACAGTTTTCTTTTGTCCAAAATTATTTTAAGAATTTCACGTTTTAAGATATAACTTTGACTATTCAATGAGGTATCGGACGTTACGTATCTAGGCAGAATTCATGTAATGGAATACTGTTTTAAGTTAAAGAAAGTACTTTACTTTTTAATATGGTAAATTTTGTAGAGTTTAGATAAAAATCTACCGTTCTCATATAAACATAGGAAAAAAAAACTATACTTACAATTTATTATATTATCATGTAAATTTACTCTATGTATAGTAGGTAACTTGACTCCTAATATAATTAGGGCAAAAATACATATCGTGTTTAATTTCAAATAATTATTCTTACTGTATATACATTAACTCTAGCTTAGTAAGTATAGTTTACTATATGTGTGTTTAAAAAATATTTAGAAATATTTTAGTTCGTGAAAATTTACATTTGTTGTGTCTAAAAGAGCATTGATTATATTGTAAACTTATATTCAAATTACTTGAAGCTATAAATGAAAATGTATATATATTTAAAATATGGTACATATCCAAAAAAATTAATATTAATCAATACCCGGTACTCGGGTACCTTATTGTGTTTTTCGTTAATTTTGCACAAGAGATTATAATTTTATGTTAATTATTTACTAAGATCATTTAACTAGTTATAAAACTAAAAGCAAACTAGTAAATGCACGTAGAAAAACATTCTCTAATGTGTTTACGATGTCTGTCCGTCCGTCTGTCTATCCATGTTAATTTTTAAAGAAGCTTAAAGTCACAATTTTTAAGATAATTGAATAAAATTTATCTTTATACGATGCAGGAACAAACTTTGTTAAAATTAGTTGATAATGGTTACCTATTAAAAGTTCTAAAGATGTAAAAATCTCTATTTGTTTTTATATAATAATTTTTATAAATGTAAAAAGCAAGTATCAAATTTTTATGAGGCTCGCTCCTCATAAATACACAGCTCCCACATTTTCAAATATCATTAAAATTTGCATAAATTAGTATTGGTAGACACTATCTTTTTTTGTATACGATAGTAGCTACAAAATAAAAATTGTAATTTTAAATTTTATAAACAAACTTGATCCATAATAAAGAACAGGTTCCATATAATAACAAATCCATCAATCCCGTCCATGACATTCTTACAATCCTAAAGAATGTTGCAAGTGATGGTACTATCTTGATCTACAATTTAGCACAAGTTTTTACACACATTTTTAAATGACATACAAAAAAAAAAAAAAAAAAAAATAATAATAATAATAATAATAATAATAAAAATAGAAAATAAATTATCAAAGCCACAGACAATATTGAAAGATATAAAAATAGCTGAAGTGTGGGCCATCATTGTCATAGCCATAAAAGCTACTACTATAGTGTAGAGAAAAGTTTGTTCGTTGTCATGTATTATCTTTCATTTACCTTTCTGAAGCTCAAATTTTAAATTTATCTTACTTATGAAACTTGCTTTCTCTAAATCCTATTTTAGCTAGATTTTGTACAACAACAGTTACACGCTTATTCACTAGTTTAAACAAAAACATTTTAAATTTTAACTTTAAGTGAATGAAAAGAAAATAAAAAGTAATAAATATTGCAAAGAAAAGTTAATTGTAGTGCTAAACATATAGAAAATATACGGGGGTACCGGGGTAACCTGGGTATTATCTCCCGTAGTTTTCAAATTTAAAACAATTTTATATATAGACCAAGTTAACAAAATTGAGCTTACTTCAATTTTTAGCTTTAGAAACACCTTAATTGTGAAGATCTGAAATTACGCAACCATATTTTCATTATTAAAGAAATGCGAGCATTTTAAAAGTACTCGGGTACCTCAGTTTTCAATTTTTCAACGTCTATTTATAAGAAAATTTTAAGCAGATTTATCGGTTCATCATGAAATGCCAATTCTCTTTATTTAGCCAGTGCTCTTCAAAAATTCTAGGCATTATCACCATAATTTTTGATTCTTAGAAAAAATTATAAAAATAGAAATAGACCACTTTTGTTTTTCTTTTATATTCACCTCCATGTTCTTGTAGGAGAATCCATGAATACAGATACATTCTCGCAGTAAATAAATATGGGACCTGGATGAATGACAAATGGCTGCGTTAGCTTTTATTTGCTATAGAAAACAAGTTCTTTGCTTTAAAACGGAATGATGTGGTACGTTCGGTTTATTAATCAACTTTATATATGTAAATATTCAAACTATTAAATTATTTTTTCCGCTTCTTTTCTTTAGGTAAAAATTTATTACAAATAAATATTATTTTTATTTGCTGTGACTTTTAATTACAGTTTGATAATTTCCATAAAATTTGTGAATATATACTACACACCAAAGTATAGACAGGTAGTCAAACACTTTGACAGGAGTATCTGACTCTAAGATTGTGTTAATGAAAAAGTACATAACTCTCTGTTTATGTTAGTAAAAAAGTTAAATGTGTTGGTGTATTTTTATTTCCCCTACATACATGGAGTTCTAAAAAATGTTTTCAAATTCAATATGTTTGAATTTTCAATACCAAAAACTGAAACTTTGTTCTACAATTTAAATTCTAAAAAAATAGTAATAATAAAATGAAATGTCAAAAATGAATAAATAAAAAAATTGTAATTGTATTATGTGTTATAAAAAAAATTTATAGTTCTGTGTATAAATGTGCAATACTCGGAAAATTTGTGGCTAAAATTTCGAAACTTTTTTCTTGTTTACAGCTCCCTCAGTTCACATGGTACCCGTATATATGAGAGAGAAATTAGAAAAATTGAGAGTATGACTACTTTATATACTTTGCTACATAATATTATAGTCTAATAACTAGATATTTATATGAGAGTAAAAGCTGATTCAATTGTCAAAATCCTAATTCATACAACAGAAAAATACATGTACTCACATATATTTTGTTTTTCTGTTTTGAAAAAAATGAGTAATTTTTGTGGAAATTTAGTTCGATGCGCCTCTAGCATAAACTTTTAGTTGTATTCTATGCACAGTATGTTTATATTTAAACATTAAATGTTTATTATATTCCAAACATGTAATATATGTATATTTATATGAAATATTTAATATTGCATACAAACATATGTAATTAGTATGGAAAAATATATAATATTTAATATACGTATTTTCTGTAATTTTACAAGCATTTTTTAGAGTGTATGCTAAATATATTTTTCGGTGAGCACTGCTATATTGCTTGGTCTAAAATCTCATGAAGAGTTTTCAATGGATTTGGAGCGTACTGAAAATTAATTTTTAAAGATTGTGTAACCTATTTATGTACGTAAATCTACTATTGATGTACATTGCCGTATTATTTTTAATCATAAGAGAAGGCAATTTTTAATGAAAGTTCTTATCCATGCACTAAAAGCACATATTTTTTAATTGTGCTTCTAAACTAAATTTATAGACCTTAAATAGACAATGTTCTATAATTTTTAATATAAACTTTTATTACTTTATACTTTTTAATTCCAAAAGATCTTAAAATGTAGTGCAATGGGATAAATTATCAAAAATCAAAAATTGTTAAGTAAATTTTCAAGAAAAAAAAAAAAAAATAAAATAAAATAATGCAGCATTCAGATATTTTTATTATAAAACTGCTATAAAGTTAAGAAAATTCCAAAGAAATTAAAAAATTTCACACTGGTTTAATATTTTCAAATTTTGTGGCTTTTGTTTTGCACACTTTTAAATATAGACTATACAGTTTTTCTCTGTTTTTACTAAGAAAAGAAAGATATACAGGTAACCCTCGATTTACGTGGCTTATTGGGACCGGAGGAAGTATGCATGAATTAAAAAAGTGTAAATATAAATTTATATTTTGTAACCAGAATTTCTATATATTGTGTAAATTAAAGCAATAATTAAATGAAAAATATTAGATTAGTACCTACAAATTGTGTTAAATTACAATACATGAAATTATTAATTTTTTTGTATCGGTTTCAACAATTTTCGGCATCGATTTTCATACCATATTTACCAGTTGATTTAAAATATGATCAAAATCAGTTACACTAAAATCACCTGATGAAGATACTCCTTGAATTAATAAATTTCTTGAAAATGTCATTGATACCTAATAATTGCTCTCTTTGTTCAATTATCTTATTTTATTTTTTTATATACTATTTTGCTAATTTGGTTATATTAAAATTATATGTGTATTAAATTTTTTTCTATTAAATTTTCACAAAGCTTTTTTGTTTTGAATCCGTTTTTAAGCAATATATTTTTTCAATAGCTAATTATGCATATGATTCTTTGCACAGTACTGTATTTCGCTCAAGGATTGTCATTATTTTTTAAACTCATTTTATCAAGTTTATGATAAAGAAAATCGCTTATATCAAGAAATGGTCATTATTATTGAATTGTGTTATAAGGAAATCGCATGAATTAAGTATCGAATAAATCGAGGTTTACCTGTAAATCCTCAAAAGTACAATTGTTAGCATTTAGATATATTTAAATTGAATACTTTGAAAAATAAATCAGCTTTTAAGTAATATACCATTTACATCAAACAAAAACTAGTAGTTTTTGGCTTTATTTGGTTTTTGAATAAAAAACTACGTAAATTTGTTTGGTGTTTCTACACAAAAACCATTTTTAACAAGTTTTTATTGAAAACCAAATAATAAAAATAAATAAAAACCACTAAAATAACTACCTATGATACATCCTGTTTAACAAATTTTAGAACCGTAGCTTTTATATTTAAAGAGAAAAATAAAATTTCAAATTTATAGAAATTATTTGTTTTGCTTATGAAATTATTACAATAAATAATTTATTAAAAATTATTAAAATATGTTTTAATATTGAAACTATGTATTCTCTGATTGAAGAAATAGCAAACAAAGAGGAAATAAAAAATATCCAAGAAATGTGAAAGTCAACAAAAACTACATTGGGAAGAAATAGATATGTAAACGATGTAATTTTTGAAATTTTGTTTTTCAAAAACCAATTATTTTTTTGTTTTGGTATAAACGGTATATAACCCCTATTTTGTTACTGTATATCAGATGTCACTTTAAAACTATTTTTTTAAAAATCATTCAGTTTCTTTGGATATTGTAACCAACTTGCTATATATCAATCATAATTAATATTAATCATACGCCCTGTAAGTAAAAAACTATAATCTCAGAATATGTAAAGCCCGTCTAATAAAAAATTTAAGCTTTGCAAAATTTTGCCACAAAATTATAATATGTATTTAAATCTCAACTAAGACTTAATTTGGTTAAATTGTAATATATTTATATTAAAGATAAAATAAAAATTGTGTTATTGTAATTTGCCTTCACAAAATTTTCGAAATATTTTCTTATCACCACACATTAGTTTTTGTTGTCAATATTAGAGCAGCTTTTTCGGCTTTTATTCTGAAAATTTTAGTAGCTTTGTGCTATATTTTTGGTCTTCTTTAATAATCTTTTTATTAGTGCCCAATATTTTTCAGTTAGGCGGATCTCCAGGCAAGTTTAAGAATTTACTTTTTTAGGAACAAAATTTGTATTATTTGAATTGTACAATTTGATTGTGTCTTTTACATAGTAACTGGTAAAATAGCACAGAACCATTGAGTTGTTAAATACACGTTTTTATATAAATCTCTAAATAATTTTCGACATAAATTTTGGAGTTTATTAATCCTTTTACATCCATCGCTTTATGTTACAGATAGTACAGCTACTAATAGATAAAAAAATAAAAAAAATCAAATTTTTGGAAATTTAAAAATGCTTTTTATAACCCACATAACTGAATTTTTGAAACCTTTATAGCCCGAGGTATATTACCTTAAGTCTGGATTTTCAAGTATTTTATACAAAATTACTTTTGGATTTTTTTCCTCTACCGACGACATTTTATATTTACTTAAAGCTAAAAACTAAATTTTATTTTTCTTAAAAAAGATACATAAAGCCTGTCCACGAAAAAATTGACCCTTTTTAAAACTAATATTACTTGACAACCATAAATCTAATCGGTACAAAACAAAAAATACAAACCGTTTTTTTTTAACAAAAATTGTCTATGGAAAATCGTGGTTGTCAAATTTTTTGCTAAAAATTGACATTTATTTTGTACCGATTTTGCTTATGGTTGTCAAATAATATTAGTTTTAAAAAGGGTCAATTTTTTCGAGGACACGCTTTATGACCTTTTTTTTAAGGAAATAAAATAAAAAAACGTTAAATTCAGCATTATTTCTAACATATAGAATATATTCTATTCAGTAAATACACGTATTTGATGCTTAGCCATGGAAGCTGATTTTAGTTTCATTATTATTTAAAAAAAGTTCCTTTTGTTTTCAAATCAAAAACTTAAGTCTCATATGTTAAAGATAACTTCTTAATAATTTAGATAAATAAATTATTCAGTTAGTTACAAACAGAACTTTTAAAAATATCAAATAAAAGAATAATTTCTTTTTTTGTCTTCAAAAATTAAATTTCATCTAAAGCTGCTGGAAATAAAAAATAATGAAATCATTTTTGCTGCAACTTTTTTTCACTTTAATAAAACCCTTGACTCAAGAGTTTTTTCTCATTTTTGTATTTTTAAAGAATTTTGTAAAATTTTCTTCAAATTTTTTGTTTTACTTGTTTTATTTGGCCAAAAGCTGTTTACTGCAAAAGTGGTATAAGTGCTGATAGATATATGTATGTATATGCACGGTTGAATGTAAAAGTATGCGTATGTGTGTGTGTTTAAGAGTTTATAAAGGCAACAACAGCATTTTATAAACGCTTGAAAACGTGGCATAAAATTTCAAAAAAAAAAAAAAAAAATTCTTTTTTTTTTATTTTTTTTTAACTTTGTTGTATTACTGGTTGTAGATATGGAAAGAAATAAAAAAAATTCACTGCTCTTTCTTAGTTTGAAAAATGAGTTGAAACTTTGCTATTTACTCTATTAAAGTTTATAAGCTTTCTTTGAGCCAATTTTTAACAAAATACAATAAACTGTATGAAATGAGAGAAAAAAAGAATCACTTCTAGTAAAGAGAATATATATATATATATATATATATATATATATGTAGATATATAAATGTATTATAAAACTTTGTAGAAGTAAATTTTAAAGTTTTCTCATTTGTATGCAGTGCAATTTCTGCAACATTGACTTTTTCAAGTAAAAACGCAAAAAAAAAAAAAAATAAAAAGATAAACAAAAATGTATATACAATAAATAAAATAAGTAAATATAACAGATATATAATAAGAAAATATGTAGTAGAAAGGAATTTTTGTGAAATACCTACATAAGTAATTTAACATACAAATATACAAGTATTCAGGCTAAAAACACTGTGACGCAAAATAAATATTTGTGATTTTAAATCGAACGATTTTAAAGTAAAAATATCTATGAAATCTTAAGTTTTTATTTAGTGCTTTTCGTAATGCAAAACAAAATCAATTGGTTACTTTATTGTTCCTATGTAATTTAATGTTCATTGGATTTAGAGTTTTAACCGTCCTCTAGTCAATGTCCTGAGTGAAGAGATATAGAAGAAGAAAATTAAGAGAGATGAATTTAAATCGGTAGTAGTGAGCTAAAATGATCAGTCTGAGCAATCTTTTGCATTTTATTAAAAATTTATTAATAAATTTTTATTGTTTCTCATTGCTGTATGAAATTTCCTGTTATACACTGTTGCTATAAAATTAAAATTAACAAAATGTACTTAAAAGATGCCAAGAAAGAAAAAATGAAGTGAATAAGATAAATGATGATAGTTGAAGGGCAATTTATATTATTTACAGCAACCTTAAATTTCAGTCAGTCTTTAGCAACAAATTTGTCGAGTGCTTAAATTATCGGTGACAAAGGAACATAAACTTACATAACATACTTAAATAAACACAAAAAGAGATAAAATAAAAGCAAAACAAAAGAATATATAAAGAAAACTTACCCAAATTTCTTGAGATAAAGGATTCATAAAACTGAAAACGCCTGGCGTTTGCTTGACTGGTTTTTTAATCATTATCGAAATACCCAGTGACATAAATGGTTTACTGAAATCGATGACACGTTCACGTTCGGCAGTAATTGTCATGGCAGCTATAGCAATATCCGCTTCCTGTTCGTAAACGCAACGGAAAAAATAAAACAGAAAATAAAGATGAAATAACACGTTAGCATTAAAGCATAAATGTATAAACAGATTTCAGGATAAGAAGAAGAAGAATGAAAATAAAGCAAATGAATGAATAAAGAATTTAAGTGTAAATTGAACTTACACGACGAACAAGTTCACCAACCATACCATCCCAACCGCCATGAACTTTTGGATTTTCAGAACCATAAGTATTGTCTTTAACTAAACGCATTTCATCTGAAAGGTAAAGAAAGGCAGAAAAAAAGCAAATAAATAAATAAATGAAGTGCGGCCAGACCAATAAAATAAATAACAAAAACAATCGGGCAAACAACTAACCTACAAGCAACCAAAAAAGTTAAAAAGAAAAAAGGAACAATTTAATGACCCTTAATTTGTTTGTTAAAGAAAAGAGAAAAGGATGTTTGTTCAGCAAATTTTTAAGCACGTATACACGTGTCTAAAATTGTGTTTAATCATTCATTCATTCATTCAGTTATACAACCCTCATTCCTTAGGTCATTTAATTGTTTCTTTGTGTTTTTTTTAAGGATTTACTTACAATTAATGCCCAATTTTTTAGCTAACAAATCAGCCAAATCTTTGCAATAGCCTTCAAAGCGGTCATTGCCTTCTAAAGTTTCACCCACATTTGGCCGCTTTAGCATAATATAGGGCTCCTCCAATACAGTGGTTACAATATATGTACGATTTTTCTCTATTTCTGCATGCGGTTTCAGTCTTACATATTTGGCCGACAAAGGTTGTAGACCGAGGTCATCACTCCATTCAGCTACTTTAACCATTGCACTATTCACAGTCATTTCAACAACATGTAGTGTATAATTAACACGTCGACCATCATCGTTGAATTTAATGTCACCCGTAAGTCCTTCAATTTCAACCTATAATGAAGAACATTGATTCAAGTCAAGTGGGTTCTTTCGACAACATCATCATCATCAACATTGCCAACATCAACAGAGTCATTATCATCAAGACTGTATTCATCATCACCGTCTTCATCAATATCAATGTTCAGTGCATTTGAAAATTGATAAAAAAAAGAAATACTCGCCCCGAAAACAAAATTGACAGCAAAAAAAAAAGAAATTAAACTGACAAAGTATTTTACTAATAAAATCAAGGAAAAATCAGGCAAAGAGAAAATACAGTATTGGGCAACATGTTTGAAGTGTTCAGTGGTGTAAAGTAAATGACACATCAATTAATTTTTATTGAGCCTTCCAGTCAATTAAAAATAAAACTGAAATGTTCTATATAATAAATAAAAGAAAGCTGTGTACAACCAATAAAAATAATAAAACAAGACTTCAAAAACATGAATGAAAATTATTTAACAATTAAAATATTGTTTTAGATACTTAAAAGCTTACAAACCGTACGAACGCCAACTACTTTAGTATTACAAGCTTATATTATGAACAGTCACACTCTTTAAACTTGTGTAACAATTGTAGCATAAAATTTTTCAATTCATTACACTTCACCACTTCCTCACACACACACACACTCACATATTTTTGGTATGCTTACTTTGTAGTTGGCATGTTGTCTTAGTGAAACCTTAATTTGATGCTGGCATTGATGTTATGTTGTTTTAGTTATTGAAGTGCTTACTTAGCTGCTGAGTTGCTTGCTAGCTTACCTTTCTCAAATAGCGCGAAATTTTATCACCATGTTCCCAAGGGTTTACCCAACCTTTCGATGTGTTACAGTCTAGTGCACGTGGCACACTGTTGCTGCCACTATTACCACCACTACCACCTCCACCGCCACCCATACCATTACCTCCATTAGAATTCGATGAGCCACCCATTAGGCCTCCTCCCATGCCGCCACCATTTGGTAAACCAGTGGCATTGGCCGAGGTAGAAGCTGCCGCAATCAGTGTCTGGCCTCTTCTAATATTGTTGCGAAATTGATCTGGTTTCTTACGAAGAATTTTGTTAAAGGCTTCTACCAACACAAATACAGCGTCATACATAAGAGCTGCCTGAGCCTAAAATTAGTTTACATACGTAAATCAAACAATCAAATAAACAAACCAGGAACAGGAAATCGAAAAAAGAAAATGACAAAAAGAAAACTCAATAAATATTGTTGTTGGTTATTTTGATGTTTGTTTAATTCACAGTTAATGTTTGCTCAAATGATTGTTTATTCAAAACTTAAAGGAGTGTAGTAAAAGTAAAACACTGTTGAAATAAAGGAAACAAATACAAATACATATTTACTTCTATACCATAATATTGTTAATAAGTTTCTTAAGAAAGCCCTATTTTACCATCATCATCTTCTTCTTCTTCTTCAACATCACAACATAATACGTGGCATTTTGTTTTTATTATGAACAAGATAATAAAAATATTCCTTTTGTACATATATGCACATACAAATACAAATACAAATAGAATTCTATTCTATTCTATTTAATTCTCTTTGTATTCTTTTGATTTACAATACATGTGTACAATCTCATTGTTTGTATCTTGTTATTATTTTTTCGTTTTTTCTTTTTCTTGTTATAGCAGTGAAATGTTTTTTTTTTAGAGATATTAAACAATAGTAACAAAAAATAATGGTAACATGTGTCCGAATATGTTGATTTGAATCGTATATTGCCCTTTTGCTTCTTTTTCAGCTTTAGCAGTGTTGCCAATTTAGCCTCTTTAAGGTTAAATCTAGCTTTTTTATTTTGCTTTTAGTTGCAAAATTTTCGTTTTAGCTGCTAGATTTTTTTCTAGCTTTTTTGATTCTTAAAATTGTCTTAAGAAGGCAAAATAGATATACGAAGAAAATAATTTCTTATTTCATATTACTAATTTTTTTTCTTACAATATCATCCATTTATTCGTACATAAAATCAAAATTATTTATATTTAACTAAAATTTTCGGCTGCGGCGCTTCTTTCCCCAAATTAGTAATAGCAACTAATTTTATTGACTTACTACATCGACTATTATAATTATTTTTTAATCAATGTTATTAACAATGAAAATTATTTATGAATATATATTTGAAACTATTCTTATAAAGGCTTTTTGCCTTTATAAGAAGAATCAAATCAAAAATTAAATTTAAAAAATTCTTAATCAAAGAGGAATTATAGCTCAAAAGTTACAAAATATCAGTTAAAATAATTTTTCATATGAAATATAACCCAAATTTATATGGACATTTTTGGGCGATTTTTCATTGGTTCATTTGTTGGCAGCCGTTCTGGGTTTTTATTTATAAATTTATTACAATATCTTTAAAAGTTATCAGAAACTAATGAAAGAAAATTAATTTTTTTTCTGGTCTTTTTTAAATTTCAATTTAGCCTTCTCTTTTCTCACCTCCTGGCAACACTGATCTTTAGATTTTGTGGCACGTGTAAGTATCTCATTTAAACCTTGACTAGCAAATATTAAGTTTCATATTTAAAACCTTAAGGCAATGAATTCTTAAATTGAAATTTATGCTGAAATATGAATTTATTGAGTTGAAAGGTTTGTTTGGTAAAAAGAAGAGGGTTATATAAAGCAATTTAAGTAATATTACTAGAACGTAAGTATACAAAATGTCATGTGTTTTCCTAAGTGACCCGTATCTTAAAAAAGTGTGTAATTTAGAAGCTCTTGAATAACACCCACATATAAGTTGGTTATAGGGAGTACAAAATTATAGCAGCGTTTGAGAATTAGATGTTTCATTTATATATATATATATATATATATATATATATATATATATATATATATATTTATATTTATATATATATATATATATATATATCGCTGTGTTACAGTAAAAGAAAAAAAAGATGTCGTATTTAGTTTTAAGTATTTCTAATATAACCTCAAAATTGTTAGTTGTGCTGATTTAAAACTGTTGAAAAACCGGGAATTTTTTTTACAAAGACATTAATCTTTAAATTAATTTTTTGTATATAAGATTTTATTTATTTTTTTTTAATTTAATAAAAACTGCGGATTTAATCTTTCATTACTAAATTAAACTTTTCATACAGTATACCCCGGAAAGTATGCTCTAAATAGAAATTATAATAAAATACTTGGTCTTAAGTATATGAAATATTAGAATTTCATAAAAGTTTTATAAGAAAATATTAAAAAACTGACATCACAATTTCATAACTTATTAGAAATACATAAAGAACATTTCGACAAAGTGAAATATCGATTTTTTTCAACTTTCTAAAACAACTTTAACATATAAAATTTGTTTAAAATTTATAGACTTAAACGACGTGTATTACTTATATCAAAATTTGGTTCTTAGAATATTTTAAAATGCAGAGTTTTTTTCGGAATATATTAAAAAATATTATTTTGTGTAAAAGGGGGAGCAATCGCCATAGGGCTTTATATGCCACTGGCAATTTTGGCACTTATTGATTTTCTCTTCATTTATCACAGATCTTTAATTCGTATAATTTTGATATTTCCAATTTTCAGTTGACCGCAGGTAGACGTGATTAATTCTTTTTTTTAAATACGTTCTGTGATAACTTTTTTAGTTTGTGGGATTAAATAAAGATTTTGTTCCGAGTTATAATCTTGTTCATCAGAATTGACAAAAGCATTTTTAACAAATTCTTTTAAATGCTAAAAAAAATTATTTTGATGTACAAGGTTGGCATACCAGCCTACTGACCCAACTTATTCAGTCAGCTATGACGTTCTTACTAGCTCTAGCTCTAGATTATTTATTATACATATTGACTTCCTATCAGTGTTGCCAGTTCAAACTTTTTAAGGCCTTTTTATTTTGTTTTTAGACTCATTAAGACTACCTTAAAAAGGCTAAAATATTAGTATTTAAGCAGCGAAGAAAATGATTTCTTATTAGCTATTACTAATTTTACCCGTACAGAATCATTCAGTTAAGAATTTTTGTGTAATTTTTAGCACAAAAAATCTATATTATTTTTATTTAATAAAGAATTTCGCCTGCGGCGTACGGTGGCTCAGAAATTAATTTTATTTTAAAAAAGTTAATTTTTTTTTGGTAATATCGTTTTCCAAATTTTAATGCCATTAAAAAATTTAGATCAAAATAATGGTAATTGTGGACGTAGCATATAGACAAATATATTATGTTATTTTATAAAAAAAAAATATTTTTTTTAAATTTCATAAAATGTAAATTATCATTACTCGCAAACTATTGGCTTAATTTTTCGTTATGTTGGTAGGATAATAGTCTTTAAGGAATGGTATGACGTGTCACTCTACTCTTCGTATCTGCTGTGTTATTAAATGTTTTCTCAGGTACTATATTTTAGATTACTTTGGATTTTGGTGGAATAGAACTTTTGAGGGTCAAAAGGGGTTAAACAAATTTTACCACAAAAAAAAGGACGAAAGTATCCTCTTTAACCCCTCATAAACTTTTGTGCCTGTCTGGAACTGTCTGTGGAACGCTTTTTCTATTTGAATGAAATTACTTCCGAAATTTTGTATATTTTTATTTTACCTGTTAATATGACTCAAATATAAATACACGTCTCGTAAGTTGTGATAGGTATTTTGATTATATTATATAATCAATATTTTATTACCAAATTTTTTAGCGTGTTTTAACTATTTTTAGCCCTTTTTAGTTTTTTATCACATTTTTATTGTACTTCATTATGCTACCTAAGACATAGGAATATATTATAACGTAATATAGGAAAGGGATAGAAGCCAGTGATATTCGAATATAAACTCAGTTGCTATATTTGATCTAAGAAATAACAATCAAATTTTAAAATCTTAATAAAAAACGAAGAGTATTTTATAAAAAAAAGCAGGAAGATATTCTAAGTTACGTTCAAAGAAAAGTAAACTTAAATAAGATAACTGATTTAGTCAAAAACTGAACAAAGCGCTAAAAGTTGGATGGAGCAAATAAAGATTTTATACCAGCTTTGAAAACTAGTTAAATCGATATTAATCAAAAGGTTTTTTAACGCTAGTAACGCTAGAACAAAACAGATTCTTAAAATTATTCCAATGTCAAGCGATGAAAATGAGTGCTCAAAGGAAGAGGCATTAGCAGTACTTTTGTATTTGAAGTTAACAAAACAGCAATATACTAAGTCAGGTTGCGTGCGATTGAAAAAGAAAATGATTTGAAGATATGGAAACTGCAAGTTAATTCCTTTTTGCAAATGGGGATGTAATGGTTCTTCTGGACAAAAACAATACAAGTAATATGTATGAGAAAATACTCATGGTGTCATCTGTACCATTGCGATTGATAAAGAATTTGGTAACCTGGGAACCTTCGACAAGTAGGATGCAAACAAAGTATATTTGAAAAAACCAAACCTAATCTTCTATGAAATACTGCAGTCCAATTAAATTTTAATTTAAAAGGAAAACTCATGATGCCAATCAAGAAGAAGTCTGTGATACTAGAGCATAAATTGTAACACAACAGCCATTCGAATTAGAGATTGATGGCCTGACAATTGAAGAAAGCTACCAATTTGTGCTAACGATGATAGATGGAAAAGTAGGGTAAGCTTTGACTGGCACAAAGTCTTCATCCAGCTGCATTATATGTAAAACCACATCAACTACTTTAACCAAGTCCCGGAAAAATCATTAGATAATATTGATGCATATTAATTTGGATTATTGCCACCCACTACATACAATAATACGATTCATGAAACACATACTAAAAATCATTTACGATTTGGATTCTAAACCTATAGGATCAATAAAAAAAAAAAACAACGACATCATTAAGGAGTTAAGAAGTTTAAATTAGAAACATGTTCAGAATGAATTTCTCAACTATGGGTTGATTATAAGTTAACCAAAACATGGATCAGGCAATACGAAAAATGGGAACATAGCAAGGAAATTCTTTTCAGATCAAGAAAGTGCATCTGAAGTAATAAGTGTTGATATAAATCTTATTTCAGGATTTAAAACAATTATTGATGTACTTGTATACAATGAAAAAATTGATGGTAGAAAATTTGGTGATTATGCGAACCACATATCTGGAGTTCAGTAAATTCTTTATCATAGAGAAGATGTCATTAAGCATCGTTTTGTACCACTTGAAGATCTATCGAAGAAAGCTCAAGAAAAGAGGTATAAGGAATACAGATTTTATAGAGAATACAATACTAAACAAATATCAACGAAATTCTACAAATGAAGATATATTTAATATATCACTGGCAACGTCAGATCCGCTCATATTTATCATTTCAAGTCAATTGAATGTAGAACATCGGGACTTAGATGAAGAAGCAAAATAGCTGCTAGAAAACAGAAATAATATAAAACTAAATATGGAATATTTACACGCTATATTCCGACCGAATGAATAACGATTACATTTTCCTTTTATTGTTATTTAAGTAAAAAATAAAATAAACATTAAAAATCTTTCAGTTATTATAAAAAATAAAAAGTTTTTTCCTTAATGTAGTTTGAATAAAAACAAAAACGTTAAAATAATTATCACTTTTTATCCAAAAACAATCGATTCTAGTGGAATCGGTTCTAGAATTAATAAACTAGAAACCTGTTAAAAATGTATCCTGGGTATTACTAAAATGTTTTTTAACAAAAAGTGCGCATTTTTATACTAAATGGTATAAAAAAAATGTAAGCCTTGAATTTCTCAACAACTACTGAAAAATATCTCTCCATCTAAAGAAAAAAAATATTTCTATCGATTCAAAAGTTACATAATTTTGGCCAATGAAAATCGATTCAGAACCACTGTGCGGCCCTTTATTAACCAAATCAGGAAGAGTTTGTATACTTAAATACTACTATCATATCATATAATATATTTATAAACATAATTTTAACAAATTATTATAAAAGAGAAAAATCACAAAAAAAAAGATTATAAATGCTTTTAATCAAAAAGGAATTAGAGTTAAAAAAATTACGAAAAATAACTTCAAAACATTAGGTAATTTTTCATATGAAATATAATCTAAATTTTTATGGGAATTTTTTGGGCGATTTTTCTTTGGGCCATTTTAATGTCAGTTGTTCTAAGTTTTATTTATAAATTTATTACAATATCTTTAAGTAACATAAAAAAACTAATGATAACGAGAAAACAATAGGTTTCTAAACGTTTAACTTTTTTTCTGGACTTATTTTTTGATATAATTAGAATTTTTGATGGTATTAGTGTGGCATATTTTAGAGTAATAAGTTATTTCTCCATATATTATATGAAAATATATTTGCCTAGAGTTTATTACAAAGAAATGCTATTTAATATACTTATTTTTTTTATTTTTTTTAGTCCATAAAATTGCTAACTTTGGAAATTTTTTGATGCGTCTCTGTATTTCCATTTTGCGCAATTTTCAAAAAGTCCACAAAATTTTTTCTTAAATTTATTTTTAATGCTTTTTCAATTTTATTGTGTAAAATAACAAAGAACTAAGTTCATGCTCCTTTATTAGAAACTGTGCTTATGCCTCGCGAAAACCTGATTTTTTAAATTTCGCTCTTTTTTTCCAAATTTGGAGACTATCTATTACGTTGACTGTTTAGGGAGCATCAACGAAAAATCGATGATGGGTATCAATCTTTGCTTCAAATATTTTATTCCGTTGAGCGGAGCACAGACCCCGCCCAGAAACAACAAGGAATTTCTAGTTACAAAGTCCGTTTAGTTTATGTAAGTTCGAACGAGATCAAAAAATAGAAACGCGCGAACAAAAAGTGTAGAAAAATGGGAAATAGTTAAGTAATTTTAAGCCATTTTTCTAAGTTTATAAATTTTGAACAACAATCATGAATATGAAACGAAACCTGTGGTACTAAAATTTTGTACTCTGTTAGTTTCAAGTCTTATGAGTTCAGATCAGTAATCCGTTTGTTTAAAAACTTAAAAATTTTTAATATTGGCTCATATATTAATTTTTGTTTTTTTCCCCAATTCGGTGACGTCAAAAATTCATAACAAATAAACAAAGCAAAAGACTTAGATATGTAGGCTTAATTTAAGTCCTTCTGATCCTGATTAAAAAGGTTTAAATTAAAGCCAAGATATATAAGTTCTTAGTACAAAAGAAAGTTTACAGATATCGTTAACGGTTATGAGAAGGTAGCATATTAATTAAAAAAGTGGCGAATGCACTGAAGAAAAATTACTAAAATTATCTATGCAATGTTGATAAGATAAGCACTGTACAATTTGAACATTTATGGAGTTGATTCAGTGTTGAGACTAATTGTTGACGTTTTGTACACATATGTGGTCGATATTTCTCCGGGTGCAGTATATTCAAAAACCCACATTAGGTTGTGTTTCAAAAAACTATAATTTAGTAGCAGAGTGTTATTTTTTGTTGAAAAGATTATGCTCTCCTCAAGTTTGTTTTACCTTTTGTTAATTTTCTTTCAAATATATAAAAAATTGCGTATTCTACAATATTGTTTTTGATTTAAAAATTTTTTGCTTTATACCGCATTTACACTTATACCCCATTAACATTTTCACTAAGATCTAGTTTAAATGGGATTTCAATCAAAATCTATATAATTTTGTTGACATTATCCATACAAATCAAAATCTAGTTTCTAATTAGATTTTACCAAAATCTCTTAAAATTTTACTAGATTTTGAAAAATATCCTTATTCAACACTGTTCTTCTTTCAGCTTGTTAGTGAAATACCAGAATGTACTAAATAAAAATAACATTTAAATATAAACATTGTTAAAATTAAAATAAAACTGTGAATAAAGAAAATTTCAATTTCAGCTAGTTATAAGATTATGCAAAATTTATACAAAAAAGCTATCATAAAACATGGAAATAATTTTACGATATGTAGTGATTGGATAAAATATTTTTTTACCTAAAAAAACGGTTTTATCGAAATCTCATTCAAACGTGATTTAAAATATAAGTGTAAATTGGCTATCACTTTTGAAATCTTGTTTGTATAAGATTTCAATAAAATAAAATCTACCCCGTTTACATTAACACTTTTGACTCTTATGTAGATTTTGTTTTAAGATTGGATTCTTAACAATTTACACATAATCACTAAACAATGGCTAGTAAAATGCAACGCCTGAAATTTCCCTTTATACCTTTCAACAAAATTGACCAAGGTAAGTGCACATTTTTTTGGTCCATTATAATTTATTCATACTCAGTTGAAACATTATAAGTCATAATTTTCTGGGTTTTAACATGAGGGTAAATGCCAAAAAATTGAATTTCAATAAAAAATTAGATTTTTCATGAAAATATTTTTTTTTGCTAAAATCCGAGTATTTAAAACAAAATTTTTTTTCTAAAAAAAAATTTATTTCTAAAAGTTCAATATTCTACTTTTACTAAAATCCAATTTTTTTACAAGAGCTAATTTTTATTAAGAAAAACGATTTTTCATAAAAAAGTTCTCTAATTTTTTTACAAAATTTATGATTTTCATACAAACAATAAATAAATTTTTCATAAAAAGGTGGTTTCCTCACCAAAGACTGAAAGTGGTGTATATTTTATTTTTAAATAGAAAAAATATTAATATCAAAATGTTGGAGAATAGATTCAAATACATAATTTTGTCGATATCAAATTTTTATTTTCTGGGAAACATAATTTATTTTGTGATTTATATTATAAAAAAAAAGAAAAAAATAATCGCAAAAAAAATATCCTTAATTTATTTATTAATTCAATAACTGAAATCTCATAAATTCATAAGTTTATAAATCATATTCTCATGAAATCATTAATTCAGAAATTCACTCATTTGTCTTAACGATTCTCAATATAACAAAAGTCAAAAAATAATTTTTATATTGCCTAGAAAATAATATAAATTAAAAAATTGAAAAAAAAAATAAAAAAGCCAAATTATATGGAAAAAAGCTACGATTATCTGCTTTTTAAGCCAATTTAAAACTCTTAAATTGATTTAAATTTAAGGAAGCTACCAGATTTTTAGTAAAATTACTACTCTAAAAGCAGTTTTCGAAATTTGAAGTGTGTTTTGAAATAACAATAAAATTGTTATGTGATATCTCAAGAAGATCTATAGTCCACATTATATTGTTTTTCAAGTGAAAATAAAAGGTGTTATTTTATAACAGCCTGGTGAGCTATATGTATTTTCAAAACTATGAATAATAAATTGATGCCGATTAGTTTAAATGATGCATACTCCAAATGTTCCTTTTATGATTCCACTGCCATATTTTAACTCAAAATGTATTGTTGAAAGTCCACTATATTATATTTACTTCCTAAAGATACTTGAAAATTGTGAGAAAAAATCATAAAGATGATTTTTCGTATAGCAAATATTTTTAATTAATTCCATAAAGATTTTCCACCTCATCTAGCTTCTAACGACTACTCCATGATTTAATCCACAGAAGAAATTTTACGCTAACAAAGAAACTGCATCGAAATCAAAACTATTTATGTTTGAAGAAAATAAACATCATTAAACAGTGTGAAATTTTTTATTTGTTCACATTCAGACTTTATTCTGCTCTATTTTCTCATAGAACATAAAAATGCATTTTGCAATCTATTTTTATCTTATTAATAGTTATTGTTACAATTAAATTCTTCTACAGATTTTTTAACATGAACAAACATTAACCTTATTAAAAAATTACAAGTATTTTCTTTTTATGGATATTTTAATACTTACCGATATTGATTCCCTGCCTGCACCTATAGACGTAGCCGGATCTAAACGTTTCCAACTGTCATAGAAATCCTTAACCAAACGTCTGTTGGTATCCACCAAACGAAATCCTGTTATATTAATAGCACCAAATTCAATAATTTCACTTTCCCAACGATCGTCCATTACCTGTATAAAAGAAAACATAAAAAACAAATAGGCATTTTAATACCAAAAGTAGAAAACCGGAAAACGGAAATATCAAACAGGTAACTCAAAAGATACTTAATTATTTATTAATAACATCTTTGCAACAACCAATGGATGAACCTGTCTATTCATTTTATGTATGTTCATTATGATTTCAACAACAAAAATTTAGAAAACAAAAAACAGAAAATAACTAAAAGATACAAAATACACATGTCAGCAAGAGACTTCATTAAAAAGGTTTACAAGTGTGGATTTATGCACATACAAACGAACACACATATATTGTGGTATATACGTATGTATTATTTGGGTATAGAGAATGGTATAAAAGCTGCAGACTTCTCAAGGACTTGCACATATGTATGTGTGTATGTGTGTGTGTTTTTTTTGAAAAATTATAAAAACTATGGGGTATGTTCGGCTTATAGAAGGTGGGAAATTTTGAAAATTTAATTACTGTTTTTTCCAATGTAGGTATAATATATCCATTCTTTTGTCTTTAATAGTTGTCTATTATTGAAGCCATGATTCAAGTACTAAAAGGCATTCATTTCTCGACCATTTTTACAAATCTGATGATTTTATTTACTGAACATAAATCTTTCAAATCATACTTTCAATTATTATTTTATTTTTTATATTGTTATATTTCCAACAGTAATTGATTTGTAAAAGAAAATAATAGTCGACAAACAAATGCTTACACTTAATGTGTAGTACATCATAAAGTCATGGTTGATGACTATAATTTATTTATGTTTCATGTTCATTTAACAAGGGGCGGTTAGTTGGTTGTCGGTATTTATATAACACAAAGGAACAAAATTTTACCAAAAGCAAAAAAAGCTCAGAAGCTGTATAAAAAAAAAAACGTATTTGCTTATAACCATTTTCCCAGTAATGTTAACATTTATTTGTGTTAGTAGTTGTACTTCCACACACATGTGGGCTTTGTATGATTATAAGAGTGTGTAAGCTTTTGTATTAGTTCTATGTGTGTGTGGGTTTATTGTAAATGTACTTACCAAACCACTAAGCAAATAGTGGTATGTGCGACGTCCCAATGAAATGTCCCTTACATGTTGGATTAGAATCTCTTTGGCCATTTCCGTTGGGCAATCAAGTACAATGTATTTATTTGTAAAACGACCTAAATCCTCCAATGTATGCAGGAAATCAATGGCCATGGTAACATTGGCAATGCGCTTTACCATCTCAACTTGAAATGATTCATTTCCGGGCTTTAAGCCTTGATAGATTTGCTGCAACCGCAAAAGACCTTGAAATATATATAAAAATAAGAGAAAAAAAAAATTACATAAAAATTTATAGAAATCATTACTTGAATGAAATAACTAAGAAAGCAAACGTATACAACAATATGTATGTATTTAAAGAATTATGTTGTTAAAACAGGAAATTTTATTTTCTATACTCACTCTCTCTTACTTTTTCTCCATATGGATAAGAGTTTAAATATACGAGTGTTGGTATTAAAAAGGAAAACTAAAATGGAAATTGTAAATGTCATTGTGTCAAAAAAATTTTAATTTTAAAAAGTTGAAGTCATATTTCTTCTTTTTACCCAGATATTGAAAATTTCTGGTATTAAAATTGATTTTAAAATTCCTTAATAGTTTTTAAGTGGCTATGTAGCATCATGTAAATATATTTGCATCAAACATACACACACAAACTATAATGCACAAGGGGACAGTTTTTATAGACAATTTAATGATATAAGGGAATGTCTGTGTGTGCTTGGGGTATGGTATCACATCTAATCAAAGGCTCGTTTATTTCAATTTGAAAAAAACAGTTGATAACTATTGTTTTCAATTGAATTGTTTTTCATTATATATGTATTTACAACTACAATTGAATACAAACAAACTATTCCTCATATACATAGCTGTACATTTAAGCAATTTTAAAATAACGTACCACAACCTACATACATTTTTATGTATGTGTAAATGAATCTATGTGTACGTGTACATGTTTTCTTTTTTCGGGGTGTAAGAAAGAAGTGTGGCATAGAAATAATTTTCATAGAATTGTAGTACTCATTGACATTATTATCATCATTGTCATTGTCATCATCATGAACATCATCAAAATCTGTATTGTTTTTACTCTTGAGTTTTTTAAAAATGCATTGTTGTACCAAATGTTGTTATTTTTGACCACTTTGATTTTTATTCTTGTTATTCAACTCAACGATATTTGTTGTGTTTTGTTGCTATACATTCAATTCTTATGCGCTCATTTTTTCCAATTTTCTCCATCTCTTTCTTCCTCACGTTCTCTATTAGATGCCATCAACACGTTCTTTGTTCTATTTTAATCAATGTTGATGACAATGCTCTGATGTTGTTGGTGATATTGATGATGGTGTGGCGCAATGAAAAAAAAAAAAAAAAAAAAAAAAAAAATACAAAAAACAACAATACAAAACTCTTTCAAAACTCGATTTCTTGTTATGTTTTTTCTCTTATATTTATATACCTAATATACCAATCAGGGATGTGGGTTGAAAATTAGAAATTTAACTATACAGATTTTACTTTTTTGGACTTTAATTGTGTTACAATTTTGGTTTGGGGTCAATTATGAAATTAGTAATGAACATAATAAAAACATCTCGATTGTATATATTTTTAAATTCCTATAATTTTCACTTTCACAGTTATGGAGACTTGTTTAGAACCATATAGCGTTAGACAGTAATAACTGATGTAAAATGTGTATGGATGGAGACAATTATAGAGGCTTAGCATTTAATATCATGATGGCCATATCTCAATGGATTTTAATAGTAATTATTTTATCAATTATTTATGAATTTATTTATGAGTTATTTATTACATTAAAAAAACCATAATTATTATTTTTTTTTATAAAATCTTAGAAATCACAAAAATTTTAAAATTCTATAAATTAAAATTTTTTGATATTTATTCACTATTTCAACGAAATATTTTCAAACAATCTGCAAGTGAATTAAAGCAAAATTATGAACTAAAACTTCATTGCCGACTCTAAACCTCATGGAGGAGATGGGTTTTACTGTGAGTAACATGATTTCTGACTATACGACCATTTTGGTGTCTTCTATACTGTACATGACTTCGGTCGATTTCTTGTAGGTAGAATCATCCTTTATACGGATATTAATACCTACTCGGATACCCAGCTGCAATCAATATCTTTATGGCCAGGCCGAAGTCCGACAATCCATCAGATCTATGAACGAGATACATCAGTATTGCAATCTGCATTTAATTTCGGCACAGAGACATAGTAAGGTTAATTGTTTAGCAGATCCTTTCGGATGAAAAGAATGTATATATACCTTTGGTTACGAGCAAGCCGTATGATTCGAGAGGCAAACGAACTTTGGAGGATATTTAACATCTGCCAAAAGTCTTTGGCCAAAATTAAGTTCAAATCGATATAGAATCTTATCTTCTCCCGAGAGAGACAAAGTCACACTATGTGTGACCTTTCGAGATACCGTCTTATTGGTAAGCATGTTCTCAGATTTGGGGTCATTCATAATGACTTCTGCGGATGGATGTTAAGTGAGCTATGGAGTCAATAAAATTCAGGATGGTCCGTGACATAGATTTGGGGTTTTTAGCTGTGTAGTTATGAAAAAATGGGTCCAGTTGTTGGCCTAAGTGAATTCGTACTTGGGTTCAATGCACAATGGGGCATTTCATATCGTCGTAGAGGATTTTTTCAATTTGGAAGAGGAGCCCCACAGTCTCCTCAGTATTGGATGTTACCTTTGACATAAAAATATTTAAAAGCTAGCCAAATTTTTTTATCCTATTTGGAATATTTTTATATTTTTATTTATCTCGTATATGCGGTGTTCGAGTTATTTGTATTTGAATACAAAACAGCTAAAATTCGGCAAGATTTGTACTTAGAAAATTAGGCTTGTTTTTAATCCTAAAATCATTTCGGAAAAGATACCTTTCAGAAAAGTATAAAATAATTGTACGATCTAAAGAAAAATTTTATTGTAGAAAAAAAACGTGGACACTTTTTCACACAAAAAATCATTATTTTTGCAATTTTCAATCTCAAAATTATTTATTTTTGTACTTGGCAAAGATATCGACTTAAATTCTTTTTATTCCATAGATATTTTTTTAAGTATTTTAAATAAAAATATCTTGAAAGCTATAGGAGATAAATATTTCTTATCAAGAGCTTTAGAGCGATACCAAAATCGTCGGGGTATCCTAATTTGATCGCCCGTAGCTACGCTACTGAAGAATCTACGGAGCGTAGCAAAGGAGTGTAAACATAACTGTTTAAATTTTTTTGCTATTTCTATGTGAAATTTTGTGTAAATCCAACCATCGGATTACAAGTTACAGATTTATTTTAAAAAATTTTGGATTCTCCCCATTGTGTAATAGCGGTTACAACTGAACCTAACTAATAATATGGAAAATACTCACGAAATGAATTTTATTAAAGGCTTAAAATTTACGGACTTATAATTATAAAATGACAAAATATGAAAAGTAGATTTTTAAATTGAATAACGAATCGATGACACAGTTCCAGAAGGTTTAATTTTTAATGATTCTGCTTCATTTGAAATATAGCCCAGATTATGTAGATTTTACGGTTTGCTTAATTCCAAAAAACTCCACAATAATATGCCAAGCAAAGTTAAATCAAACGTGAGTTTAGCCTTTTTAAGTCTAAATTTTATTTTACTTTTAGCCTCACAATTTTCATGTTAGCTTCTATCTTCTTTTAACCTTTTTTTAATATTTAGAATTGCCCTAAGGAGGCTAAAATGTTAGTATTTCAAAAACGAAGAAAATAATTTATTATTTGCTGTAACCAATTTCATTTCTACAGAATAATAAATTTAAGCTCGCTCTTATCGGGGCATCAGTCTCCTTCCGGTACTTGCAAAAGTGCTGCAGAGAATTATGGTGTCTCGACTGAGGGAGGACGCAAGCGAGGGCATTCTGAGTTCCAGTTCGGCTTTAGGGAAGGTAGGGGCGTTGAAGATGCCTGGTTGCACGTTCTTGGCATTTTCGTAGACTTTAAGGGTGCTTTTGACTACCTGTCGTGGGGTAGCGACTTTAGAAGGCTGGAGGAAGTGGGCTGTCGGGAGCTAGCCCTCTGGAGGAGCTACTTCAGCGACAGACGGACTTGTGTCGTAAGTGCCAGCGACACGGTTTGGAGGGACGTTACTCGTGGGTGTCCGCAGAGTTCCATCTGTGGTCCATTTATTTGGAACATTATGATGGATCTTCTGTTGGCGCAGCTCGGTCGTTCCTTCAGCCTGCTGAGTCGCTATGTTATGTCTGTTGTTGGCGGAAACAAGGTCTTATCTTGCCAGAGGGTCGCGATGTTGGCGTGCATGCCAGTTTGTAGGACGGTATCGACGAACGCACTCCAGGTTCTTCTGGGTGTGGCACGTCTTAATCTGAAGGTAATACGTCGTGCTATTGCCTTCAAGATCAAGAAGGGGCTACCACTTCTTGGTCATGACTGGGTTTCTGCTTCTGATCTGATGAATGGGGATAGTTTGCAGGTGAAGGCACTCTTAGAGGAGTGTCTTCTGTCTAGGTGGAGGACGAGATGGACGAACAGTGACAATGGGAGGGTAACGTATGTGTTCATATGTGACGCGGACTTCGTACGGCAACGTCCAGATTTTGGCTTCGGCCTGAGTCTGGGTTTTATACTGCCGGCATATGGCTCACTCAATGCATTTTTGCATAAGAGATGTCTGTCCGATACTCCGAACTGTGGGCGCGAGAGGGGACTTGAAGACGTGTGGTATGTACTGACGACATGTTTAGGAGTTTAGATAGTATGGGCATTGTATTCGTCGCTGTTGTTTGTCCCCGGTTTGCGGGTATGTATATGTTCGTCGGGAGTGGTTGGCATGATGGATTGCATTTTTTTGCTCCGAATTCGCGTTCCTGTTTCGTCGTTGCTGTATCTTGCTGTTTGATTCTTCCTGGCGTCTCACCTTGCTGTCTCTCCCGCTGTGTCTCTTCACTATCCTCGTTGTTGGTTCCAGGTCACTCTTGTGACCAAAGACCACCCGCGAGGTTGCCAGCGTCGAAGTTATCCTAGTCGTAGTTTGTTTTGTCCTTTGCTGGTGTCACACCATGTGGCCACCGAATCGCCCGTGAGGGCGATTGTTGATTGTTTGTGATGTATTTGTTGTCCATTCATGTTTATGTGTGTTTTTTGTGTGGTGGCGGGTCACCAGTCCCGAAATGTTTGGAGTTCAACTGGTAGTAGTCATCTTTGGCCACGGGTGTCAGGAGCCCCTGGAACTTCGGTTCCAGCCTGGCAACGGTGCGGCCCCTTGGGGAGCTTCATGGTGGTTGTTGTTTAGACCCAAATCGCGGGTAGAGCGTGAGCTCAGTGTGAAGTTGCATTGTAGCCGGGTGCCGTGACCCATAGATCGGAAGGAGTTTAGATAGGCTCCATGTCCAAATACATGACTTCAAATTGGTACTCAAGGATGATTTCGGTCAGACTTGGGGGCGCTGGTGGACGCAATGTATTCACCCTGTGCGAAGAGCACCGTGAGGTTGGCTCGACATGGACAGGTACTCACGTAAAACCTTCGACGTTGTATTTGTAACAATTTTAATTATTAAAATTTAATTATTAAAAAATGTCCAAGACATTAGTTTGTCTACATTTGCAGCAATTAATGAACAATTATAATGAAATTTCGATTTCGGCAATTATAAATTTATTTCGGTATGCCGCTTTTTGTCCTTTCGAAGTTTTTTAATAATATGGTAGACAACCAAATTTTAGTTCTAAAAATTATTAAGTAAAAAACCATTAAGTTCAACTAAAACTTCATATTAGGAATTATAAAATTCGATTTAGAGTGTGTGTAAAATGGCAAAAAAGTTTGTAGAATAGTAAAATTTTGACAAATAAGAAAATTTTGACAAATAATAAAGTAAAAACTGTAAAATATTTCAATTTCTAAATGAAATATCAGTTTTAAAGCTGAGATCGATGTATTAATAATAACTATGATTTACAAGAACCATATGAGGGTTTTTTAAATATGATTATTCTAAATTACGAATTAACTAAGCAGAGGTAAAAATTAGATCGCTTTTAAACATATCTTTAAATTAGTTTGATATCTGTGCAGTTTTTTTTTTTTGTCAATATCAAGCATGATAATTATTTTTGTTCTTCAAGTATCTGCTGTTTATTTGAGCTGAATATGTAAAAAAACTAAAATGGCTGCAATTATTCCTATAACAAATTTTATCAGAAAAAGGTCACCTAGATGTATATTATTTATTTTTATGGTTTGTTGACGTATTTATTTATTT
Organism: Protocalliphora azurea; assembly: GCA_932274085.1. Lineage (NCBI taxonomy): Eukaryota > Metazoa > Arthropoda > Insecta > Diptera > Calliphoridae > Protocalliphora > Protocalliphora azurea. The sequence continues at coordinate 150,231,670 of OW026522.1, forward strand.
ATTTCAAATAAATGAGTATACTAATATTTTTGTTCAATTATATGACAATTGCTAGAACCAACTAAATTCGAATGGCAAAAACTTCGGATATTACAATGAATCTGTTTTCTCTATGGGAATTTTGCTCCGAGAATACATTACTTTAGTATATTTAAATTTAGTTGATTATTTTCGAATATAAAATTTTATATATTTCCAGAATTTTATTATTTTATGGTTTAGTAGTACGATAAAAAAAATTAAACTGAAATTGATTTCGGTCATTGGTATTATTCTCATTCAACCATCCCTGGTTCAAAACTGAATGTCCATATGGAATATATGAGTATGTGTAAGAATTCATATACATTTGGCACGTTCAATAACATTGTATTGTATTGTCATGGTAAATACTTACAACACATAAACATGTACATATATATATATATATATATATATGCACAAAGATATACATATGTGTATGTAGTATGTATGTAATTTGTAACAAGAAAGAAAAATAATAACAATGAGAAAAACTTTAAAAACCAAAAGTCAACAAAGTGTTTAGTTTATATTTGTTTTTTTTTTGTTTTTCTTTTGTTTTATGATATTTTCTACTCGTACGTTTTTCAAAGTATTATTATGCCGAGCTACTGCCATTGTTTGTATGAGTGTATAGCTATGTATTATATAGGAATATGTTACTGTGTTTTCTTCTTGTTTATATGCTTACTTACGTTCAGTAGTTTTGCTCTAGAGCAGAGTAGCCCGTTAAGTAGCTTTTTTGCTTTAACACAAAACACAAAACGGATTTTAAGAAAAATAAATATAAGGACTTTAAGCAATGGGGACATATTGTTCTTTTCCACAAAAAATAAACATACCCAGCAAACCAAAGGTTTGATTTAAAATTTGAGAGTGACTTGTAATCAATATATGCAAAATATATTATTTTAAGAATGATCAATAATCTCAACAAAAGGGGAACTTTTTCTCCAATTTTAATGAAGATTTGCAGTAAGGTTTGAATTAACCTTTGATATATATATAAAAAAAATCAAACGTTTGTAATCTGATGATTGTGTGTTTTCTGGGTATGAAATATATGAGAAATATACAATACAATATTAATAGAACGCTATATTGATTCCAGTTTATGAAATAAATTCCCAGTTAGTATGTGTATGTGAGAAAAAGGAAATAACAACTTTTAGCTTTTTTTAATATTGCTTATAAACAAAGATAAGAAAAAAAGAAGAAAAACAAATAAGAAAGTCATCATTTATCAACTCTGACCATTTTTTGTTCTATTTTTAAAAAAGGTTTATAATAAAAAATTATGAGATAGCAATAAATAAACTTTCGAAAATAAAAGTTAAGGTTTCGATTTTTATTGGGTATGGTCAATACTCTTTTAAACTAAAATTTTTTTGGGGTCGTCTTTAAAAGTGTAAAGTAATAAATTTTATTGATGTGTTAATATGCTTGAAAGAGAGCTTTATAAGAGCAATTTTTTTAAGTTTATTTCAGCTGATGAAATGTATTTAATGAATTGCACAGGGTAACATTGATTTTGTGGCACTAGTTTTCTTATTCAATTAGGACACCTGCTATCATGGAGATCTAGACCAAAGAATCATTGTTTTTCTAATTGAGTCTAACTCTCGAGATAAACCGTTGTACGGAAAATTTACAAGGTTGAACTACCTGAGAGCGAATGGTCTGATTGGTTTTAATAAATTGCATAAAGATTATAACTTAAATTATCCTCAATTTATGCCTACATAATTTTTTAATCTGCTCAGTAGTTGCAGAGATATCGATAAAAAATTATGTCTAAAAATGTTTTACAAACTTTAAAATTTTTTATTTTCAAAAAATCTTAAAAATCTCATCATGTGCATGAACAAGGATATTTTTACACTTTTTTATTGTTATTTAAAAAAATGGTATTACTTTTTAGCGGTTGTCAAAAAAGTTCAGCCACAAAACGCGGTAAAGGTTGCAATACTTGCCATTAAGCTATGCCCGATGAAACTCAAGAATTGCCCTCTTGCCATCTTAGCATTTGTTGTTATACGGAAATACCGAGACCAGCTTACCGCAATATGTTGTATTCATACATGGTATAATATATGGTTTTAATAAAGAAAATTTCGCAGTTTTAGAACAATCCCTAACACGATACTTTAAAAGACAATATAACTCTATTATAAGACTATCATATTTTCCCTTTCATTTAGAAAAGAGCGGAAATTATAAGATCCAAAAACCGAATAAACTAGAGAATCAGACTTTATCCTACAGACCAATAAGTCAACTAACTACATTTTCGAAGATATTCGAGAAGCTGTTTTTAACAAGGCTATTACCTATTTTAGAGAAAGTGTTGCATTCTGATTACTAATTTGGATTTCGTAAACAATTTAGAACGCCAAAACAATATCACAGAATAGTAAAAGTATTATCGGATTCACCAGAGAAAAAAATGTATTGTTGTGCAGTTTTTCTTGACATAAAGTAAGCATTTGAAAGAGTGTGGTACGAAAGGCTGCTCTTTTAATTTAAAAAAAAAAAAAAATCTATCTGCCCAATATTTTTCATTGCTAAATTCATATATAAGCAATCGGACATTTTATGAGAAAGTTGACGACGAAGCATCAAGTATATATCAAATATTTAGCGGAGTTCCACAAGGCATTGTTTTAGGCCCAATATTATACACTATATATATTTATGATATGCCTACATCAGATAATGTCGAAGTTGTGACTTATACGAATGGCACCGCCATAATCTCCACGAATAAATGTCACATTGAAGCTTCATCTGTAATGCAAACACGCTGCAGCAATGGTTAAACAAATGGAAAATCACTATAAATGTAGAAAAATGTAATCATGTTACATTTTCTCTACGGAAAGAATAGTGCCATCCAATATATTAAATAATTTGTATTTACCGAAGTCAAACTGCTTCAAGTTTTTGGGAACGTTTTTAGACAAATGCCTCATATGATTGGACCACATCAAAAATAAAAAATTTCCTTAATATGAAAACCAAAAAAAAAAAAAAAAAAATGGTTACTGGAACAAAATAAAACTATATAAAGTTATTTTAAAACCTATATGCACATATGGCATTTAGCTGTGCGGAACGACCAGTAATTCAAATATTGAGATATTACAACTCTATAAGTTCAAAAATTTAAGGAATATTCCGGCGCTCCATGGTTTATGACCAATATTCAAATTCATAGGGATCTAAAAGTACTATTTATTTTAGATGAAATAAACAGATTTAGTAATAGATATGTAAATAGACTTAGCAACCACCAAAACCCGCTGGTTCACATATTTCATCTTTATTAGATGAAATAAATGAAATTCGAAGACTAATACTTGAAGTATTAGATCTCAAATATAGAAAAAAAAATTAAGCTTAAAACACACTAAAATTTATATATATATTTAATACACGTATTATATATAGTTTATTAAACTTATTGTAGTTTAATAACACATGAGATATTTTTTATTGAAATTATCGAATTTGCTAAATATTGTAAAATAGATTGTAAATAAAAGTGAAATATTAAAAAGAATGTTATGTCTTTTAATAATTAAACAATATTTTTCACTTTACTATTTTACTTTATTAATAAAATATATAAAATTTTTTATTTAGTATACTTTTTTTTTGAGATTAACAACTTTTAAGAAAATTATAAAATATTTACAAAGATTTTATTGACTCAATATGGATGTCGAGAGGGAGCCTAGAATTCTTTCAATATATTAGCATTTTTTATTTAGATTTTGCGGAACAAAAAGTTAAAAAGATATGTCCTTTGGAAATTTAACCCTTTAATATTTATTTTTAAATAAATATCAAATATTTTTATAACCTAAAATAAAGGATACTATTTTAACATTTTGTGATGTAACAGTGAGTAGAAATGTTTATTATATTATATATATTGGGATTCAAAGCTTACATATATACATATGTTTTTAAATTTGCGCATCTTTCGAGACATTAAAATCCTTTTAGGGGAAAATTTGAAGTCCTATAAAAAAACTTAGTATGCGGTTTTTGTGCACGTATCAGTTTTTTCATATGTGATTTTTTTTATTGTTGCACGTAGTTATCGTCGTAAACGGATGAGTTATATTGTTATATATTTTGATCTTTAATTAAATAATACTAATACGTGTGATAGAAATGTTTCATTAGTACAATTTAAATTAGAATTAAATACTAATATAAGTAAAAAATTAAATTGAGTATTTCTGTCAAAGTGACTTAAAGCAGTAGTCAATAAGAGTTTAAAGTGAACAGAAAATAGTTCTTTATGAGTATTGGCTTCGGCATATTCCTACAATACAATTTGTATTTTGTATCAGAAATGAGTTGATAATCTTCTATTTATTATATAAATTATTAAGTGAGAAAAAATTAATTTCTTCCTCACAGCATTGGTCTCTAGTAGATCTTTTCGTCTGGAAAGTTTAATGAGAATTTACGAAATTTTTACTCATGACTACAGACAATATGAACTACAGAATTAAAAGAAAAAATTATTAGTGCTACCTTTAATAATAATAAGAAGAAAGGGACTCTTTTAGTCTAGTAAGCACGTTTGTGCTTTCAATATATTGGCATTGACTAGAAGTTTGAAAACAGATTTTCTGTGATTACTTGAGAAACTTTTTATGACAATGTCCTTATATTATGTACCAGCTATTTTTCCTATTTCTTTTTACCCTAGTCTTTTATTTTATTTTCTACTTTTTTTCGTTACAGTTGTGTACACAAAGTGGTTCACAGCTTATTTCGTGATTTGAATTTCTAATACAATTTAAATTAATAACGTTCTTATTTAATGTAATAAATAGAATGAAATGTATATTTTTTGAAAGTAGGAATATCATTTTTTATAATTAAAATAAAACAGCATCATAATGATTTAGTAATTAACAGTATTAAGAACATTATCATAACATACAAGAATAGCCTCACACCTTATTCAGTATTTAAGTTTTTAAGGTTATTGGAAGTTAAAAATAAAAATTTGCACAAAATGTATTAATAGACAATATATTAATGATGTTTAGATGTTATAAAGCGTTTGTCAGTCGCTTTTTTAACATGGCTCTATACAGGTCGGTATATTGTCAATGATATGATCTTGAGGCTAGAGAACTGCATCTACTCTAGGTACACTAAATGAAGTACACGAAATAAACTGTGAGCCACTGTATATTGCAGGAAAATGTGTGCGGTTAATAGAAATTTGTACAGTTACATAACTGTTTTAGATTATGGCTTCATTATTTTATGTTATTTCTTCTACATTGTATTATGGTTTATCGTATATATATATGTATATATATATATTTATTTATTTATCAAATAGCTTAACCATTTAAGTGATGATAATAATAATAGTAATTTGAACTCGAAAAACTAAAAGAAAAATCAAAATGTTTAATAATATTTCAGAAATAAAAGTAGAAAAAATAAAGAAAACAAAAAGGATCAAGTTGTTAACAACACATGAGAAAATAAATGGTTTATTTAAATGTTGAAAATGTTGATTGTGTTTAAGTAGCGTGTAATTTGTTGTCAATATTAAATAGTTTGAAAATTTATGGGGCTATAGATTTTTAGTTTTCTTTTTATTGTATTTGTTTCTTCTCATAATTCTTAAAATATTTAGTTGAATTATGCTATAAAAGAGTTAAGAAGAAGACTTTAGCTAACACAATTTAACAACATATTTAAACTAAATAGAATTATTTAAAGTTCAACTATGCGTATGAGTGATATATATTAAAAAAGAGGAATGACACAATATTAGTCATACGCCTCGTTAAATCAAATTGTTGAACTTTTTAATTCAAATTGTTGCTCTGCAGCATCGTTACCGCTGAGAATTTTTAAAAAGTGTACAAAAGAGTGGATTCTAAAAAATAAAGTGGCAAAAAGGGTATTTTTTGAAAGAAAGGGGTCAATGCTTCAATGCTTAAAACACTCCTCAAAATTGGTTTATTTGATAAAAACGAAAACAAAAATTTCTTTATTTTAAGAAAAACTACTAAATTAAATTTTATTGATAACAAAATAATTTATTTAAAATAATTTTTATTTTTCCAAAAATAAAGATTTATTCACAAAAATAGTTAACATAAAATAATCTTTTTATTAATTAAACTTCTGCAGTTTTGTACGGAAATCAGTCATACAAATCTCCATTTAACAAATTTAGGTCTGAAAGCATGGATTCACAAATACTGACCTTAAATCTGTTGGACAACTTATTTTTCACTAGTGATAATGTAGAAAAAATATTCCGCAAAGCATTGCTTTTAGCCAAAATAAGGAAATAAATTAGGATATAAGTATTAATCCCATCCATTTCATAATTTTCCCAATCCGGCCCAAAAAGACCCGTTTTGTGTTTTAAATATTTGTTCATAAATTTTATTTTCAGCCTTAGTTTTTGACAGTTTAAGTTCATGTATAAATTTTTTGGGTTTTTCAAGGCACCCTATTGTATAGTAATCTCAAAAAAATTATTTTCTTTTTCGAAGTTAATATCAAAAAACGTATTTTCTCATCATTTAGTAAATAGTCTTAAAAAGTTGTCACCTGGTTCCATTTTAATAAATGATCCAAAAAAAAGTGGCCAGGTGATTGTAAAGCAGAAAACGATAATGCTGCTCTGGAGGTGTTAAGGTGAAATTTTAATAATTATTTATATGTATATATATATTATATATATATATATATATATATATATATATTTATTTATTTATTTGTATTTTTATTTTCTTTTTTTGATAAATAAGCTTAAATATCTTTATATTTGTGGAATGTCATTCATAAACTCACATGAATGCTCAGTCATTCACCCATTTCAATACTCTAGTCGTTATATGAAAAAAGATGATTGTAATTTTTTATGATAAAAATGGATTTTCCAATAAAAAAATCTTTTGAATTTCGACTTAAACGATTTTTTGTTTTTATTATTAAATATATACGCACATATGTACATATATACTTATAGAAGTTTGTGTTAAGTACATATTGCTCATTTACTTAAATAATGTCATAACTAAAAAAGTGAATTAATTTTACCTTAATAAAAAAAATTAAATAAAATATTTTATTCTCAAATACAAATATAGAAGATGAAGCTTACTACAACGCATATTTTTACATAATTAACTAAAAAAATCTCATTTTTTGAGTTATGGTGTTCTTGAAGTTAATAACCGATATCTATTTTTTGTATATGTATTTGTATAAATGTAAATGTATTAATTTATATACCAATTTAAGTAATTTTTATGTATGTGTATGCTAGCATCTATATATTTGTTTAAATGTAGGTTTAAGTATATAAGTTAAATACCTTTAGTTGCAATCAGTGTACATAAATACATTTACTAAGTTGGTAAGTTGTTGGTTGCTTCAAATTTTACTTTCTTTTTTCTACTTTTGTAGCAAATTTAATCTCAGCTGTCAGTTTCAAATATTTATTAATTTTTATTTACTTTACTCGTCTACCCATCATCCATTTATTACAGTTTTCAAAATATTTGATTTTTTAAAAGATTTTAAAATATTGAATTATTTTTTTGGCATTTTAATTTTGCAGCCCGTAAGATGCAGATTTCTTCATATCTTCGATATAATTGCAAATTGTTAAAAATTGTTGCTAATTTGATTTACTGTTGATAATACATTAGGGTGGCATCGAAAAATGTTCTACCCAAAAAAGTAAGTTTGATATTTTTAATAATAATTCACATTACCAAAAGTCAATATAAATTTAAATTAGAGATATTTTAAAAAATTAATATAATTAAGAAAAAATATTTTAGGATAAATAAAATGCAACTATAATTTTAAGTTGAAGATTTTTTTTTGAAAATTTGGACCTCCCTATTGTAAATATATAAAAGCTCAAAGTGTTTTGCTTATTTTCTTATCAACTTAAGTTTTAAACTGTAAAACGAAATATTCCTTAGTTGTGAACCGGGCCTAAGTCACACATTGTTTCTTTCATTAAAAACTTGATTTAGAAATAATAATAATAATAATAATAATAAATAAATTTACTAAAAAAATAAAATTCTAATCAGTCTTTAGTGAAAAATCGGTTTTTTCAATAAAAAAACCAATGTCGCCAAAAAGAGAGGAGAAGAAAACCCGGTTTTACTACAAAATTCGTTTTTATCTTTTATTAGAAATTCAGTTTATAACTAAAGCCATGACTTCTAACTAAAAAACAAATTCTCACTAAAATACCAATTTTTCACTATAAAAAATCATTCACTGAAAACCGATTTGTTACTATAAAACCAATTTTTCCATAAAAAAATAAAATATTTTCAATAAAAAATTGATTTTTCATCACATTTCATTAAATTAGTTTTCACCTTAGCAAGCCGAATGGTGTATATGACTTGGTTTGGATTTATTTTGAAATAAAACAATTTCTTTTGAGTGCTACTTTAGAACTGATTTTTATTTTTTCAAAAAAAAAAAAAAAAAAAAAAAAAAAAATGATTAAAAAAAACTAAAATTTTATAATATTTACTTACAATTACAAATTAATATAAAAACCTAATTTTATAAAAAAAATGCTTACGCTACAATTATTGGTTTCTATTTTGTTTAAAAAAAGAAAGAAATTAATAAAATGAAAGTATTTTCACTACAATTTAATTTTATTTAAATGTTAGCATTAAAAAATTTTATTTTTTTTATGTGTCCTAGGTCCACTAGTTATTTGTCTATAAAAAAAAACTCAGGTATGGAAAAAGATAATAAACAATTTCTGGGTTCAACAATCTAATAGTTCGCCGAACTCACCAACGCAAAGCAATAAAAAACAAGTGAAGAGGGCAGGAAAAAAAATATAATAAAAATAGCAAGAAAAAAAAACATAGAAAGAAATATTTTTCATGATAAGACAGACTTAAGACAGTTTTTACTTATTTAAAATGAATAGAAATTTTTAATTATATTTAGATAAAATATTACTGCTTTAAATATAGATTATCCATACAAAAGTATATCAATTAAGCTACCATTACTTTCCATTCGATTAAGGATCCACTTATGATATTAACTGCTACAACGAATTTCATCGGCTATGAATTGTGAAAATGATACAATTTCAAAGTATTTATAATTGTCCTGTGAAGTGCTAATAGATTGAATAGATAAAAAAAATGTTTTTTTTAATTCAATTTAATGTAATCTTAGTAGTTTGAGTACTCATCAGTTATTACTTGACCATTACCAGAAAAATATTTGTACCCATTGTCTTGAGTAGTAAATATATTTTACAAATCAGTATCGATACTAATTTGATTTTTTAGCAAAATATAACAAATTAAAAAAAACCGACAAGTTTTAGACATTTTTAGGGAGTAAACATTTTTGGAATTTACAAAATTGTGCAAAAAATAAAATTAAAAATAATAAAGCGTGGTCCGGAGAGCCTTTTCTCATTTTTTAAATGCTAGTTTAAAATAACTAGTTTTTCATCTATGAAAAAACTAATAACATTCTATTAAAGGCGATTATGTATACTTTTGATCCGAATAAAAATTGATGTTGAGTTTTTATCAACTTTGGAATAATATGCCATTTTTGTCCCATAACCTCACTTTTTAATTTGGGCACATACATTAATATGTATGTGTTTTTAGTAAAATTCTAAATGTTTGTACAATATTGGAGATATACTCAACTCTGATTTATTTGGAACATAAAATTTCTTTAAATGGTTTAGTTATAACGAAAACATATCTCAACATCTTTAGCATAAAAACTACACTAACTGAAATTTGAGAACGCATAACCCTTATATTACAATGACTGATTGCCAGAAATAGCCAAATTAATTAAATACATAACAATCTATATCATCGTACAATTTTAGTTAGTTCTGGCTATACTGATTAGTACAAATTGAGGATAATAAATCTAAACTGCGTAATTTAAGAATCATTCGTAAAATACCAGCAAATAACCAACCGAAAGGATTCTAGCTTTTTAAGTAATAAAAAAAGTGATATCCAAATATAACTTGAGAATTGAGCTACTTTAAATAATACAAAAAACTAGGGCCAACGTACTCAGAATAATATCTATGCACTTGCAATACTTTATATTTTTTTTTTTTTATCAATTCTGTTCAATATTTAGAAGGCATTCAGATGATAATAGTGTACAAGTGTATACAGTTTCTAAGATAATTTAGTCTAATTTATATTATAGTTACTTTGAGATTATATTTTAGTTCAATTTTGTTCAAAAATATTTCACAATTCCTAACAATATCGATGAAAAAAATATAGGAAATTCTACATAAATTCTATAAACTTTTATAATCAATTAGTCAAATATACAATTAGTTAGAACGAAGTATTTTTTCCATTTAATATCAAATTTATTGCAAATTAAAAATATGTAATTCTTTCTTTCAGATGTCTATCCTATTTTTGTTATAACTTAATAAATATAACTCCTACCAGTACAATATTTGACGCACATATTATTTGATTTATATTATTTAGGTTGTGAAATAGTTATGAAAATATATTTATAGTGGTTTCTGAGTTATTGCATTTTGAAAATAACAAAGAGCACTTCGGATCACCCATTAATACATCATGTTTTTTAATTTTTTAATACTTTGTATACATTTTCTGCTGAGTAAATGTTTTTCAAAAATCAGCAAATATTTTTAATGAAAATTTTGTATATTGTTGTATGAAAAATAAACATTTTAAAATACTCCAACAAAAATATAAAAAAGTTTTCCTACAGCTTCCTTTCGTAAGATGTCTTCGTTCACCTTAAATTAAGCAAGTTCATTGGCTTATTACTTTTTGTTTTTATAATTTTAATTTTTGGAAGGGATGTTTTATTTGATTTAATAGAACATATTCTTAGTTATTTTTCTTATCCAAGATTTATTGTTATATTTTTATTTCATTACACCTCGCTCTTAATATCCAATTTCAATGCATATAAATTAAAGTAGCAATTTTCAAATACGCTTAAGGTTAAAAGGAAAGGAAAAACCATTATAAATTTCCATCAATTGTTCAATAAAATGAAAATGAATGTTATTGCTTTAACCTCATGAACTCAGATATTGCATACGAATAAAATCTTGTACATACATCTAAATAAATGTAAATTTCTTTATTTTACTTTTTTTCCGAAAATAAAACTGTGACAAACTTACATTAAATACAAAAATAAAACTGGCGAAAAAAAGTTTAAATTATGGCATGCAATTTGACAATTTATTCTTTAAATAAAATATGCATACATTCAAACAAATTTCTTCCCTTTCACATGTAGATACATACATAAAATTATACGGATATTATTTAACACCCACAAGCAAACAATTCACCATAAAGGAATAACATCGAAAGAAATGTTGAAATACCAACGCAATTTTATAATACTTAATAAAAAAATCTATATTTATACATATACATAGGAAAATTAAGGTGGTACCCTTTGTGGAAAAAATGAACACGAACAAAATTCAAATTTCGTTGGACTGAAACAAAAGGAAGAATATATCCATTTTCAGTTTTTTTTAGAACTGAATAGAAAATGTAATGATGCGAAGTCGTGAAGAATATATTTAAGAAGTACACAAATAGTTAAATCAGTGTAGCATTTTTTTTCTAAATTGAAACGTATATAGTATTGTTCTTTTAGCATCATCCTAATGTTCTTACCAACTAATATAAATATGAAAATTTATGTATGAAAGCTTGACATGAGCGCAGCACAAGCACTGATAACATCGTGTACACATTTTTACTTCATACATATAAATATGTATATATATGTGCTGGAATGTTTGCCAAAAGTTGAAATAAAATGCAATCATTTGGGCTCTTGATATATATTTTTTATGTGTCTGTTGCCTTATAAACTTATTGATATGAAAATTTTATATTTATGTTTGAATGACTGTATAAAACTATATGAATGAAAAATATTTCAGGAATCTACATACAGCAGTATCTATGTAGGTACACACAGAAAAAAATTTGGTTGGAGAACGGTGTCCATTACAAAATTATAATAAGTTTAATTCAAATTAATTTCTCAGTAATAAAAGTTATAAATATAATAGTATTATTATAATTAGAACTATTAAAACATCGTTGTAACTCAATTGAGGTTTTTAAAATTGTTAAGCAAGTTGAATGACTCGATTTGAATTTTATTCCAATTTGTTTCTATAATTTGGAAAAAGCAACTGAATATAATTTACTACTTTATGTATTTCTTCCATATATTGGTGATTATAAAAAAATTGGTTTTCTCAACCACTATATTTGTTTTCTCGTTTATATTTAAAAAAATCTATAAATTTAAATATATAAGTTTTAATTATAAATTACATGCCATTTACACCAAACAAAAACTACTAGTTTTTGGCCTTATTCGGTTTGAGATTGAAAAACTTCATAAATTCCTTTAGTTTTTTTATACTAGTCGAAAATCATTTTCATTCAGTTTTTATTAAAAACCAAATAAAAACTACTGAAATAAGTATTGAAGATACAGCCTGTTTAGTTGATTTTAGAAAAATTAGCATTTGTATATAATGAAAAATATAAAACTGTCAAATTTCTTAATTTATTTTATTTGTTTTATCAAATTTGTGTATAAATTATTTTTAAATTGATAGTTTTTAAAAAGGTTTGTATGTTTCTTTTTCATCGTTTATATTTGAAAAAGATGCAATATATATGTATAAATATATTTGAATAAAATAAAAAAGTCTTAAATATAAACTATAAAAAAACAAAAGCTATTTATTATTACCACTAATTATTAAAAATATCTACCTCCACAGCTTAAATATTATATAAAGCAATTCCTGGACTAGTAATTTTGTGACACTGTTTGCTTTAACTAGAACCAAATACATTCAGCTATTATAACCGACTTATGTGATAGTTCTTGCAACCAACCAAATTCGAATGACAACAAATTCGGTTGTGAAAACGCATCTGCTTTCTCTGTGTACAGAGCTCTAACTGTGCGTTTGCAAATATTCGCATATATGTCAAAATGAATAAAATACTTGGAATGTACATTTATATATTGATTTCTACATATTTTGCTCACTGTCTCTGTCTCTCTCCCTGTTTTTATCTATATGAGTGTTAGTGTTTTAAAATATGTATATGTGTGTATATGAATAATATATTGATGTTTGTACATGTTGTCTAAAAATATTGAAATATTTGAATGATTTTTTTTGTTTTCTATATTGCTTTCTGCTCTGCCTTAATCAGTTTAAAATTGGCACAAATTCAAAATCGTAATTACGAAGCGATTAATTGAGATTAGAAAATAATCTTTTTATGTTTAATGAAAATATATGTGTAGTGAATGGAAAATTATCATTTGATTACAAATAATATTTTTGAATTTCTTATCTTTTTTTATGTAGTATTTAAAGTAATGATTGCAGTAGCTAAGTGATGATTATTTTTAAAAAAATCACAATTGAATTTTAATTAATGCTAAATTAAGAAATGGCTTCTTCATTACAATTAGAAACTGAAATTTGCATCACAATTCGTCCTCAGTGCACTGACGAAAAGTCCTAAATCGTTTTCTGAATTTTTACTTGTGCATATACATGCATACATATATACATATCTAGATGTACACGTTTTGAAAATAATAACGCTTTAAAAATATAAAATTGAAAATGCTACTTTTTTTTGTTAAAAAATCCAAGTGTTTTTTCCTTTTTTTTTAAATAGTACCATTAAAAAATGTGAATTTAAAAAATGTTCCAATTTATAAAAACTACTATTTTTAAGTAAGAACTTATTAAAAAAGTTTTTATTTCACAAAAAAAAAAAAAAGATTTTTTATCACAATTTCTAAAAGATGATAAATTCCTACATTTCCTATTTCTTATAAAAGTGTTCTTAAAAAAGAAGATTAATTTTAAAATATTTCACGAATACCAATTTAAAAAGGAACTAAATATAATTTTTAAAAAGAGCAGAATTTCCCAAAAACCCATTGGCAGAAAAAAGTCAGGAATATTGCTAAGGAAAATTTACATTGAGAATGAAAAATAAAATATATATAAAAAAAATTAAAAATGTTAATTTTGCAGAAGAAAAATAAAATTGAAATTGATCCTCTTTTGTAAAAATCAACAAAAAATTAAAAGACAAATATTCCTAATTTTAAATCAAACACCAGGTTTCCAAAGATATAAAATATTATTATTATTATTATTTTTTTTAAGAAAAATACCAATTTTTACAAATGAACACCAACCTAAAAATAAGGTATATTTGAGGAAGAAAGAAATAAGGTTCGAAGGCGATTTTTTAATTTTCCAAAAGGACCTACTTTTAAAAAAGTACCTAATTTTAAAAAAGCTAAAGTTTAAAAAAAGTACTGAAATGTCAATTTTAAAAATCTTATTTTTAGAAAATTACTATTTTTAAATAGCAGACAATTTTGAAAAAAGGATCAATTTGAGAAAAGGATGAATTTTAATATAAAAGAGGAATTTTGAAAAAGTACAAACGTTTATGTAAACACCAATTTTGAAAAAGTAAAAATTCTTTTAAAAATCACCAAATTCTAAAAAAGTATAAAAAAGCACAAAATTTTCAAAAAGACCAAATTTTTAAAAAGAGGACCAATTAAAAATATAAAAATAATAAATTTTAACAAAAATACGAATTTATATTGAATTGCTCAAAAAATATTCCAGATTTTAATAATGAATGATTAAATAAAAAAAAAAAGTTTTAAAAAAAGTTTGAATCAAAAATAAATAAATAAATAATAATAAATAAATTAACAAAAGTACTACTTTTTCATCAAATACTACTTTTTCATCAAAATATAAGTAAATACACTTTATAATATAATTAAAAAAAATTTATTAGAGCAATACATATAAGAGATTTTTGCTAAAATTGACTTACAGAAACACTGATATCATATTATAATTTATATATAAATTCTGTTTATAAACAGCCAAGATATAATCCAAAAATAGTAACTTTTTTTTCTAGAGCATATAATTTGATGAATATAAAATTAATAGAAAACATTCAAAACCCCAGCTATTCCCAGTTCTGCTTTCATTTTATGTTTTGAAAAACATATTAATAGTATTATTTTTTGCTACTCTTTGTATTACGTAAAATAAAACCCTTTCGCCTATTTCTATTTAAATAATCAATTTGTTTCCATTCTAACCATATACATATAAAACACCTATAAACCTCTTAATTAAAACAACATACATATATTATGTTCCAATTTAATTTTCGATATAGTTCTGCTCTAATAGATTTTATGCCCCCAACTAAACCAAAATAATCAACAACATTTATTTGGCCATTAATTAACCTGTATGTATTTCAGCATTTTTTCCAACAAAGTTTTAATATTTTTGTTAATTGTTTTAAAAGCACATTTGAATAAATGTTATGTATTTTGTGGCTATTTTTTGGAATTTTTTATATATGAACATTCTTAAAAGAGAGGGCTAAAAAAGTTGTTTAAATGTTTCATTATTGAACTATAAAGATAAAAAATTTTTTCATTGTAGAACATACAAAAGTATGAGAAAAAAAACCATAGCATAAATATGGATGTTACTTATTTTCATTTATGGTTGTTGTTTCTGTGTATTTGTTTCCTTTTTTATTGGGGAAAAACTCATCATTTTTTGGCTCTGGTAGCAAAAAAAAAATATTAAACAAATAAATAAATATTACAATTTTTAACATGACCTACCATAATGTAAAGTATTGTATGTAATATTTATTGTCGTTTTTGTTTTTTTTTTCCGTTAGTTAGCATCGGCGGCTTTACTATTATTATGGGAAAAGGGGTGTATGTATGTATGTATAAATGTGAGTTTGCTTAAATATACCGTTATAAACACAATTCCATTTGGTTAAATTTTTTTCCCCAACATTTTGCCATACACACACACAAGCCACGGAAACAACACAATTATTCGGCATGAAGTAATCATTTCGGTTTACGTTTATTGAAAGTTTTCTTTTTACATACATATGTATATGTAAACTTATTTGAATGTATGTGTAATAGTATATGAGAATGTGTTTACATTTATTTGTTGTGCCGTATTGTTGTTCTCAATACATTTACGAACTATGACAGACTATTTATGTGTATTTCACAAATTTTCAATAAAGGTATTGGTATTTTGCTGGTGATGGTGTTGATGATGGGAACGTGTGTGAATTGGCATAATTTTAAGCATAAAGTTACTAATATATATATATATATATATATATATATATATATACATATCTGGCTATATCTATATAAAGAAAATTTTATAAAAAATTGTTTTAAATTTACATATATATGAATGTATTTGTGTTAACATGGATAGACTATGAATGATGTTAAATTGTAGGTTTTGCCTATTTTATACATGTTCATAATTTATGTTTGTTGTTAGTTTTTTTGCACATTTATACACAGACAATCATATGACAGCCCACACATTATATATATATATATATATATATATATATATATATAT